>CP098294.1:3490000-4690000 GCA_023658535.1 Epichloe glyceriae | reverse complement strand
CTTCCTATGTTTTTCTTAAATTTTATATAGCAAACCTAGTTTATTTTCCATTCTGCCCCCTAGTATTTATGAATAGTTTAGAAAAGGAGGAGGTATATTAATCGCTAAGCAAGGAGAGTTTTCGAGGTTAATAGTATTTAAGTTAAACAGAAGAGTCTCTGCTACCTTAATAGACCACTCTTTTCCTAAGAAAGGAGTAAGAGCTTGCTCTTAGGAAGACCTAGTGTAATACCTAGAAGCAAAGCGCTATTCGTAGCTTGCCGCATAAGACCTATTCTAGATGTAGTTGCTGCATGCGCTATTACTAACCCTAGAAAGCGAGACGTATTTATAGAAAGGAAAACATACATGCTTATTAAAGAAGGTAATATGCTATATATATAAGTTTAAGTAGTGGGTGTAAAATATACTATTTAATCTGCTAAACATAGACACTAGCAAAGCTTAACAGCGTTTAGGACGTTGTAACAGGGCATGCAATAAGTACCCGTTAGGGTGAGCTATTTTAGCAAGAATGAGAACTAGAGAATAATAATTATTTTTAATAGTAAGGGCTAAGACACTGTCTAATTTAGCATAGCTTCACATGAATTCCTTTAGTAATTTAGTCCCCTTTATAGTCTTAATTAGATAGGGAGGTGCTCCTCTAGGGGATTTTTAGAAGGATAAAGAGAAATCTCTGTGTATAACGGAACGCTGCTATTGCTAATATTAATCCCGCTTTAAACCTAGAAGGCAAAAAGGAACTTATACTGTGGAATAGAAGCCGTTAGCAATAACTTAAGCATGAGATTAAATGATCTGCATAAACTAACATAGTCTTTACTAAAGAAAGACAGGAAAAACTCAGCGCGGTTAGACTAGTTCATAGTCTTTGTTACTAAGAGCTTGCCTTTGGGGATACTTGCCCTTACAATAGTGGTAACGTTAGGAAGTTTTTAATGAGGTATTTTAAGAGACTTAGCTATAATTAATTAATTAGGAAATAAAGTAAGGAATAGTAGGGCTAGGAATATAAAAGAAGGAAAGGAAGAGGGTTAAAAGCCTTAAGCCATAAGACAATGCCTATAACAGGCGTTAATAACTAACAAGCGGACGGCTGCCTATGAGTGACTTACAATACTAAAGTCTGAATCATAGGAACCATTTGATCTAACCTACTTCTTGCACTAGCACATATCTTCCTTAAAACCTTTAACCCTGCTATCCCTTACCCTTTTTTTTTTTTATTCCCCCTTTCTCTAGCTATATTAAACCGAAATTAATAAGCACCCTTTTGATCTTAACTAGAAAGATAGAGTAGTATAAGGAGCCTATCGTGAACGAAGAAGATTACACTGAAGTTAATGGTAACACTATCGCCTACTTCCCTTATAGCAGATGCCTCACTATGTATTATATTTACGTTTTAATATATAGGACTAAAAACTCCTTTTTAGAGAAGGAGAGGAAGACACTATTAAGATTAATCTAGCTAATCTCTATAGATAGCAGCTACCTCTATTCTATCCGTAAAGAGACTGGCCGCAGCCCTTATTAAGATTCGAAGTCTATTAAAACAGTAACGATTTTAATCTAGTAATACTAATCGGACTAGGATAAATAACTAAGCAATAGCGCAGTTATCTAATAGATGTTCACGAATTCCTACAAAAGGCTTATAAAACACTAAGTAAGGATTAGCTTAATTAGTTTAAGCTAATAGTAATAGGGAAGATTATAGAGCACGGCCTTAAAGTAATAGTAGTAGTGCTTCCGCAAACATTTAAGGTTAATAACATAGAAGACTTTAATATAAAGACACTGCAATAATTAATTAGTCTAAAGGCTAGAAGACTTTATACCGCCTATTAGCCTATTAACATTAAGTATGGTTTTAAATATAACCCTATTAACCTTTACTTAGATATAAGTAACTAATGCCTTATTATAGGATTTACCTTCTTCACAAACTACTAGACTGCTTTTATATTTAATAGAAAGTAAGGATGCTTATACTATTTTAATAGTATAAATAAAGGAAGAATAACTTGTTTTGCAGACTTTGTAGGTGAATAGGGATAGATTATATAACTTATAAACTACCCCTATAATTTTAAGGCAATTGCAGTCCTAGTAATAGAGCAGAAAGGAAACTAGGAATGCGGGTATGTATGCCTAGGGTTCTTTCTCTAAATAATTCGCTGCTAGGTTAGTCACTAAGCACTTAATCTAATCGCGGAGGACTAGAACACACTAAATAAGTATAATATTAAGCTCGAATAATTACATACTTTTAGTAGGGATTCTATTATTAGTTAATGGTTTAAGTTATATCTTAAGGATTGGATAATATCTAATAACATCCTAGATCCGAAATATAGCTATGTTAAAGCACTTAAGAGAACTATAAGGGTTTTACAAGATATAGCTGTAAATAAGCTTATAATAGGAGATTAGTTACTAAGGGAATTGGCGTACTAGAAAGATTTTAATCTTTGATATCTGGTGTAAAACACAACAAAATGCTTAATGCTGCGCTTTATAACCTAAACGGTTAGTGAAGGGCTACCTATTAGCATAGCAGTTATGTCCTAGAAACTTCGGATTACTAATGAGAATTGCCTGATTAAATAGTATACTAACATAGCACGAAATGATAATCTCCGCGTTTAGGACTTTTAGTAGCCCGTAGCCTATGTTTTCACTAATAACCCTAAGGTCTTTAATATTAGCATATAAGAAATGCTGTAAGAATAAGAAAGACAAACACAGTAGGAAGCCTAAGATAATCCACCTCTAATTAATGTAAAAGAACAGAGATTAAGTGGAAAGAAAAGTTATTAAACGTTATAAGTGTCTTTATCTGTATTATTATCTATTGCTAGACACGAATTAATGCCACTATCCTTAGCCACAAAACTTAAAGCACTCTAACGCAGTAGGGAGGATTAAACACTTACTACTACAAGGAAAGCTCTTTAATTATAATAAACAGCGATAAATAAGCTTTTTCAGATAGATATTAGGGATTAGCTAAGATCACTAAGAATCTATAGAGTTATTAGGCAGGAGCAAGCATATAACTACAAGACCTTGCTTAGATAAGCAGAAGAAAGAACAATTTAACACCCTCTTAAAGACATAGGTTAAGCTATAATAATTAATCTCCTTCTATTCCTTAGGGCATAAAGAGTAGCGTAAAGGAAAACTATTGCACAACTACTAACGTTATTTACGTACGCGTCTGTGGTGCCACCTAGTTTAGTGCCCCGCGAAATGTGGGCTAAGATTATTAAAGCTTACTAGTAAGAAGAAAAGCACGCTTAAGGATTAATTAATTAGCGTAAGAATTGTGAAAAGAGAGTAACTTAGTGAGAAGCTAAGCAACCTATAGTCCGTACTCCCTTACTAATATCACTTACCACATATCCTTAAACACTAAAAACGCTAAAGCTCTCTTAGGAGATAAGAAATTTAGGTCTTTAGCTAGGGAGGTATTAATTTTTTTTTCTTTTCTCTCTTTTCTCTCCCTATTTAAGCTTTCTCTTTCTTCTTTTTTTTTTATTTTGCTCTTATTATTATCACTAATTCTATTTCCTTTCTTTTACTTTAATACTTCCCTTTTACTTTAGGAAGACCTACTATATAAGGTTAATTAGATTAGACCTAAGTGTACTAGATTAAATAATACCTTCCCTTAATAAAAGGTATTAATCGCTAACCGCACTTGTAGGGCACTTTAGTTATTAGTGTGCACGCCTAGTTAAGGATAACTAGTGTACACCTAGGGAGGTGTTGTGTGCCATAAGATGCGCGCCTAGAAACACGCGATCACGATAACACAATAACAAGCGCTAAGGGTTATTAAGATAGATAATATAATAGGGAATAATGATATTAGTTATCTAAGTAAGGGGAGTATTTAATCTATAAAAAGACTGTCTATAGCTAAATTCTTTTTAGACCACACCACGCATAACGAGATTCTTGAATTAACCCCTTAAGTTTTATTAAAAAGATACCTGAGATTACAATAAGATAAACTGAGATTATTTCCCTTATTTAATTAAGACAGCACTTCTGATCTAATAGACTATTTGATCTAGAGCGTCTCTGCATAACGAGAAATCTCTAGCCGTTATTGTGATCAATATCGTCAAGACAATTGACCCCTCTGTTGTGTGTAGGCTCTAGAGCTACTTACGACCGTGGGCTAGCATCGTGTCTTTTGGGGTGTTGTTTTCCGCTTGACAAACTATATAGGTTTGTGATAGGTGAGTAGGGATATATATAAGGGCTTAGGCTTTGCCTAAGTATTAGTTATAGCATGTATAACAAGAGGGCTAATAGTGGATAACACAGAGATAAGTAGGGGCCTAAGCTAAGATAGTAAGGGTGGGGATTAAGGCTAAATGTAGGATAGTAGGGGATAAAGATAAGGCTGAATATAAGATAGCAGGGAATAGAGATAAGATGACAAGGGGATTAGAAGAGATAGAGTTAAGATAACAAGGGGATAGGAAGAAGCGGTGTAAAGATAATAAGGGGATAGGAAGAGGATAAATAGGATAGCTTAGGATAGTTAAGGAGTATAAGGGGCATAGGAAGGGATAGGTTTCCTACCTTCCTTTCTTCCCTCCTTAAGTTTCTCAATATCATATCAACGCCTAACAGCAGTTGCCTTAGGGCCAGTCCATAACAGCACCATTTATAATGTGATTTTCGATCAATAAGGAAAAGGACTAAGGCCTTCTTATTATAAGGTATAGGTTCAATTTTTACCATATCTCCCTCTAGAATATCTAGAACTCTAGGGGTCCTAAATAGGTCTTTACTAGGTCTTCTAACAGCCTTAGTTTGCGTATAGGCTAAGCAGTTAAAATCCTTGTCTTTAATAGTAGAAAAATCAGGGATCCCTTTAGCTAATTTTGATGATTTCTTTAGCAAGGGGAGCCCTATATGGCCGAGTCAAATGTGCTAAAGAAGGGCTAAATCTAGTAATTTCTTGTAACTAGAATCTAGCTTTTTAGAGCTACTATCCCTTTGCTCCCTATTGTGCTAGGCTTCTTAAGAATCACAGGCCTTAGGGGATTCTAGACAGCCACTATCATCATCCAACGCATTAGGATATAGACCTTCTAAATCCCCTACAGAAGATGCCTGACTAGGAGCTCCGGTGGGATGTAAGGCTAAATTGTCGTTATTATCGTCGTCTTCGGAGTCGATTTCTTCAATTCGTTAATATTCCGTTAGATCTAGGGTAGGCTGCTGTGGAATTTACACCTCTATAGGGTAAGAAAACCCTATATAAGTCGTATAGGTTAGATGTTAATAAATCCGGGAGCCTATAAAGGAGAGGTGGGTTTAATGCTTGCAAATTACAGGGGTTAGTTATCCTTTAACTTGCAAAAAGAAGCCGTGTTTAGTAGGTTCTAATAACCTATAGGGACTTTTATTAGCTAGGAAAAGCTAATCTTTCAGAAGATAACCCCTAGAGAGATAGTGGGTTAAACCACTAACTAGGTTTATATCTATGCCTAGGAAATATAGGGTATCTAGCAAAGCTAAAGACCTATATTCTCGTGGATTTTTCTTTACTAGCACGTTAAATACAGCAGTACCCTTCCCTTTAGGATAGATAGGTTCTCTAGCTGTAATTATAGGGCCGTATTCGCCTTTCTTTAGGGGTTTGAAATCCCTAAAGAAAGCCCTATTATTACAAATATAACAAGAGGAACTAGTATTATACAGAAGGGAATTTTAAATTATATTATTAGAGTAATTAAAAGCGGGCTTAGTAGTAGTATTACTAGTGGTAGTGACACTAGAAGTATCTGAATCAGATTTAGAATCACTACTATTATTGCTACTAGATTCATCAGAATCTAATTCTTTAACGCATCCTATTGCTAGGCTGTAGCCTAAAGTAAACGCAGCTTCCTTTCCTTTCTCTTTAGCCCTAGTGCCACTCTTCTTCTTCTACTTCTTCCTAGAGGCCTTAGAAGAGTTTAAATCCTTCTTATCCTACTCTTTCTTAGCGTTAGGGTCCTTCTTAGGGGTAGGATTAGTTAACTTCTCCTAGTCCTTAGAATTTCCCTTGTTATTATTAGAAGCCTTATAGCTAAGAGCCTTAGCTATAGGGAAGATTTATCTCTTTACTCTTCTAATAAGTCCGCTATAAGGAACTATAAATTTAAAGCATTTATAGGCAGTCCTTATGCCCTAAAAGCTCTAATAGTAAATCTTTGTCTCTTAGCCTAACTAGGAAAGGTCTGCTTTAATACATTAATATAATAATTTACTTAATTAATTAGTGTGATCACTATACTACAAAGCTATAGTCTAGCTAGTAAATTATTAAAATTAGCATTAAAAGCCTCTAAAGATCCCTTATAATTTGAAAAATTTAGGGAATAGTAGCTAGAGTATAGCGTACCACGCTGGATTTCAGCACTCTGCAAATACTGCCTAATAAGGACTTTATAGGCTTCTTTAGGGGATGTCTACTAGTAAATAGCTGCTTATAGCCTTAACTAATAGCTATCTCTTAATATTATTAAAAGAATAGCCTAGTTAGGGTTAGCTAGCTAACTAGCTATGCTTAGATTATCTAAGAATTTAGGTAATCCTAGGGCTCTAAATTATATGTTTAGGGCTTACTTCTACTAATTATAGTTTTTAAGGCCTTTTAGCTTAGCTCCCTTAGGAATAGAGTGTACTTTCTTATTTAGTTCCTTTATAGTGCTTCTATTAAAAGTAGCTTAAAGGTTACTAGTAAAGGATAGTATAGGCGTAGGTAAAGATTTAGCAGCTAGATCTTCTCTAGGTACCTTAGTATTTTCTTCCTTAGGCCTAGAAAAGGTCTAAAGACCTTATATAGCAAATATAGTTTACGTTAATTTACTTAAAAGATTATTAATACTAGCCTTGTTTTTAATATAATTATCCTTACTATACTAAATAAATTTAGTTAAGGTCTTGCCTTATTGCTTAATTTGCCTCTGCATTTCTAGTTACAAAGGGCTGGCTTAGGCAGCTATAGGTTAACCTTCTATATCTATCTGACTTAGGTCCCTAGGGTTACTAGGGTTAGGGTTAGGGTTAGGATTAGAAGGTCCTGCCCTAGGTCCCTTTCCCTTGAAATTAAGTGGCGCCATCTTCTAAGACCCCTATGTATAATCTCTAACTTTCTTCCTATTACAAATAACGTATGCTAGAAAATTAGTTATAATGCAATCTGCTTGCGCACGTAAAATGCGTGGCAGGGCTGTTTAAAAGGGAGCCCCTCTAGCTAGAAAAGTGGGTTAAAGGTATACGCAGGCAAAAACGGGCTAGTGAAAATTCTTAGGGAGAAAATTTTTATAACACTAAGAGCCACAGATAGGAATAATAGGTATTATAGAACGTAGCGTAGCGTAATACAGTGCAGCGTAATATAATAGGTTAAAAAGCTTAGTATAAGATATACTAAAAAGTCTAAAGTGATTTTAAGGGAAGTGCAGCGTATTTACAGCGTAGATAATATTAATAACAGTCATAGTTGTAAATAAAATCACAGGTGATAGTTGTAATAAATTATATTGCAAGTGCGGTAAGTGAATTTTAACACTAAAGGTCTAGTGTTATAATGCGGGGTGCTAGGCAATAAAAAGCTTTAAATTCTAGTGGTTTTCCTTTGTAATCTTAAGAGCCTATAGTGTAGTAAAACTATAACTAATAGCTAAAAATCCAGTAATTATAGTAAATAATGCAGTGTAATAAAGTTAATCTATAGGCCTTCTAGGCTTATAACCTATTAAAAATAGAAGGGGAATGTACTAGAGGGATAGAAAGACCTCCCTAGTAAATTCCTAGATAGCTAGCGCATTAGAGGGCGCTACAACCTATAGATAACTAAACCACAATAGATAATTCACTTTAAGAGCTAAGATAGTTAAATATAGTTAATTTCTAGCTAACGGACAGTTTGCGAGTAATAAGAGGATTTTACTAAGTCCTCTTATAGACTTACCAACCATATTGGCAGAACTAGGTCGCTAATAGGGTCTTGTAAGCTACTTTTTATTTTCCGTATAATTCATTTATATAGGAAAAGTAAAAATCGACTTATGGCTATACAAACTAGACGCCTATGTGGCCTAACTAAGCACTTTAATAAGCAACCCTTTATATATAATATACTATTAAATCTAGCAAAATTCAAGGATTTAAATAGTATACGTCAGCCTTTTATATAACTACTAGTTCCCTAGTTATAGTTAATTTTGGCTTCCCTATAGGGTAACCTAGTTTGCTTAGTCATACATGCCGTAGCTTTGCTTAGGTGGCAACGCAAGATGCGTTGCACAACCACGCAAGATGCGTTACACAACCACGCAACGTAGTGCAGCAACGCCGCGTAACAACGCAACTAGGCAACTAGTGGGCCTATAAAATAGTGCTAAAAAAGCATTATTTTAACATTAGTAAGCTTTAATAAAGAGAGTAAGAGGTCTTTAATCCACAACGCTCTTAAATATCTCCTTTATTAAGAAGATTATTTAAGAAGTTATTATTATCCTAAAGTTTCCTTTAGAATTCTATATACCTCTTTCTTATATCTTTAACTTTCTCTTAGGACTAAAAACAGAATTTATTTTACTTAAGGACTTCTTAAAGGTTAATAGGCACCTTTATTAATTAGCTAATTGTTATATATACCCTATTATTTATAAGATAATCCCACAGGTGCTTTACTACTAGGATTAGTGTTTTAAGGAATATATCTTCTCTTTATTAATTAAAGTCCTAAGTAAACTCTATAAATAGGGTTTTTCTAGTTACCTTTCTTACTTTATAGTCTATAACTTTAGTAAGGAAATAGGCAGTAAGTGCCTTAAGTGTGTTATCTTCCTTAATATTAAACTCTTTAACCTTATAGAATAAATCTTCTATAATATACTTATATAAAGTCTAGGGAATATATAAAAAGGGAGGATATTTACTCTATCTCCCTAATACTATTTAGTAGCTTCTATAAAGTCCTCTCTTACTTAAGAGCCTTCTTAGCTTATAGGGGCTTATATTTGTTCTTTTATATTAACTATTATAATATATAGGTTTTAGAGAGGAAAGAAATAGGGGAAATATATGTTTTTAGGTAAGGGAGGATAGTAATAACTTTTACTATTATAAGGGAGGTTTTATAAAGAATTATAAGACTTAGTAGTTAACTTCTTATATAATAAAACACACTAAGGAGAAGAATAATAAGATAGACCTTATTACTAGAGTTAAACTCTTTTTAAGGTTTAGGCTTTTATTTATTATTAGTTACTCTTACTAAAAACAAAAGGGGCCTAACTACACTACTTCTAAGAAAGTCTCTTCTATGTAAGCCTTACTAATTTGCGGTATTTACGTGCGTTTAAAAGTGGTTACCTATAAAGTTAACCACTGATTAGTGTTAGTTACGTAGGGTTGTGATATGTGTGAGCTCTAAGAATAGTATTATTATTAATTATCTATTCTAAGCTATTAAAGAAGGAGGAAAAAGAGAGGTTAAAAGTGAGGGCACTCTTGTGAGGTGAAAAACGGGTAGCTGTGCGTGTGTGAGTCACGTGTTGCAAGCCCTGCCCTATCACAGGGCTTGACTGTGGATTGGAAAGTAGGGTCGCACGCGCGCACGCGAGGCGCGCGTGGGCCGACCTTCTTCCGGCCACAATTGCGGCTGCCAAGCGCTATTGATATCATGCTTGTTCTAACAGTAGGCTTAGTCTAGCCCTAGGCTAGTCTTAAGTATATACCTATCTTATAATACCTTTTTCACTTTTCCTTATACTTTAATTTTAAGCTATTATAATAATTTACCCCCTCCCTTATATATATAAGAGAAAGTAATTCCCTTATAGGATTTTACTCTCTTTTCTTCCCTTATTATCTAACTTCCTTAGGTTTATTCTTACTTTTAACTTACTTATGTAATTTTAGGTTAGATTTAGTGTAGTTACTAATATTTATTATAGTTTATACTATATTCCTTAGTTTTATTACTCCTTACTATATCCTTATCTCTTTTACCTATAAGTTCTATATTTTTAAGTACTTTTCTAGTGTTAATTTACCTAGGAACTAATACTCTTTAAGTATTACCCATAAAAGTAGCTAACTTTAACTTAGCTAAGGTATACTTTAAATAAGAAGCTTTATATAAGTTTCTTTTACTCTTATACTAAGGCTACTTTATTTCTAATTTTAGGTAGCTAAGTAAGCTATAGTAATTTTAGTATATATTTTACTACTCTTAGTTAGGAAAGACTTTAGGCTACTTGTGAGGCCCGCCCACAACACATAGGCGCACCCGCGGGCACACCATGCCACAGGGCTAGGTCCACGTGACACTAGCGAGTCACTGGCTATAAAGTAGTGACTCGCACCTATAACACACTTAGACCTAGCAAGTTTTAGTTAATATACTAAGTGCCCCTATATATTCTTACCTAGCTATCCCTTATCCTTATAATTCTAAAGCTTTAACCCTAGCTACCTAAGAATATAATAAGGGGAGAACCTAATAAACCCCTAGTATAGCACTAGAGGTAACGTATAAAACTATAAATAAAGATAGCACCTTGGCTTTTAAAATAGTTAGTACCTAAGCTAAATTAGGAGAACCTTTAATTAATTTCTAATAAGGTATAATAACTAAGTAAATTACTTAACTTAAAGAACTAAATAAACTATAGGATAAAGAAAAAGAACTTATTTAGTTACTCTAACTAAATATAGGAGAAAAGCCTGTAAAAAGGTAGTAAAGGTCTAGTACCTCTTTAAATAGTAGCTATAGTAAGGTTAAAGTATATAATATTATAGAACTAATATACTTTACTAACCCTTAAAAATATAAAATATAGTTAAATAACCTAAACTATGTATTTATAGGAGCAAAACGTAAGTTCTAATATAACTACTAAAAATCCTCCTTATACTTAACTATATATATATATATATATATATTGTTTACTCTAGCTAGCTAAATAATTTGCTAGTTCTAGTACTCCAGCTAGTTAGTTAATAGGAAAACCCATAAATAGGGAGAAAAACCCTCTCGCGTCTATATTTAGGTTAGCACTAGCCCTATAGCGGGGCTATGCCGCTTAAAAAGTTACTTATTATAGAAAGTTATAGCTAGCTCTCGCTAGCCTTATCCCTAAAATCCGAGTTTAGGAGGAAGGATTTACTTCTTCTAGTATGCTTATAAGCCTAAGGCAGCTTTATCTTAGGCCTCCTTATGTTTTCTAATAGGAGGTGAATTCTAGTGTGGTAAGATCCTTATAGTTTTTACTTTTTGCTAACTCTTTTATAGCCTTACTTTTTAGCTAAGTCTAGTCCGCTTCTAACCTGGATATATTATAAACCCTAAGCACTTGCTCTTAGTTATATATAGGGAGGTAAGGCTAGGTCTAATCTAGTTACGGGTTAGTTCTGCATATACGCCTACCTTATAATGTCTTTTTCACTTTTCTATATGCTTTACTTTTAAAGCTACTATAGTAATTTACCCTGCCCCCCTTATTTATATAAGAGAAAGCAATTCCCCTGCAGGATTTTACCCTCTTTTCTTCCCTTATTATCTGCCTTCTCTTAGGTTTGTTTATGCCTTCTAGTCTACTAGTGTAATTCTAGGTTAGATTTAGTGTAGTTACTAATATTTATTATAGTTTATATTATATTCTTTATCCTTACCGCTTAATATTATATTATTATCTTTTTCTCCTATAAGTTCTATCTCTTAGAGTACTCTTCCACTTCTAACTCGCTTAGGAACTAAGTCTCTTTAAGAGGTACCCCTAAAAGTAGCTAACTTTAGCTTAGTTAAGGCAAGCTTTAAATAGAGAGCTTTATGTAAGTTACTCTCCCTCCTTTATTTTAAGGCTATTTTGTTTCTAATACTAGGTAGTTAGGTAAGCTATAGTAGTTTTAGTATATCTCTTATTACTCTTAATTAATAAAGACTCCTAGCCACTAATGCCATAACGTTATTAGTATAGGCAGCCCTAAACCGGATAAGCGTTAGTGGCGGTTTAGCTAATATTTAGTTAGGTGCTATAACTAATGCCTGCTTTAATTATTAGGTTTGTAATAATAGTTATAATAAGGTAATGTTTTGCACTATATCTAGGTCTATTTTATTGCTAATCTACCTCTTAGCTAAATACTATAGGGTATTAAGCTAAATATTTGTGGTTAATAGAAGTCTAGGCTAAAATCGCTAGCAGTGCTAAGGTATACGTCTATCCATAGGGCGACTCCAGGTCTATATTATATCTAATATTTATCTGTTTTAGGTTCCTAATAATTATCATAATTATATAAGAAAGCTCTATGCTAAGAATTAAAGTAAGAAGTAGAGCGCTTTAGTAGCGGGCCTAGATTAGTCTAGGTCCGGTTCTAATAAGGGCTAGTATAATAAGATAGTGTTTTAGATACGTTACTTAGATGCTTAAATAGCAGAAATAAACTAGCTCTAGCTGCCTCCCTTCTAGTAAAGGGACGCGCTAAGGTAATAGAGGATGCTATCCCTATTCTAGAGGAGGAGTAATATAGTAGGCTAGGGCTAGTCCAGCGGCGGATTTAGGGCGTAGGGGGCTAATAATACCTGGTGTTAGTAGTTTTAATTAAGAGTTTTTTTCCTTTTTCCTAGAGTGCTTTTGTTTTTATCTTATTATAACCTTAGCTCTATCCCTCTCGCGCCTCTACACTGCCTGTTTCCTAGAGGTCCCTCTCCTTAGCTCCTAATCTAGGCGTCCGTATGTTATTATATGTCCTCTAGGGGCAGGTTAGTCTCAGTCCTATTCCGCTTAAGGCGAACGCTAGGTCTTATGCTAGCCTATAGTAGTTAAGTCTCCTAGTTTATATAACCCATTTAGTGATAGTTCTTGCTCGTATAGGATTATCTAGGGCTAGCCTTGCCTCCTGTTTGTCTCTAGGCCACCTTTAGGGTCTTATATAGTTATAATTACTATAGCTTATAATAACGTAGAACTAGTCTTTCTCTTTATAACCGCAGCTGCATATTAGCAATATCACCCTAGGCACGCCTCTATTAAAGAGGAATTTATTTAGCCTTATCTTCCCTATACGTAGTTATACCATTATTCAAGAGACGTGTTTATCTAGGTTTATATAAAACTTTTAGATCTCTTTTAGGTTAGGGCATAGTAGGCAGTCCTTAGTAGGTTCTCTAGCATGCTAGCGTTAGCCTAGACGCTCTCTATTATGCTATATTTCCTATCTCTTATTCCACTCTTTATATAGGTTTACGTCTAGCTCTTCTTCCCTTAGATAGGTATATCTAACTCTCCTATAGCATAGCACGGTCTTAACTAGCTATAAGGCAGCTTAGATTATCTCCGCTATCCTATTATTAGCAATCCTCTCCTTAAATCTTTATTTAACTATATTTAAGTATAGATTAAGCAGTAGTATTGCTATTTCTACTTCTAGCTATATAATAGGGGTGGCTTTAAATGCCCTTATAATAACCTAGAGGTAAGCTAATTATTCTATTATAAAGTTTTTACTATCCCTTTAGGTTTCCCTTTAGCTTTAGTTAGAGTATAGTATATACTTGCTCTATAAGTAATAATAGGTTAGACTACCTATATGTAAAGGAGTCTAGTGTCTCTAAAGCTATATCCCTATACTAAGGCTAATAATATAGTAAGGGCAAGTCTTTACTAAGCTAATTTTCCCTTAAGGATATTCTTATAAGTGCTTTAGTTAAGTTTTCTATTTACCTAGACTCCTAAGAATTAGTAGGACTTTATAGGCGTTATCTCCTTGTCTCTAAGTTAGACCTTAGTCTAAGGGGGTTATTAGGATTTACTAAAGTATATAAGCTTAGTTTTTAAGGGGTTAAACTTTACTCCTACTTTCTTTACCTATTTATTATATACCTTCTAGGTAGCTTTAAGTCTTTTCTATATCTATACTATGTTTTTCTAAATACTATAATATTAGTGTTATCTATAAATCCTATTACTACTATACTTAGGATAGAGTAAAGGCATGTGTATAACTTAGTAAAGTATAGTAAGAAAAGGATAGGGGAGAGTAAGGAGCCTTATAAAGTACTAGCCTTAATCTTAAATAGCTATAATAAGTCTTTATTAAAGCTAAGCTAGCTTATTTTACTTATAAGGAAGCTTTATATTACTATTACTAGCTATAGTAGTATACCTATCTTAACAAGAAGGGCAATAAGGTAAGGGTAGCTAACTCTATTAAAGGCTGTAAATATATTTATTTAGTCTAGTAAGGCAATACCGCCTCTTCCCTAGGCCTCTCGCACATATTCTATTAAGGCTCTTATTACGGATTCTGTTAACCTATTTCTCCTATTACCTATTTGTAGTTCTAGAAGAAGGTTATTTACCTTAGCGTAGCTTATGAGCCACCTTGCTATTACTACCTCTATAATCTTGCCTATTGTTAAAATAATGCTACTTATAGCACTATTTTATAGGCCCACTAGTTGCCTAGTTGCGTTGTTGCAACGTTAGTTACAAGGCGTTGCTTGCAGCGTTGCTTGCAGCTTTGGCTGTGACCTGCGTTCCTGCACACAACCAACCCACAGGCTTGTATGACTAAGCCAACTAGGTTACCCTATAGGAAGCTGAAATCGACTGTAACTAGGGAACTAGTAGTTGTATAAAGGCTGACATATACTATTCGAATCCTTGATTTATTCTGGATTTTATAGTATATTTTATAAATAGGGTTGTTTATTAAAGTGCTTAGTTAGGCTACACGGGCGTCTAGTTTATATAGCCATAAGTCGATTTTTTACTTTTCCTATACAAATGAATTATGCGGAAAATAAAAAGTAGTTCGCAAGACCCTATTGGCGACCTAGTTCTGCCAATATGGTTAGTAGGTCTATGAGGGGACTTAGTAGAATCCTCTCATTGCTTATTAGATTGTCCGTATTGTTAGAAATCAACTATATTTAACTATTAAAGCTCTATATCTTGAAGAATCGTCGTATTATAGTGAATCTAGAAGCCGCCGCGTCAGAATCTATTAGAGAGGTCTTCCTATCCCTCTAGCTAGATTCCCCTTCCATTTTCAATACTTATTATATTAAGTAGTAATATAGGCCTTCATACATTAGCTCTTCTTATCTCCTTTATTATTTTCCTAGGTTTCCTAATTACTATAACTCTAGTTGTTTAGAAGTAGGCTAGAAAGTACCTTACTTCTAAGGTAGCGTTAAGTAGCCTTATAATTATATCCTTCGCTAGGTTATTATAGGCTTTAATAAGGCCTGCTAGGAGTTTATTATCTCCTAGGGCCTTCTAGCTAGCTATGCCTAAGAGAATGTCTATAATTTTAGCTTATATAAATCGCTCTTAGGCTAGAAAAGGGGTGTTTTTAAGTTTAGGGAAGGATAGGTTAGGGATATAGGAGAGGTCTACTATTAGTTTAGGAAAAATCTTTGTGTAAGGACTTCGGCTTTATTAGTGTGTGCTATAGCTAGGTTAGGGTTATTTTTAGTTCTCTCTAGGTCTAGTATCCTTAGGAGCTCTAGGGGGCCTAGCTCCTAAGTCTAGCCTATCTTTCTAGTCTCTAGACGCCTCCGTCCTTTTCCTATATATTAGTATTTCCGGGTCGGAAGCGGACCGGACGTAGCTGAAAAGTGGGGCCACGGAAGAGTCGGCAAAAAGTGAAAAACTGTGAGGATCCTACCACATCAGAATTCACCTCCTATTAGAAAACATAAGGAGGCCTAAGACAGAGCTGCCCTAGGCCTATAAGCGCACTAGAAGAAGCAAATCCTTTCTCCTAAACTCGGATTTTAGGGATAAGGCTAGTAAGAGCTAGCCATAACCTTTTTACAATAGGTAACTTTTCGAGTAGCATAGCCCTACTACAGGGCTAGTGCTAACCCAAATACAAATACAAGAGGGTTTTTCTCCTATTTATAGGTTTTCCCTGTTAACTAACTAGCTGGAGTACTAGTACTAGCAAATTATATAGCTAGCTAGTGTAAACAATATATATATATATATATTAGTATTTTTAAGGGCTTCTCTCTATATATTTCCTTTTTCCTCTCTAATAGTGCATTCTTAGTTTGTCTCTGCCTCTTTATACGTGTTCTAGTTTATATTAGTCTTGCGTTATCTCTATGCCCTCTTTGCTTACCTAGCTTTAGCCACTACTTCCTTTACTCTTCTAGACTACTATACCTTTAGCCTAGGGAGGCCTTAGGGCCTTCTTAGTGCCACTCTCTCTACTATTTATTAGAGGTTTATAACAAGCTATTCTATGTATTAGTTTATCCCATCTTAGTTATAGGGGTTTAGGGCAAGTTTAGGCCAGAGTTATACTAATACTTTTGCTTTTACAAATAGCCTATTTATCGCTTACTAGTTATGCCTTATTATTAGTGGGGTATAGTCCTAACTACTAGAGTTAATGCTAATTAGCTGTGGAATATGGTTAGAGCCTAATATGTCCGCTACGCTATTGTAATAAACTTGTATATTATGCGAAGCCTAGGCTAGGTTAATTATGCTATCTCTATCTCTATTATGCTATCTAGGAAGTTCCCCTTAGGGTATTACTAATCTAAGTTACCACTAGCTAGTAAACTCTAGTAGCTCTTTCACTCTATTACTAGTCCTATTATGTTTATCTTATAGCAGCTGTTTTTAGTTAAAATTACCTATAAAGACACTTCTTCCCTAGGGCTCTTCCTTATTAATTATGCGAATAGGGGTGTTCTATTTATTACTGTGTTTTTCTAAGTAAAAGGAGTAAATATTTATTCCTTAGATTTCTATAAGTAACTAGTTAGTGCCTCCGCGGGCTAACTATAAGCTTACTCTATGTTTCTTATTTATATATACTATATTCCACCCCTTATAATATGTAAGTTAGAATCTAGTAAGGCCTAGAGCTAGGGCTATGCTTATCCTATGTATTCCTATTCTTAGATTACTATCACGTCTATATTAGTCTAGTGATAGAGCGCGATGTGTATAAGGTTATTCTTCTTGTTCACGTTCTAGAAGAGGACGCGTATTATTGCGTAAGTCTAGGAGGGGGTTTACTACTATCTTGTGCTAGTGTAAGGGCTTAGGCTTTGCCTAAGCATTAGTTGTAGCATGCATAACAAGAGGGCTGATGGCAGATAACACGGAGATAAGTAGGGGCCTGAGCTAAGACAGTAAGGGTAGGGATTAAGGCTAAATATAAGATAGTAAGGGATAAAGATAAGGCTAAATATAAGATAGTAGGGAACGGAGATAAGATAATAAGGGGATTAGAAGAGATAGAGATAAGATAATAAGGGGATAGGAAAAAGTAGTGTAAAGATAATAAGGGGATAGGAAAAGGATAGATAAGATAGCTTAGGATAGTTAAGGAGTATAAGGGGCATAGGAAGGGATAGGTTTCTTACCTTCCTTTCTTCCCTCCTTAAGTTTCTTAATATTATATTAACGCTTAATAGTAGTTACCTTAGGGCTAGTCTATAACATTTAAGAAACTTCCTTTAGTCTATAAAGACTACTAAAACAAATAATAATAGATTATATAATAGACTTAGGAGATAACCTTTAACTAAACGAATAAACTAGCTAGGGGACTATAACTCCCTATTAAATACTACTTTACTACTAGGGGCTTATAATGCCTAATTTGAAATACTTTAGCTAATACTAGAATAGTAGGCTAGGGTAATTAAGTCCTTATAATAAAACGTGTAAGCAAATCCAACGCCTATACTATAAGTTACTATCTTATTAGACGCGGCTACATAACTAATAGCTCCTAATATAGACCCTCCTATGTAACTTATAGCTCCTAACCTAACGCTAATAGCACTATAGGTTTAATAAAAACTAATCCGAATAGGTAACCTATATAATAGCAATAAAATCATATTTGCTACGTAGAAGTTCCTTATAGAATATAAACTTCAGGTAAATATAGACTTTATTAGAGATAATAAGGACTAAGAGGTATTTATTTACTAATAACTTTTACCTAAGGTCTAGGCCTATATTATAATATACTTTAAGGCAGTTTGTCGGGCGAAAACCACCACCCGAAAACAACGAATTTGACGATGACGATGATGCTGATGATATTGATGATGTCAGCAAAATGAGCCCGATACCGATATCGAGGCCTGCGAGGTTTTCGATCCATCGCGAGGATCCAAGTTATAAAAGGGGAGGTAATCTCAGTCAAACGCAATAATCTAAGCAAGGTTTTCGATCCATCGCTAAGGATCTAAGCTGTAAAGGGTATCTTTTTAAATCTCAAGTCATCTTTTCGGTTTGAACAATCCAAGCCAAAGGCCATGAAGGGAGAGTTGATTTTCTATCTAAGGGAGGGAAATCTAGGATATTTTATCCTAGGGATCTAATGTAGCCGGATTGATCTATTGACCCAATAGACTAAAGGGTCTATCCTAGGGATCTAATGTGGCCAATTTCAATCCGACGAAGCCGATAGACTAGCGAGGTCTTGTGGGGTCTATGACTAGGGATCTAATACAGCTAATTTCAATCTAACAGAGCTGAAAATGTAGCTGATTTCGATCCGACAAAGCCGATAGACTAGCAAGGTCTCAAGGGGCCTATGACTAGGGATCCGATGTGGCCAGATTGATCTGTTTAGCCGAGAGACCGAAGGTCTCGAGATCGGTCTCAAGGGGTCTCAATCCTAGCCACACAGCAGGTAAGCTAAATAATTATAGACTAAAGGCCTTTCTTAAGTACTTAAAGACCTTATATATAGACTTATATAGGTAGGAAATAGCCCTAATAGAACTTAACTAGATAGAGTAAGGATTAGGAGAATTATTTACTATATTCTTTATTTACTTTAAATAAAAGCTCTCCCTAGTAGGAGGGGCCTAATAGGTAAGCAAAGTTAAGTTAGCTAAACTATAACACACACTTAATAAGCATATAAGAGAAATTATAGTTAGTAAAGGAGTTAGTAGAATAGACTACTACCTAGTAGTTACTGTTTACTATAGTATTACAGTTAATATTAAGTCTCTTACTATAGAGGATAAGTATTAAAACTAACACAGACTATAGCTAGTCTAATATATACCCTAATAAATTAACTATAATAGTAACACGCTAATAATAGAGGTATAGGCTATAGTAATATAGGCAGGGAAATAAAAGAAATTAGATAAAAAGGAAAAAGCCTAGAAGGATATTAAACTATAGAGGGCTAAATAGGTATTAGGAGCGGAAATAACTAAATATTACTAGGAGGGTGCTGCTTATATTATAGTATTAAGGGCTATTATATTCTAGGATGCCCCCTCCTCCTACCTTAGTAACTATAGGTTAATATTAATATACATAGGGTAGATAAGGAAAGCGCGGATAAGGAAATTATCCCTAATAACACAGAAAATAAGTAGCCCCTAAGTAAAGTCTTATATAGGGGTAGGAGGGCTAGCTAGCGCCTATAGTTATAAATAAGTATAATTAGTATATAAGTATAGAGGAGGATATAGAATATTATATAGATTAACCACTATTCCTAGTTCTTATACTCTTTAATATATACTCTTACCTTAATGTTTAGATTAACTATAAATATAATTACTATAGTACTATTAGTAAACTAGTAGTAAGATAGTTAGGCCTTAAGCTTATATAACTACTAACATAGAGATAAGTCTATACTATAGTGGAAATAGAAAAGCAGGGGAAACGCATAAAGGAGAAGACCTTCTTAATTACTTATATAGTGTATACTAGGATTAATATTAATAGGTAAGAGTTATTAGTATACCTATATATTATTCTAGGCCTTACCTAGGATATAATCTTTAGGATACTATAGTTAGAATAATAAGATATAGTGATTTACGCAGCAAAATAATAACTAGTAATAGGGGCCGTAAAGGGTCTTTATATATTAGAAGCCTTAGAGTGTGGTATAGATAAGCCTATTTAAGGGATTATTAGAGCCTTATACGCCGCGGAAGCACGCAAAGCCTAATAATAAAAAGACACTATAACTTGCTTTATTACTATAAGTTTAAGGGAGATAATAATAGTGCTATAGCTTATAGCACTAAAACAGTAACTAAATAAACCTAATATATTAATACTACTAGAGGAGTTAGCGGACTTCACGGACCTTTTAATAAAACTAAAGCAAATAAGTTACCCCCTTATAGGGGATTCCTTAACCACTACATCTAGCTACATAAGAACTTGGATAGTTCTAAACTTACACTGCTATAGGGACTATTATATAATATGCTAAGGGACTAGCTTCTAGAGATTACATATTAAATTACAGACTTTATAGATAAAGAATAGATTTATACTAGCTCCTTATTAGCCATAGCCCTAGTTCTCCTTATTAAGAAGTTAAATAGTAGTTAGCGTTTTTATGTGGATTACTACGCGCTTAATAAGATAATAGTATAAGACTTATTGAAAATGGAAGGGAATCTAGCTAGAGGGATAGGAAGACCTCTCTAATAGATTCTGACGCGGCGGCTTCTAGATTCACTATAATACGACGATTCTTCAAGATATAGAGCTTTAACAGTTAAATGTAGTTGATTTCTAACAATACGGACGATCTGACGAGCAATGAGAGGATTTTACTGAGTCCCTCATAGACCTACCAACCATATTGGTAGAACTAGGTCGTTAATAAGGTCTTGCGAGCTACTTTTTATTTTCCGTATAATTTATTTGTATAGGAAAAGTAAAAATCGACTTATGGCTATATAAACTAGACGCCCGTGTGGCCTAACTAAGCACTTTAATAAATAACCCTATTAATAAAATATACTATAAAATCCAGAATAAATCAAGGATTCGAATAGTATACGTTAGCCTTTATACGACTACTAGTTCCCTAGTTACAGTCGATTTCAGCTTCCCTATAGGGTAACCTAGTCGGCTTAGTCATACAAGCCTGTGGGTTGGTTGTGTGCAGGAACGCAGGTCACAGCCAAAGCTGCAAGCAACGCTGCAAGCAACGCCTTGTAACTAACGTTGCAACAACGCAACTAGGCAACTAGTGGGCCTATAAAATAGTGCTATAAATAGCATTATTTTAACACTCCCTCTAGAAAAGTATGAGGTAACTAATTTAATACCTAAACTTAGCTCTTTAATAGATATCTAAGTTAACCATAAATTCAATAATAATAAATCCAATAACTTTTAAACTTAAATCAATAACTTTTTAACAGAATTCCAGTGTTTTTGTTAATTTTGATTTTTGACTTTTTGGTTGATTTTAAAGCTAGGCCTTTGTGTTTATAAGGCCTAATAGTTGGATAAATTGTTGAAATTTATTATTAGGCAGGGGCTTAGTTAAACCATTTACAGGCATCTCCTTAGTGTTAATGTAAATAACCTTAGCTATACCCTTCTGTACCTTTTCTCTAGTATAGTTAAATTTTAGTAGGGTATGCTTTGTTCTGCTATAAAGAGCAGGGTTATTAGCAGTAGTAATAGCGCCTTAGTTATCACTAAAAATCGGAACTAGAGGTGCTATAGGCAGCTTTATCTTATTAAAGAGACTATAAAGCCACTCTAGCTCCCTAATAGCTTCACATAAAGCATCTGATTCAGCCTCTAATGTAGATAAAGCTATCGTAGTTGCTTTCTTCGATTTCTAGCTAATAGGTCCTTCGGCTAGCTTATAGAGATAAGCATAGGTTAATTTTAAGGACTTATCACCCGCGAAGTCGCTATCACAAAAGCCAATAAGGGTTGCAGAGGCTTTAGTAGCAGATTTAGACCTTCTATAAGTTATAGAATAACTTATAGAGCCTAGAAGATATCTAAGCAAATGTTTAGAGGCATTTAAATGCTCTATGTATGGCTTAGATAGTGCTGTGGAAAGCCACTGAACTAGAAAGGCAATATCAGGTCTTATAAGGAGTATTAAGTACATAATAGTTCCTATAATACTCTGATATAGCTTGTGATTAGGGGGAAAGAGGCTTGGTTAAGTAATTAGCTACCTGTTTTATAATTCCAGGTTAGAGTGGAATTTTAATAGGCCTAGTATCTTTCATATTAAATCTTTCTAAGGCTTCAGAAATATACTAGGACTAGTGGATAGTTAAGGTCCCTTTCTTTCGATTTCTAGTGATTTAAACGCCTAGGAAAAATTCAGCTAGCCCACAATCTTCTATAGGATAAGCTTTATGTAATAGCTTCTTTAGCCTATTAATATAGGCTAGATCCGGACCTATAAGAAGACAGTCATCCACATAAGTCGCTATATATGTAGATGTAGTTAGGTTAAAGAAGACGGCTAGGTCAGATATTAGGGGTGGAAGCCTAATTTCTAAAGAAGGTCCTTTAAAGCCTGCTGCCACTCTCTAGAGCTTTGTTTTAATCTATATAAAGCCTTTTATAGGAAAATAACTTACTTTTAAGAGGGTTTATAACCATATTTTTGAGTAGTTTAGTTATTTTAGGCGTAGTGGCTTTGGCAAAATCAGCGAATCTATCAGGGATTTGCATATAAATAGCTTCTTTTAGCGAGCTATTTAGAAAGGCCCCTATAAAATCGACCTATTTAACTTCCTAGTCATTACAAGCCGCTAGGGCTAGTAATATCCGCTAACTAGGGGAATGCTAGTTGCAGCATAGGTTTTGATATAATCTTGACCTTCTATCTGCATAAAGCCTTTAGTAACGAGTTAGGCCTTGTGTTTTAAAGGATTATTTTCTTTATCCTTTTAAGCTTATAAACAAGCTTATTCTTTAGAACCCTCTAGCCCTTAGGAATTTAGTCTATCCCTATAAATTTAAAGGTTCTAGTAGCTAGAAGCTGCTTAAATTCATTAAAAGTTACATTTATCTATTTCTAACTATCCTTGCTGTTCAAAGCTTGTTTCTATGTCTTAGGGGTGTCGGAATCGTTATTAGGAGATAATAATTTAGCCTTTTCTTATGCCTTAAAGCATATCTCCTTAACAAAAGAAGATATATTGAAATCATTAATATCCATAGCATCAGGATCAGTTAAAGAATCCAAATCTAAAAACGGTTTTTCAATAGCACCCTTATTAGGGGCGCTAGAGCTTAGGCTCTCTAGGGGTAGTGCTAGAGGCGTTACTAGCGCTGCGGGCGCTAGAGGCTTTGGATAGCTATCCTGAACCTCTAGATTATCTCGTGAGATATCGGCTTCTCCCTCTAAAGGATAGCTCCCTAAAGGCTTAGGGGACCTTATAGAGCTTATATCCTCTATAATTTTAACAAAGCTAGTCTTAATAACTGACCTTTTAGAGGGTATATAAACAAGATAAACGCTGGAACCTAGAGTAGCAAGTAGCCGGCCAGGGATAGTCCTAGGGGCTAGCTTCTAAAGCTTTGATCTCTGCTCCGGAGGTATTAGAACCTCACAATAAGACCCTATAGCCCTAATTTTCGAAAAATCAGGCTTATAGGAGGTCTCAGGCTCTAAGTCAGCTAGATAGAGCTGCTTAGGGGTTAGGGGCTTAGTTGTATTTGCGGTGAAGTTAACTAAGTCCACTATGGCTGGAAGGATATAAGACCATAGATATAAAGGCAGCTTAGACCACTGAAGTGTAGCCCTAAGCCGGTCTAGGATAACCCTAATAGCCCTCTTAACTAGCCCATTCTGTTCGTGAATATAAGGGCAAGAGGTGCTAAAACAAATTCCTTTAGAAGATAACTATAACTAAAGTTCGTTGTTAATCTTAGTGCCTCCGTCAAAGTAAAGGTGCCTAGGATACGCGTTATATCGGTTTTTCAGGGCCTTAAAGAAGCCCTTAATAGCTATATAAAGGGTCTGACCTTCTTTATTAGCTAATGGAAAACACCATTTATACCGGGATTTTCAATCAATAAGGATAAGGACTAGGGCCTTCTTATTATGCGGTATAGGTTCGATTTTAACCGTATCTCCCTCTAGAATATCTAAAACTCTAGGGGGTCCTGAATAGGTCTTTTAGTAGGTCTTCTAACAGCTTTCGATTACATATAGGCTATGCAGTTAAAATCCTTTTCTTTAATTACAGAAAAATCAGGGATCCCTTTAGCTAATTTCAAAGACTTCTTTAGTAAAGGGAGGCCGATGTGGCCTAATCGAATATGCCAAAGAAGGGCTAAATCTAGTAACTTCTTGTAACTAGAATCTAGCTTTTCAGGGCTATTATCCCTTAGCTCCCTCTGTTACTAGGCCTCTTAAGAATCACAGGCCTCTGGGGGCAATAGACAGCCACTATCGTTACCCAAGTCATTAGGGTATGGACCTTCTAAACCCCTATAGAAGGTGCCTGACTAGGAGAAGCTTCGGTGGGATATAGGGCTAAATCTTCGTCTTCTTTAGAGTCTAATTCTTCGATTCGTTAATATTCCTTAGGATTAAATGCTGGCTGCGGAATTTGAACCTCTATAGGGTAGGAAAACCTAATTTGGTCTTATAGGCTCTTTAGTTGCAAAATTAAGAGCCTATAAAGGAGAGGTGGGTTAAATGCTTGCAAATCTTAGGAGTGGCTTGCCCCTTAATCTGCAAAAAGAAGCTGTGTTTAGCAGGTTCTAATAACCCACAGGGGCTTTTATCGGCTAGGAAAAGCTAATCTTTAGCTAGATAACCTCCCTTTAGATAGTGGGATAACCCACTAACTAGGTTAGTATTTATACCTGGGAAATATAAGGCATCTAGCAGAGCTAAAGGCCTATATTCTAGTGGATTTTTCTTAACTAGAACGTTAAAAACAGCGGTGCCTCTTCCTTTAGGATAGATAGGTCCTCCTACTATAATTATAGGGCTAGTTTGACCTTTCTTAAGAGGCTTAAAGTCCTTAAAGAAAGCCCTATTATTACAAATATAACAAGAAGAACCTGTATTATATAAAAGGGAGTTTTTAACCACATTATTAGAGTAGCTAAAAGTAGGCTTAGTAGTAGTGTTACTAGTAGTAGTGGTACTAGAAGTATCCGAATTAGATTTAGAATCACTGCTATTCTTGCTACTAGACTCGCTAGAATCTAGTTCTTTAACGTATCCTATGGCTAGGCTATAGCCTAATGTAAAAGCAGCTTCTTTTCCTTTATTCTTTTCCCTATTACTACTCTTCTTCTTCTACTTTTTCTTCTTAGAGGCTTTAGAAGGGTTTAAATCCTTCTTATCCTGCTCTTTAGTGGCGTTTGTAGAGTCCTTCTTAGTGTTAGGATTAGAGGATTTCTTCTCCTAGTCCTTAGAATTTCCCTTATTATTAGAAGCCTTATAACTAAGAGCTTTAGCTATAGAGGAGGTTTTATCCTCTGTTCTTCTAATAAATCTGCTATAAGAAACTGTAAATTTAAGGTATTTACAGGCAGTCCCTATGCCCTAGAAGCTCTAATAGTAAATCTTTGTCTCTTAGCCTAACTAGGGAAGGTCTGCTTTAATGCATTAATATAATAATTTACTTAATCAATAGGTATAATCTTTTCACTACAGAGTTATAGTCTAGCTAGTAAATTATTAAAATCAGCATTAAAAGCCTCTAAAAATCCCTTATAATTTGAAAAATTTAGGGAGTAGTAGCTAGCGTATAGCGTACCTCGCTGGATTTCAGCACTCTACAAATAATGCTTAATAAGGACTTTATAGGCTTCTTCGGGGATTTTTGCTAACATATAGCTGCCTAAGGTCTAGATTAACAGCTATCTCTCAATATCATCAAAAGAATAGCTTAATCACAGTTAGCTAGATAGCCTACTAGGCTTGGATTATCTATGAATTTAGGTAATCCTAGGGCTCTAAATTAAATGCTTAGGGCTTGCTTCCACTGGTTATAATTTTCAGGGCCTTTTAGCTTAGCTCCCTCTAGAATAGAGTAAACCTTCTTATTTAGCTCCTTAATAGCACCTGTGTTAAAGGCAGCTTATAAGTTACTAGAAGGTAAACTTATAGAAACAGTAGCAGGCAGGTCTTTTACTAGGACCTTAGTATTTTCTTCCCTTAGTCTAGTAGAATCCTAAAGACCTTGAATAGCAGTCATGGTTTACGTTAATTTATCTAATAGATCATTAATACTAGCCTTGGTTTTTAGCCGTTTTAACTCGCTATATTTAATAAAATCTATCAAAGTCTTACCTTATTATTTAATTTGGCTTTATAGTTATAAAGCGCTAGCCTAAACAACTAGTTAACTTTCTCAATCTATCCTATTAGGGTCCCTAGGGGGCTAGAAGGGCCTATAGCAGGTCCCTTACCCTTATAATTAGGTGGTGCTATCTTCAAAAAATTCCTGTGCAAAATCTCCAAATTTGTTCCTATTGCAAATAACGCGCGCTAGAAATTAGTTGTAATACAATCTGCTTGCGCACGTAAAATACGTGGCGGGGCTGTTTGAAAGGGTGCCCCTTAAGGTCTAAAAGTGGGTCTGCGGTATGCGCGGGCAGAAAAAGCCAGAGAAAATCCTCTACGAAAATTTTCTTAACACTAAAAATGACAGATAGGAATTATAGGTATTACAGAAGCCACAACGCAACGTAACGTAATGTATAGTGCGTGCAACGTAGTGCAATAGGTTAAAAAGCCTAGTATAGATATACTAGATGTCTAATAATTTAAAGGATACAGCGTATTTACTGTTATAGATAATATCAAATATAACGGTCATAATAGTAAATAGAATCACTAAAAAGAGGTTGTGGTTGTAACTAGATAGTTACGGTTACAATATGGTGGTTACAGGTGTGGCTGTAAATGAATTTAACACTAAGGGTCTAGTGTTACGATGTGGGGTGCTAGGGGATAAAAAGCTTTAACTAGCGGTTTCCTTCATAATCTAAGAGCCCACAGGTATAGTAGAGAGTAACTAGTACCTAAAATCAAGCAGTAATCGTAGTAAAATAACGCAGTAATGTAGTAATTCTATAGGCCTTCTAGGCTTATAACCTATTAAAAATAGAAGGGGAATCTAGCTAGAGGGATAGGAAGACCTCTCTAATAGATTCTGACGCGGCGGCTTCTAGATTCACTATAATACAACGATTCTTTAAGATATAGAGCTTTAACAGTTAAATGTAGTTAATTTCTAATAATACAGACAATCTAACAAGCAATAAGAGGATTTTACTAAGTCCCCTCATAGACTTACTAACCATATTAGCAGAACTAGGTTGCTAATAAGGTCTTGCAAGCTACTTTTTATTTTCCGCATAATTCATTTGTATAGGAAAAGTAAAAATCGACTCACAGCCATATAAACTAAACGCCTGTGTAGCCTAACTAAGCACTTTAATAAACAACCCTATTAATAAAATATACTATAAAATCCAGAATAAATCAAGGATTTGAATAGTATACGTTAGCCTTTATACGACTACTAGTTCCCTAGTCACAGTCGATTTCAGCTTCCCTATAAGGTAACCTAGTTAGCTTAGTCATACAAGCCTGTGGGTTAGTTGTGTGCAGGAACGCAGGTCACAGCCAAAGCTGCAAGCAACGCTGCAAGCAACGCCTTATAACTAACGTTGCAACAACGTAACTAGGCAACTAGTAGGCCTATAAAATAGTGCTATAAATAGCATTATTTTAATAAGACTAATACCCCTCCCTCTAATTAAGGAAACCCTATAATCCCTCTCTAGGGTATAATAGTTTATAAAGGTAGATGTTCACGTAGCGTTCTATAAACTATAGATAGTAAAGGGTAAGGAGCACTTAATAGCATTTTAGACTAGATTTAGACTATTTAAATGGTTAGTCTACCTATTTAGACTAGTAGGCGTACCTATAACCTTCTAACGCTATATTAATAAGTCCTTAGGGAATATATTAGGGGATTTTATTATAGTATATTTAGATAATATCTTAGTTTACTTAGGGGTTAAGGAAGGACTATATAGCTAAGGTCTAACTAATACTTAGCTACTTAAGGGCAGTAGGATTATACCTAGACCTTAGTAAGTCTATATTTGCTATAAAGGAAGTCTAGTACTTAGGCTATATTATTACAGTAGGATATTTAGTCTGTCCTAACCTAGTAAAGGTTATAGTAATTAGGGAATAGCTAGCGCTTATAAAGCTATATAAGGTCTAAAGCTTCCTAGGGTTTGCGAATTTCTACTAAGACTTTATTAAGGACTTCTCTAAGATAGTAGTATTACTTATATAACTTACAAAAAGAAATATCCCTTTCTAATAAGGGCTTAAAGAGAATAAGGCCTTTAAGAAATTAAAAGCGGCTTTTATTAAGTACTTAGTTCTAGTATAAAGGACCTAGATTAACTTATAGTAGTTAAGGTAGATTATTTAGGCCTAGCCCTTAGAGGTTATATATTATAGGAAGGACCTAACTATGTTATATACCTAGTTACATATTACTCCGTAAGCTTATTAGCCTTATAAAGGAACTACACTATTTATAATAAGGAGCTCCTAGCTATTATCTCTTACCTTAAGGCATGGTTAGTAAAGCTATAAGGCGTTTTATAACCGTTTATAATTTACATAGATTATAAGAACCTAGAATACTTTACCACTCCTTATCTAATAATAGAACGGCAGGCTTAGTAAGCAGATACACTTGCCCTGTTTAATTTTCACTTACATTATAGACCTAGTATATAGGCTTAATAACTAGACGCACTTTTATAAACGGAGTAGGATAAGAAGGGTATAGGAGTAAGGATAGGATGGATACTATAACTAGTTACTATTACATAACTCTCTTAATTACCTATAGACTTATAGGAGAACCCTAATTAAAATCCTCTTATTTTAAACGTAACTTTACTACTAGTTAGAGAAGTCCTCTTTGCTATAGAATACCTTTAGTTATTATAGGACTAAGCTATTATAGCAAACCCTATGTACTATATTTAACTAAAAGCTATTTAGAAAAGGGCATAAAAATTTCCCCTAGAAGTAATAATAAGAGAATAGGTAGTAGATTACTTACTTAGTGCCTATAGGGCGCTTTAATTTAGGGGCTATACCTAGGTGCTAGTATAGGAACCTCTTATAATAACTCTTATTTAGTAATATTATAATTTACTAGTTATAGGATACCCTAGCTAGAACACTATATTTTAGATACTACAGTAATAATTTTACTAGGATAGGATGTCATAGGATATCACTAGATTTGTTTAGAATTGCTATTGTTTTAAAGGCTATAAGAGTTATTAATAATATTAAGGCTTGCTAAAACCACTACTAATCCCTAACAGGTTTTAGTTATAGATCTTAATAGATTTTATAATGGAATTACTAGCATTATCCTTAGAGAGACCTTATTACCTAATAGTTATTATAAATAGGCTTTTAAAATTCATCTAGCTAGAGGTAATAACTTCTATTAGTGCTAAGGAATATATAGAATAATTTAAGATAGTCTAGTAAAGGTTTAGAGGGTTTCCCTAGTCTATTATCACAGACCGTGGCTTAGACTAGTTAGGGAAGTTTTAGATAATACTTTGCTTACTAGTTAAAATAGATTAACTACTCTTTACATTACACTACTTATAGACTAATAGCAGCATAGAATAAGTAAACTAGGAGGTGTAAGCAATACTATAGGTAGTAATCTCCTTCTCTTAATTTAACTGGCCTAAACTGTAGGTTTCACACAGGGTTCCTGATATCAGGACTCTATCTTGCATAGGGACGGAGACAGAGAATAGATAGTATGCGTTGCATTTACTTATCTATTCTAGGCTATCGAAGAAAGAGGAAAAGAGAGGTCAAAAGAGGGGCACTCTCGTGAGAATAAAAAGGGGCTGCCGCGTGTGGGTCACGTGGCCATAGGCCCTGCCCTATCACGTGGCCGGTAGGGGGTCGCGCGCACACGCGCGAGCTAACCTGCCGCCGGCCACATCCACGGCTGCGAAGGAATTGATATGATATTTGTTCTAACATAAACACTTAGCTACTTATTAGCTTATAATAAATAATAGGACCTCTTCTATTATAGGGGTAAGCCTAAATAAGTTATTATATAGATATAACCTAGAACTAATTTAATCCTAGCCAGACCTTTTAGCATCTACTATAATACCTAAGGGAAGGGCTATTTAGTTCTTAAAACACTTATAGGAGGGGACTCTTCTAGCCTAGGCTATAATAGCCTATATATAGTAATAATAATAGGACGTAATAGTAGCTTTATAACGCCTAGCAGAATGCTTTTAAGTAAGTAATAAAGTATAGCTTTCTCTTAAAAATATTAAGATAAACCGCCCCTTAAGGAAACTTAACTAGGTTATAGTAAAGTATATAGTAGTAAAGGTACTTATACTACTAATAGTCTAACTAGATATACTAAGGGTATCTATCTAGTATTCTACGTAAACCTTATTAAATAACTAGTAATAGACCCTCTTCTAAGTCAGTAACTATAGGACTCCTAACTAGCTCTAGAGTAAGTACTATTAGAAGATAATAATAAGCTTGTTAAGGAGTATTGCGTAGAATAGATTCTAGTGGCTTATAATACACTAGGTAAAGGTAATAGATATAATGTCCTAGTTAAATAGGTAGGATACTTATAGCTAATATAAGAACCACTAGAGAATATAGTAAAGATATAGGCACTTAATAAGTTTAAAAAGGAATAGGGAGATATATAATATAATAATAGACTAAATTAATTATAGTAAACTTAACTACTATAGGTAAGCTTAAGCTAGACCTAGGATATAGATAAATCACTACCTATATAAATTTAAAAGTTCTTAATAAATTCTTAGGGGATATTATTATTTATACCCTTAGTCCTACTCTTATTATTATAAGTCCCTATACCCTTATGCCCTTAATATAGGTTAGGGTAGGATAGTTCTAATTAGTGCCTAGGGGGCATAAGATATTACCTACTAGGAGTAATGTTATTATCCTCTACTACTACTTAGGCTTTAAATAGCCTAAGTGAATTAATGGTTAGAGGGTGTAAAGCGGGTGTAAGGGGAGGAGAACTACCCCCTAGGTACTACTAGTTATAAGAGGAGCGCGAATAGGCCTAATAGTGTAGGAGAGATAGTGATTAATAGGACTAGTACTAGAGGCATTATAGGACTATTACTAATAGCAGTAGGAGGGCGAATTATTACTAGCTTTAATAAGCTAGGAATAGCTTTAAGTGATCTTATAATAGTAAGGAGATAATGCTTTAATAATCGCAGCTAAGTGCTTACAAAACTCTTCCTATATAGTAGAGATACCCCGTGGCGTGGTGGTTACACGCTGTGGAGACCTGTTCCGGGTCGCAGGTCGTGGGTTCGAATCCCACACGGGGCACAATTCTAAAGGTCTTGGTCACACCTTTAGAATTGAACCAATCGCAGGGCAAAGAAAAGTGGAGTTGTGCCCCACTTTTCCTTGCTTTACAAGCGAATTAAACAAGCTATCTCGCTATATAAATTAGCTAGGATACCCAGAGCTCTAGGGTTATAATTTGAGCTAGGGTTTGCAACTATATTGCATATTTAGGTAGTGGGAACCAGATTGTAGAAAACGGGGGATAAGTATAGTGGAAAAAATCGTTGTAAACAGTAGCTTAGGTATCCAACTTTGTACGTATAGGATAAACACATATTGCATAACAAATCGTAATAGGTTTTTCACCCAACTAGGCAACTAACTAATTATCTAATTATTAATTGGATAATTAGTAACCTAGTACGGTTTTCCTATTACAAAGCATATATCACCGCAGGAGTACTAGTAAATAGCATAAATTGCTATCTAGCGTAATAAATATATATATAGTAGAGATACTGTTTATAAGCTACTGGTTTTGCTAGAATAAGGTTCTAGTAACCTATTAGAGGGCGCCTCCTATCTAATAGCTAGCTAAGGGACTCTTACTTATAAAGGGTATAATATTAAAACCTATTAGATTTAACTTAGGGGTATTAGAGGAGGGGAGGGGCTAAGGGCTAAGCGCATAGGGGCTGGATTAAACTACGCCTAATTTAGGAGCGTAGTCTATTTACCTATAAGGGCATAAAAGTCCTAAGATAGGACAGGTATCTTACGCTTAGATATTAGGGTCTTTGTGACACTAGGTATTATAATATAATTACTTACTATAATAGTGGCTTTAAGGTCTTTAAGGGCATATTAAAGCCTTAGGTTAGTAGATAAAAACCTGGTTAACTAAACATAGGTTATATAGTTATGCTAGTAAGGAGGATAAGAGCCTTTACTTTTAGGGGATAATAGTTTAGCATACCTATAGTTAGAGACCGCTTAATATAAGGGCTATAAGAACAAAAAACTAACGCAGGAGTGGCATAGTTATTATTATTAGAATCACCTTCTATAAGGTATTTACTAATAGTATAAGCTAGAGGCATTATAGGGACATGTAAGGGGATGTTAGAGGTATAATGTAAATAAGATATATTAATAAGTAAATGAATAAGGATAGTAGATAGGAATGTAAAGAGCTAGATAAGGGAAATAAAAAAGTTTATAATATTATTAAGGGGAGGTAGTATATAGGAAGGAGGGGCTATATAAGGGGTAAGAAAGTGGGATATTTATATAGGAAGCGTAACTATATTAGAGGGTTATGGATAAGTAAGGGAGGGGTTAAGGTTACTATAATAATAAAGGAAGGGCTAGGAATATATATTACGCACTTAGCCTAATAATAAAAAGCAAATGCAATAAGTGAAGATAGTCTCTATAACTTAGTGGGGAGGGGTATATATTACATACTACCTAATAATAATAATAAACAATAAAGACGCTAACTATAAAAGGGCATAATAGAATAGGGAACGAATAGTTAAAGTTAGTAAATATAGACGTAGGGTTTATTTCTACTATATAGGTTTGTAATAGGTAAGTAAGGATATATGTAAGGGCTTAGGCTTTACCTAAGCATTAGTTATAGCATGTATAATAAGAGGGCTAATGGTGGATAACACGGAGATAAGTAAGGGCCTAAGCTAAGACAGCAAGGGTGGGGATTAAGGCTAAATATAGGATAGTAAGGGATAAAGATAAGGCTAAATATAAGATAGTAAGGAATAGAGATAAGATAATAAGGGGATTAGAAGAGACAGAGATAAGATAATAAGGGAATAGGAAGAAGCGGTGTGAAGATAATAAGGGGATAGGAAGAGGATAGATAGGATAGCTTAGGATAGTTAAGGAGTATAAGGGGCATAGGAAGGGATAGGTTTCCTACCTTCCTTTCTTCCCTCCTCAAGTTTCTTAATATCATATTAACGCCTAACAGCAGTTGCCTTAGGGCCAGTCCATAACAGCTAGCTCTGTTCTAGCTCTAATCAGCTCCGCGTATCTCCTAATACTACTAGCTCTAGGCTATCTAGCGTTCTGTTCCGGAATTATTAGGCAGCCTCTTTTCTTCCTAGTTAGGCTAACTAGTTCTAGTCTCTCCTAAGGCAGGGCTAGGCTACTAGCTAGTGATTAGGTAGTGAAACAGGAAGGGCATTCCTAGTATCCTACTTTTACTATATTCTATTTTTCCTTAAGGGTTAGGTAAGTCCTAGACCACACTAGGTATACCCTAGAGTAGAGTATATACTTCTCTTATAGTTATCCTATAAATATAAGGTAAGATTTCTTACCTTCTTTATAATAGCTAGCTCCGCACCTGCTGCACCTTAGGGCTGCTTTATAGAATTTCGCTATATAACCTATCTAGAAGCAGTTATAGCATTGCCTTAGTTATAGTAATTTATCGTAAGGTTTAGATTAAAATAGCTTTGCTTTATAAACTATCCTGTCCTTACATATCTTATTAGCATTATCTACCTCTACTAGGCTAAGGATAAGGGTGGTTCTTAGTGCGTTTTTACCTCTAGGTTATCTTGCTATTACCCTAACTATATTTATCTTATTTGCTTTTCCTATATTTACTAAAAGGTTTTTACTAAGGTATATTTTATAAGGAAGCCTTTAACTATAATGCTTAGGATTTAGTAGTAAAGGGTTACTTCTAGCCTAAAGGTAGTAGTAATCTATTTTTAGTTAGTCCTATACTAGGAGGCGTTTCCTTTAAATGTAATAATTATATCTTTACTAGGAGTCTTCTAGCTATAACTATAGTAGCCTAGCTAGTAGCTTTATTTACTACTATAACTATGTCTTTTACGCTTCTAGTCTAGAGCGGTTCCTAGATAGAGTTACCCTTAATAAGGACCTCTTTATCCTAGTAGCCTAGTATTTAGAGGGGGGTTAGGTTTAATTATCTTTGCATTGTGTGGCTAGGATTGAGACCCTTAAGACCGGTCTCGAGACCTTCGGTCTCTCGGCTGAACAGATCAATCTGGCCACATCGGATCCCTAGTCATAGGCCCCTCGAGACCACCTTGCTAGTCTATCGGCTTTGTTAGATCGAAATCAGCTATATTTTCAGCTCTGTCAGATTGAAATTAGCTGTATCAGATCCCTAGTCATAGACCTCTCGAGACCTTGCTAGTCTATCGGCTTCGTCGGATTGAAATTGGCCACATTGGATCCCTAGGATAGACCCTTCGGTCTATCGGGTCAATAGATTAATCCGGCTGCATTAGATCCCTAGGATAAAATATCCTAGATTTCCCTCCCTTAGATAGAAAATCAACTCTCCCTTTGTGGCCTTTGGCTTGGATTGTTCAAACCGAGATTTTTGAGATTATACGAGATTTTTGAGATTATTCGAGATTTTTGAGATGATTTGAGAAGAACCTGAGATTTCCCCTTTTACGACTTGGATCCTCGCGATGGATCGAAAACCTCGCAGGCCTCGATATCGGTATCGGGCTCATTTTGCTGACATTGTCAATATCATCAGCATCGTCATCGTTAAATTCGTTGTTTTTGGGTGGTGGTTTCGCCCGACAAAGCATTAGCCCTATAGTAATGCTTACCTAGGTAAGGGAGTAGTGTTTTTATCTGCCTCTTTAATAGCTTCTTTAATAACTTCTTTAAGGGCTTTCTTTATAATATAAATATTACTATTATTATTTATCTCTGCTTTCTTAGCTTAGGTATAGCTTGCTTTTAGGTCTATAATAGCCTAGGTAGCGTTCTATACCTTAGATAGTTTATTACTAAGGATAAGGCTAGTAATCTTTTTATAGTATTTTTATTCTTCTAGGTATTTAAATTAAATCTAATCCACCTTTAGGTTATTATTATATTTCTAGACGTTAAACTATCCTCTACCTACGTTCAGGTAGTAGTAGCTCTGTGCTAGCCCCCTTTCTCCTTTATTAATTACTATTAGCGTCTCCTCCTCCTACTTGCCTCTAGCTCTATTACAATATAATATTATAGGAAGGGGTAAAATAGGGTGAGAATTTTAATTATCTTGTTAGTTTGGATTTTAGAGGCGATTCCGGACCTGTAGGGCGGTGCGGAAAGATTCGCAAAGGTTCTAATAAATCTTCTTAATTAACTATATATATAAGGACTATAAGGTAAGATAGGACTAATACCTTAATAAATAGTTAGCTAGTAACTAAGAAAAACTTAAAGATAATTCAGAGGCGTTCTAATCTTAGATACTAATACTACTAAAGGACTTAGCTAACTATAATATGTAAATTACTATAATACTTAAGAACTTAAAGTAATATAAAAGCTAGAGCCCTATTAAGTTTAGTATTTATATAGATTTACTAAAGGAATATCTAGAAAGAGCCTTAGAGAAGTCCTATACCCTTATATTCTTTATAAAACTACTCCCTAACCTATAGGACTACCTTAACTGTTAAGTTAACTAAGGGGATTCGGGTCCTATGACCACAGGTCACTAGTGCACTAGTTACTTAATGTAAAGGGTTTAATTCTGCTTGTCTTCTAAGTCTAGCTATAAGGGGGATTAAGGCTATAGATATACCTCAATCCTAGGGGTGCCTTCGCATGCGTGGTGTTATAGGTCAAACACGCTGTCTAGGGCAAAGTAAGGCGATAGTCCTGTGCGACTAATTGCGTTACTAGTCTAGGTAAGGCAATAAGACCCCGTGCGCTAGTTGCGTTCTAGTGCATAGTAAGGCGATAAAACCCCGTGCACCTAATTGTAATTTAGTGCACAGTAAGGCGATAAGACCCTATGCATCTAATTGCAATTTAGTGCACAGTGGTGACAAATTTGTCTGTAACAAATTCGCAGCGATTCTAACACTAGCAATTTTTCTCTTTTTATTATAGGTGTAAGAGGCTTAAAAGCGCAGTAAAATTAATTAAAGGAAATGTTATAATAAAGGGGTAACTAAGCAGGTTTCGCTGCTTTAATTAGTTAGATATGTAAGTCTGTTATTAAAGACAGGAAAACAGAGGTAATGACAGAAGTAGGAAAAAGAGAGGTTATAAGGTTACTTACGTAGCTAAGTAGGGCTAGTCGTTAATGCGGCTAATCGTATCGCGTGCATTAATTCGGTGGACCCACTTTTAGTCTAATCCGAATATTAGCTATATATATATATATATATTTATTACGCTAGATAGCAATTTATGCTATTTACTAGTACTCCTGCGGTGATATATGCTTTGTAATAGGAAAACCGTACTAGGTTACTAATTATCCAATTAATAATTAGATAATTAGTTAGTTGCCTAGTTGGGTGAAAAACCTATTACGATTTGTTATGCAATATGTGTTTATCCTATACGTACAAAGTTGGATACCTAAGCTACTGTTTACAACGATTTTTTCCACAATACTTATCCCCCGTTTTCTACAATCTGGCTCCCGCTACCTAAATATGCAATATAGTTGCAAACCCTAGCTCAAATTATAACCCTAGAGCTCTGGGTATCCTAGCTAATTTATATAGCGAGATAGCTTGTTTAATTCGCTTGCAAAGTAAGGAAAAGTGGGGCACAACTCCACTTTTCTTTGCCCTGCGATTGGTTCAATTCTAAAGGTGTGACCAAGACCTTTAGAATTGTGCCCCGTGTGGGATTCGAACCCACGACCTGCGACCCGAACAGGTCTCCACAGCGTGTAACCACCACGCCACGGGGTGAATATTAGCTATAGGGGCTAAACATAAGCCGTAGAGGAAGCTCTAGTAATTTCTCTTTTTCTCCTTTAGCTAAAAAGCTTAAAAACGCAATAAAAATCGAATTAAAGGAAGTGTTAATAAGTGGATCTGTTAGTGGAAATCCACGGCTGTGATTAGTCTAGGTTTAATCTATTCCAGACTGTTAATATTAGGGGGAAATAAGGGCATTGTTAATTTACTAGTCTCTTTACCTAACCTTCTATATAGATGTTAACCTAATTGTTATTAATAAAGGTCTTAAGGCTCTTATTTAATAAGGCTTTTGTTATTACATTAGCGATATTGTCTCTTCTATTAATCTAGCGGATCTTGTGGATCTCGCGCTGTTTATATAATTATTGCAATGCTATAATATTAATTATAAGTTACTTCTCCTTTATTATTCTAAGCTTAACAAGGTATTTATAAAACGAAAAAGAGTCTATGTAAACTATAATTAGCACCTATAGTAACTTTAGCTGCTTTATCACAATATTAAGCGTAGTGTTTACAGCGTAGGTTATATTAACGCCTTATACTATGCTATATAGCTCTAATACTAAGGCGCTTCTTATAACCCTTTTGCTTTTCGTAGAGCTATATGTGATAATGTTACCTCTTATTATGAATTTAGCGCTCTTATTATTACTTTTATTACCTAGGATAATTATATATCCTAGTTACAAGCTTAAGTCCTTATTATTTGCAAAAGAACTATTAACAAAGATATATAGCTTAGTAGATAAGAGATTAATTAGCACGTAGCGGAGGCCGTGGTTTTAATATTCTATTTACTAGTAAAGCCTTTTATTCAGTTATTTAATATTATTAATTGTGATATTATGTTGCTAAGCAGTAACAGAGAGGTTATATAATGCTTTAGGCTAATAGATTGTGGCAATATACGCTTCACGGGCGCGTTATTTAACGTACTATTAATGCTTTAAATCTATAGCTACATTAATAGGTTAAATCTTCTTACTTTAGCCTTTCTAATAGAGGTTTAGCAAGCTATTATGAGATTCGGTTAGCATATAGCTATTAAAGATTAGCGGTGTTTCCGTGGTAAGCCTTTACTTTAGTTTAGTAGTAAAGTTAGCTTTCTTTAGCTTAGATTCTTTACGCTTAAAGAAGGCATTATTACTAAGTCCTAAGGTATTATTAGTCTATATTCTAACAATTCTAAAGCAGTCCTTATTATCTAAAATTAATAGGTATAGGTTGTATGTTAAAGTAAATATACTAAGGTTATCACAATAATAACAGAAGTATATTAACCACTAGTGTGTTCCTGCTTCTGTGATTTTATAAAGGGGCTTAATGACTTCTATTACTGTTCCTTGCGGATATAAGTGTTTTATCTAATTAGGAAGTTATGCAATAATACACCTGTTAAGCTTTGTTATTAACTGCACGTAAGCTTAGGTGATATTGCGGATCTAAAGGCTAATGCCTTTCTTACGGAGGAAGGGGCTAGGGCTATAATTAATCGTTAACTAGCCTGTTAGATAGTTAGAGATTAGGTTAGGATTTTAAATTTATTATGATTACTGTGGCCTTAGATAACTAGCTGTGATTTCTTATATAGTATTTTAGTTCCCTTTCCTTTAACTTCTTAAACTATATAGGATTTAAAGATTCGCTAGCTACTATGTGGATTTAGGTTAAATCTAACGAATCTGAAGACTTTGTAAGCTTATAAAGCGCTAATTTTATCTTAATTAAAGCGTTTAAACAGGTTACCTAGAGTGATTATCTTCCCTTCTTTATAAAGTTACATAGCTAGGTTAAAATCGGCCTTTTCCTTTACTATAAGGAAGGTTTCACTTTAAATTAGCTCTTTAAGTAGCTAGAGAGGGTTCTTTCTAGGCCTTCTATAACCTCTCTTAGGTATTAGGTTTATGTTAGTTGTGGTTTTCGCTTTCAGAGGTTGCCCTCTTTATCTTATAATATACTCTTCTTCTAGGTTAAAATCATTATTAAATATATTAGAAGTAGCTTCAGATTCTGGTTTCTCTTATTAGGGATTGTTATTATTATGTAAATATGGTTTAATAATAGTTAATCAAAATCTAGCAAGTCCGTATAGCATTTAAAGAGTGTAGCTTTTACTATTAGTAGTAATTAGCTTGTATAGGCCCTATTAGCCTTCTTTATTATGCCACACACGCATATCTAACTACAAAGGCAGTAAATATATAAGCGTTATATTTAGACTGTTATAGGTAGTAAGGGTATCTCTAACCTACCTTCTCGCTAGGTATTATCAGGCTTTATTAGTTACTTTCTATAGGATCGTAGCTTATTATATAATAGAGAGGCTTAGTGGTGAATTATTAGCTAGTTATAGGTATAAACCAAATATAAGGAGGGTGGGCATAAGGCTATCTAGCCTTACTAAATTATTAATAGCTTTAATAGCTATTTAAAGCTTTTAATCTATTATCACGCTTATATTATTACCTAGTTCTTTGCTAATAATATTATATGCTCTTCTTAGCAGTCTGTGGTATTGTTTAACCTTTCTAATACTCTAGTGCGCTTCTATAAGCACTTTATTAACGCTAATTGCTATAACGCATATGTAGTTATAGAATTCGTTTAAGGCAAAATTCTTTCTAGCATTATAAACTATCTAGTCTAGAGGACCTAGATAGGTATTAATCTAGCACTCTTTTAGCGCGTTCTAGATATTATGTGCTTTTTACTTCTAAGGTTTAAGGAAGTAAGCTACTTAGAATAAGGTTACTGCGTTAATAATATAAAGCATAGGCTTTCTATTAAGGTATATTATATTAATAATTATCTTATAGTTAAAGTTATAATTATCTTTTAACGTGAATCAGAATTGCCCTGGCAATTTCCCGTTAAGCTAATAGTAATAGCAGACCTTTGTGATCTTCTTAATAACCTTATTATTTATATCCTTACCTGCGCAATATAAGACCTTTAATAGCCGTTATATAGAAGGATAACTAAATCGTTAATAAAGCTAATGAATTTGCTTTTCTAAGAGAAAGTAAGCGGTTACCTCCGTGGCTTCTAGAGTCTACCACGGATATCCCTATTTCGCAATAATTAGCACCCTTTAATCACCTTAAATTAGCATATTCTTAAGGTTATTAATCTTAACCCTTATATTATCTATATTATTAATGCTATATAAGAACAGTGTGCTTATATTAATAACATAAAACGTGATAGGGCTAAAGACTATAGGAACCTTTAAGATTCCTACTAATGTTACTAATCTAGCGCTAAATTTAACGGTTTGTTGCCTCTTAATGGGTTCTATTATTAATAAGGGCATCCTCTTCACTAAGGTTTTAGCCTAGTTAATACTAGCTATTAAGAAGCCTACCACCCTAGTATTAGGAATAATGCCTCTAAATACCTTATTAGAGTAGCGTTCCTCTAATATATAGGCGGTTAATTAGGGCCTGAACGGATCTTCCTTGTAGAGAGCATAATAGAGGGCTTCTTTTCTAAGGTTTTAGAAGATATTACCTTTATTTTGCTAGCTTTATAGCACTTATAAAGAATTGCATAACTGTTAGCTTATTCTTAATCTTACTAGATTCTTTAATAAAGGCTTTAGCCACATCCTAGGCATCTTTATTATTAGAGCTTTTATTACCCTCTTTTATAGCGCTATTATTGCCTTTGTAAGCTTAGAGAAAAGCTCTGTATTTGTTATTAGAAGGAGGGTTCCTATGCCTTTTGTTCTTCCACTATCGTTACCTTGCTTCTTAATAATCCTTATCGCTGTGATTAGAGGACGAGCAGCCGTCTTTTCTATATATAAAGCATTATAGCCGTTATTAGCGGCCTTAATAGCGGCCTTAATCGCGATTAGGGCCTCTAGAGCGCCTATATTAATAATCCGTAAAGAAGTCCTTGTTAGTGTAGTTATTAGTATAGAACTGTTATTAGCTAACTTCTTTTTAGGCTTTAGTAATTATTGAAAATGGAAGGGGAATCTAGCTAGAGGGATAGGAAGACCTCTCTAATAGATTCTAACGCGGCGGCTTCTAGATTCACTATAATACGACGATTCTTTAAGATATAGAGCTTTGATAGTTAAATGTAGTTGATTTCTAGCAATACGGACAATCTGATAAGCAATGAGAGGATTTTACTAAGTCCCTTATAGACCTACTAACCATATTGGCAGAACTAGGTTGCTAATAGGGTCTCGCAAGCTACTTTTTATTTTCCGCATAATTTATTTGTATAGGAAAAGTAAAAAATCGACTTACGGCCATACAAACTAAACGCCTGTGTGGCCTAACTAAGCACTTTAATAAACAACCCTATTAATAAAATATACTATAAAATCCAGAATAAATCAAGGATTTAAATAGTATACGTTAGCCTTTATATAACTACTAGTTCCCTAGTTACAGTTAATTTCAGCTTCCCTATAGGGTAACCTAGTCGGCTTAGTCATACAAGCCTATGGGTTAGTTGTGTGCAGGAACGCAGGTCACAGCTAAAGCTGTAAGCAACGCTGCAAGTAACGCCTTGTAACTAACGTTATAATAACACAACTAGGCAACTAGTGGGCCTAAAAATAGTGCTATAAATAGCATTATTTTAACACTCCCTCTAGAAAAGTATAAGGTAACTAATTTAATACCTAAACTTAGCTCTTTAATAGATATCTAAGTTAACCATAAATTCAATAATAAATCCAATAACTTTTCAACTTAAATCAATAACTTTTTAATAGAATTCCAGTGTTTTTATTAATTTTGATTTTTGACTTTTTTGGTTGATTTTAAAGCTAGGCCTTCGTATTTGTAAGTCCTAATAGTTGGATAAATTGTTGAAATTTATCATTAGGCAGGGCTTAGTTAAACCATCTGCAGGCATCTCCTTAGTTTTAATGTAAATAACCTTAGCTATACCCTTCTGTACCTTTTCTCTAGTATAGTTAAATTTTAGTAGGGTATGCTTTATTCTACTATAAAGAGCAGGGTTATTAGCGGTAGTAATAGCGCCTTAGTTATCACTAAAAATTAGAACTAGAGGTGCTATAGGTAGCTTTATCTTATTAAAAAGACTATAAAACCACTCTAGCTCCCTAATAGCTTTACATAGAGCATCTGATTCAGTCTTTAATGTAAATAAAGCTATCGTAGTTGCTTTCTTTAATTTCCAGCTAATAGGTCCTTCAGCTAGCTTATAGAGATAAGCATAAGTTGATTTTAAGGACTTATCACCCGCGAAGTCACTATTATAAAAGCTAATAAGGGTTACAGAGGCTTTAGTAGCAGATTTAGACCTTCTATAAGTTATAGAATAACTTATAGAGCCTAGAAGGTATCTAAGCAAATGTTTAGAGGCATTTAAGTGCTTTATATATAGCTTAGATAGTGCTATAGAAAGCCACTGAACCGGAAAGGCAATATCAGGTCTTATAAGGAGCATTAAGTACATAATAGTCCTTATAATACTCTAATATAGCTTATAATTAGGGGGAAAGAGGCTTAGTTACGTGATTAGCTACCTGTTTTATAATTCCGGGTTAGAGTGGAATTTTAACAGGCCTAGCATCTTTTATATTAAATCTTTCTAAGGCTTTAGAAATGTACTAGGACTAGTGGATAGTTAAGGTCCCTTTCTTTCGATTTCTAGTGATTTAAACGCCTAGGAAAAATTCAGCTAGCCCACAATCTTCTATAGGATAAGCTTTGTGTAATAGCTTCTTTAGCCTATTAATATAAGCTAGATCCAGACCTATAAGAAAACAGTTATTCACATAAGTCGCTATATATATAGATGTAGTTAGGTTAAAGAAGACAGCTGGGTTAGATATAAGGGGTGAAAGCCTAGTTTCTAAAGAAGGTCCTTTAAAGCCTACTGCCACTCTCTAGAGCTTTGTTTTAATCTATATAAAGCCTTTTATAGGAAAATAACTTGCTTTTAAGAGGGTTTATAACTATATTTTTAAGTAGTTTAGTTATTTTAGGCGTAGCAGCTTTAGTAAAATTAGCAAATCTATTAGGGATTTGCATATAAATAGCTTCTTTTAGCAAGCTATTTAGAAAGGCCCGTATAAAATCGACCTATTTAACTTCCTAGTTATTATAAGCTGCTAGGGCTAGTAATATCCGCTAACTAGGGGAATGCTAGTTGTAGCATAGGTTTTAATATAATCTTAACCTTCTATTTACATAAAGCCTTTAGCAATAAGTCAGGCCTTGTGTTTTAAAGGATTATTTTCTTTATCCTTTTAAGCTTATAAACAAGCCTATTCTTTAGAACCCTCTAGCCCTTAGGAATTTAGTCTATCCCTATAAATTTAAAGGTTCTAGCAGCTAGAAGCTACTTAAATTCGTTAAAAGTTACATTTATCTATTTCTGACTATCCTTGCTGTTTAAAGCTTGTTTCTATGTCTTAGGGGTGTTAGAATTGTTATTAGAAGACAACAATTTAGCCTTTTCTTATGCCTTAAAGCATATCTCCTTAACGAAAGAAGATATATTAAAATCATCGATATCCATAGAATTAGGATTAGTTAAAGAATCCGAATCTAAAAATGGTTTTTCGATAGCACCCTTATTAGGGGCGCTAGAGCTTAGGCTCTCTAGGGGTAGCGCTAGAGGCATTACTAGCGCGGCAGGCGCTAGAGGCTTTGGATAGCTATCCTAAACCTCTAGATTATCTCATAAGATATCGGCGTCTCCCTCTAAAGGATAGCTCCCTAAAGGCTTAGGGGACCTTACAGAGCTTATATTCTCTATAATTTTAACAAAGCTAGTCTTAATAACTAACCTTTTAGAGGGTATATAAATAAGATAAACGCTAGAACCTAGAGTAGTAAGTAGCCGGCTAGGGATAGTCCTAGGGCTAGCTTCTAAAGCTTTAATCTCTGCTCTAGAGGTATTAGAACCTTATAATAAGACCCTATAGCCCTAATTTTTAAGAAATCAGGCTTATAAGAGGTCTCAGGCTTGAAGTCAGCTAGATATAGCTGCTTAGGGGTTAGGGGCTTAGTTATATTCGCGGTGATATTAACTAAGTCCACTATGGCTAGAAGGATATAAGACTATAGATATAAAGGCAGCTTAGACCACTAAAGTGTAGCTCTAAGCAAGTCTAGGATAACCCTAATAGCCCTCTTAACTAGCCCATTTTGTTCGTGAATATAAGGGCAAGAGGTGCTAAAACAAATTCCTTTAGAAGATAACTATAACTGAAGTTCGTTGTTAATCTTAGTGCCTCCGTTAAAGTAAAGGTGCCTAGGATACGCGTTATATTGGTTTTTCAGGGCCTTAAAGAAGCCCTTAATAGCTATATAAAGGGTCTGACCTTCTTTATTAGCTAATAGAAAACACTATTTATACTAGGATTTTCGATTAATAAGGATAAGGACTAGGGCCTTCTTATTATGCGGTATAGGTTCGATTTTAACCGTATCTCCCTCTAGAATGTCTAAAACTCTAGGGGGTCCTGAATAAGTCTTTTAGTAAGTCTTCTAATAGCCTTTAATTGTATACAGGCTATGCAGTTAAAATCCTTTTCTTTAATTACGGAAAAATCAGGGATCCCTTTAGCTAATTTCGAAGACTTCTTTAGTAAAGGGAGGCCGATATAGCCTAATCAAATGTGCTAAAGAAGGGCTAAATCTAGTAACTTCTTGTAACTAGGATCTAGCTTTTTAGGGCTATTATCCCTTAGCTCCCTCTATTACTAGGCCTCTTAAGAATTATAGGCCTCTAGGGGTAATAGATAGCCACTATTGTCACCTAAGTCATTAGGGTATAGACCTTCTAAACCCCTATAGAAGGTGCCTGACTAGGAGGAGCTTCGGTGGGATATAGGGCTAAATCTTTATCTTCTTTAAAGTCTAATTCTTCGATTCGTTAATATTTCTTAGGATTAAATGCTGGCTGCGGAATTTGAACCTCTATAGGGTAGGAAAACCCTAATTCAGTCTTATAGGCTCTTTATTAGTTGCAAAATTAAGAGCCTATAAAGGAGAGGTGGGTTAAATGCTTGCAAATCTTAGGAGTGGCTTGCCCTTTATCTGTAAAAAGAAGCTATGTTTAGCAGGTTCTAATAACCTATAGGGGCTTTTATTGGCTAGGAAAAGCTGATCTTTAGCTAGATAACCTCCCTTTAAATAGTGGGATAACCCGCTAACTAGGTTAGTATTTATACCTAGGAAATATAAGGCATCTAGCAAAGCTAAAGGCCTATATTCTAGTGGATTTTTCTTGACTAGAACGTTAAAAACAGTGGTGCCTCTTCCTTTAGGATAGATAGGTCCTCCTACTATAATTATAGGGCTGGTTTAACCTTTCTTAAGAGGCTTAAAGTCCCTAAAGAAAGCCCTATTATTACAAATATAACAAGAAGAACCTGTATTATATAAAAGGGAGTTTTTAACCATATTATTAGAGTAGCTAAAAGTAAGCTTAGTAGTAGTATTACTAGTAGTAGTGGTACTAGAAGTATCCGAATTAGATTTAGAATTACTACTATTCTCACTACTAGACTTGCTAGAATCTAGTTCTTTAACGTAACCCGTGGCTAGGCTATAGCCTAACGTAAAAGCAGCTTCTTTTCCTTTATCTTTTTCCCTATTACTACTCTTCTTCTTCTGCTTTTTCTTCTTAGAGGCTTTAGAAGGGTTTAAATCCTTCTTATCCTGCTCTTTAGTGGCATTTGTAGAGTCCTTCTTAGTATTAGGATTAGAGGATTTCTTAAAGTCCCTAAAGAAAGCACTATTATTATAAATATAATAAGAAGAACCTATATTATATAAAAGGGAGTTTTTAACTATATTATTAGAGTAGCTAAAAGTAGGCTTAGTAGTAGTGTTACTAGTAGTAGTAGTACTACAAGTATCTAAATCAGATTTAGAATCACTACTATTCTCACTACTAGACTTACTAGAATCTAGTTCTTTAACGTATCCTATGGCTAGGCTATAGCCTAACGTAAAAGTAGCTTCTTTTCCTTTATCTTTTCCCTATTACTACTCTTCTTCTTCTGCTTTTTCTTCTTAGAAGGGTTTAAATCCTTCTTATCCTACTCTTTAGTAGCATTAGTAAAGTCCTTCTTAGTGTTAGGATTAGAGGATTTCTTCTCCTAGTCCTTAGAATTTCCCTTATTATTCGAAGCCTTATAACTAAGAGCTTTAGCTATAGGGGAGGTTTTATCCTCTGTTCTTCTAATAAATCCGCTATAAGGAACTATAAATTTAAGGTATTTATAGGCAGTCCTTGTGCCCTAGAAGCTTTAATAGTAAATCTTTGTCTCTTAGCCTAACTAGGAAAGGTCTGTTTTAATGTATTAATATAATGATTTACTTAATTAATAGGTGCGATCTCTACACTATAAAGCTATAGTCTAGCTAGTAAATTATTAAACCTAGCATTAAAAGCCTCTAAAGATCCCTTATAATTTGAAAAATTTAGGGAGTGGTAGCTAGCGTATAGCGTACCTTACTGGATTTCAGCACTCTATGAATAATGCTTAATAAGGACTTTATAGGCTTTTTTAGGGGATTTTTACTAATATATAGCTGCCTAAGGTCTAGATTAATAGCTATCTCTTAATATTATTAAAAGAATAGCTTAATCACAGTTAGCTAGATAGCCTGCTAGGCTTAGATTATCTATGAATTTAGGTAATCCTAGGGCTTTAAATTAGATGCTTAGGGCTTGCTTCCACTAATTATAATTTTTAGGACCTTTTAGCTTAGCTCCCTTTAGAATAGAGTAAACTTTCTTATTTAGCTCCTTAATAGCACCTGTGTTAAAGGTAGCTTATAAGTTACTAAAAGGTAAACTCACAGAAACAGTAGTAGGCAGGTCTTCTACTAAGACCTTAGTATTTTCTTCCCTTAGTCTAGTAAAATTCTAAAGACCTTAAATAGCAGTTATAGTTTGCGTTAATTTATCTAATAGATTATTAATACTAGCCTTAGTTTTTAGCTGTTTTAACTTACTATATTTAATAAAATCTATTAAAGTCTTGCCTTATTATTTAATTTATCTTTATAATTGTAAAGCACTAGCCTAAACAGCTAGTTAACCTTCTATATCTATCCTATCAGGGTCCCTAAGGGGCTAGAAAGGCCTATAGCAGGGCCCTTACCCTTATAATTAGGTGGTGCTATCTTTAAAAATTCCTGTGTAAAATCTCCAAATTTGTTCTTATTACAAATAACGTGCGCTAGAAATTAATTGTGTTGCAATCTACTTGCGCACATAAAATGCGTGGCAGGGCTGTTTAAAAGGGTGCCCCTTAAGGTCTAAAAGTGGGTCTGCGGTATGTGTAGGTAGAAAGAGCTAGAGAAAATTCTCTGCGAAAATTTTCTTAACACTAAGGATAGGATTGCGGATAGTAGGTATTACAAAAGCCACAACATAATATAACGTAATGTTTAGTGCGTGCAATGTAGCGTAATAGATTAAAAGTCTAGTATTAATATACTAGATGTCTAATGATTTTAAAGGAAGTGCAGCGTATTTACTATTGTAGATAATATTAAATATGACGGTTGCAATAGTGAATAGAATCACTAAAAAGAGGTTGTGGTTGTAACTAGATAGTTACGGTTACAATGTGGTGGTTACAGGTGCGGCTGTAAATAAATTTTAACACCAAGGGTCTGGTGTTACAATGCGGGGTGCTAGGGGATAAAAAGCTTTAAATTCTAGCGGTTTCCCTCGTAATCTAAGAGCTCACAGGTATAGTAAAGAGTAACTAGTACCTAAAATCAAGTAGTAATCGCAATAGAATAACGCAGTAATGTAGTAATTCTATAGGCCTTCTAGGCTCATAACCTATTAAAAATAGAAGGGAATCTAGCAAGAGGGATAGGAAGACCTCTCTAATAGATTCTAATGCGGCGGCTTTTAGATTTACTATAATATAATGATTCTTTAAGATATAAAGCTTTAATAGTTAAATGTAGTTAATTTCTAGCAATACAGACAATCTAATAAGCAATAAGAGAATTCTACTAAGTCCCCTTATAGACTTATTAACCATATTGGCAAAACTAGGTCGCTAATAGGGTCTTGTAAGCTACTTTTTATTTTCCGTATAATTTATTTATATAGGAAAAGTAAAAAATCGACTCTTAGCTATATAAACTAAATGCCTATGTGGCCTAACTAAGCACTTTAATAAACAACCCTATTAATAAAATATACTATAAAATCCAGAATAAATTAAGGATTTGAATAGTATACGTCAGCCTTTTATACGACTACTAGTTCCCTAGTTACAGTTAATTTCAGCTTCCCTATAGGGTAACCTAGTTGGCTTGGTCATACAAGCCTGTGGGTTAGTTGTGTGCAAGAACGCAGGTCACAGCTAAAGCTGCAGGCAACGCTGCAAGCAACGCCTTGTAACTAACGTTGCAACAACGCAACTAGGCAACTAGTGGGCCTATAAAATAGTGCTATAAATAGCATTATTTTAACAAAGAATAAGAAGTAAGGGGTATAAAAATTTTTTTCTATAGAGTAAGGAGAGAAGGGGTAAGAAAGGGGTATATTATAAACTTAAGCTTAAGGCTTAGGTCTTTCTTAGGTCTAAAAGGGATGTAAAGAGTGTGTAAGAAGGGTAAAAAGAGTATGCAAAAAGAACACGTATTATATATAAATATGCTTAGGACTTAGGGCTACTACACGCGCTATGCGCATAGACTATGCATAGGGGATATATAGCTAGGCGCTATATAATCTCTTGTCTAGTTCTTTCCTTCCTCTTTAAGAATAGTAATCGCACTTTAAACGCTTGTTTGCAGTTGCCCTAAGGCTAGTTCATAACAAATAATTAACATCATGGCCCTGTGGTAGTTATACGAACGCCGCGAACTCTGTGAGATCTGGTGGATTAATGGAGCTAATAACCTGGCTAATGCCTTTATAAAGGCATTGCTAAATAAGGCGCTAGAGTAATTTATCTCTAGTAACTAGATAATAATCTGGATAGAAGGGTGGGTGACCTGCGTGGAAGGGGGTTACTATAGGTAATAGTATTAGGGAGCTAGCCCTAATACTATAAGGATGTGAAAAATCCCCTTAGGGAGGAAGAAGGAGAAGGAACTACAGCCCTTATTAGGCATCTTATGCCTAGAACTATAGCCCTTATTAGGTCAGGTTATAAGAGCTACTCTAATTATTACCCCTAACCTAATAAGGGCTGCTAAAGACCTATTAGGGCCCTGGTAGCTATTATAGAGGAACTGTTATAGCCCCTGTGTTATATATACTAAGCATAGGGGAGCGAAAACTATTATAGTGGATAGGGGGTAAAGGATTAATACGTGAATGTTATTTATAATGTGAGAATTAAAAGGCTACAGGTAAAGGCCTGCTTAGCCTTTAGAAGGATTGTTAGTAATAGAGTGCTGTTTTTCCTTATTTCCCTTTACTACATACTTATATAAGGTCTTTTATTAAGTTAATCCCTTTACATTTACCTACTACTTGCTTTACCTTATCCTTTTCCTTTTCTTTTCTCTTTTACTATTATTGAAAATGGGAAGGGGAATGTACTGGAGGGATAGGAAGACCTCCCTAGTAATTCCTAGATAGCTAGCGCAATAGAGGGCGCTGCGACCTATAGATAACTAAACCACGATAGATAATTCACTTTAAGAGCCAAGATAGTTGAATATAGTTAATTTCTAGCTAACGGACGGTCTGCGAGCAATGAGAGGATTTTACTAAGTCCCCTCATAGACCTACTAACCATATTGGCAGAACTAGGTCGCCAATAGGGTCTCGTGAGCTACTTTTTATTTTCCGCATAATTCATTTGTATGGGAAAAGTAAAAATCAACTCACAGCCATACAAACCAGACGCCTATATGGCCTAACTAAGCACTTTAATAAGCAACCCTTTATATACAATATACTATTAAATCCAGAAAAATTCAAGGATTTAAATAGTATACGTTAGCCTTTTATATAACTACTAGTTCCCTAGTAACAGTCAATTTTGGCTTCCTATAGGGTAACCTAGTTGGCTTAGTCATACATGCCGTAGCTTTGCTTAGGTGGCAACGCAAGATGCGTTGCACAACCACGCAACGTAGCGCGCAGCAACGCCGCGCAACAACGCAACTAGGCAACTAGTGGGCCTATAAAATAGTGCTAAAAATAGCATTATTTTAACAACTATTCATATATATATATATATATATATATTGTATACGCTAGCTAGCTATATATTTGCTAGTACTAGTACTCTGGCTAGTTAGTTAACAGGAAAACCCTATAAATAGGAGAAAACCCTCTTGCTTTTATATTTAGGTTAGCACTATCCTTATAGTAGGGCTATGCCACTTGAAAAGTTTCCTATCATAGAAAGTTATAGCTAGCTCTCGCTAGCCTTATCCCTAAAATCCGTAAAATCCGAGTTTAGGAGGAAGGATTTGCTCCTTTAGTGCGTTTGCGGGCCTAGGGCAGCTCTATCTTAGGCCTCCTTATATTTTCTAATAGGAGGTGAATTCTAGTGTAGTAAGATCCTTATAATTTTTTCACTTTTTTACTAACTCTTCTATAGCCCCACTTTTTAGCTAAGTCTAGTCCGCTTCTAACCTAAATATATTATAAACCCTAAGCACCTACTCCTAGTTATATATAAGGAGGTAAGGCTAGGTCTAATCCGGTTAAGAATTAGTTCCGCTTATACGCCTGTTTTATAATATCTTTTTTACTTTTTCTTATACTTTACTTTTAACGCTAGTATAGTAAATTACTCTACCCCCTCCTTATATATATAAAAGGAAGTAATTCCCCTACGGGATTCTGCTCTCTTTTCTTTCCTTATTATTTATCTTCTCTTAGGTTTGTTTATGCCTTTTTATCTACTAGTATAATTCTAGGTTAGATTTAGTGCGGTTGCTAACTATTATTGTAGTTTATGTTATAGTCCTTATTATTACTATCCTTTATTATATTATTGTCTATTTCCTTATAAGTCCTGTCCCTTAGGGGTACTCTTCCACTTCTAACTCGCCTAAGAACTAAGCCTCTCTAAGCGTTATCCTTAAAAGCAGCTGACTTTGGCTTAGTTAAGGCAGGCTCTAGATAGGGAGCTTTATGTAAGTTATTCTTCCGCTCCTATTTTAAGGCTTTTCGTTTCTAATTCCAGGCAGTTAGGTGAGCCACGGCAGTTTTAGTGTATTTCCTATTACTGTCAGAAGGTAGGGGTCATAAGATGTGCATAAAAGTGTTCAATTCAATCAATCAGAGGTGCAGACGGCACCCGACTTTTGTACCTGAAAGGTACACAGTGCGCTATGATACTATCTAACTAAATCCGGTACTTCTAATACATCGTATCCACCGATGTCTTAAGGAGGGTCTGACCATCGACCTGCGACGTTACAGCGTTGTCAGAGCCTTCACCCTAACACACCCCTAGCTAACAGTCAAAAGTGAAGCTGTGGATTGTATGTGTTGTGTAGGATTTTAGCAGATCTCTGGTGTTATTAGATGGCTTGGAATCATTCGTAATCCGATTTTTCAGCAGAAGTCCTAATGCTTCTGTCCTGTGAGAGGCTTCGTAAATCCGTTAGCAGGTATCTCGGAGGTCTTTATCTAATTGATCTTGATGTTGCCGAGGGCACATTGCTCTCGAATCCATATTTGATTCATATTGAGGTGCTTAAGACTGGTCTGGAGTCGGCCTTCCTTGTGTTCTGTGATGCGAATTGTCTGCTTATTATCGCACTAGATAATTAAGAGAGGCGGCGCGCGTACGTTGATATCGCGAAGCAGGCGCCCTAGTGATATGCGCTCTTTTGCACCGTAATTCAAGGCAAAGAGCTCTGCTTCTGTGCTTGAAGTCGTCACGCGATGTTGCCTACCTAACTTCCAATCAATTGCGGCACCATACATGATGAAGACGTAGCCTTACGTTGATTTCCTCGTATCAGGGTCATCGCTAAGAGAAGCATCGGTGCTTAAAAAGAGCGTGTTAAAGCTATTATCCCTAGAATATCGGATACAAAGCTTCTTTATGCACTAGGCATATCTAATAATGCCTTTGGTAAGCTTAATGTGCTTAGGTGAAGGGTTTATTAAGAATGCAGCGAGCCTCAAAGCTACGAAAGCAACGTCAGGTCTTCCAATAATGCAGATATAGACCAATAATCCTATAATAGCTCAGAAGAGGTTAATTTCTTCTTCAGTGGCTTGACCATTATTCGGATAGATAGTAGCTGTACGAAGAGGGGCTATCAAGCTCTTCAAATCATCCTCTATAATGTTAGGAAGGAATTTCTGCGTGATCTTGCGGATGTATAATTCTTAGGATAACTACATCTCCTTTGTGGCTCAATTTCAAATAATCTCGATCCCTAGAAACCACTTTAATTTGCCTTAATCCTTAACATCTAGGTGGTTTATTAATTGATCATGTAGAGCTTTGAATTCGTCTTCGAATTCGCCTGGATACATTACCACAATGTTATCTACGTAGAAGAATAGGATGATTTTTCCTTTTGTGAAGATATAAGGGTTTTCTTTCCCTTAGGTAAAGCCTATCTTCAGCAGGAATTACGTTAGATATAGGAACTATTGTCTTAGTGCTTCTCTAAGACTGTATAAAGCTTGTGTTATCTTCCAAAGACAACCTTCCGCCTTTAAGCCTTCTGGTGGCTTGTAGAAGACAGGATCTTCGAGCTCTGCGTAAGGGAAGGCATTCCGAACGTTGTATTATTAGGTGTTGAAATCGTTTGCGCAGCAAACGGCGAGTAGTATGCGCAGGGATTGCGAAGCGAGCGTAGTAGCGTAATTATTAAGATTGTTTTTCGGTTGTTAATTCCCTTATACCACCATTTATGCTTTGAACTCTATGACTATGCCTTTTCATTAGTTTTATACTTAAAAACCTAACCAAGATTAATAATCTTCTTGTCAGAGTTAAGATTAAATGCTTCCTTTAGGATATCTTCCTAGCAATTTAAGGATAGAAGCTTATTAACCTCTTTCGTGATCGCTTCCTTCCAGCGGTTGCGATACGTTAAAGCTATCGCTTAACGGTAATAGGCAGGTTCTAGAGGCATATCCTTAATTCTAAGACTATGCTAGGCACCTTATAATGCCGTAGCAAAGGCTAAATAGGATTGACTTGCCTTCCTAGACTCCTTTTAATGCCTTTTCCTAGTGATAATATTATTCGGGTCTATACTATTATCTCGAGAGTGTGAAGCCTTAGAATGTGAATACTCCTAGTCCTTACTGCCTTTAGTAGTGATTTCACTAGTATTAGTGGTAGACTCTACGTGTTCTGTTATTGCCTTGTGCATAAAGCTATTAAATTCTTAAAAGAGCGTATTGTCTTCTTATAACAAAAGCTCGGCGTTCTCTATAGAAGCGGAGTGCTTGTGAGAGGAGTTAGGAGGGGTTAGAAGAGCGCCAGATTAACTCCCTTCTTGCTAAGAGGGTTAAAAAGGTGTTTCTTCTCTAACCTAAACGTTTTCATTCGTTGTGTTCATTAGCATTAAAGGAAGATTGTTATCTTCAAGCTCCATTCTAATAAGGGCTTGACTGACCTCCTCGTTAATGTCTTTGGCCTCAAGCTTAGTGAGTAGGTCAATTATTAGTACCTTCTCTTTCTGAGCTTCTTTAATCTCTTCTTCGGGTTTAAAGAAGGCGTTCTCGTTAAAACAAACACAAGCTGATACAATTACCTTTTGATTCCTTAACGTTAGAACCTAGATAATGTATTATGACTTGCCCTTGTATCTAATAAGATACCTAATGTAAGCCTTCTGCTTAAGCTGTGGAATTGAGTTATTTAATTTGACGTGTTCTAGAGCTTTCGTGGTTATTGGGAATGCCTTATAACCGTAGGCTCGTAGATGTGATATCATCGGCTTCTGGTTTTCTGCTATCTGCGAGTAGGCAGGTATGGTTTTCCTAGCCTAATTCCACCAAAGCTCGTACAGTGTAACCTAATTTCCGTGATGTTCGAAAGGCGTCCGATTAAGGAGATATACCGTAGTGTTAAAGACTTTATTGTTAAGCTTATAAGGGAGCTATGCCTCTAAACTTAAGGTTCTTGCCTTCTGCTTTACCACCCCCTAGATCTCTCTGCCTTACTATTCTAGCTAGGGGTTGAGGGAGCTGAATTATAAACTAGAATACCTAAAAAGGCCATTTTATCTCTTATTTCTCCTGTGAAGAGGGCTTTTCGATGTCGCTGTGTAAAAAGCGTAGTTAAATCCTGAATTATATGCTTAGGAAGCTTGTTATTATGCGAAAGCAATCGCGGATCCCGTCCTTCGATTTAAACGAGTAAAAGAAGCGCATTAAGGTCATAAGGCATGTGAACACACACTAATATCTATCCCTATTCTAGCATTCAGAGTTGTAGTAATCTAGATTAACTAATACTCCGTAACCTAGTCCTTAAGGAAGTCCTTTAGGTGCCGCTTTTGATCTCTAGCGTTTTGCTTTACCCGTTACATATATCTCACACTACGTGAGGCTAGGACCGGTCATTCTGACGCCTAGCGTTGCATTTGTGAGCTGTGCAAATGCCTCCATTCCTAGATAACTATATCTTCGGTGCTAAAGGTCTGTATCTCCCTTCCTAGGAGGTTGTGGTGCTCTGGAAGCCGCGTAGGCCTCCTTTAAGTCCTCAGAGAGCTTTAATAACATAAAGAGATCGTTAACCTTATGGAGTTTTGTAATTAGATAATTGCTCTGCATTAACATATTCTTCTTTTAATCCTAAAAGACACTAGCGTTTATTAGGATCTTCGCTAAGATAAGATTAACATTAAATCCCAGAATATATAGAGCATCTGCTAGTACTATGGTTCTTGTGGCTTGCGTAATGGGGTCTATTACCGCAATTTAAGCAGTTCCTTAACCTAAAGCAGCGTAAATAGTTCCGCCCGCTCTGACTTCTGTGTTAACATTCTCGTTAAAGCTAGATTGCTAGAACTAGCGGATGTTGTTAAAGATATAGGCGTTCGCGCTGGAATTATAAATAACCATGTTATTTTTGTATCCGTAGCGCTTAGCGCGCTTAAAGAGTTAGCTGTAATCTCCTTATTGATTTAGGGTGCTTAGATCTAATGGATATTAACACATTTGCTAACTTTTCTCCTAGAGTGGTGGCGATTGTATTGTTCGTCAGATTCTATAATAGGATAACTATATTGCTATTTTTCTTTTCTGGTTTCTAATTCATTGCCTTTGATTTCTTAGTTAGGTAATCCTTCAGATACTTCTTAATACTCTCCCTTAAAGCCTTCCTAACTAACCAATCCTTTAGAGTAGCCTCTGGCTTATAAAGAGTCTTAAATAAATTATAGTGTTCCCACTACTTTAAAGCATTGTTAACGGTGTGATTTGAGTAACTAGGGCATTTCGATTGTTCTGATTTACTCTTACCACCCGATTTCTCTGATAAGAGCGCATTGGCAGACTTTGCTATGCTCTGTGAAGCTTCGTAATCGCGTTTGAACTTAGCTATAGCCTTTAGAAAGTCCTGCTCTTCTCCTTCGTTTAAGAGATTATTTCACTTCTTCTAGAATGATTTAAATTTGCTTTAAAGAGGCATAATAAACTTGTAGAGTATTATCTCCTTAGTCTATTAAGTCTCAAGGTCTAGGCAATTCCTCCATAGAACCTCACTTATCAAAGCCCACTTATACTAGTCACGAGTTCCCTTAGCTTATAAGTGGTCATTAAGGCGAGTCTCCGCAAGAATTAGCATCTTCTTTGCGTTTGGTTAATACTAATCTCTGAGGAGCTTTAGTATTCTTCAAGAATAAAGCTAAACTGACTCTTTCTCTTTAACCTTAGTGTTAAAATCTAAGGAGTCTTAAATATTCTTTGAAATTGTCTTGCGGATGAATTCCTAATCTTTGGCAATTATTTTAACAGGGTATTATATTTTGTAAGATTAAATTGTAATTCTTTGTATTAGAAGTTGAACTAGTCTTTCACATCTTCGTAGGTGATTTTCCAGTCTTTAATAGCATTAGGGTTTTCCGGCGAGACCTCTGGTCTCGGACCCCTCTGTGGGTATGCAGGCATTGTGGGCTCTTGGAGCAATTTAACCTCCTTTAGGTTAATGTACTCCTATACGCTGTACGATTCTGCGTAATTTTTAATCTACGCGTACTATTTAATCTAGTCCTTCTCTGACAATAACACTATATTTGGAGTTTCTTTAGATATTATAAAGGGGAACAGATACTGGTGTTTAAGGGTAGCTAAAGGGTTTTATCTAAAGATAAAGGCAAGCGTTAATTGTATTAAATGAATAATTAATATAGTCAATCAGAGCGTATAATCTTAGATAACAAAGAGGCAGTAAAATCCTCCTAGGCTCATAACTGTCAGAAGGTAGGGGTCATAAGATGTGTATAAAAGTGTTTAATTCAATCAATTAGAGGTGCAGACGGCACCCGACTTTTGTACCTGAAAGGTACACAGTGCGCTATGATACTATCTAACTAAATCCGGTACTTCTAATACATCGTATCCACCGATGTCTCAAGGAGGGTCTGACCATCGACCTGCGACGTTACAGCGTTGTCAGAGCCTTCACCCTGACAATTACTCTCAATCGATGAGGACTCCTGGCCATCAGTGTCACGACGTTGTTAGTATGGGCGGCCCCTAATATTATGTATTAATAATTATATTAAAAGAGAGAGTTCCTAGTGTTAGAATAAGCATGATATTAATCGCGCTTAGTAGCTGTAATTGTGGCTAGAAGAAGGTCGGCCCGCGCGCCCTTGCGTGTGCGCGCGTGACCTCACTTTCCGATTCACAATTAGGCCCTGTGATAGGGCAGGGCTTGTAACACGTGACCCACACACGCACAGCTGCCCGTTTTTCACCTCACAAGAGTGCCCTCACTTTTAACCTCTTTTTCCCTCTTTCTTCGATAGCTGCGAATAGATAATTAATAACGATACTATTCTCGGAGCTCACACACATCACGACCCTGCGTAACCAACAGTAACCTACAATAGTATTATTATTAATTATCTATTCTAAGCTATTAAAAAGGGAAGGAAAAGAGAGGTTAAAAGAGAGAGCGCTCTTATAAGGTAAAAAGGGTAGCCGCATATATGTGGGTCACGTGATGCAAGCCCTGCCCTATCACGGGACCGGATTGTGGGTTAGAATGTGGGGCCCTACGCGCACACGCGAGCGCGCGCGCAGGCCGACCTTCTGCTAGCAACACAATTGCGGCTGCCAAGCGTGATTGATATCATGCTTGTTCTAACAATAAAATATACCATTAAATCCAGCAAAATTCAAGGATTTGAATAGTATATATTAGCCTTTTATACGACTACTAGTTCCCTAGTCATAGTTAATTTCAGCTTCCCTATAGTGTAGCCTAGGTGGCTTGGTCATACATGCTTAAGCTTTGCTTGGGTGGCAACGCAAGATGTGTTGCACAACCACGCAGCGCGCAGCGACAACGCTGTGCAGCAACGCAACTAGGCAACTAGTTGGCCTATAAAATAGTGCTATAAATAGCATTGTTTCAACAACTGCAAATCTAGCCTTCACTCTATTTATCACACATCTATACTAACCCTTTAGTCACAACAAGAGGTTAGAGTTCGAAACCTTCACACCCCACCCCTAGCTACTATCTTCGTAGCAGCGACTCGGAATCTTGACCCTCACTCTGTTATGTGAACCCATGTAAAGGGCTTTGGCTTTGCCCAAGCATTAGTTATAGTGCACAGAAGTCGAGGGCTGACATAAGAGAGCCAGGGGATATAAGGGGCATAGTAAGGGATAGGCATGCTGCCTTCCTCTCTCCCCCCTCAAGTTTCTAACAGCAGTTGCCTAGGGGCCAGTCCATAACAACCTAGGCCTTTAGCCATGGCACTGGCACTGTCACAGGCTGAAAGCAGGCTACGAGCAGGCTATACTAACGTGTTTCCCAGGCTTACATTATACATTATCCTCTGAGATTTATTTACAGGTACGGGGCACGTCCGTATCACAAGATATAATTGAGCTGCTCATATTTCCCTCGCCGAATGCAAATGAATCTACTGAAAAGCTATGTAAATACCAGCTATAAAGTTCCCTCTTATCGCCTACTATTCTCCATTATACATACCATCAGAATGAGTCCGTTGACCTTTTCCCCATTTCCTCCTTCTCTTCTCTACTGGTGCTAACACGTGAGGACAGAGCTCTCGAATTTTGTGGTTTTGGCTACTGCAATGACAAGCGCTGCGCGTCGTCGCGGCACCCCAATCCACGTACTGTTCAAGGGCACCATGACGTTTGACGACGCGTTCTTTGACCTCGAAGCCAGGAACGCAACGTTCCAGAAGGAACCGGGCAAATACCTCACCGACAAGTGCCATGACGAGTTGGGCGGCGAGACTGTCAGCGGATATCTCAACTACGATTCCACCTTTGAGATACGTTGCGACTGTGCTCATGGTGACACGAAGCTGCCAATAGAAATTGATCACCATGACTGGCGTGCAGAGGGCACCTCGACTGGGAAATGCTGAGCGCTCCTATAAGCAATTCGTACATGATAACGATGGTTCTGTATTATCAAAGTAGATATAGTTGCTGGGAACACGGGGGCTCCTGTATACATGTATACAGGGATGAGACTAGGACTGACAAATCGGTCTGTCCAAGGAAGGGAAAAGGGAAGGGAGGTTGCAGGCGCACGTGATAAGAGGCCACGCTGCTCGCTGGGCTGCCCGTTGCGCGGCCACGATCGCGGCGGGCCCACAATGAGGCCCACAATGGTTAGGGCTTGTGGCCACAACCCCCTCCCTGTTCTTACATGTATAAATCGCGCGCTGGTCCGTCCGTACGCGTACGCATGCCATTTCCAGCAACTCTGTGCAGCGGCGGGTTGCGGCACCTAGGACGAGGTTAGGTAGCTTCTGCCCAGCCATGCTTCTGAATCAACGGCTCGACGTGACGAATGCCATGTTGAATGAATGAATGGGGTTTCTTGTTTCTTGTTTCTCGGGGTACAAAGTCCAGCCCAGCAGCCGTCCGAGACAGGAGCCCGCTTGACTTCACTGCTGTAATGGCATGATCACGACGGCCGTGCAATGTTTCATCTTTTGTATTTGTATTTCAGCCCGAAGATTGGCCTTCCCTTCGTCCCTTGATCGGTTTAAGCGACGCTTATAACGTCGTATCGTGCCATCTGAGCGCCCACCATGCTCAGATGGCACGATAACTCAGATGGCACGATACGACTTCATAAGCGTCGCTTAAACCGATCAAGGGACGAAGAGCCCCCAACTCGATTCCCACCGACCTGGACATGCCCGTTCCAGCACCGAGGCGACGTCGCACCACGACAACGACCTGAAGCTTCGCAGAGAAACTCCTCAACGTAGAGAAGAGGAAAGAGGTTTTTTTTTTTTTTTTTTTTTTTGTGCCACAAAATCACAACTCCAACATGGCTCTTCCCTCGGCAAACATCTTCATATTCCCCCCTCCACTCCCTTCTTGATGTCGCGTCCTACGAAGCAGCCGGGACCTCGACCGAGCGCTCCGCGCCATCGACCGTGGCGGAATTCACCTTCTTCCCCGTCTTGGCGATCTTGGCCAGGACATGCTCGTACGGCAAGCTGGTGACGACGGTGGCGGTCTGCTTCTCGAGGAGACTTCGTAGCTGTCGACGCCTGCAATCGTTGCCGTCAGAGAATGTCAGCAGCGGTCCCCGGGTTCACGCTTCTGGCCCTATCTGTCCCTACCAGGGCGTGTACGTACCGTCCAGCTTCTTGAGGACGCGGTCGATGGCCCCGGAGCAGCCGCCGCAGCTCATGGACACGTTGAACTGGTACGTGTGCGACATGGTGGGGAAAGGGGGTGTGGTTTTGTTTGTTTGTTGTATCCTGTTGTAGTCCTCTCTGTTGGAGACGCGGAATACGAGAGACGATGGAGGCCGGGTGTCGGATGGAGAGTTGTCGGATGGAGAGTTGTCGGATGGGGGGAGGCGGTCCCGCGCGAGTTTTAACGAGTACGGAGAGTAGGTGGAGCGCCGAACAGGCGAACAGGCCCATGAACAAACACGACACGGCGCTAACAAGTCGCTAAGTCGCTGGGTACCAGAACCACGCACGTCTCGCATTTTCTCCGATCAAATCGTCGTCGTGCCCGATTACAAACAAGACGTCTGATTCCAGTTTCAGCTTCCCCATTGTCCCCGTTTGTGCAATTGAAACAAGGAAAACCCCTTTCCGTCCTTTGCATCCCTCTCCTCGCCACGGCCCGCCCGCAGCCACTTACTTGTCTCTCCCACGTCAACCATGTGCCCGGCATCATTCCATGGATTTTGGCCTCGATGCCTCCAGTCAGGCTGAGTGAGGCTACTTGCTCTGTTAGACTACCTGCTCTCGTGCTCCGGCAGCTCGACCGTCAGCAACGCATCCTCCAGCTCCCCATCCACATGTCCCGCTCGCCCGCCTCCCAGCTGTTCGTGCCGTCGAACGGATCCCTCACGCACATGACGACCAACCTCGGCCGTCTCCTCCAGCCCGTCGCCCTCGAACGAGAGCTCGCAGAACTCGTCCCACTTGTCGCGCGAGATGAACAAATTGGCAAGAACGGTGACCCACCCGGGTGCATTTCTCTCCTTTCCGAAGGCATCATCTTTATAAAAGGGTGACAGGAAACCCCGCTATAAATTCATCGAGGGATTCTAGTAATAGTACATGACCGATTTCCCTTCCGCAAACGTACTTTGATCCAATATAGTCTTCGTAACCCGACGAAACCCCTGTTTCATTCCTGCACATATTCGTATATAAAATCCCGTACCCTCCTCATTCTGATTCATTCAACGCCACCCCCGACACGCTTGCCTCAGAGGTGAGCAGAAAGGACCTTCTCCTGGGTGTCGGCCAAAGCCCAGTCGCTGGCGTACTTCTTGCTTCGCACAGACGTGGCCTGCTCCTTGGTGAAGCCCTTGGCCTCGGTGGCGGGGTTGTATCCGAGGCCGTTCTTCCTGCCGACGGCGGCGTCGTCCATCTTGGGAGCGACCTTGCCGTCGGCGCGCTTGTAGACGGTGACGACGACGGCGCCGCCGAGACCGAGGTTGTGCTGCAGGCAGTACCTCGTGTCGGGGGCCTCGCGGTTGTTGGCCCATCCCCTGAGGTGCCAGACGAGCTCGGCGCACTGGGCGATGCCCGTGGCGCCGAGGGGGTGGCCCTTGGAGATGAGGCCGCCGGACGGGTTGACCAGGTACTTGCCGCCGTAGGTGATGTCGCCGCGGCGGACCAGCTCGTGGGCCTTGCCCTTCTCGCAGAGGCCGAGGGCGTCGAGGGCGACCATTTCGTTTGCGCTGAAGCAGTCGTGCAGCTCGACGACCTTGACGTCGTCGGGGGTGATGGCCGCCTCGCCCATGGCCGCCGCGACGGCGTGCTGCGTCATCTCGTAGCCCATCAGGTCGATGGAGCTGCGGGAGAAGAGGCTGGGCGCGTCCGTGGCGAGGCACTGGCCCGCCATCTCCACGGCGTGCTCCCGGAGGTGAGGCCGGGCGTCCAGGAAGGCCTGGGAGACGAGGATGGCGGCGGCGCCGCCGTCCGAGGTAGGGCAGCACTGCAGCTTGGTCAGGGGCTCGAAGACCTTGGGCGCCCCCATGATCTGCTCGAGCGAGTAGACCTGCCGGAACTGCGAGTAGGGGTTGTTGGGCGAGTGGGCGTGGTTGACGCGCGCAATCTCGGCAAAGTCGGCGTCCTCGGCGCCGTACCTCTCCTTGTACTCGCGGCCGGCGTTGCCGAACATCTGGGCGGCGCCGGGGCCGGCTCGAAGCCCCTCGTCTCGGCCATCATGTTGACCGTGGTGCCCAGGGGTTCTCGCGGTCGTTCCAGAAGCTCTGCAGGCTGCCGGCCATCATCTTCTCGAAGCCCACCACCATGACGCAGTCGGCGGCGCCGCTCGCGACAAAGGTGCGGCCCATGGCCAGGCCCGTGCTGCCCGTGGAGCAGTTGTTGTTGACGTTGTAGACGGGGATCTTGGTCATGCCGAACTGGTAGAAGACGCGCTGGCCGCAGGTGCTGTCGCCGTAGCAGTAGCACGCGATGCCCTGCTCGACGTCGTCGTAGTTGATCTGCGCGTCGAGCAGCGCCTTGACGCCGGCCTCGAACCCGAGCTCCGTGTAGTCGACCAGGCCGCGCGGCTTGATGAACTTGGTCATGCCCACGCCCAGGACGTAGACGGGCGACTTTTGCTTGGCGGGCATGTTGGCGGATGTGTGTTGTTGTGTGGAGGGTGAAGAAGGAGAAGTCGAGTCGAGTCGAGTCCAAGTCAAGCCGAATCACACACGACAAACGGCATGAGAAACCCGTTGGGAAGAATTCCCGCAATGGGAGGGCGCGGCTCCTTGTTCTTATGTTGTCGGATTGACGGAACCTTGGCATGGAGGGGAGCCGTTCGATATGCGGGGCCGCGGGAAGTTTGGCTCGAAATACCGAGGTCGACAATTTCTCCAAATGCGGGGAAAAGCTTGCCGGTGCCGGTGCCGACGCCGACGCCATGGACCAGGCTGACCCCAATCTAGCAGTCCATCACGTTCCATCTGATCACTTTTCCAAACGGCACTCGTGCCCGTGCCAATGAACGGGACACAAAGGCCTTGTCTATTATGCCCATTCTTGAATTCCCCCGTGCATTTCCTGTAAAACAAACCACCAACCACGCACCAGCCATCACCGCCAGCCACCATTTTGCTGTCGGGGTATAGTTTCACCAAGATATCAAAAGGCTGCAACATGTAAAAACTGCAGTCAGTGGCCGAGCCCAAAGGCAGCCAGCATACACTGACGTGATAGATGCACGAGAAGAAGAAGAAGAAGAAAAGAAGAAAGAAACGCCCCCTCGTAATTGCCAGGAAGAATCATATCATCTGAATCTTTGCTCCCAATTCGTTAAAACTCCTCATCCCCAAGGAATTAGTCCCAGCCCTCCCACAAGGTCCAACCTGCCAAGCTCTTCCCAGATCCGCCTGATACCATGCTATTGGAGTAGCCGTAGGATGGTTGCCCGTGCATATAGGCGTCCGGCGCGTACTGGTGATCCATCGAAACTGCGCGGAGCTTGTCCTTTGTCATGCCCGACGATCGGAGGCACGCGTCCAAGACGGCAAACAGATTCCGAGTCATGTCTTGAATCTTGGGTTCCGGAGTCTTGACGCTCTCCAGCACAGTCGCCAGGCATAGAATATCCTTGGTGTCGCTCCCACTCATGAATTTGATGAGCAAGTCCAGGCTCTCCTGTACTGTGGAAATCAGCCGCAGTGGTGACCACGGCACCACGCTTTCGCCAGAGTGGAGTGATAGCTCATCGGGCGTTTCTGTCGTCAGGTGCGGCCCTCCGGAATGACTGAGCAACAGCGATTCCGAGTTCTGCCGCACGGCGGCTTGGATATAGTAGCAGATGCTCAGTGACGAGTAGATTATGTCAGGCTTCAGAATCTGGTGGTACATCTCAGCCACCTCGTGAAACTGTGTCAGTGATGGGTCTAGTTCGTCGAGATACTTCAATATCACCACCGAAGACTTCAAGAACGATCGTGAAATTTCCGCGGGCACGTCGGCAGCCCCCAGCGCCAGAGGTCGATAGAGGGCTAGGAGCGGCCGCCGCACGTGCATGTCCAGGATGACTCGGCTTCTCCACTGCTTGCTCTTCTGAGAAGCGCTGTACGAGCCCTGGCGTGGGTATATATAGTTGATGTCGTCGAGAAACCTCTCCAGCTTCGTTCCCACATCCAGAACCTCGGAGTAATCGCGGAGAGAGTCGATCCGATTGACGAGTGGCGCGACTCGCATGCGGGCAGCAAGCGTGATGGCCGCGTACACTTGCATCTGATTGTCCGTCATCTGGTCAATCGGTCTCGTCGGGGAAGTTCGTGCATGTTGAGGAAGATTTCCGAGTCGTTGAGGTTGCGGGGTGGCTTGCAAGTGAAGTCGCCGTCGCGGAGCAGGGACGGCATGTTGCAGGCTATCGACATGTGCAAGTCCATGTCGGCCATTGTAAACCATAACCTTCGGCGCATCTCGCCCCAAAAGACTGGCATCCGGGGCTCAAACTCTGAAGGGTCTCGGTGCATACCCATGCTCATTGCCAGCCTAAGCACATAGCCCAGCTTGTTCCAGGAGTCCTGCAGTCGAGGCGTGATCATTCTCGATGCATGTATCAGCAAGATCTGGACCTGAACCGTGCTGATGTCCACTAGCTGCTTTCCTTTGAGGCTGTCCAACCAACTCTGAATCAGGGCGCACGCTGTTGGGATATGGACGCCGTCGCTGCGCTCGTGTCCCATTCCCTCGACTTGGTCTCGAATCGAGAGGCTATGGATAAGACGCAGAGCAATTGAGGAAGAAAAGATTCCGACTGTAGTTTTCCGTCCCAGTACATGTTGTATGCGTCATAGAATGTCCTGGCGTGCAGGATCCTGTAAATCGTCTCTGATGTGTCAAAATACATTGTGACAAGACGATCGCATATCTCCTTCTTGGGAAGAATATCCGTCATGCGCTTTTGCACTGGCATCATGGAATCGACAAACACGGTGATCGGCTTCATCGCCAGATGCAGCTCATCTTGGCGGTTCTTGTGCAGCAGACCAAAACTGCGCAGCAATTCATCAATGGCGTTCCTCTGGTACTGCCCAGTCAGAAATGCTCGGGCTTCGGGAACTGGGAGGAAAAGGGAAGCTGGTCAGTGGATTGATCTTCTCAAAATGTCATGTCTGGTGTTGTCGCCCAGGGTTTTGCATACCACGTTCAGCATCACCCGAGGACTATGCTGGCCAAAGAAGCGCGTGATCATGCCACCCCGCTTGACGGACAGCCCTCGTACAGTGCCATCGGCCGCGTATAATATCCTGCCTCCACTCGTGTCGGTGGGAGCAGGGCTGCGGCCTTGCATGTGTCTTTCCAGCCTGTCCAGCCGCAAGGTCAACTCCTCCAAGACAGGCAAGCCTGGCGATCCGCCGTTCTTGGTCGGTGTCGCCGCGGTGTCGCTATTCGGTATATTGCTCGAGTTGGACGTGCCTGGTGGGCAGCTACGTTTACTTGGTCTGTTCGTATCGACGGGTTCCGTATCGGAAGCATCTGAAAGATTTGCCGGATCATGATCGGCGGCATATTTGCATATGCGACTTGACTTCTGGCATTGGGAGCATGGCAAGAGACGATCACATTTCAGTTTTCTTTTTCGGCACTCGGTGCAAGACTTGACGGGTCTTGGGCGCTTGACACTCCTCTGCTGCACCTGCAATGAGTTTTGGTGGTGGTGGTGGTGCTGCTGCTGCTGTTGCTGTTGCTGTTGCTGTTGCTGTTGCTGTTGCTGTTGTTGCTGTAGATGATGATGATGCTGTTGGTGTAGTTGCTGCTGGTGCTGGTGCTGGTGCTGTTGTTGTTGCAGGTGGTGTTGCTGCTGTTGAGTCAGGACTGGCGGCTGACGGGTGATTCCAAGAGGAGAAGTATGGACGGCATGCTGCTGGGGTGGTGTTCGCATATGCGCCCCATTGTTCTCAAGGGAGCTCGAGGCCGAGCCAGTCGATGAAGATTTGTGGGTGTTGGTGGTTGCTGCTGCTGCTGCTGCTGCTGCTGCTGCTGCTGTCGCGGCCGTCGCAGCATCCGCAGGCAGTGGAAACCCACGCATGGTGGTCGACATGTCTCTCGTGTTCTCGCAGAAGAATGTGGCTTGCATACGACAGACTGATCAATGACCTGGGCGCCAGGTTCTGAGCTGGACGGTCATTCAATTCAAGGATGGATGGACCAAGTCGAAGTCGGGGACGAGTCGTCCAGGCACTGGTCATGGTCACCCAGAGAAAGGCACTTCCGCAGAGAGTCGGGCGCAAAAGCGTCGCTCGACCGGTATGACGATGGCCGGCTTTATGGGTCAGGATTCAGGATTGCCGGGCGAGGAAGTTGGAGAGACACCCGGCGGGGTGACGCCCTCGGTCGGCTGCGTTGCTGTCACAGTCGCTGCTTGTCGATGGTGTTTTGCCGCTCTTGCAGTGTCGAAGACGACTATCGCATCGACGTGTGCTCTTCTCTTGTGAGCTACAGCAGATGGATCCTATGCGTTTGCGTTTGCGAGTGTGTTGTCGAAAGGGCCGGCCATGCTCGAGGAGATGCGCTGCTGCAAAGATGGGGGTCCGGCAAGTGGTCGAACGAAACGAAACGACACGAAGCGACACGAAACGACACGAAACGACACGACGACGGCCAAGGTGAAGGTGAAGGTCGGAACGGGGTATCGAGTATCGAATGCCTGTGTAGTCTGTAGTCTGCAGTCTGTAGTCTGTAGTCTGTAGTCTGGCAGAGTGTGAGTAGGCAGGTCGGTAGGTCGGAAGGTCGGAAGGTCGGTAGGCAAGTAGTGTGTGGACTGGGCTGGGGCTTGGCTCGCCGGGTCGTACGGGATAATAAAAAGGCAGCAAGCAGAGTGAAAGACGGGCGGCCCAACAAGCAAGCAGAGGAGAGGGTGGGTCGGCCGACGGAGTCGTTACAGTGGTGCTCGACAAAGGCCCCGACGGAATGCATGCAATGTGCGTACAGGAGAGCACTCGAGATTGGGAATTGGGAATTGGGAATTGGGAATCGTCGGGCCTTGCCCCGTCGGCCGAGAGATCGTGAGGACCCAGATTCGTGGAACGCACGCAACCAACATGCATGTAGTCTGTATGTACGGATGGATTGTGACAGAAACAATGTTGGTAGCAGCAGCCGACAGAAAGCGAGGGCAGAAAGAACCTAATTCCAGGGCAAGCCTCGACGACAAGAATGCCCGTGACTTTCTCGAGTCGACGACCGATGCATCACCCATCCGAGATGCGACACGGGACGGGGCGGGGAGTTGAGATTTTCTAGCCATCGCCTTACTAATCACTCCCGAGACAATTACGGATCACTCTGTAGGCTAAACTTCAGGCGCTGGATGCGCTGGATGCGCTGGATGCGCTGGATGCGCTGGATGAGGGGGAGGGGGCTGGGCCTTGTTTTTCTCCACGTTCATTTTTGCCCCCAATATCCACCTTATCACCACCACCAATCCTACATACCTGTCTCGGGCTGGCCTAACCACCATGGCTGGGCGGGAGCTGCGGGTGGGGGTGGGTTGCGGTAACTCGCGGCTTGCTCAAAGACGTCGGCGGCGATGATGGTGATTATGATGAAAGGACACGACGAGCTCACAAACACAAAGCATCGTGGAAAAAGGAGCTTGCAGTGAGAAGGTACAGTGCTTTGACAGTGGGTGTGCAAGCTCACGCAAGTACTTGGTCATTGCAGCAGGGTCGTCGCCTTCCCACCAGTGAGTGTCCTCTCCCCGAGCGGCTTGTTCGGCACTGGTCTGCCGTTGTTGGTATTCGGTCGTCTCGCATCTTGTTGATCATGTTGGTTTATTGTGCGCTTGACCGTCGGCGACACACCCCAGCCGATTCGGCCGAGGCGGTGGTCCCCCTGCTTCCGGTTGCGTGCAGAAAGCCACCAGACCAGACGGGACGGTGGAAGGATCAGACGCTTCAGCAACCAAGTGGGTGGGTGTATGTAATCTGGCAAGAGTCTGGTGGCTGCTGTAGCTGCCGGTGAAACCGGCACCACCGCCGGGACTCTTGGGAGGGAATGCGATCCTAGAAGACACGCGCACCTATTATTATGCACTGTACTCCTCCGTACGGAACATGCACACCCACCTGAATGACGGGTCGAACCCCGCCGCCGCACAGCACCCAGCGCACCCAGCGCACCCAGCCACGCACGCGTCGAGGGCGTCGAGGGCGTCTCATCGTCATCAACTCGATGCTGGGGGCCGCCAAGAACGGAACCAGGGAAGGAGCGAGACCTCGCAAGGTACGGCTTTCCATTCACCGAATTGGTACGGACGCACTCCAAAGGGCAGTCATCAGCGACAATGGACCAGCGCCATGCACGCCGCGGATCACTGATCAGCAAACAAGCTTTCCTCCACTAGTCCGTATGATGCAGCTCTGCTTCTGCTGGGTGTGCTGCATCTGTCTCTGCCCTGTCCCAACTTGGAGCCAGACGAGAAGGGCAACTCGCCCTTGCGTGCAGTCGTGGAACGAGAGCAATTTCTGCGGCGCCAATCAACTTCGCCTGACAGAATGCCTCCGACGACAGATGGAACATCGAAGCGCTGGCCCCCATCCTATTGGGTCATGGGTGCCTCCTATGTACCTGATACGAAGAAGGAAACAGAGATTCATGTCACTTATCGCCGTCGCTACACGCAGCGGACCACAGTGTCTGGGTTGGCACGTCGCTGAGAGTTGCCCGAGGCCAGTCAGCCAACAACACCAACGACACGATACCCAGGAGTTTGGCTGCTGAACCAGTTCTTGTCCTGATTGTGCCGAATGATGGGTCAGGAGTCAGGAGTCAGGACAACCAACCTACGACGTTCTTCATCCTTTGGGGAAGGGAGCAGCCACACTCATGGCGTATCCTGCGTATCCCGCGTATCCTGCATGTCCGGATGTGGCCTACATGGTTTTGGCCACGAAAGCAAGCCGTCTTCTGTATGTGGCTGGAAGGGGCAATCCCCGTCGAACTGCGCGGAGAGAAGCCCTTGTCATGCCCATGACCCCACTACGGACGTGTGTTCGCCCAAACCTGGTCCGGCTTGCTTCCTTCCCGTTTACCAGGCCTCAGATTCAGCCAGCAAGATACGTAGATCAAACAACCGTCCGCCTTCCACGCAAGTCAACTCACATTTAAGAATGCCCCGCCCACTCGCGTTTGCAGAAAGTTCGACCCGGCCGTGATGATCACCAAGTCCACGTTGAAAGCACCTCTCGATATGCATGTTGGTTCGAGAAGACAGACGCAACAACCAACATGCATACGCGCACATGAGCATATGAGCATATGAGCATGGCCATTCGAGCCAGACCGAGCCAGACCGAGCCAGACCGAGCCAGACCGAGCCAGACGTCTCTCGTCTTTCCATCCATGTTTCGTTGCATGGCATGAGTTGCAACCAACCAGCCCAGCCGTCCGTCGATGTGAGCCTGTCCGCACGCATGCCGATCCTCATGCCGCTTTGTTCTCATATGACGAACACTGCCCTGACCCGACCGTTTTCACGTGTGCATGATGATGATTGATGCACATCAGATGCCAATGGATGATGCAAGCCTGCTAGCATAATGGTTGGGGACGGAATACTCCAACCTGCTAATATGCTAATAACCCGTCGACTACTCCGTACCTAGGTCATGAAATGAGTCCAACGCACCCCGGAGCTCAATACAAATTCGGCACTTCATCCGCGACGCAGCCCCGCGCCTCAGACGAAGATATGTGCGCGTTCAACTGAGAAATCCGCTTTTCTGTTCTTCACCTCGGGTTTTCCGTGTCCAGCTCCTCCATTGACCTGAATTTCCAGGAGAAGGGGAAAGGGGAAAGGTCGTGCGAGGTCCAGTTTGGCTTACATCCAGCGCGGCCATCGAACCCCTTCGTGATATCGCACGGATCACGGAGTACACGGAGCACAAAAGACGGCAAATGCCACGCTGTAACGTCGTCTTTTTTTCCAGAAACCCTCGCGGCGTGCAACCTGCTGCGTTATTCCTATAATGTCTGACAGACTATAGTCCGTCCAGGCCAGGATCCCATCCCAGCCCAGCCCAGCCCAGCCCAGCCCAGCACCGCTGTCAAACCCAGGCTACGCCGGTGACAAGAAGAGGAGAAAGGAAGAAGAAGTATTTCAGATTCGGGTCCCGTCCATGATCCCTGACGGCCACTCATGGGTCGCCCCTCGTTCGTCGGGTCTCGTGTCCGAATTCGACCCGTGGGCCCGACCCTCGCCCTGCCGTGTCATATGGCCCGAGTTCCCTACGGAGTAAGTATTACCAGAACTCATGTATCTCGGCTCTCGCTCGCAGCCCCCTTGTTGTTGTTGTTGTTGTTGTTGTTGTTGTTGTGTACTCGGCGCAATCCGTCCGTGCTGGAATCCACCAAACACAAATCAATGAGCCGTCCGGTGGCCCATCAGCACAAAACCGTCATGGTGATGAACTCCCGTCCAATCTGCAATCTCACACGTCACACGCAGCCACAAAAAGTAGTTCCAGAAGAACCTAGTTTTTTTCTTTTTTTTTTTCCACAGCGCTGTGCCGTACAGTGTTGCATCGCGTGCCGGCCAACGTCGCTCTGTGCGACACTCCGTGGCTTGAATGCTGTTCGTTTCTCTCCTCTTGTTCGCCTTCTGTTCTCATTCTCGTCGTGGCTGCGATGCGTCCATCTCCTGTGGTTGTGAAACTCGTGGGCTGCAACTCCGTAATGCACATGCCGACTTGTATAATATCGGTGAAGAGTGGACGCATGTGCAACCGAGATTCCGCACAGGGAGGAGGAGGGCTTCTTGAACGAGGCTGAAATACATGGTACATGGCACACTGCGTGGTCGCTTTCGTAACGGACTCTCTTCCGTCCCATGCATTCACTGTATGAGGTTGACGTCCTTTGCAAGATTGTGAGCAATCATGTCCTACAATTCATGTTCTTTACCCTTCTTCCATCATTGTTCCTCGGGCCATGCCCCGGGCCCGGGCGGCACATCGTCTTCTCCTTCATCATCTTCCTCCCCGTCATTCGTCCCCCTCCCCACACCAAGCATCTGCATCAACGTGGCCAGGACGCCAGGCTCGTTCCCCAATTCATATGAGCAGCCTCAATGTCCCGCTGCAGCTCTTCGTCCTCTTCGTCATCCGCTGCTCTCAAAGCCCTCATCTCCTCGTCTTCCTCGTCGTCGTCACCTCCTCCACCAAAGTTATTCATGAATCGCACTAGTCCCGCTTGTCCCGCCTGCGCCCCGCCTGCCCACCCGGCGCGTGCATCCCCCTCGAGCAGCCGGCAGGTTCTGCATGGGAGCCATCGGTTCGTCCGTCTGACCCTGCGACTGCCGCCGCCTCTCCCGCCATGGCAGTTGGGTGCCCTCGCCGGTGAAGATGTTGTCGTGCTCGGGCGGCGGCAGCGGATCGAATTCATAGTTGGGCTGGCTGTCGAGGACATGTCGTGGCGCGGCGGCAAGCAGGAATGTTTGGCCTTCCAGGTACGCCAGTCGAGCGGATCCAAGATCGACGGCGGCATCATCGGCTGGGAGGCACGACGCGTCAACTTTTCCTTCTTGGCTCCGCGTCACTTGCTGCAGCAGTGCCGTGGCTTGTGCGTTGTTCCAGAGATGCTTGGTTTGGTGCACGTACAGCTTGACCCAGAAGGATCTCGTGTCCGTGGCCGGGTGGGTTCCCCAGATTGAGGGCGGAGCGTCGAGGTTCAACTCTTGGAACAGGGCGCAGTACAGCCAGGGAACCGTCTGCACACCCGTCTTCAGGAGCTCTCGGGCACCCTCCGCATCGTTGGCCTGCAGCTTGGCCAAGACCAGGCTCTGTCTCAAGTAAATGTCACCTGGGTGGCCGCCGCCAAGCTGGTCCATCTGCTCGATGAAGTCCATCAACCACGTAGATTCGTACGCTCGCAGAGCCAGCAGGTGAAGGTAGTGTCTCATTGCATAAGGGTCGCTGGTGTCAAGCGCGTACAAGAGCTTGGCCCATTCAAGCGCCGTTCGATAAGTTCCCTTCCGGATCAGGCTTCGCAGGTAGTGGTAGCCCGCGAGCCAGAACTGGCGGTTCTCTGGTCGTCGAAAGTCGAGCCGAGCGCGGCCGCGTTCAATGTCCTGCCGAAATGCAGACGTTGTTACCCTTCCAAAGGTGAAGAGCGCTCGTTCGCATAGTTCCGCTGCGAGAGCCATGTTCTGGTCCTGCTTTGCGACGCTGCTCACCTGCAGCAGTGTCGAGACATGATATGCTATGGTTTACCAACATCAAGTCAATTTCTTGTACCTTTTCCAGAGTTGCCAGGGTCATTGGATTACAGCACTTACGGGCACGCTTCAACAAATGTACAATGCGCATCGGATCTCCCATTTGCACACAGGCAAAGAAGAAGGCCTGCGTCGCATCGTAATCCTTGTCATGCACATATGCATACTCTGTCGACAAACCGTCTGAAGACTTTCCAATCTCCGACATGGTCAAGCCACCGGCCGATTGGCGCGGCCAATGCTCTCTCCCCTGAATGAAAACGTTGCGCCGAAGTGAAACTTGAGGCAGCTTCTTGGCGCGCGGGGTTCTCGAAGAAACGTTTCCAGATCGACCTGCTGCGGCATTCTTTGGCGGCGCCTGTTTCCTTGCTCCTGTTGCTCCTCCACATTGGCCGACTCTATGACTTCTCGGCCGAACAGGTTTCGCATCTCGTTTATAGCCCGGAGATGGTAGGTGTTGATCGATAGAAGCTCGTTCATTCGCTTCCGTGGGCCCAAAGGATCATGCTGGCCATCTTGGCCGGGGAATTGGCCTCCAGTGGTAGAGTTCGTCCGTAGCTTGAGTTGCTTGATCGCCTTGTCAATCTCGTCCTCGTCTTCCGACTCGGCGTTGCCAGATTTTGCCTTTTTCTTCTTCTTTTTCTTCTTCTTGCTCTTTTTGGCGCTTGGGGTGGGCTCATCGATCGGTGGCTCCCTGGATTCAGTCAGCGGCGCCCCGGCATCTTCGTCATCGTCATCGTCATCGTCCTCCTCGCCTTCGTCGTCGGCGCTGCCTCCTAGAGCTGCAAACAAGTTTGGTCGAGGCCTTCCGGTTGACTGCACAGGCTCTTCAACATCTTCGCTCTCGTCTGATTCATGTTGGTCGGCTTGTTGAGCCCTCTCGAGCTCCTTTTGTTGCTGCAGTTTGCGCAGCTGTCTGCTTGACATGACTGTATGGTGTCGTGGGAGGTGATGTACTGTGAATGAGAAAATGGCTTTGGGCTCCCATAGGGGCTCATATGTCAACGTCTTCTCTCCTTTTTGCTTGATGGCTTTTCCAAGATGACAAAGGATAGATAAGCATGGTGTCCGAAAGCTTTGAGAGTTGGTCCAAGATCGTCCAGCGTGGCAGTCGCGGGGCAGGTTTTGTGTCACGCCGGGGGTTGGCCAGGTCTGACTACGTACACGGTATACAACAGCTCTCATCTCACGTGGGGCAAATTGGCACAGCTCTGGTGCTCAAACGGGCGGGCAATCACTCCCATGAGATAATATCCATTCAACGAGAATTGGGCTTGATGGGTATATTGTCTAGATCGTAATTCAAGCTGTTCCGTGACAGGTAGAGAACCAGCCTGAGGTAAGCACCGAGCCCGACTTCTCCATAGCATCCATTTCTTCACACACATCCATCGCCCCCTTCTCGTTCCCAGCATGTGGAAGCGCCCAGACGGTCAATTCGCTTGTGCGACAAACGATTCAAAACCAAAGCTCGCATCCCTTCCAGCCATGCTAATATGTCATATTTCACGTAACCTGCCTGTATCCTCTGCGTAAATCCAAACTCCGGTCCTTATTTGAACTCGATGGTCGAAAGAAAAACCCGCTGCTTCCCATTTCCCCTCTAGCCATATTGAAGAAGGCAATATCGATCAACCCTGCAACTTGTCGCTTGTACCACAGAGCGCCAAACATCCCAAATATGTTGTTACATAATCAAAGGTCAAAGATAACAAGAGAATAAGAGAATAAGACAATGGCATGGGACCGAAGACAAAAGCTCCTTGTTCCATGCCACGTCGTCAATCAAGTAATGACACGTCCCCTTTCGGTTCAAGTTCATACTTTTTTGTGTCGCTGATAAAAGACAACAGCCTGTGAAGAGCAGTGTAACGCCGGTGATGCATCAACGCATGAGTGCTAGACTTGTTCTCAAATCTACTGGTCGACGGCGGTAGCTTGGTATGGGTGACGACTGCCTCCTCGTCCACCCCGGTTGAATCCTGCTCTGCCGCGGCCACGGCCTCGACCGCGATAGTGGCGATACCCACCGTCGACGCTGCCCTGCCCAAAGGTCTCCATATTCCTACGCTGTTCCTCTCCTCTCCATTCACGACCTCCAGGCTTCTGGCCATTGTTTTCAGCCCTGTCTTTGGACTCACTGGAGATGTTGTCGAAGAAGGACCTTGACTTATTATAAAGATTGCTGCCAGTCGTTTCGGCCTCCGGCTCCTTGTGAACAGGCTCGCCTGGAGACTCAATGGTGTCACCACCGGCAATAGCCTCCTTGGCAATATCGTCCTTGTTGAACTTTGCATTAGACTGTGCAAAGTCAAAGTCGGAGTCCGGAACTTCAACCTTGGCTGCGCCGCCTGGGCGTCCGCCACGACCGCGGCCGCGGCCGCTCGACGTTCCCCTGTTCGCGTTGACTCGCATTTCATTGACCTTACTTGTCAAATTGTCCATGGCAGTGCTTCCACTGTTGCCTAGTTGTGCCATCGCAACCGCAACGGCAGCTCTGGCAGCACTGGTAGCATCCTCGACGCTAGCAGGCGGAGCAGCCGACGGAGTCTTTGGGCCCGCGGGAGCTGCTTTGCCAGCATTAGGGAGTTGGAAGGGTTTGGCAACTGATCCCGCAAGGGGTAGAGCTGGGGCAGGACGATTGTTTCTGTTGTTCTTGGGAGCCGCAGGGCCGGAGCCGTTGTTCAAATTGGAAGCAACAGCCTTGACTTCCTCTGCTGACGGCTTAGATTCAACAGGTGGGTTAGGCGCATTGCGAGTTTGATGTGCACCTTGAGCAAGAGATTTGGGCTCTGTGGGCACGGATGCGGGTGACTTGGCTTGCTCTGCACCCGAAGCTGCTTTGGCATCAGGGCCAGCGCCACTAGGACCTCCACGTTGAGGTCCAGTAGGCCCAGCAGGTCCCCCAGGGCCGGGAGGGAACTGAGGGTTGCTCCATTGCCCAGGGGCTCCGGGACCGGGAGGGAATCCTTGACCGGGAGGAAACCACCCTGGTGGAGGAGGATAGGGAACTCCTGCAAAACCTGGGCCAGGCATTGGGCCAGGGCCGCCACCACGACCCCAAGGGCCGGGAGGTGGTGGTCCGCCATAAAAGTTGTTTTGAGGGGGTAGGGAGGTTGAAATCCAGCTGGGCCTTGAGGTCCGTTCTGGTTCCGTGTCTGTGGGGGTGGAGGTGCATCTCGGGTTCGAGCCTGGATAACAATTGTCAGTTTACTCGTGCTTCATGCTGAAGATTGAATGCTCGCCAAACAAGTTAAACAGGTATTCCATGATCAGAAGGAAGGCAACGGAAATCTCGACATTATTTTTGCGCTTTCCGCCGTGACAATAGATTTACATCCGCAATAGTTCATCATTATGGAATAGAAGAAAACAATAATCAAACGGTGAATAAAAATACAAGACTTACTCCAACGATGGCAGGATCATCGGGCATGGCGGGGGCTTTCGTCTCCTTAATGCCAGGGTGCTCTTCGATTCGCAGATCCTTCACGTCGCTTCCACGGAACACAATGTACTCATAGACCTGGTCGGAAGGGGATATCTCTTCTTCTATTCTGCCCCTTCGTCCCTCTGTACCGAAAGGACGGACATTTTCCAAGGATACCGTTGACTCGTCCGAATTGATTTCATGAAGAGTTCCAACGTAGCTGAATTGTGAATTAGCCGACGCGATTGAGCCATCATGTGGCTAAGGCGCATACCGAATATCGCTCTTGGAGATGAGAGAGATGCGAGAGCTGTTGGAGCATGGTTAGACCAGATGGATCGGAGGGTGTGTGAGCGAGTGTTTTTGACATACCCAAGAAATTCAGACATGGCTGCGGAAAGGCCACGTTAAGCACGCAGCAAACCTGGTTGACAAAGAAGATGATGGCAAGCAGTACGGATTACCAAGAAATGGGAGCAAGAAGAGGAAGAAGGCCGACGCCCAGCGAGATAGGCGTGCGACGAGGTGGCGCAGGTAGGGAGGTTGGGGAATGAGGAGAAGATGAGAGTTTGTACGGATTACGGAGTACAGAGAAAGATTTGCGTATGGTCAATGTTGTGTCTGAAGAGGCTGGAGCTCGGCTTTGCAACGGGGTTTTCTCGGTTGTGGTGGGGCGGGGAGGCTGAGCAGCTCCTCCTCATCAATGGAGCAACCGAAGCTTCGTCGTGCTGGTCACCACCCTGTACCTCTCGAGTTCACAGCGTGTACCTTTTTCTTTTTACATCATTCGACTGGCAGACACCAAGACCAGCAGTGATCCACTCTTCAAGTGAAACTATGTTCTTGGATTACCATAAGGCACATTATATCCGTGATCATGTACCAAATTTTGATTAATCATGATCCTGTTATCTGCCCCTTGCTTTACAGTTCACATAAGAAATATACATGACGACATCGCATTTCAAGAGGGTAGTTGCTGCACTTGAGCGTGACTGATGTTATATTATGAATAACAGTGCTGTCTGTTTCTACACACGGAAGGGGAAGGGGAAAATAGCCGGATCAAACTTCGCCAGATGCAAGACCAGAACTCCGAAATACTTATACGCGTCATCAACTGAACTTGCTGAAGATGACTGCAATGATCAAAAGAACCAAAACCGTGATGATAGAGATGGTGATTACTCGATTCGTAGCCATCCTGAAACGAGAGTAGTTAGCACGCCGGGGCCCAGGATCATATCTCATATTCAGCGACGGAATGGCTCCTTACCTGCGAGCCATGCCCCTCAATGTCTTGACGCTTCTGTCGACGTAACCTTCGCTATTCAACAAGGTATCTTGAGTGTGTTGAATTCTGTTGCGCTGGATCTCTAGATCGGCCAGAGTGCTTGCTCCAATCGCCTCGGTTTCGTGTGCCAGAGCCTGGCTTGCTTTTAATCGCTGTGTGCTTCTATCGAGACGATCGGTGCCAGAAAGCAATTGCTGCCGTTGCTCAAGGTGGACATCGGATGATCCAGCTGGCTCATCGGTATATCTGGCCCCGAAAAGGGCTGCGCGGTCGGAGGCAAGACTAGCCAGCTTTCGACGCTGGGCGTCGACGTCGGCCTCATAGTTGCGGAATCGCTGGTTCACCTTTGCGCGTGACGAAGTCGGGATATTCTGCTTCTCCAGGCGCATAGAGTCCAACTACGGAGGAAATAATATATTAGCTCGGGCTAATCCGTAGTGTTGCCAGGAAGACACACCAGCTCATCTGCTTCCTCTAGGGCTCTCTCGGCCTGTGCGACGGCACTCTTACGGAATTCCCCGTCAACTCAGGGATCTGGTCCAGCTTTTGGAGCAGATCGGCTTCTACGAGCTTGAGCTCGGCCTCGTATGAGCTGAATAGCTCAGAACCAGCTTCGGCATCGAGAAGATTTGACATGTTGGCGGATTGTAGTTGACTAGAAGTAGAAGGTATGGTGCAAGTGGACGAGATGGCGGCAAAGCTCGAGACGAGTGAAACGAGCAGACGCTACGCAGGGATAAGTCTTGGGTGAATGTACGATGACGAGCGAGGTTGATGGCACGTAGATGTCGTTGGCCGCATTCGTCGTCGTCAGCGAGCACGATTCGCCTGGCGATGTCACAGGCAGCTGCTTGGGTGGGGGCACCAGCCACAGCAGCGTTCACGTGAAGAGATCTCTGACCCCCAGGCCAGCTGGTCTGTGCGTCCCAACCACACCCATAACTGCGCTTCGCCGTCCCGCAAGGTCAAGCTTCTTTTCTTTTCCTCTTTATAGAAAGTTGAATCACCCCGGGGATGAAGAAAATAGGCTGAGCGTCGTGAATCTTTCACAATGGCGTCTAGTTGTATTGACCGGGCAGATGGATCCAGGGCAATTTCTTTGAAATGCCCTGTGCGGCGCTTTAAGAATTGGCGACTCGTACTTACGTTGACCGATCCCGTTGAGTGCTCGACATACCCACGCAGAAGGTTGTAAGAAATTTTTTTGCTCTGTCGGAACTTGGTGTGTGGAGACGAATGTTTTAATGCGGTGGCACCTCCTATCCTTGATTCAGATTGCAGTGCCACGATTGATTTACATCCATCTGTTGGACAGGTCGCAGAAACACGGAGTCAACACCGGCTGCTGTCGCGCCGTGTCAGAATGTCAAACTTTGTTGAAACCCAGTCTTGCTGATGAGGAGGCGACGGTTTGGGCAACGCAAGTCGCAAGTCGCAAGTTTTGATGGCGGACCAGAGGGGGGACATGGAGGCTGCGGCCAGGCAGCCTAGATCCTGTCGTAGTAGGCGGGCCAATTTGTTGGCAAGCCCATCATGAATAATCTCCAATGCCCTGACCGGACGATCAAAAATACATGATAAATGGTTGAGCGTTGAGACTCACTCCAACGTCATTGCCGGCGTGGGATGCCATGGCCCAACCTGGCAGCCTTCGCTTATCCGATTTCGAGGCTGAAGTTCGAGGCTGAAGTTCGACGCTGTTTATTCCAAGCGCGACAAGGCTGCGAAAAAGGTCATGCGGACAGGCATCTTAGTTTCCCATTCCGTCAATTCGTTGTTCTCTGGTTCTTTCTTTCTTGACCAAGCACCCACCCATTGCGTTTCTGTCGAGCGAGCATTCTTGTCAATCCCGTGTGCAAAGCGGTGTGCAAAGCGGTGTGCAAAGCGGTTGATTTCGGTGACCATGTCGAGGCCGCAACACACGTAAGTTCCGTCTCTTCTCTTGCCAGCATCATGCATCTCATTCCCCAACGTCATCCATCCATCCATCTATCGAATCAGGCTAGGCCGTGCTATCTTGCCATGCTGCAACAACGGCGCCACATGTTTCCCCCATCCGCCTCCTGCCTTGCATTGCTTGCCCAGCCAGCCAGCCAGCCAGCCAGCCAGCCAGCCAAACCTCATTTATTGCAAGGGGCATTCAGCTGAGCCCTGAGCCAATTTTCCTCCTTCTTCTCAGTCTTTGCGACTTGTTGCTGGTTGGCTGAGCGAGCAGAGTGATGAGCGGAGCATGTGAATGCCCCCGCCCCTCATCATCATTGCCTTTTGCCGGCAAACATGCAGCTTTGGAATTCAATCACTTTATCCAAACCTTGTCTTTAGCTCCCCATTGAGATAGAGCAGCTTCAATGAGCCGCCAGGTTAATCTCCCGAACAGGAAAAAGGTGGCCATTGTTGGCAGTGGCTGCGCCGGCATAGCTGCTTTATGGGCGTTGAACAGGACCTACCACGATGTGTACCTTTACGAAGCTGCAGACCGGCTCGGTGGCCACACCAACACTGTGCAATGGAAAGTAGGCAAATATTCGACCGCCGTCGATACTGGCTTCATTGTCCTTAACACAGCGACTTATCGTAAGATCTCGCAATCTCGCTGCGTTACAGCTGGTCCACTGCTCACCACCGTTGAATGCAGCAAACTTCCTCAATTTCCTCAACAAGATCAACGTAGTAGCCGAACGAACAGAAATGACCTTTGGTGTCTCCAGAGACCAAGGTTTGTTCGAGTGGGCCGGCACAAATATGGCCTCGATATTCTGCCAGAAGAGAAATATCCTGTCGCTGCGAATGTGGAGGATGATTTTTGATATCCTTCGATTTAACCAGTTTGCCCTCGACCTTCTCACGAAACAAGAGGACGAGCAGCCAGTGAAGGAAACCGACAGTCTTTCGCAGTCTACTGGCAGGACAGAGACAATCGGCGAGTACCTCGCGCGCGAAGGCTACTCTGATGCTTTCCGCGATGACTACTTGGTACCCATGACGGCTGCCGTATGGAGCACAAGCCCCGACAAATGCAGTCTCGAGTTTCCGGTCTTGACGCTGGTCCGGTTCTTGTGAGTCCCTTGGTCAATAATGGAGACAGAAATTCCCTCCTTTTGACTAACAATATTCGTCAGGTGGAATCATCATCTCTTGTCCACGGTTGCCGCTCGACCCGACTGGCTGACCTTGAAGGATGGGTCACAGTCCTATATTGATGCCGTGATGAAGGGATTTCCGCCTAACCACCTGTTTCTCAAGACTCCCGTGAGGAGTCTGTCAAACGACGAGGATGGTCGTGTCGTATTACAATTCGAGAATGGAAAGACGGATACTTTCGACCATGTGATTCTGGCCACCCACGGTGATCAGGCATTGTCCATACTCGGATCTTCCGCAACCAAACAGGAACGCGACATTCTGTCCTGTTTCCAAACCTCGCAAAATGAGGCTGTACTGCACTCAGACCTCACTCTCATGCCACAGAATCGCAAGGCTTGGTCCAGCTGGAACTACCTCACTTTGTCCTCCCCGTCCAAGGCAAATATCGACCAAGTGTCCCTCACGTACAACATGAACATTCTTCAGCACATTCCACGGGACCCATTCGGCGACGTCCTTGTAACTCTGAACCCCTACATCGACCCAGAGCTGCATTGACCAAAGCAAGGTTTTTCTACTCGCATCCTTTGTACACACCAGCGGCTGTCCGTGCTCAACAATTTCTACGTCACATTCAAAACAAGCGCGGTATCAGCTTTGCTGGAGCCTGGACCAAGTACGGATTTCATGAAGATGGTTTCAGCAGCGGATTGCACGTCGCTCAGGAGCACTTGGGCGCCAAGCTTCCGTTCGAGTTCAAAGACTCGACATATAGCCGTGGCAAGAAGCCAAGATTGGGTCTGCTGGACCACTTGACACGGTTAATTATTCTCCTCATCCAGGTTTTCGTCATTCAGATCCTGGAACGCCTTTCTGGCCATAACACAAGACCATCGGTGAAGCCTGTACTCAACGGTGTCAAATCCAGGCGGTTGCAGGATTAACAGGTGTGAATTACAGAGGTATCGTCGATTGTACATGTCAGCATCATTGGGAGGGTAGGATGAGATAAGTCTTGGAACTGGCGCAAATTTTGATGAAATGATTTCTTCCATGAGTCTCATCACAGGGCTCTGTTTTGCACCTTTTCTTTCAATTTCATGGCCGAATGTATTAGATGCACAATATTTGTCTTGGGGCTTCAGGTCGAGTGGCGCAGGCATGCAAGTTATAGTTAGTATAAGTGTCAAACATGACTTGTATTGTATACAGAGTGTCCGAGGTGTAAGTTGAGTGAGAATGGAGGTATTGTGATTCAAGCTGCCAGTTGGGAGCACTGAAACAGACCATGACCTCGCAGGTTCGAAATCATGTCTACTCATCAAGTCCATTACTTTAGAAGTATTAGTCAATGCCAAGAAATCGTCACAATTGCTCCGAGACGGAAAGTGGACCCACCCCAAGTCCATCATGTCACCCCACGTTGTTGCAAAGCAAACTTCGGGCTCCCAACGTTGGGGATATATCTCCCACCAATCCCACCTCACCTCCTCTTCAAATACAATGAATTCCGCACCAAGGTACGCACGCAGCTCAGCGCGCGCAGCCTCGTCACCATGGTCCTGTCTATTCTGTCGAGCGGCTCGGCCGCCGCCGCCGCCGTCGGAGGCCCAGCGCCTGAATGCCTTTCGCCGAAATGCGTCGACATCGATGCCACGACGAGCACAGCACCAGCAGCAACCGCCGTCTATGGAGCAAATCCGGGCTCACTACAATAAGAAGAACAAGACCGTCGCGTGCGCCATTTCAAACCCTTTCCATTGTGCTTTATGCAACCGCGCGTGTACTCACAAGTACATGCTCTAGTTATTACACCCTCAGCGTCATCTTGGGAACCGTCGCCGTGTCGTATGGATCCGTGCCGCTGTATAAGATGGTACGTTTCGACGACGGCCAACGCTGCATCTTTGCCGACAAAGTCTCTCACTAATTGGTTCCGCAGATCTGCCAAACCACAGGCTGGGGTGGCCAACCTGTCCGCGCCCATGGAGGCACCTCCGACGGCAGCGATCTCTCCAGCCGTCTCGTACCCGTCACGTCCGCCAACCGAATAAAAGTCACCTTTAGTGCTTCTGTATCCGACGAGCTCCCCTGGAAATTCACTCCCCAACAACGCGAAGTCCGAGTTCTGCCCGGCGAGACGGCCCTGGCGTTCTACAAGGCCACGAACCGAGGTGACAAGGACATCATTGGCGTGGCTACGTATAGCGTCACGCCGGCACAATGCGCACCGTATTTCAGCAAGATCCAGTGTTTCTGCTTCGAAGAGCAGAGGCTGAATGCTGGTGAGGAGGTGGACATGCCGGTCTTCTTCTACCTCGACCCGGACCTGCTGAACGATTTGAATATGAAGGGTGTGGAGACAGTAACGCTCAACTACACCTTTTTCAGTAAGTTTCATGGCCCCTCAACACAAGTCTCGGCAACGACAACACATATACATACTAGCACGAGTGCTTACACAAAATCACTAGAGGCGCGATACGATAACAACGGCAGATTCAAGACCCCTGGCATGCTGTAGAGTCTGTGGCCACCACAGAGAGGATAGAGCACGCCTGTATGTACTGGACTCTCAACGATCTTTGTGGACAATAGTGAGAGCGAAAAAGAAATGCAAAATTGGGTTGCATGGCATGTACTTATATAGAAAAATAAAAAGTGTGCTTTGTTTTTGTTGGAATCGCTGCGAATTCGTTGCGGACGAATTCGTCACCACTTTGCATCGAATTGCGATTGGATGCACAGGGTCTCATCGCCCCACTGTGCACTGAATTGCGATTGGATGCACGGGTCTCATCGCCCCACTGTGCACTGGAACGCAACTGGCGCACGGGGTCTCATCGCCCCACCTAGACTAGCAACGCGATTGGCCGCACGGGACCATTGCCCCACTTCGCCCCAGACAGCGTGTTTGACCCACAACACCACGCATACGGAGGCATCCCTAGGATTGAGGTATATCTATAGCCTCAATCCCCCTATAGCTAGATCTAGGAGATAAGCAGAATTGAACCTTTTACATTGAGTAACTAGTGCACTAGTGACCTGTGGTCATAGGACCCGAATCCCCTTGGTCAACTCAACAGTTTTACAAACGAAGCATGCAGGAGTGACTCAACACTCCATATTGCATTAAAAATTGTCATACACTTTCAATCTCTACATTTTCACCACATGCCGTTTTTGAAAAGATGTCTCAACCACAACGCTCACTTGACTAACCATGCCAATTAACTGTTTAGCTCCCTCTAATACATACAAAATATGGCCAAAACCCACCGCTGACTCAGACATAGCCCAACCAAACCCGCCCATGCTATGGCCTTCCCTATTTCCCAACTAGGGTAAAAATGCGTCACGTGGACTCCACACCCCTCGCCTAATTTTCAACCCACAACGCAACGACTGTTCAAATTTCTCGCGGTTCCTTGCCTCTTCCTTTCCTGTGTCCGGCTCTTCATCGACCCAACGCCGAGTTTCTTCGTTGCTCCTAGTCACCCAACTTATCTACACAATGGCCAAGGTCAGCAAAAGTACGTACATCCTTCGCCCATCCGAAAAAATGACCACCCCCACCAAAAGATACGCGGAATCGATCGACGGACAGACTCTAACAGACGAATCCAGATGTTTCGGCTTCTCGCCGCAAGAGCCGCGCCGCTCACTTCAAGGCTCCCTCCAGCCAGCGCCGCGTCATCATGAGCGCTCCCCTCAGCAAGGAGTTGCGCGAGAAGTACAATGTACATTTCTCCCCTCAACCCGAGTCCTTCACAATTGTCCCGCTGACCACCACCCTTCATTCAGGTCCGCAGCATTCCCATCCGCAAGGACGACGAGGTCATGATTGTCCGAGGCTCCACCAAGGGCCGCGAGGGCAAGGTCACCTCCGTCTACCGTCTCAAATACGTCATCCACATCGAGCGTGTCACCCGCGACAAGGCCTCCGGCCAGTCCTCCCCCTGGGCATCCACCCCTCCAACGTCGTCATCACCAAGCTCAAGCTTGACAAGGACCGTGAGGACATCCTGGCCCGCTCCAAGGTCGGTCGCGAGCTCCGTGCCAACAATAAGGTTTCCGCTTAAATGGCGATGAGAATCATTTGGACGGAATAAATCCCATCAAAGAGAAGAATCATTTTTTTATAAAAAGAATGAAAAGAGGAACGACACTTCGCAATGAGACATTGGCAAAAGGGAAATCAACTTCAGTAAAAGGAAATGGGCATGATACTCCAGGCGTTTTTGCATACCTGCAAATTTTTCATTTGCTATGCAGGTTGGGTCTACGGCAGGGTAGATGAATTTGAGAATTTCATTCTCAATGGCCATTTCACCAATTTGTGAAATGCTCCATGGGAGGCGTTTCCCGAAGTCAATTCTGTCCACTGTCGCATCGTGACGTGATGTCTTGAGAGGAAGAACAATCTCGAGACGACAATGTCATCGATCCGGGCCTCTCCTCATGTCGCCTACTTACCAATATATTGGGGACAGGCATATCGTAGACTCTTCGCTTTCGACGGAAACCATCGTAGAGACCCTTCCCGCTAGGATATCTCCGCGTTAACCACCAAGTCAATGGTTCTCGAGGTATACGACTAGCGAAGAAAACCCAAATAGGAGCTATTTGTACTATCACCAATCTTCTACTCTTGCCCGAAGATTTTCACAGAGGGTTCTGCTCCGTGAAGATGGAAATTTGATGGTGAGGCACATATTAAGCAAAACATTCATATTTCAAGTTCCTCCTTTACACAGCTGGCTGCACATCAACCAGGTAGGTGCCTCTGTATCCCGACTATCGTATGCATGGTCTGTTCTCGTCAGAACTGTTAGAAATACGGCTCGTGGTCTATTGTCTATCGGTTCTTCACCCTACGAGGGCAAATAGCTAGTTCTACTCTACAGTCTAATTTTCACTGAAGCTCATAAAATACATTCGAGTACCTGCAGTTATTCCTTTTAACTGGGCTGGTGCCAATTGGCGGATCTGCGCTCCATACCTGGCTCAAGCAATGAAAAAAACCTCCGTACTGCGAAAGATGAGAAAGAACAAAGAAAAAGAAAACGTCGCGTGTTCCGCCTCTCCTCCCTTGCCTCATTAAAACCCTCCGATAAATGTAATTCCATGTTGTGATGGTCCACGCGCAATGGCAGTTTTTAAAACGTAGCAAATATTCTTCGCGGGGTCGTAAAAATACGTATCTTCGTTCGGGAGCCAAGTTCGACAAGCTCATCAAGTGTAGCAAAGTTTGAAGATGTAAGTTATACAACAGCCAACTAATGAGCTGGCGAGCTACTCATATAGTAAGTAAGTATGAAAACAATAAAGTATGCTCCACCTAGAGCTTCTTTTTCCAGATTGCAACCTGTCACAGCAGGTTGAGTCCCACGTGATATGGGTCAAGTGTCGGCAACTTTCAACTTGTTCTCTTTGGTTCGAGGCATGGCCGGGAGCCGGTCTTCTATCTTGTCAATTCCACGGCTCGTCGTGCTGAGATTGTCGCTGATAGAGAGTTTGGATGACGACCCCTTTGGAGAAATTGATGCATTGGCAATGGCGGGTGTGAGAGAGGCGGTAGCATGGCCGGCATAGTTGGGCAATACACCCCGAGCTGTCATGGACGATACTGTTCCAGGAACAGCTGTGGCGCTTGTTTTGTTTCGCTTCCACACTCGCTGCCACACATCATGTCGACTTTTGCTTTCATGCCGGTTAGTAAATGCTCTCCTCAATTGCTGATTTGTAAGTCTTGGCTACTTACCCACTGGCAGTCATAAACTTTCTGCCGCGAAACAAGATATTTGAGCCGTCCTCGCCATCGTCCGAAGACTTGTCTTTGCAGACGTCTGTTGACGAAACGGCATTCTGGCTCAAAGCCTTCCGAAACTCACTGTACCCACGGTCAACTGGGCTGGGGCCTATAGTTAAGCTCTGTTGAATGCGCGACGACGACTCTATGAGTAAATTTCCACCAGCGATGTGCTCAGAATGGCTCGTGATCCCGAGGGAACTTCGGGAAGGGCGTTGGCTAGACTTTCCAAGTGATCGAAAAGGGTCAAGATCTGTCTTTGGGGCTGCCAATGCATAATCCGGCCCGGTGTTGCCGGTGGGAATCAAGGCTATGGATGGTGCCGCGGCCGTCGGACTCGAAGCAAGTGGCTGAGATTTCACTGGAGATGGAGGGTAGAAGTCTTTGCCATCAAACTTGGGCAGACCTTTCTGAAGATGGTGCGGTGCCTTTCCCCAATACATATGACGAGCACGCAACTCATCCTCGGTAAGGTCACGGCCATACGTGTAAGCAGCATTTGTGTTACCTGCTTCCATGCGCCTGCCACTTGAGAGATGCCCAACCAAGTATGGCTTTTCAGCAAATTCTTCTCGCTCAACCGAGTCTGTCATGTGCTCAGCCGCTGGTGGCGGTGCAGATTCATTCTCCTCTGTATAGGAGTTTGACGACATGCTGAAAGTAGCTGGGACAGGGACTGACACGGTACTATTCGCTCGTGGGCGGAACGGTGGTGCTAGTGCAGCACCGGCTGGCAGCGTCGAGGACCGCTTCATTGGTTCACTGTCCTCTGACGATTCTGGTGTGATTTTGGTAGAAACAGGGGCAGACGCCGACTTGACTTGTTTCAAAGCCAAGGAGCGCCGAGTGATGAATGATTCCTGGTCCTTGTGAGTCTTTCCCGATTGTCCATGAACTGGTACACTTTGTGACACCGAGGACTGACTCGAATCCCGTTCTGACTTTAAGTCATTAGCCGTAGTGGAAGTCGAATTCTTCCCTTTCTCACGGGGAGTCGATCCGCTAGCATCTGTTTGGTGCTCGTAAGTTGGATAATGGGGTTGTTCACTCTCAAGCTGGGCGTGCAAGTTCTTCTCGAACTGCTGAATGTGCTGCCGAACCATTCTCGCCTGCGTCTCCATGCCCTTTTCGTCAATCTGATGCTTGTTGTACTGCAGCTGGTCCTCAAAGTATCTCAGAGAAGATCTTAGTACCTCGATCTGTTTCTTAGTGATATCACTAGGTCGAATAGAAGAGACTGGCATGGGTGAACGCCCGGCGTTGCTAGGGGTACTTGAAGAAGACGCTGCGTGAGGGTGCGTTTTCTGATCAAGCTTCACTGGGGCCGGATGCATCATGGCAGGCATTGCAAAGCGAGTAGGCATAACAGTTGGGCCACCGAGCCCTGAAAGCGGGAAGCTTGGAAGAGATGCCATGCTGTAAGGGTAGAAGGAGCCGGCTGGAGGCATCACCCATTGTCCATTGAAGAAAAACGGACGGCTGTGGTCGAAGTGCTCTGGCGGTGAGACGCGAACAGGATTTGGACCCTCAGAATTGCCAGTGTCGCCTTGCTTTTCACTTGTTCCACATTCTGTCGATGTTTTCGTACTTGAATTGGCTTGATGATGCACCTGCGATAGGTTGGAATGAAGCATGCCCATTGTATTGCTCATCCCCATCCCCATCTGCCAAGGCATCATGGCAAATGGTGGGTGACCGCCCGCTGCAACTGAAGGATGCACGTTTGGGAACATTCCAGGGACAAGAGGAGAGAAAGGCCCATATGCAGGATGTGGTATCGAGGTCGTCAGAGGAATACCAGACGTGTCTCCGTAAGTACCATGGCTAGCCGAGCGCGACATATAAGGAACTTCGCCTCCTGGTTTTTCTCTCGACCACTTAGCAGTAGGAGAGGATGAGCCACGCGTGTTGGGAACGATGCGTCCACCGGCAGTCACTCTGACATGAGTTGGGGAGACGACTGCCTTGTAAAATCGCTGAAAGCCTTCGTCTTTCTGAGCGGAGAGGCCAGGCGGAGCTCCGATGGGCTGGTGTTCTCCATGCTCTGACTCGGTCCGTCCCCGATACTTCCACTCAGCATCTGTGCCGTCGAGCTGACGAACAGAAGACTCTTCCAAGGTAATCTTGGCTTCTGCATTTTGTGCTAGCGTCTCTTCCTCAATAAGAGGAAGGGCTCGTTCAGGTGGCATGCGGAAAATCTCTCCTACTCAAGAATGAGCCACAGCAAATATCAAGAATGAGAGGGGAATCGTCTCATATAATTGCAGACATACCTAGATCGTGGTCTTTGTGCAGTTTGTCGAAGAGTTTGTTGTACAATTCTTGGCTTGCAGAGGCTTGTCTCATCCGTATCAATTCACGGGTGGTGTAGGTCTTAGAGACCATCTTGACGTCCACGAAAGCAAAGAAGAAGAAAGAGCGATGATTCTCTTTTGAATGCCAGATGAACAAAGTAGGGAAATTGTGCGATTTGCCAGGCGTCTGTGTATTGGCTTGAATGAAAGTCAGAATCGGTGCTACCTGTGACCAAAGCCTGCTGCCGTCAGTGATCCGTTGTGCTTCTAGCTGAGACCGAAGAAACCGAGACAATCCATGGAAGGAGAGTTGAGTATCAACCTGATACAATTGCTTTCCCAGGTCCACGGTAACTTGGATACAACGATGATAGTTGTGTAGCAAATTATACCGAATAAGAGGGTGGCCGATGGACTCAGCTGGTGGTCATATTGCTGGGCCGCGTACAGGCAACGAAGGATTCTTTTTGTCCTCCTTGATTTTGTCAAGACCATATTGAATTCTCGCCATGTATGTCTCCAGGTAAGTCAAAACAAATGCAATGGTAATTAGGACGGCTGACTTTTGTAGACGTCAATGCAGGAGCGTTTGACGAGGTTGAATCCAGGTCAGTTGTGCCCAGCTCGTCCTGGAACGCCAGGAGTGTGACAAAAATGTTCAGAGGAGCTTGTCACCTTGGAGCTCTTTAAAGACAAAGATACTGGCCAGCATGACCCCAAAGTCGATATGACAAACAGTCGTGTAGCCAAAGAGCGAGACGCTGGGTGAGTGATTGTGGTTATGGAGGAAGAGGTAGAATGGAGGGGCAAGATGTTAGGAGGAGGAAGGGGATTTCATAGCTGCAAAACAAAGAAAGAAGAACTCACGCGACAGCTTGTAAAGAGAGCAACCAGTGACGACTATGCATACAAGACCTTGATCGGCATGTCCCCTCAATCTAGTCCGACGGATTCAAAGAACACAGCGTGGGCAAAGCTGGGTAGAGTAGAGGTCAGGTCTTCGGAAATGATGATGGCCTTGTGGCTGATCTGGAAACAGGAGAGAAAAGACTTGGAATTCGAAAAGAGAATGTCAGCAAGGCGTTTGCAAACTACCAGATTGCATGAACAGCTCTTGTGTGTTGGCTACATACCCGAGTTTTTGGAGAAGAGTAGGTGCCCCTTGCGATGGACCATAAACGAAGGATGCCCAAGACAACACCAGATGGGTAGAAGAGCAAGAGCGTCGGAAATTGAGGAGACACAGACGTGTCAAGCGTTCGGGACTCTGAAGCGCGTTTAGGAGGAACTGTCTTTCCAATGGTGGCGAAACAGGAGTCGACAAGTGGGAACAGCTATTGAAGAGGAAGGAGCGAACGACGCCGGCAGAAACGCACCTCTCGTCAAATCTGAGGATCTTGGCAGAAGTCAAGTCCATGAGAAGTCTCACCCTCTCCTAGCTTCACAGAGATAGGAAGAGATCACCTCGAGTGTGTAACCGTTATCGGCCGAATTGCACCATCGTGCCCATTCGTTGGCCTCCACGTACCAACCAATCCCTCCCGAATTCTGCGACTTGGTTTCCATGAAAGGCGATGGACGAAATAGATGACAGCTCCGCCAAGATTTCGGGAGCGATTTACTGCCAATAGAGATTCAGAGAAATCGATACTACCAGGTGCAAACAGCCACGGCAAAGGTGTTGGGGTCCGTTACAATCCCGTTAATGGCGGCCGAGATAGGAGGTTTGGCTGCTCCGAAGCAAGAATTAGAACAGGGTTGCTTTGGATTCTATCGCATTGGCAGAGTTGATCGATCGATTATTGTGTGCGCGCACCAATCCACAATGTACACATGGGTTTCAAGTTTAGCGGAAGCGTAGGCTGGCTGCAGGGCAATGTGTTGAACTAACATGTAGACAGAGGGGAGCGAAGGCCATGAAAGGAAAGTTGAATTGCGCGAACATATTGTCCGAAATTGATACATTTCAACGACAGTCGTCCGAAAAACAATAAGATGTGATATAGTCGGGTGAAGCGGCGGCCACCTATTTGCACAGTCCGAGCGTTGACGAGAACAATACGACAGTTGTCGATGAATAATGGTGATCTCACCCTTCTGCCGGACAGCTGGTATAGATAAGCTGAGACCAGTCAGCCTGGTTCTTGTTGTAGGGATAGATGTGTACCTACCTAGGGACGCCTTTTTGCGGTATGTCGTTCGCTTTGGTCCTCGTAACTTCACCTTTTCGCTCGAGCACACTCACCCAGTACTACTAACCCGCCATGAATCGCAGAAGAAACGATATGCGATGAAGGGAAAGAAAGATAGACCTCGCTTCCTGCGAAATAAACTGCTTCGACAAATTACGTTCCTCGCATATCCTAGCCCGTCGGGCTCCGGGATTGGCGTGTCTGGTTTAGGTCGTGGTGGGGATCTGCTCCGTTCTAAGAACGAGAAATGGAAGAAAGCAAGGCATATTTTTTTGTTTGAATAAAGAACCAGAACCAAGCCAAACTCTCTAAGCGAGTTGTGCAGGCTCAGCTCGAGTTGAAGCTCACAAGAGAGACGGATGCTGGGTCATTTTATCGACATCACAACCCGTCGATATCCCACAACGACGAGTCCCGGCCCAGAGATATAGATACGGTTGCGAAAGCGAGAGTCTAACTAAGCACGGTCGTTTTCACTTTCTTTCTTACCAACATGAGGGTATTTAAGACGCATCAAAAACACGCCCTGGACCGCCAACCGGGATTGCCTACCAGACTAATCGAAACTGAGAAGTCTACGGTGAGACTTGAATGTCTGCCCTCGAGACACCTTGGGGCTCTAGCCCAGTGGGCTGACCCGGGTAAACGGATGCGGCCGAACATGTGCGCAAGTCTCAGAGATGTCCTTCTACTAAAGGGAGTCATCGATTGTTAGGAGTAAAGTTCAATATGACTGGCTTAGCGACGGGTCCGGGGAGAAGGTGGGATGAGCACGGCCAAGATGCAGGACATCTAACTGCCTTAAACTGCTGCACCAAAGAAAGATACGCCACATGCATCTGCTGGCCATCAGGGGCGCATGTCTAACCTCTCACCGATTATTGACTGCGAAATAAATGGTTACCAATCTGCAGACATGCCATGGCCCAATTAAGTCTGTCTAACTTGGTAATTGCATGGGGCCGGGGCAGACGGCGGGCCCTCTGGCTAGGATCGGCGTGCTTTGTCGACAAACACCTCGGCAATCGGGTCTGACTGAAGAAGGAAGGGCGAACAGGATCACAAGAGAGAATACACAGTTTATATTCCTCTTATTAGGTACGTGGGGTGTAAAAAAATAGAGTTTCCGCCACATCCAATTACCTTCGCATCCGCACATCGACACGCAAGCAGCATCACCATCATCCAATCATTCAGCCTGTCTTCAAAGCAGCAATACGCAGAGCTCGTTTCCGGAACAACACGGCAACTCAGAAGCTAACCAGCACTCAGGACACGAGATCGATTCGCAAACCAACTCGCCTCTTCCCCCGCCATGGCACCTCTCACCCCCACTGGCAGCAGCCCTCTCACCCGGCCATCCAAGAGGTGGTCATCAACAACGAGGAGTTCACCTCCAAGAGCTTATCGAAAGTGGCCTTCCCGCCATTCGCCGTCTATGCCAAGCTGGCTTTCCCTCCCTGCACTGTGGCCGAGGAACCGACCTATGCGACGGTGCAGATGGGCAAGAACAGCCACTTGAATCTCAACAGTGACCTGCTGTACATCAATCACTCGTGTGAACCATCTCTTGTTAGTGTCTGGCCTCTTTTCTGAGGACAAACCCCCAGTCCAGAATGAAGAGAAGAGTGAACGAATGCACTTGAATTTCCCACCCTCGTACCTAGAAGAAGTGGTTGTTTCGTCATGACAGGTGCAGTAGACGTCGAGTAGTACATACCCGTAGCTCAACGTCCAATATTGACAGTTCGTGACCACAGATATTCGACATGGGAAGCATGAATATCCTCGTTGGTCCAAAAGGTCTCCAGCCCGGAGACGAACTCACAGTACGTCATCTCCCTCCTAGAATCATGGCCCAAAGACTCCAAAATACCAACTCACCAACTCAATTAGTTCTTCTACCCTTCTACAGAATGGAGCATGGCCCAACCATTCACCTGCCTCTGCGGCAACTCTTCCTGCCGCGGCACCATATCCGGCGCAAAGGACATGCTCCCCAGCAGCTCGAAGGCGCCTGGCTCAACGGCCACATCCGCGACCTCCTCGAAGAGCAGCGCGCAAACACATCTTCTGCCGCCGAAGATGCCACCATGAAAGCGCTGCGAGATGCCCTCGTCCAGGCGGAAAAGGTTGTCGAGGCAGCTCGTCTCGCTGTCCGCACGTACGCTGCTTCTTCCTCGCAGAAGATGGGAGCGGCAGCCGTCAAGGGAAGACGAATGGATTCGCGGCCAAGCACGATCTTGCGTCTGCAGAGGGTCTAAACAGGCGGGGCCCGACTTCGAGGGAACTTAGCGGTGAGATGGGCGGGGATACTGCGAATGTGTGAGGAGGTGTCGTCGTTTGTGGTGGGAAATGGAAGGGGCGGCTTGTGATTTGTGTGGATTTGTGTGGATTTGTGCTCTGCTCAAGCGACGAGATTCACCCTTGGTTCGTTGAGGCATGCTTGAGCGTTCGGGTTGCTTTTATTTCGTAAGCTTGTGGCATTCAACATGCCTGTTTGATCTTGTTGGAAATTGAATGCATAATTGTATTTGTTAGCAGCCTTTGATGTTTCCTTGTACCACATTGCTTTCACCGCGTCTTTTACGTGATACTTGCGGCTCGTTGGTCCAAGCGTGTTCGACTTCATATCGTACATTGGGTGTCAAGAGTACAATGCTGATCTAAGCAAAATTACTACAACAACAAGGTCGTCGAGCATCGTCATCATCATCCAACGCTAAAATGTCTTGTTCTTCTACACAGTGTTTCCCCCTTCATGGCATCTGCTTCTCCTTGTCATCTTCCTTGGCCTTGTTTCAATGAGCCCTCGTTGGCTTTGCCATCTTGCCATCGGTTCCAAGCACTTCTGCCCTTCTCCGTCCCCGAGCCACTACTGTACTTGGCTTCCGTCTTCTCCCACTGCTCGCGCTCCTTGTGCCTCCTTGATTGGAATGCGCGTACAAATTTCCAGATCTCGGTGTCGGCCATGTTCCAGGCTTCTAGAGACGCCCGCAGCTTCGTATCTTCGGTGGACTTGGTCAGGGCAATGACTCTCTTGGCTTGCTCAATGAGAGGCTGCTCTGCGGCTTTGTCCTCGGGGTTACCACCGGGCCGGTTTCACGACGAGGCTGCTTGTGCTGTTTGTCGGGCTGCCGGTCTGCAGGCACGGGTGCTATGGCTTGACCATCTGCTAGCCCTTTCCTGGGAATCGCAAATCCAAAATACCAGCTCATGTCAGTGGGCATATCCTTTTCTGCCGCCATCCAGAGGGAATGTGCGGTGGCGTAGTCTCCGGCAACCGCTTCTTTCAAGCTCATGAGCCTCGTGGTGCTGGATACGCCCGTGCCGAGCAGATCTTGCGACACAGCCATGGTCCAGGCATCTCGGAGAGATTCTTGTCGAATCCAAGAAACGTTGAAGGATTGGCGCAGATCCGTGAGCACGGAAAATGTCCAAGGGTGAGGGACAGTTCCGATGGTGAACACTTTGCTGGAGTTGTGGAAGCGTGCCGGTGTTGTGACGGGCATGGGCGACATGGCCACGCATGGAGTGCATTTCAACATGTTGGGTGGGCAAGTCCCCGGCATTGGGCTGTCAGAGCAAGATGCCAGCTCCCTGGCCAGCTGTAGTGCGTTGCCCACGAGGGTGCTCATATGGTCAGGATGTGGCTTGAGGACCTCAATGCCATCGGAGAATCGATTTTGCCAAGCGACGTGCAAGTGAGTGGTGATCAGTTTGTTTAGACTACGGAGACCGTCGGCCTTGCCCTTCTCAAAGGCTTCCGCAACTCTCGGATACTTTTTAGAGATCGTGGCGGGTGTGTAAGCTGCTAGAGGCATCTGAGCTTTGTCAACCAAGAAAACTTCATCAGGGACGCTTTCTGTCATGTTCTTGGCTTTTTGAAGCTTGGCTGGTTCCACGCTGATGATGGCCTGGATCGCCGATCTTACTTGATCCTTTTGGCCGGTGAAGAGGGCGTCGTCGAGATCTGTCCAGCGAGTCAAGTGAGGATACTCGCCACGCCGTAGATAGGCGAGTAACGGGTCCTCTTTGGGAACTGTAGGAAGCAGCGTATAGTGGCTTAGTATGCCTCCTTCCATCGTCCCCACGCAAGCCATCGCATCAGCTCCTCCCTTAATGCGGCGTCGACTTTGAGTCTCTGCAAGATATCATATGAAGGGTTATTCATGGCTTCAGCGGCGCTAAGAATGATCGGTCTGAATCCCTGGGCCCACCACGCCCTCCTCCACGTCAAGAGTAACTCGCTTTCGGCATCCTTCTCTTGTGGGGTCTTTTTAGCCGTCGCATCGTAGTAGCAGTAAATCGGCTGACGAGGTTTTAGCGGAGGCAGTAAGGCTCTGTCCTCATCTACCGTGATGGTGCTTGAGAAAGGAACCTTGAGCCATGAGAAATCAGCTAGCCACGATGACCCAGCATGCTCGTCTTTTTCGTTGTGTGGCGGTCGATGTGATTTTTGTCGGAAGGGTTGAGGAAACTTTTGGAGAATGAACCGCCAACGTGCGGTAGATGGGCAACATGAGATGCAATTTTGGTGTCGTAGACGGACAGACTGGGAGACGATGGAATTCCAGAAGTAAGGGTCAGTACCAGCGTGATGGCAAACACTGACAAGCCTAGGAGGACAAGTGTGAGACGTCGAGCCGCGAAGCGGGGAACCAGTTGTCCAAAAAGGACATATTGTCTAGGCATGGTGCAAAGGAGATTGTGTGGTGATTACGATGTCAAAGTTGTCGGTGTCGAGGAGGATCGTGTCTGTGGCGGGTTGTCGGAAAAGGTGAGGCGCGAGACGTCAAAGTCAGCTCAGCACAATTTGCGGTTGCGTGCGGTTGCGTGCGGTTACGCAGGGGGCGTGGTCCATCGAAGAGGATCAGAGAGCGTATGGAAAGCTGAAGCTTTCACCAGTACAGATGTGCCCCCTCCCTTTGATACGAAGTTGCGGATGTGCCAGCCGGAGATTTTCTGATCTGAGATCGCGGCCCTAGACCGGACCAGGACGCATCTGGCACGCGAGGGGCAGGGGCCGGGGCCAACCAGCCACCGTTGGCAACCCACGGGGGCCTGCAGTGGATTTTTTTAGATTGAAGCATCGCACGATACAAGCAGCCACAATTCAGTCAGTGGCCAAGGTTCGGTATCATCCAGGTTTGCATTGACATCCCAGAACAGTCGCGTCTCGTCTGTCTTTCAACCGAAGTCGAATCGATGAGAGCTCATTTGGCAGTAGCATATACACATCTTCAGGGATGGCACGCATTGGCCAGCCGCTGCTGCCTGCCACTGCTGCCTGCCACTTCCCAACCAGGTGTAGGCAGTGTAGGCAGTTGACTACTTTGCTGCCTCACGCTTGCACCAAGACTTGTCAACTGGCCGCCTCTCGTATACTAGGACCAGACAAGCAATCGCGGCTGACATCAAACTTGATCAAACCTGTCCTCAGACGGCAGAATATGAATTTGAAGCGCCAATAGTCCGTGTATCATTATGCAGTCAAGGAGTGTTCCGGTCAAAATATTGCCCACCGTCTGATACCCCCCTTCGAACTCGTAATCCAGCATCTCAGCGACGAGAACACCATGAGTGCCAGTGCGAAGAGGTTCTATGCCGACCTGGATCGTGTCAAGAGATCACAATTTGACCACGTCTCGGAAATCAAACGAGGCGACTCGGATGGTGAGGTTACATTCAAGTACTCCGATTCGAATCTCGAAGAGCCTTTAAGGATCCAGGTCCTCGCCACTGGTATGTTCTCTACGCCCACCTCGCTAGCCAAAATCTTCCTTCTCTGACGTACTAACGTGTTGATAGATTTGTCTTCGTACCCGGATGGGACGTCATTCATGATATTTACCTCCTCAGACACATGCAGCGCCAATATTGCGAAGCGGCTAGAAAAAGCATCAGCCTCTGTCCAGGGCTGCTCTCTGCAGGACGTGATCGAAGCTGTTTCGAACAAACTTGCGTCGAGACGGGAAGAAAACCGCTCCCATTCCGAATTTGAGACGGGACGACTTGACGATCCAGGGGATGACGATGAGGATACGGATCTTGAAGACTTTGAACCAATCGATGTCGTTGATGACGAATACTTTGGGTTTCAAAGAGTATCAGCACCAACGATTGATGCTACAACGACCATTTCGCAAGACATCGACGGATTGAAGAGAATGCAGAGGGACTTGAGAGCGTCAAAGCTGGCTGGTTTCACCGTGGGAATCTTTTCCCACCTAAAACACAACTTTTCAGGAATAGTGTCCTTGTCAATACAAGCATCCAAGCTGGACCTTCCATCGGCAGCCGTTGGCGCATGGGGTCTCGAGACAACAGACTATCTAGTGCTCCTGGTCAAATGTCCAAGTCCATACCCGGACCTGGCCACTTTGCTGTCTTGTGGTCCACGTTGCGAATCAGTCATGTTCCGATTTGGGAAATGCAAAACATCAAAACCATCGACACGGTGCGCAAGAATGGCGTTTGAGTCAGTACTTGATACGAATCAAGAGCCTTGTGATAGAGACTACAACGTGCAATCGTCGAAAGAGCATGACGAAGTCAACTTTTGCTCCATCTACATGTCCAACACGATCAATGACTTACTGAATCACCGTTTTTACGTTGCTCAAAATACGAAGGGGCTATCGCTGTACATGGGATGTTGCTCAAGATGTGTTAAACCGGCGAGAAGGACAAGATGGGGACGACGAGCATGCCACAGCGCAGTGTATTGGAACTGACAGCTGTAGCGATCATGAGGAGGACTCTCCATCGTCTTCAAACGGTCCGTCGTGCTTGCGCTATGACCATTGTCTGGAAAATGAAGAAGAACTGAGCTTCATTTTGGTGGCGATGCAATTTGCTCTGCGCCGCCTCCGCAAATGTACAAAGTACTGTATGGTGTGTCATCAACGGCGCGGGAACAGCATTGAAATCCTCAAGCCATACGTCTGCTCCAAGTCACTTTGTCTGTACCAATATTTGTCCTTGGCTTTTGGGACAAGTCTCGAGACTGAGGTCATCAACAGTCCTTATGTTGTTGACTTACTGGTTAGTCTGTTCTATGCGGCTTTGACAAGTGATCGCCTTCGGGAGCTTCCCCGTGGATTGGCCCTCAAGGTACCTCATATCTTCGCATCCACCAACTTGGGCATCAAAGTCTGTCTGACGTCAGATTTCTTTCGAGTCGCGCCAGACAAGCAGTCAACAAGCTTGGAATCGACCATTCGGGAGGGTGATTGGGCTTTAATAATGGTCAGGACTTTCAGAGGTAATTCCATGCAGTCTCCTTTTGCTCGTACCGTCTTGTACCCTTGCATTCTCTGGTTTCATGTTCCTCTCTATCGCTGGACCGCTAAAGTTTCGATAGGATTCGAGAAACATATATGCCGCGTGACTCAACAGATAGGAGAAGATCTCTATTCGTTCCAGGAAATGTATTGCGTCGTAAACCCCATCGAATTCCCTGAAAATGAAGGAGAAACAGGTTTTCCAGCAGAATCCGACGGCCTCGAACGAGACTGGTTATCGGCAGAATTTTTGCCTTTTAGCTGTGATCCCGATGATCTACTCCAACAGCACCAGACATTGGGCCTGAGACAGCTACTGGACGCAATGCCTTCCGTATTGGAGATGAGGAGATTCTTATTGGAAGCGCCAGGAAGGAGCCTTGGCAGATGGACCCGAATCAACAGGTCATCACTGTCACTCGTTCGTTGGATTGTGGCTTCAAATACCTCTTATATTGTCCAGGACAGTGCTGTTCCTGTTGTGCCAAAGGCCGCGGCACCCGAACCGGGAACCACCAACTTGGGAACGATAAAGGCCTGGTTGCCTCCTGGATGCAGTTCCGGTTCGCTCAAGGATCACCAGAGAAGGAGAGCGCTTTTGTCAAGGCGGTTCACAACATGTGCAGCACCGATGCTTCCAAGACGGACTATCCGACTCTTTTTGCGTGGCATGGCAGCCCAATAGGTAATTGGCATAGTATCATTCGAACCGGTCTGGATTTCTCCGACACATTGCATGGTAGGAGCTATGGCCACGGCGTGTACCTGAGCAGGATGATGAGTACAAGCAGAAGATACTTGGATGGAGGCTTTGTGCCTGGCGCGGTAAGCTATTATATTGCACACGCTCTGAGCGAAGCCTTGCGTGCTATCGCCATATCATCCTTGGCCATGACTAATCCCTCCTTTCGTTTCGCCTATTAGAGAATCCTTTACCGTCCGTGGCCCAGGTCGGATTTGAAAATATCTTCCGCACTCAGCATCTGCGAGATAGTCAATCGTCCAGATAGATTCGTTTGTGCAAGTCCTCATATCGTCATTAATAAGACGCAATGGATTCAGTGTCGCTATCTTTTGCTGCAAGTTGACCCCAATGAAGATGCGATCAAGACTCCCATAATCAAACCACCCAGTGCCCTGAATACAGGTTATGTCAAACAGGACCCGGAAAATATGATCATGGGAGAGAATGACCAGCCTCTAGAAATACCCATGATCGCAACATCATTCATCAATCGGCAGAGAGACTGCTTCCCTGAGGCGGAATCGTTGAAGGATCTCGAAGCAACTTGCAACGAGGACGGCTCTGAGGATGGAGATGATCTGCAGGTTCTGACTGAGAGCATTCGAGCCATGATAAGCAAACCACGAGGACGAAAGCGCCCGCAGAGCACTTCGTCACCAGAATATGGCGACGCGCCTATTTCATCTGTATCAGCCTCTCCTAAGCCCGAGCAGCACTCCCCGACGGCCTCGACGGCCCCGAAACAGCTGCCGAGCCCGTCGACATTTCATCCAGGGACATTGGACCTGACTACTTTGCCCCGGCTTCCCGATCCAGCTTGGGCAGTTTCGTCGCGGGCGGCTCTCCTAACCCTCAGCAGGGCGATCAGAGAAATCTTCGAGACGCAATCTCAGAATGATGCAGCGTCGCTTGGGTGGTATGTTGATACCGCCAAGGTCGTCAACCTCTTTCAGTGGATCGTAGAGCTCCACACGTTCGACCCTGATCTCCCTCTTGCGAAAGACATGATGGAGAAGGGCTACGCAAGCGTTGTTTTGGAGGTTCGCTTCGGCAGTAACTTCCCCATCTCTCCGCCCTTTGTGAGAGTAATACGTCCTCGGTTTCTGCCTTTTCTCCAGGGAGGCGGCGGTCACGTCACAGCCGGAGGGGCCCTATGTTCCGAGATGCTCACCAGCTCAGGCTGGTCTCCTGCGATGAGCATGGAAAAGGTTTTTCTTCAGATTCGTCTGGGTCTCTGCGATACAGAACGTCCCGCGCGACTGGCCACGGGGCCCTTGAGCGGGCGTGACTACGGCATCAGAGAAGCCGTGGATGCGTATGAGCGAGCCGCGCGGACGCACGGGTGGATTGTCCCTCGGGACCTGAGAGCAATCGAAACTGGGTGGAGGGAAAAGAGTGATTGAGTACGATTGGAGAACTGGTCGAGTGTGTGACGGGTCTAATGGGAAAAAACGAATGTCCAACTAGAGAGGGAGACTGGTCAATTACACGGAGTCAGTCAATGGGTTGCCGGACTCTGTACAAGAGGAATAGAGTTGTCTGTTGAGAAAGTAACTGCAAATCCAGTCGAATGGACAAGACCAATTCCATGAAACCAGCCCGTTCGTACCCCACCTACGCAGATGACATATCCTACCCTAAAGCCGAGTCGTGAAAAGAAGAAAAGAAAACACACCTCCTGAAAAGTGACAGGTGCGTACACCCAAAGCATAAGACTTATATACAGGTTACCAACCCTACTATGGTATATTGTGACACTGCACGGGCCAAGCAACGGAGGGACGAGGCCCAAGGCCTCAAATAATTCGTCTCGGCCTCCAGTGACCAAGCCAGGAAGATGAATTCAAACGCGACCTATCAGACAAAGTAAAGGAGCATTTCAACGATGTGCGTCGCAGAAGACGAAGATTCTAGGCAAAAAGGGTCTTTCTTGTTCCTTGTTCCAGAGACTTGCGCGGGCTGGCAGATACATACGCCCTCCCCGCCCATGGCCTCCATCTGGACAGTCTATAGAAGCAAATTACGGACAATGGCGTCGTTTTCTCCTGCTGGGGACCATGGGCCAGGTACCAAAACCGGGGGATTGGGTCGCACAAACTTCATTGTTGTTGGGAATGATGAATGGGTGAGAACTGCAATGGGCAATGGGTCCCTTGCGACGACGGGGGACGACGGGGAACCGGGCACTGGGGAACGAACCTATGTAGCCACTAACTAGCATCTGAGATTGCCGGGAGACAAAGCTGCAGGATGAATCGAGTTCGACTGCAAGACAAGAACCTCCCCCCGGAAGGGATCATCGTCCGGTGAGAAATGAAGCTTGGTGGTAGGTGCTTGGTGCCGTCGTCGTCGTCACGGTCGTCCAAGCGGCCCACGGGCCGGAATGCGACATTGTAATTCAGGTACCGTTGCTGGACTGCAGGTCGGGCGCTTTTCCGGGCTCCCGGAGCAGGAATACATTGTACATGTAAGCAAAACAAGTCAACCAACCGAGATGACATTGAGCGGTGGCTTTGGACACGCTCACCGAATGTCGCACGGCAGCTGCCGTCCGAAGGGGAATGAATACCATCGGGCTCGCATTGGCGTTTCGGTGTGCGAAAGTTTGACTCTATCCCATGAGTGCATGCATTTCAGTCTCGTTGCAGAGACTTCGTTGTCTTGTCACATCTGCGCAACCAGTGTGGTATTACAATATCGTGGGCGACGGTCTGATTTGACGCACCGTCCAGGCGTTCGGCGGCCCAGTATGTAGTCTTGACGTCTTGACCTTGACTCTTGATGCTCTCGATGCTCTTGATGCCCCATTTCCTTTGTTCCTCTTTGACAGGCAGCGCAGGGGGTCCCCTCGCTGATCAGGGTCTGGCGTCCGGCTGGTTGCAGTGTACTCTGTATTTCCTGTTGCTATGCATGCATTCACCATGGTCTCATAGATCAGATCGCGCAAAACATGATTGAGTAACCAGCAGCAAGCGAAAGGAGGCGGTCAGAGAGGCCATGTCGAGGACTCAGCGCTGGAAGTCGTCTGAAACTAGTCGGGCCCGCCCCCAGACGATTTCTCAAACCCGCACCGAGCGCGGGTGGCCGGAAGCGAAGACGGCGTGGACCGCACTGAATGAAACATTTGTCCCCGTAGTGACCCTTGTCAAACATCGTGTTCCTCGGTAGCCACAGGCCCACAGCTGAGCATCGTGAACGGACACAGCGAGTGTTTGCTACGTGGTCCCTGTCTTCCTGTCTTCCGGTGGCATGGCCTGGCCGGAAGTGGCGCGTGGCAGCCCCGGGCCGCCTCCCGTTGGGGTTCTCGATGTTTCTCGATGTGTCCTCCCGTCTGGTTCTAGAGATGAGTATGTACTCCGTACTCCGTATTACACTTGGTGCAGTTCGTATTACCCGCGAGTCATGGCACTGCATCGTACCCCATACCCCGTGAATCTGCTTGTGGGCCGTTATAATTAGCAGAACTGGTGGTGCTCCCGAGCTTTGTTGGCGGCGGCAACTTGCGCTCACATGTTTGTCTTTGAAGCATCGGCTGCCGACCGAGTCTGTCATGGAGAAACTCGGGCCCTTCACTCGCAAGCTGATGCTCGCAGCCGAGCCGTTCCAGAGTCTACGATTGGGATGCGCGCCCGAATGCTCGACTCGTGAGATGACCCTAGGGGATGACCGTCCATGATGTGTCCGTGTACTCCGTACTCCGTAGAGTCCGTGTACGTGTCAGACCTGCAGGGCAGCAGGGCAGCAGGGGCAGCAGGGGTCGGTCAGTCGGTCCAAATATGCGGTCAAACGATTTCGAAAGCGAAATGTTGAAGTCAAACTCCGTGGACCTTGGCTTCTTGGATGCAACGCCTGGCTTGCTTGCGTCCGATGAGTCAGTCAGCGTGAAATTAGAAATACGTCGGGCTAACAAGAGCTCTGATTTGTCCGTGATGAACATCGGAACGAATGGTCAAGTATTACGCCCTCTCGGGCGCATGCGCTGCGACTCTGACCTTACCGCACCTTTTTATGTTTGCAGTTGCGCTGATGATGGGAGAGATTCAGCGTTCCGTCGTCGTTTGTCAGCCCGGCAGCATCCAACGACTGCGCTCAAATGCAAACATGGCGTCGTCCATGACACCCTGCTTTGCTGTGCTCATCGTCCCGGTGTAGCCGGTTGAATAGGGCTGAGTCTGTCATATGCTGCCGGGGCATCACGCATCACGCACGACCGAGAAACTCGATTCTCGTACCCGTACCGCACAGAGTGCTGCAGCTTCCGATCTCGCCGCCTTCGGGTGAGAAAGTGTATTTCAGTGCCGACACACTCGTCAAGTCGTCAGCAACTTTCGCCTAATCGTGCGGCTCCTCGCATACACACGCCCCTCCTGCTCGTGTCGTGCAAATGGCGGTGCAGGCCAGCAGCAGCAACCACTTTGACACGACATGACAACACCAACAAATGCCCTTGCATGTCGACGCGACTCGATTCGATCGGGGGCGATCGCTGTTTTACATTGGCACCGACTGCCAATAACATAATAACACATGCCCACACCACAATAGCATTGGATGGGAAGAAGCCGTTGGTCACAACCCGGCCGATTGTTGGTTCCGTATTGACGGCTTTTGCCAAAAATATCCTGCCGATGCCTGTTTTCTAGGCAGCCAAATAAGAAGAAGTCATTTATTGGTTAGTAAATATTTTGTGCCAATCCTGTACCGTGCAAAACAGTGCAAAACAGTGCAAAACAGGTGAATGGTCAATATTGTATGAATGGAGGTTGGTTTGGATTGTTACAATCAGCCACCGACACGGCGAAGCCATGGACCATGATGTGCCACCACTCTTTTGCTCTTCGGCCGACAATAGCGCAGCCATAATAATTTATTGTCCAGTAAGTACCGCGGCCCAGCTATGCTTCCTCCGGCGCGGTTTGCTGGTATGAGAGGAATCCGACCGAGTCGACCCGCCACCCACTTCCCGCTACGCAAACGTCGGAATGTCAGTACCGGGCCGACAATGACTTGCTGTTTGCGAAAACTGCCGGCGATAGCTTTGCTATTTTGATTTCTCCCCACGCGACCCAGTCGGAAGTTGGTTTGAGTTCATAGCCCTGCTTTGTCTTGATCACTATTTCCGCCGTTTGGTTCTGACCTCTCTGAACCGTAGAAATGTGTCGTGACAACTTATCCGACAAGCTTCTAGTCCGTAATCAGTAAACAAAAAGATTAGCAGCGATGCGTACGCGTGCTACGTGATTGTGCTCAGCGCCACGTCTCTTTCTGCCGTATCGTAACGCCACGAGTTGTGGTTCTATGACACCTTCATTGATCACGACCCATCCCCGCCCGTTTCAATAGAGCTATTCTCAGTGCATTACGGAGTACTTCCCTTACTACGGCTGTGTAGTTGGCCAACAAATCACGACCAACGGACCGAGGAAACAATGCCACGACCGAGGCGTTCGGGAAAAAGGGCAATCTGCAGCACTTGCCCCGATCCAGCATCGGACAGGTGAATCTAACGATATGTGACCGGTCCAAGTTTTTGCCGGGAATTTGATTGCTTTTTCTCGTTGCTTTTCCTCACACACGTTGGCTTATTAGAATCGCGGCCCAAACTTGCATGGCTTCTGTTACCGGCTTTTCCGTGTCTCTGATAATCCTGGTCTGGCGTTGACCGGATGCTCGGGGGTGGTGGGCCGCGGGCGAGCTGGCTACGTTTTGTACTGTGGTCAACGAAATGTGATGAAAGTGAGCACATAAACCTTGCTTAAGATGAGAAACGGTCAGGAAAAAGCAGACCGCTCGAACCGCTCTCGTAGCCATAAGCGCAGCCTAAAAAGCAAAGCACCGAATCGTGCGTGCCCAGCCAGCCCAGCATGGTCTCTGCCGCCTGTCGTGCATCTGCAATCTTGTTGCCTCTGTTGTCTCAAAGGCGAATGAACTTTTGGCACGTTGTAGCAGCAACCAACCTACGGAGTGCTGCTTAGTAAACGCCAACATGGATAACCGCTTATTAGACAGAAAAGCAAGGGAGCCAGCCGTTATTGTCAAACGTCTGTGTTGCGGGCTTGTGTGCGGGCGGTCTTTGGCCGCCACCCGAGCATGCGTCAAACACACAAGCAGTGGTTTGAATAATCGGCCGGGCACCACCAACAGATAACAATCTATTTGGGTCACCGGCAAAGCCGTGAGTACTCCGTAAGTCGTCGCCGGCAACGCTTGCTCCAACAGCAGGTACCATAGGTGCGTAATATCTGATCAAGCAGTGGGTGTGCGTGCTCTCGGGAGGCGGTCAGAACGCAGCCAGGGCTGGTATTGCCGAAGGACGCATTCATCGTCATTCCTCGAAGGCCGCCGTTTGTTGTCTGGGAGGACTGGGTTAGCTTTTTGGGGAGACGAGACGGGCCAAACGCCGAGCGTAAGTGCCCCCGGCGGCGGTTTCACGCCGAATTGGGCAGAATGGGAGAAATGGGAGAAACGAGAAAATGGCTGGCTGATTGTCCTTGCTGGTCCGACCGCCCACGTTCACGTCCACGCCCGCCCCCGCGCCCACACACCCCTCCCCTCCTCCCCTTCCTTCCTTGCCCCCTGCCGCACGCCTTCACCGTTCCTTCCTCCTCCCTCCTCCCTCCTTCCCCTTAGCCTTGTTTATTCCTTCGTCTCCCTTACGGGGAAGCCAAAGCACTTTCCTTCTTTCTCATGCCCCATTCCTTCTGCGCACCCCCTCCCCTCCCCTCCCTATCCGGACCATAACTCGTAGCCCCAGATGATTCACACATTGTGCCTTGCTTGATGATTCGTATATATTATTATATATCTCATTCATGGTGGCCTGCTCTCACATCACCGACTTTGCCGAGTCACGACAAATATCACTCTTCTTTCCACCGCAGGACTTGACCTTACCGTCGTACCCATCGTACCATCAAAGAAAGCATCAAAGCATCACAGCACAATACAATGTACGGCTCGTACGGGTCGTCTAGCTCTTTGAGCACCATGTCAGCACCGCTGGACATTTCCTTCAAAAACATCCGAAACCACGATTCTTCTTGCGCATTCCCTTCCTGGCCGAGACGCTCATCATTATCAGACTCGCAGCACGAGGAGCCGCGAGCCACTTCTTACCTCTCAGATGACGACCTCTTCCTCTCGGATCCGTTCGACGACGACAAATACAGCGTCTCCAGCTCCAGCAGCTCCTCGTCTCCCGCCACCGCTCCCATGAAGTCGCCGCCTCGTATATCCGACGAAGAGTTCCTTAGAAGGGAATGTGAACGAGTCACGGTGCAGAAGGAATATCTTCGACAAGTCAAGATGGAGAAGGAGCGTCGCCGCCAAGTCGCACTGAGAGTCCGAAAGAGCAGTCCCAAAAAGAGCCCCAAGAATAAGCAAGCCTCTCTCACAACCATCACCGAGTCTGGCGAGTGAAGGAGGATGATTCTTCGTCCATTGTCTTGTTGTGCGCCCCGGTTTGGACGCGTCCTCACCCTCCCTCTCACACAACATGCGTACGCACACGCACATGCGCGCGCACACACACACACACACCGCATGCGACTTACTATTACACCGGGTCTCACTCACAAGCTTTTGTTGACTCACCCACCCCACCCTATCTTCTCTTTGCACCACCTTATCAGATTCTCCCCACGTGCAATTCGGCCGCGCAGTCTTGGTGGGCTTATTGAGCGCAACACCAGTGTTGCGCCGTTGGTCACCGATGTCGCTTCCCCAAGATGACAGCGGGAAAAGTCGGCGCCTGCAACGGAGACGGACGAATGCTTGGCGGGAGACGCGCGATCCGCCGCTGATAGGCTCTGAACCCAGCAGACGACAACCCAACCAACCACAGTCAGCAGAGAACTCTGGCCAGTACCGAGGCGGCGCCGCCCCAACGCGCTGCAGAGCCGTCGTGTCGCTCCTCAGACGTCGGATGCGGTCAAGCCCAAAGACCGATATATCCCGGCTTCCGATCCTTTCAAGTTTCCCTCTCCTTAATACCTCACCCTCTATTCATTCCTGTCCCATGTCCCCACCCACCAGCTGTGCTGGTCTACATACTTGCCTTCACGTGGCCAGGGTCCCTCAGTGGCACCGGCAACGGATCTCATTCTCGCCGACTCGATGGCCTCAACGCCTTTGCTGTCGGCTATCGAGCATGATCTTCGGAAGCTTCTTCTGCATCAACCTCGTTCTTCATTTCCTTTCATTTTGTGGAACATCTTCACATGCTGCGCACATCCACTGTGGGGTGTTGGTACCATCTCCCTTCTTCTTTTACACTTGGACGTTATCTTCCTGTGCCAGTTGTCAGTTCATCTTTGGCGAGCACTCATCATTTCTTGGTTCCAATTACATCATGACGGGCATCATTTCTATTGTTTGGGACCATTCGGGTCACAGAGGAGGACACACAAGGGCAGCATTCGATTATATAGCGGAAGAGCGAATAGTCCCGCAGGCAGGCATTTGATAGTACAGGATACCATTTGACGTGGCTCAGACATCGGAATGATGGCCACTTGAAGCATTTCTCTTTATGCGTCACGGAATCTTACTTAGGGTAGGTCTGCTTCAGACAGACACTTTATATAGCCCTCTTCGCAGAGATACCCCCTTTTCCAATTTCAACTTTAATACTTCCATACTTTACGGCACTTGTGTTACTTGCTTGCATGGAACGCGCAATTGAATTGATGTACGGGGCATGCTTGAATGAACCCTGTACTGAGTGCGTGTATCTAAAGTCGTCCAACGAGAAGCCTCCCAGAAGTCATCATGTCATCAGGTCAATTCCAGGGCAAGGACTCCGTATTACAACCAAGTAAGTTTATCTCGTACCGCCGCATCGGCATCAGCACCAATACACATTCTAATAAAGATGCTCAGCGCATTAATATCATTTCAGGTTCACAGTGTTGCCAAGATCTATCTGCATCGTATGGCATGTTCTGCATCGACGGCATGGAGTCCGTGGGCGTGAAACGATTCTTGTAAATCCTACCAGATTTCCTCTTCACTTCACAGCATTTTTGCCGTCGAAACCCCCCGCTTCTTTGATTCGAAGAAGTGCGACCTCACCTGCTAATGTTACCGCACATTTCCTTCTCGATGGTGGACAAGGATCCGACACCCACTTCGACTCGGCATTTCCGCTCATCATGGTACAGTGAACGGCTCCTTTGCATTTGATGAGCACCGTCCCTGCCTATATCAATCATTTCAAGAAAACCATTATAGAGGGAAAAAGGCCCTCGCCCACATCGATACCTCGGAGATGCTGCAATCAAAGCCGCAGCCACCATGCTCCCCCTCCAAGAATAGAAACCAGCTCAATAACCCAGACAATTGACTCACGCAGCACCACGCTGCGTTGGTTCAGGCAGAATCATAATCCCACCCTGGAAATAGCACTCATCAGCCCCTGTGTCACTCTTTTATTTTCAGCTACGAGCACAACGACCACCAAACGCTCCGCTCAGCTTGCTGTTGCAGACTATCTGCCGATCACACGGCCTCGTCAAGTCGACGAAAATGGAATCACGATTTGGTGGTCTGGATCACTTCTTTGTTGGTTGCTCGTCACAGCAGGCATCAAAGCAATATGCCTTCTCGTGCGGGAATACGTTGTCATGCTCCAGAAACCGTCACCGCTTGACTTGATTCCTCACCGTGCGGGGGCGTGAACAACTTCTTATTTGCTTGCATGCATGGAAAGTTGCGCAGTGACCCCAGGTGGAAGAGAGGGTGAAGAGAAAAAGAAGAAAGCAAAAAAGGCGGAGTCGATCAGCCCGTTGTTTTTCCTAGCATGGCGCGTGAAATGGCTTGCAGTCGGATACCAAGTTAGTCTGTGATGCAAAGCCACGCGCACGTACGGTGGGCGCTGTGTTTGTAGCATTGCAGTCTTGAACTGTGTTCTTGAATTTGGATCTGGATGGTCTGCTTGTCACCAGAACGATGTGGGATTTCGCTTGGAGATCGACCTTGCTGGGGTGGCTAGATGTTGACGACGATTCGGCCGTCCTGTAGTTGGTGATTGGGAACCTTTGCACCGAGTAAGGAGTATTGCTGACCGATTTCAACGATGTGAACAGTAAAGGTGCATATGAGGCTTTTCTCGAATGCTGTTGGCCACATGTCTCGGCTGGGGATGAATATCATCTTGGGTGCTGATACTAGGATATGCATCTTGACAGATTGTGACTATTCTTGAGGTGCGATTCTTTTTCTGCCTTCGTGGTTATCCTCATCATCCGCCCCGTGATAAATCATCTGATGCGGCAACGACCAACATGACCCAGGTGAAAAAGGTGGCTGGGTCTATGTGAAAACGGCATCCTAAATCGGCAGAGCAACGTTGCCGAATTTCCACCGCGGCGATGCTCATCACACCGTTTTGGTGGTATCTAGCAAACCCTGTCGCTGAATCTGCAAGTAAGTGATCGCCGGCCGTAGAGGCCAAGTGTGCCCTCCTTTGTTCCACGCGGTTTCTTACCCGGAACTAGGGCTGCCACTTCCTCATTTCGCACCCATGTTGTGTCGCGCGTTTTTTTCCCCAACGCCTCGGGCCGCGAGAATGGGCCGCGAGAAAGGGCCGCTTGTGGAGAGCCGTGGTACGAGCGAATGAAGACTTCCTAGAATCACGGGTTGTGAATGGAGGAGGCTTGGACTAGTTGAGCATTTGCAATTATGGCATGAGAATCCTGTCCTTTTTCTTGCAAATCTGAGACGGGTGCGTTGATGAATGGCAACATGCCACGGGTAATAATATAGTAATAGCACTTCAGCTCACAGTGGGCCAGCTTGTGCCTGCATGACTGACTGGATGGATGCAGGTTTTTTTGTTGCCCTTTCATTGGAACGCCAATATACCATCTCTGCTACCACCGAGAGACAAAATGTGGAGGAAATCACGAACCTGTAATTCGCTGAACTGTTGAACAAGCTGATTTCTCAGTATCAGTGACAGCGGTTGATCTAAGTTGTGGAAGTCTTGTTCTCCAATCATGCAAGCCAGTATCGCATGACGGTTCAACGGAAAAGCTTCACCAGGTCACGAGGTGTAGGAACAAGCAGAGAAGCAAGCCCATGACGAACCGGCAAAGTTGGGATTTCAACAAATAAATGTTTGTCTTCGTTGCACGACTGCAGCCCCTTCAGAAGCCACTGCAGCCATTGTCGGATAAGCCTCATAGGCTCAACTCGCGCGACGTACGATGTGCTAGAAAAACCTTTCGTCTTCCGTACCTGGTCATTAAACCGCACTACAAGGCCAGCATTGCATGACAGGGATCCAATTAGTTCACCACATTTGTGCAGGCATCGTCGTGCATGAACGCCACGTACGGAGTACAGCGTGCAAGGCACCTTCTTGTCTTTATGAATCCGTGTGATGATTGGCATGATTATGTTGCTAGCGAGCGCTCATCTCGGGTTCTCTTGTTGGTGATATCAAGGTAGCTGCGTGATGATGCTCCGCCAATTCGCTCCATCTCGGCGCCTTGGCCGGGTTCCATCCGAAGTAGCACGATCCACAGGTGGGGCCGTACCCCAAAAGCCTGGTTTTAGGAAGAGAGGAAAGGCAGAGCGGTTGAAGTGCGCCAAGTGAGGGTCAACTTGACATTAATATCGCGGAGGAACGGATGCATCATGTAGGCAGACCAAGAGGAACATGGGACGGACGCCAACCACATCGGCCGAGCCTGAATCGACCACCCCCTGCCACCATCGTGGTGGTTGGTGTACTGAAGAGGGGAAAGGGGCAGTTGCTCGATATCGAGACCCTGATCAGGGACGGGCCCTCCGATACGAAGGCAAATGTTGTTGTGGTATTGAAAGTGTTGGTCGTGAGTCGGCGAGTCGAAGATGTCGATGGGGCCTTTTCTCCCGTCCCCTGCTCGCAACCATGCCTTGCGCAACAATTGGATCATGGCCAAGGTGACAGTGACATGGGGAGAAAGGTTAGCTTCGTCTTCAGCGCCCAGTGGGAGAAGATAATTCTGGCACCATTGATTGCAACGAGACGACGACCCGGGGCAGCCAGACGCGCGGTCGACGGATCAATTGAGCCATCGGGCTCGTCGGGGTGCGTGGGTCAAGGGCTCAGTCAACCTGTCGACCCCTTCCTTGCCAGGGCAACGATTAAGGAGCTTCCTCAGCAACGACAAATTACCTAAGCTCAACTCGTAGCGAGGCTAATTGCAACCGGCAAGCAGGGCAGGTAACCCCGTAGCAGATGGTGAGTCCGGTTGCACGCGCGACAGAATTGACTAAGTCGCGGCTGGTAGGATTGGGCCACCGGCTCACTGTGATAGCTCGTAGATGAGCACGACGAGGGGAGGAGCGTGAGTGAGTGATGAGTGGTGATGGCTGAAATGGTCGTCAAGTCGAAGTCGATGGATGGGATTTGACCAAGTTTGGTTGGTGGTCCATGAAAATCCATGAAAATCCATTAGAATCCTTGCAAGCCAGACATGGCGGCCGGGAAAGAGCGATTAGAACCCTGCAGCTGCCGTGATGAGGCATGTGGTTGGCCCGTTTGTTTCGCGCACCTGCAGCAAGCGCAGCCAATCGAGAGCAGCCAAAGACGTCGGCGCTTAAAACTCAGTTTCAATTCGAACGTCGGCCGGCGTGGCCCCGCTCTCGACCGCAGCCCCAAACTGCGTGATTCCAGAACCCCAACCACATGTCGTTGTATGTCGTACTCCGTATTCAATAAAAAAAAGTCAAGCCTCCGGCCCTGCCACGCCCTCGGCATTCTGCTCCAACGCCAACGCCAACGCCATGCTGCGTTTTCACTCGCGCTTGTATGATGAGCAAGACGTCTTGATTCATATATGGTTGGCCACGGAACCAAAGCCATTGTCTCGGGTCCGCTGTTGGCGGATGAGCACACGCATGGTTGGACGGATGGGAAGCGGCAAGTCCAGCAGAGAGGAGAGGGGAAGAAGACTCCGGGTGTCTGTTTTTGGATAAACATGATCAGGAGACACGCTCTCTGTGAGGTACAGTGATGCATCGAAGCACATAGCCCGTGGCCGAGCAAACCGTTCAATTGGGATTGTGCCTGGTCCTTGGCTTCTCCTCTTTTTCCCTCTTCTTTTTCCAGGGCCCTCGACCTTGATTGAGCATGCTTTCGACAGCCAGATGGCTGGCCAGCGATCGTCTGCAGTGCAACCATGCAAACCCCGCAAAAGAAGTGGGCGATATGGCTGTACGACCGAGTTGGACGTTTGCTGCCTTTGCCAGCGCGCAGAGTCGTACATAGCAAACGGGATCCGAGACAGGATGCAAGTGCCCCGCAGGCGCCATAGAATACCACCAGGAGCACGAACAGAAGAGGAACTGTGAAGAATATAAAAAGACGGAAATCGGCGTATGCTGGGCAGAAAGCCCAATCAAGGATTGGCTTGAAGTCGGTGTAAATGCCATTTCGTTGACGGGGCTTTTTGATACCAGAGCCCAGTTCATCACACTGGATCCAATATCAACTAACGTACTCCGTAGGAAGACTATGCACGCAATGTATTTACTTCCCAGGGGTCCATGATCCACAGCCCACTCTTCCGTCAGTCATATTCATTGTGACTCCAGACCCCAGACCCCAGAGTCGGGAATTGCAGGCACTGGAGCCATCTCCGTCATCAATCTGTCCGCGCCACCCAACGTGGTCCATTCAGCGGCCCATACTAGGCCGGGCTGCCTCATCTTGGCGCCGAGCCAGTCAGTATCTGAAGGGAAATGGAGGCCGAGGTTGATGTCCGTGGCGAATATGACGGAGTTCGAGGCCGCAAGCGTAGTCCACTGGTATCTGGCTGTTTGGTAAAATTAGCTGCCGTGCCAGCTGTCCACTCACGAGTAAAGGCCAGCAGTTGGCTGGCAGTTGGCTGGCAGTTAGGCGCCGCGATGCGACTGGGCTTGGATGGGCATGGGCACCCGTCACACCACCTTCGACGCATCTCCTCCCATCCCATCCCATCCATCCCATCCCCCTCCTCCTCGTCCTCCTCCTGGTCTGGTGCCTGCGCTCTGGGACACCTGCTGTGCACCCGCTGTGCCAGACCGCACCAGGTCCAGTCGGCGCAGCACAGCAGCGCAGTTGAGCGCACCGCCCTGCCAAAAGATAAGTTCCCAGGTACTCCGTACCGCCGTTCGGCACTATCTATCTGTACCTTGCCATGCTGGCTGGCCATGTACAACCAAGACTCGTCCTGGTTCTTTTTCTGTAATCCGTACTCAAGTGAACCTGCTCCGTACCTGCCTCCTCTTTTCTCTACCTCTTTCCCAACTTCCAAGGTTCGCAGCCCGCATTCTTCCCTTCCCCATTACAACCTCGACTGAGTCGAGTCGACTCTGCTTTGCAGCTTGCATATCGAAAACCAGGGCGACCTTTATTTCTGCACTGCACTGCGACGCCGCAAGAACAATCTCTACAACGCCCCCTCCCTCCGAAGTCCGCTGTGCCTGGTTGTCTCGTGTAACCAGAACCACGAGCAGGCCCGTTTGTCTCCCCAACAAGCGGCCAGACAAGCGCCGACCCCGGTCCACCTCCTCCTCGAGGCGGGTCTCTGCTGCCACCAAACGACGCCTCCGCACGCCGACACCCTTGTGGTGATAACCGCCAGCCTTTTATTTATTTTTCCATCATTTACTTCCTCTGCATTTGTGGATTGTATTCCTTCAAGCTGCGGAGTACCAGATTCTCTCTCGCGTTACACGTTGCGACCGAAACATACCGTTGTGGTGTAAGTGTACATGTTGGTGGTCGAGCGACACAACTACTTCTAAAACGATTCGCACCTAGAGTGGACACCGGTGCTCTCTTTCCCGAATTGATTCGAAGAGGGCAACAAAATCAGACGTATTAGACCATTGTTCCTGGGATCAATCATTGCTTTCAACATTTCTGTTTGCGCAGAACTCTCGACTGTCCGCGCGCGCAGGATCGGGGCTTACACGTTCTTCATAAAAGACAATAATGGTCTAAGCACTCGACTCGCCTAGCCAACCCGCCGACTTTCCCCGCCATATAATTCCCGTGCGAGGGAAAAATACAACTAGGCGCAGGCAGTCTGTACCCCTTTAACGATTAGGCATTTCGGCGACAGCCGTGGTACGGTCTACATACCGTTCCACGGTGGGCTTGTCAATCTGTCGAAATTTTTGGAGGACAACATCAGGAATCTGCAGGGTTCGTGCGAAGAACCGTCTATTCCTGCGGGCTTCCGTGAACTGCAGAGCACAGGCTGTGCTTTGCTGCGTCATCTCATCTTTTCTGGGACCGAACACCAGCACATAAAAATCTCATCATGTCTGCTTCGTCGAGGAATCGCACCACAAAGAGCTCTGGCAGGTCGTCCACTGCCAGAGGGGAGCGCATTCAAGACGTGACCGCGATGCCATCCGTCAAGGATCTCAAGCTGTTTGACTCATGCGCGGCTACAGCCTCCATGTTTCTTTATACCCAAGGTCCTTCAATTGTGTGTTGCCATCACGATACCTTGACTATCGAAAGAAGATTCTCCCGACACTCAGAAGATGTACAACTACTGGCTGTTGATAACCAAAGCGAAACCGGCGGTGGTCGCCTTGTAGTTAGTTATGATGCTGGCCAAACAGCAATCGTATGGGACTTGATGACTGGTGACGAAGTCGCCCGTTTTGCATCATATGAGACATTGACGGTGGCAGCATGGATGCGCAATGGAAACGTGGCTTTCGGTGAGTACTCTTGTTTACCAAGAATAGGAACGAGAAGAAAAAAAGGCCCCAAGATCACGTCTAATCATCATGTGTAGGCAACACTCAAGGAAACATCATCCTCTTTGAGCCAACAACTTCAGAACACATCTCATCAAGAACAATTGACCAGATAGCAGTCACAGCTCTGGCCCCTTGTGCAGATTGCAGAACCTTTGCGATTGGGTGAGATGAGACGATACATGATATGAGCCATGAAACACCTGCTTACCGTACCTAACAGATATCAAAATGGATCTCTCTTAATCGCTCTCCTGCAACCTCGCTTTACCATTTTACACAACTTGACGACTTCAAGAGCACCCTCACCAATTGTCACACTGGCATGGCACGCATCTTCATCGCGCCAAAAGTCAGACATGTTGGCTGTACAGACTCACGACGGCGATCTTCGAGTCTGGAGCGTTGCCAAAAACTATAGTGCCGACGACCCAGCCAAGGTTGTGAGAATCCTTCGGCGTAGAGAGAATTTCGTGGCTGGTCCAAACTGGATGGGATGGTCTAAAAATGGTCGAATCATCCAATTTTCAGATTCGTACGTACAGCAACCTAGGTTCCCACCCGCCCGCACTTGTTCTTGTGCTTCTTCCTCTAACTCGTCTCACTCATCAGGGAAACACTTTCATGGGATGTACGAACAAAACATGTCACATTTGATTCCATTCCGACGCTCGAACATGTCAGAGGTTTGGCCGTATATGGCCCTGGAGCTACCTTGTTCACTGTGGGACGTGCTGGCACCGTGCAACAGTTTGATCTTAACTCACCATCCATCATGGTCGCCAACGTTCAGCATCCTACCAATCTGTTGCCACCATCCCCCAACTCCATCGAAGAACCGGGCAACAAGTCAGCTCACTCCGTCACCACCATACACACCTCAGAATCCGAGTCGAGCTCGGTACCTTTTGAAGTGGGAGTGTCGGAAAGCGACGAAGATCAGATGTCACCTTTGCTCGTTTCTCACGCCGGCCTCACCTCGATTCTTCCGGCGGTGAAGCTTCCTACGACTCTGCCAGCCCCGTCTCCAGTCGAAGCGGCCTGTCATCCTTGTCCAAGTCATCAGCCGGTTCTCGGACACCAGGCCAGCACCCAGGATCCATGAGGTCGAGAGGCGTGACCGAGAACACTTATATATCGGCGGGATCTTCACTCAAATCGTCAACTGTCGGTCGCAAGGACCTCGACAGTTACTCCATGGGCTACTCCATACCTTCAACGAGTGTACCATCAATGACCTCGTCTCGGTCTCGACATAGACCATCTCGCCTCAGGCACGAAGTACCTAGAAGCCCAGACGACAACAAAGTCCACGACTTGTTCAAGTTTACACGGACTCGTTTGAGCGACGTTCCCTACAAACATCCCATTAGTGCCGAGAATTCTCGTCTGACGAATGATGATTTGCGAAAGCAAATGCTGAGCACCATTTTTGGATGGCACCGGCCGGTCGAGGACTTGATCCGGGATGAAATGACCCGCCACCCAGCTGGCTCTGCCGGTCGAATTCTTCTCGCCAAGTGGCTTGGTGATATGGAAACAGATATTATGGCCGGAAGCTCTGAGAATATGAGTTCTTCAGACTGGATGCTGCTCGCCCTAAGTGGCATCGGTGGACAAGAATCGCAACACAAGTTGGGTCGCGCCTATGTACAGCGCCTCCTGGAAAGTGGCGATGTCCACGTCGCTGTGACCATCATGCTTGGAATGGGCGATAACAATGACGCTATCGAGGTGTACATCTCCCACAAGCGCTACATGGAGGCTTTGATTCTCACCTGTGTTGCTTTCCCCAGTGTATGGGAACGCCAGGCCGCCATTATCCGTAAATGGGGCGAATGGGCGGTTCAGCATGGCCAAGAACAACTGGCCATCAGATGCTTTGCTTGCACAGACCAAGAATCGACTGAACCGTGGTGCTCACCTTCAGCAGTGCAGCTTAATTTCCAAAGCATGACCCCCAGCATCCCTGAGATCCTGAGCCCGCCGCTGTCCCCTCCCGGGGTTCAACGGGGCCCCCAACGAAGCATTGCCAAGACGTCGGCCCTCAAGCTCATCACGTCCTTTGGGGATCATAACCAGAAATCCAAGTTCTACTCCCAGGGCGATGGCGGCCAGACACCAATAGCAGCCGGTGTAACGCCGATCGCAGAATCGGCCATCTCTCCTGGCGTCAATGACGCAACGACTGCCTTCCTCCGCCCATCGAACAACAGCAGATTCAACACACCAACTTCTGCCCGTCCGAGCGGCTCAAGCTATGGGCGTGGTAGGCTCCCCTCCATCGGAGAGATTCCTTCCGATTTGAACCGCGAGATTCTCCAAGCAGCCGAGAAAGCCGGACAGACACAGACACCCAAAGAAAGCCGCCCCGGCCATTCGCGCATGTCATCAGCAGACCAAGATACTCGGGCAGCGGGCATCTCGTTGCAGCGGGCAGCCACAGCGAGCCCCATGATGATGAGAGACGACGGGGCTCAAAAGCTTGTAAGGAGATTTGACGTTGACGGAGAGCGACCTCCATCGCCCAACCACGACATTCTGACAAAAATGCAGGAAGCTCGATCGAATCATAGGAATGGCTCTCGAGATCGCATCCCAATGGGCGTCAATCTTCAGGTCAGAACATTGGAACAACACTCCCTTGCTGATGTAGCTTCCCTGAACAATCTGTGACGTCTTCTACCCGCTACCACTGGCCCTCGAGGCGTCGTGGGCCTGGTTCGGCTGCCAGCTCCATCACCTCATCATCTAGTGCGGGTCGGAGCCTACGAGCCAGTCAGAAGCAGTGCGACGACTACATCCATAGCTTGGAAACTGCTCAGCATTATTCAAAGAGGAACCGAAGTCGAGGGGCAAGTACCGAAAGAGCCCGCGAATCATCTCGTGGCCGCCATGGAAGCCGAGAAAGAAGGACAAGGTCAAGAGAAGCCTCGGAGGAGCGTGGCAGAACTTCTGCCCGAGGATGGGCCAACCCCAAGCGTTCACCCACTTCCCGATTCCCATGTCTCCAGAGGATCTGGCCAACTTGAGCACGCCCAAATATTCCGACATTGGAGAGCCAGCCACTGCCAGAAAGTCAAGTGGACAAAAAGTAAAGACTGGCAGCCGCACGTCAAGCCGTGGCAGCCAACGACGCAGCCCTGACGGATGGCCTCGCCCACTGGGCCTGGACGTTCGAGGTAGGAGCAAAGGACATGAAGAATCTCATCAGCGATCTCCTTCATCTCCAGTACCGCTGTCCGCCAACGCAGCTTTGCACTACCACGGGTCCGAAGACGAGGAAGACTTCAAGAAGGCCATGCTGGAACAGGAAAGTTTCAGAGCAAAACACAGCCGAAGTGCCACTCGTGGTATCGCAGGTGCCCTCAATTCACCAAACGTCACCAAGGGGAGAGGTCAGAGAGTCGCCGAAGGGACGCTGCCGAAGCACAGGACACTTTGCCGCCAATGGCTGCTCTTCACGGACGAGCGGCATCGACGGAGCATGCGGGCGACCTGCGACAGATGAAAGATGAGCGACAAAGAAAGAAGGAACAAGCAGCTCGCGAGCTTGAAGAACGCCGCAAGTCGTTGGCCAAGAGACCACAGGCCCCTCAGATCCCGCATCCAAATGAGTTTCACAATCCCGCCATGAGGATTGGAGTTGAGATGCCGGATCCAAAGGCTAGCCAAGACTTGCCTCCTCGATGTGCCACAGAGCCGCCCAAGAGCATGTACGCCAGAAATGGATCACACATTGGCCTGCCAGCAACACCCAAGGCCATGAGGCTGATCCTCGAGGCCGGAAACAGCACGAAGCTCAGCAAAGAAGAAGCGCCAGAAGTACCTCGAAATCCATCTTCGCACCGTCAAACTGAGCCTTTGGATCCGGCTCGTCCAGTCGAACAGAGCATCGATACCTTGACTTTGCTTCCATCGACAGTCTATCAGCCACCCCAGAGGCTGGCCATTCCTCGGAGCATGTCCGCTCCAATTCCAGACGAACCTGGCCAAGCTCGATACGCCAGAAAAGCGAGCACCGGCGAAGTGAGGGCCATTGCTGAGGTGATGAGTGGACCGAGGCGCCGCTCGCAGGACGAACCACTTCCTCCACCACCCCCTCCAGCTCCCGCGGCGCCGCCAATGCTCAAGGAACTTGCACATCTGGCTGTTCCACCGCCTCCTCCGCCAGCACCGTTACCGCATGCGCAGCGATCTCATTCTGGAGGGGCTCTTTCCTCCGGCATGATTGAAATTGTGATGGATGAGGACGATGACGCTCCCATGACAGCTGCCCCCTACGACGGCATGGTCCCTGTCCTAGCACCCCGGCTCCTCCATCCAGAGGCCACATGAGATCAGCCAGTCGGAGTCGCAAGGATTCCAGAGCCAGTATCAAGTCGCCACCCCTTGAGATGCTGTCAGATGCTGCCTATCGTCAAAGCACGCTCAGATCTCCTGTTGCAGGCGTGCCTCCACCGATGTTGTACGATCCTGACGTGATTCGGTCGCCGATGGAGCCGAGCAGAAAACACATGTCCACTGGCCTCCATCACAGCGAGATGATTTGAATGGTTGTTGGATACATCTGCCCGTTGTCTTCTGCTGTTGAGCGACAACAACACTGCGTCTTTCTTTTTACTCCTGTTCACCCTGTTTCATGCTCCGTCACTCCCTGCAACTGCTCTAAGCAAGTTTGATTCTCTGCATTGCGAATGGCGTTGTGGATTTTCACAAGACCGAACCAATCGCCTGCCGATATGCACCATTCTGCACTCATTTTAGTGCCTGCTGTGTTGAAGAGAGACTGGACTTTTGCCCTCTTCACGATGGAGGAGAAAGGACAGCATGGCCATGGCCGCGAATCACGAATCACTGCGGTGGACCCGATCATGGCATATCTTGCATCTTACAAATATCATTGATATTCTCGATCGTTTCTTTAAACTTGTTGTACCAGTACCACTGGATTCATGGGCCAAGTACGTGCGATTGCAACGGGAGCGATTCGAGCCACCCAACGTACACAACATGGACTCATTTTTGCATACCATTTTTCACTTCATGACTGACGACTTGTTTGGAGAGAGTAAATTTCTTAGTCTTTTTCTATTCCTTTTCACTTTTTTTTTTTTTTAGTGTGTCACAAGACAGGTAGTGAGTGTTTGGGGATGCTTATACCACGCTGCCTCGCGGCAACTTGTCTAAAGGCAGGGGATAATCGTGTTAGGTTCTTGATTTAATACATTTTCAGCGATTCATTGGCACTGCTATGTGACTGTTGTCTGTAAGTTCCCACTACTCTATCTCGTGAGTTGCGCTTGATGCAATTGTCGTGAGGGGGCGGAGTCGCATCACGAGTACGGGTAGGCGCAGTCGGTGTGGGGGTTCGAAACGGGGGTGCACAATGACACTGTTTGTTGTTTGAAGACAGACAGTTTTGCGCGCGCATCATTTATCGCTCTAAATCTACTTAAGGGCAAAAAGAAACAAAAAGAAGAAGAAAGAAAAAGAATGATGGCGTCGTACATTTCCTTCTCGCTCAACCAACCCAAGCCCCCGCGGTCGTGATCCAACCCGCCACGCGACGGGGAGAGTTCTCTGCAGAGTGAAACCTCTCTCAAGTGTCATCTCCAAGTGCTTAGGGCCGCATGGCGTCGCAGGTTACCCGTGCGAGCACGCAGGCCGCCGCGGCGTTCGGGTTGGGCGCCAGCGGGGAGGATCTTACGGGGTTGGGCCACGGCTGAGGTGCAAACATCGGGGGTTTGGCGCGAGAAATAATGAAAGACTTCGCCGTTAGACCATTACAGTCGAGAGACGGGGCCGAAATTATGGGCTATATACCTATGGAGGGGAGGTTGGGGGCCCGCACCTTGCCGGGCGGGGCGGAAAATCTTTCCCGTCAATCCCACGGAAGCCTCTCTGTGACTGCTCGAGGAAGAGAAGAGAGGATGATGTATTCAGCTATGTGTGTGCTAGTGGGGCTACGCTATATGTGTGGTGTGTGGTCACGTGCTGTGACAGTTACCGCTAATCATCTGGCGATGCCCTCATCGTATTCTCATGTTCCCCAATACTCAGCCAATTTTCTGCAAATAACCCCTTTATATCAGACTTATTATCTACAAATCGTCTAATTCTTATCATTCTTATCTAAAGTGCGGCTTCTACCGTATACTTCTCTTAATTTAAGAGACTTCCTAAGCCTCCATAGGCTAGGTAGATCCACCCATTATGTGTTATGCTAACAACGCCATATTTACATTAATTGTCTCCAATCTCTATGCTTAGAAAGCTATATGCCTTATCTATATATTAATAGTGTCTATATTATCCAGTGTAATAACCCTATCTTAAGTTATCTAAGTCATCATTACTGTATTATTGTTAATTACCTATATTAACCTTTTAAACGCTATATTATTTCTCTTAATCGCGTTCGTGGCTTGTTTAAGAATTTAGATTCGCTCTTCTTTGTTATTACTTAGTTAACGTTTCTTTGTTATCTTCTCTAATATCGCTAGTAGTGGTGCGATTACGCCTAGTAAAGGTGTAAATTTTTGCCTATCTAGTAGCGCTAAGAATTTTAGTAGTAGTGGCTTTATTAACTTATTAACTACTGTAAACGTTATTATTAGTTACCCTAAGATTTCAATATTATTCATCTGTTCTCCCACTAAAATCGCTTTCTATTGTCCTATTCTCATTGCCTATATCTCTTTGCCTTATTCTTTTTCTTTATTAGGTAAGTTACTTTTTAAGGTTATCCTATTATATTCCTAGACAGCTATCCGTTAGTAATCGATCTAGGATCCTAGCGTAGCTATCTAAGTTATTAGCATACGCAGCGTTGCCTTTACATGCTATTTTCCCTAAATAGATCTAGCTAACGCTAGTATTACAAGTGTCTTTCCTATTATAAGACAAGAATCGCCTAATTTCTTAATCAGACTATGGTTAGATAGCTGCACTGTTAATTTAGCGAATATTAAGAATTCCTTAATAAACTTATTATTATGCAGTTACGTCTTCGCCTCCAGCGTTATAAATCTCTAATAATTTATGCTAAAATTTTGTATTATTAAGTGAATGTTATTATTATTAATTATTTCTTTTACCTTTCGTATCCACTCTATAGCCTCTAGGGTATTAAGCTCTATATTCTCCGTATCGCGCCTAGTCCAAATAAAATATAATAGAATTTAAATGTAGGAAATATATAGTGTTAAAATAAAGTTAAGAATGAAAACAAGGAATATTTCAGAACGTAAGATATCACACAGTTGTGCAGCTATAATAGCTATTATAAGTCCCACTCCTTATTTTTCGTCTAAATCTAAATCACTTATAAACCATTTATTAATTTAGCCACTGCCGCCAATAGTAACTATTAGTTATATGTTAAAGCTAGGTTCCTAAACTTAACCAAATATTTAACTTCTCCTTCTTATCCTTCTAGGCTATAATTGCTTTAGCTTTGTAGTCTGCTAATCAAATTAGTGCTATCATTCTAAACCCTTAATTGAATGCGTCCTCATAGAACCGTTTAAGATAGTTAATCATGATAACTGGAGGAAATAGCTAATTATCTAGTTATATCTTAAAGCTAGGTTCCTAATCTTAACCAAATATTTAACTTGTCCTTCTTATCCTTCTACTTTAGTCCGTATTTTGGACTTATTGTCCTTGGAATTATATATGCATAATTATCTAGTCTAACTAATACTTAGTCTCCCACTTCAAAGAATTTACTAATATGTTTTTAATTGTAATATAGTTTTGTTTAGATCGCTACTATTGCAATTGCATTATATGCTTATAATCGTTCTAGTAGCTTATTAAGCATCTCTAGTTCCTTCGGATATAATAGAGACACCACATTATTAGGTAAGAAACCTATAATAATCTGGTTTAGTGATTGTCCTGTTGTTTCAATTACTGTGTTATTAAACTTAAACTATAATCACAGTAATGTCTATTACTATAAACAGCTATCATCCAGTTATGTAAAGTACACTTAGATAGCTGACTTAATTATTTATATAGTTTGTTCTATCTGTCTGTCTATCTGCAAATAGTACGCTATTAAATGTAACAGTTTCGTTCTAACTAACTTCTAGAATGCTTTCCACAATACTGCCAGAAATCTCCGATTACAATTGCTTATAATTACCTTAGGTATTCCCTAATTAGACATAAGTAACCGATTGTATAACTTCCTCGCACACATCGCCGCTATAATGTTATTTTAACAAGGTTTTAACATAGTCTATTTGCTAAATTTGTTAATAATTACTAGTAAGGAATCGTTTTCTTCTATTAATATCAGTAAGGACAGTAAGAAATTAATTAAAATCATATAATATAAAGCCAGTAGTGCTAATAATGGTTATAAGTTACTATGCTGTGGATGTCTCCTTACTTAGTAAATCTAACATAGAGGACAGGTTTTAAGATAGTTTCGTAACCTATATAACCCATATAGTATACAAAATTATTACACTACCTCGCTTAATTTCGGGTAACCCACATGATTGCCGTTATATATAAAATCGTATAAATCTCTAATCGCGGATTTCGGTATGCACAATTGCGGCTAGAATCCCAGAGTTGTTTTCTACAATAATCTGTCTTCCTAGCTAAATAGCAATTTCGCCTAGTTCTCCGTAGGTAATTAAGTGTTGCCTTCTAACACTGTTTTAACATATCGCTATATTAGATTGTCATCATATCCTAATTATATTAACTTTTTAAAGTCCGGAGACATTCTAATCAGTGATGCTATCGGCCTCTCCGCCTCTAGTGTGGTGAATTACGGTATTAGTGCTATTACTAGGTTATGTTCGAAATATTATACTATTAATGCATTACAAAGTGACTTCTATTATTCCGGTCTGTTATCTAGCATATTATCTAATTGCCCTAGGGCATTATTATTATGCGTCTTCTCCGTTATTTTTAATTTACTTAAGGCATCTGGCACTAGGTAGTCCTTGCCTGGCTTGTGGATTGCTCTTATGTTAAACTAACTAATATATTCCATCGCTTGTATTAATCGCTTATTCACCGCATGCCTACTAGTGGTATTAGCAATGTCCAATTGCTAACCCATATCCACAATTAAGTGATGATCTGTAAAACATATTACTAGAGGTAATTATATTACCTTAATCCACTATCTTAACTTTCGCAACATCTATACATAGCCACAGACCTTAAGCTCTATTAACTAGTATCTCTTTTCCGCGTCCGATAATATTCTTAAAAGGAATGCAATTAGCTATATTACTATATATAGGGGTATTTAACAATAATGCCATTTACTCTTAGTTTTAGGATTATCTTATCTTTTACATAATAAATCATAACACCAATACCTACCCCCAATATGTTAAAGTCCACAAATAACTAACAATTTAGAGAGAATAGAGTCAATATAGTGTGTTTCGTTAACGCTACCTTTAATATGTTAAATGCCTTAATTTCCCGCCTTAACGGTAGTAGTATATTAACGCTCTTTGCCTAATTATATTAGGCTAGCTTAGACCTTTTTCCCTTTAGGGCCTTATTATCTTTATCCGTCTTAACTACTTAATATACTTAGAGTAGATTTGTCTTACAATCTTATAATAGCTTAACAATCAATACGTATCCCGGGACATACTGTCTTAGCGCACCTGCGAATCCTAATAAGTATTCTAATAACCGTAATGTCTTCGGAAATTCAAGCCGTTATATTACCGCTAATTTTTCAGCTAGTGTTAACATTCCTAATGAATTAACTAATTTACCTAATACCTTAGCCATTAGATATGCCACAAACGTTTTCTTTAGACTAATTAAGATATTATTATCTAGCAAACGTTAAAAAGTCCGCCAGAGGTCTGTAATGTGTTAATCGAATCCGATTAAGGCAATGACTATGTCATTATAGTATGCTATTATACCTATGTCTCGCAAAATATTGTCCATACGCCTTTATATATATGCATTCAATCCTTTATATCCCATAATAGGAACGTTAAATGTAAACTGTCTGTCATATGTAATAACTAACAGTGCCTATCGTAAGTCTGGATAGACTAACCACTAGTAATAAAACGACATCGCATTAATGACTATAATATATGTTACGTTCGTAATTCCCGCAATAATGTCCTCCTATCGCCTCATAGGATATGCATCTAGCATTGTTATAACATTTAAACCTTATATATCCATAACTATATGTCCCTTTCGGTTATCTCCTGTTCCTATCCACACCACGAAGACTAGAAATATAAAGGGAACCTGTAAAGTGGTGCGGAATACCTTTCCGCTGCTAATAGTTCCTTCATTATCTTCTTAATAATAGCTTAATTATCCGGACTAACCGGATATATCCTGCACTTCTTTAGAACTAAATCCTGCTATCCTGGCTTTATTTGTAGTCTTATCTGCTTATCTTAAGGGACTATGGCAAATCCCTTATTATAAAACAATTTCAAATAATCCTCTAATAGCCTTTAAACCTGTTATTATTCATCCTTATTCTAAGGGTTAAAATAATTAACCTATGTGGTTATATGTATTATCATTTGTGACTCTATCGTGATCTATTCCGGAGTTAATAAACGCTTCTTAACGTGCGATTCCGTCACTATTGCTAAGTCTGCCGCTAATTTTTGTTCTTCAGGGTTAACCATATATGCCCTCGCCGCTGGATTAATTAATTTAAATCTTCCTAATTCCTGTCTTTGTCTAATCGTTATAGGGTTATCTCCCATGTTATAAACGACCACGTGCTGCGTCAATTCGTCTGCAATTACTGCGTAAATGCCTAGATATAATAGTTATTTAGGTTTAAATAGCGCTCTGTTGTCTTTACCTAGTTAATGTTTAATTGGAACTAATGTCATTATTCCTAGTTAAAGGACCACCACGTTAGCTGCCTTAACTAGCATGTCTATCTTAGGTTAATCGTACTACGCTACTATAGGAATAGTGACATTTCCGCATATTCTGATAATCGCTTTCCTTTACTCACCATAATATTAATCTATTATAGCACAATACAATCCGTGCCTAAGAGCACATTTACTCTTAATGATTTAACAATAAATACCTCTCTAACAAATAACGCAATTACAGGTTACTTGTCCGGAGTCCTACTAAGGAAGTTTATTAGTAGTAAGACATATTCATTTGTAGAGTAACTATTCGCGCCTATACCTTTATAATAATAGGCAACGCTCTTGTCCGGATCTTAATATCTAGATACTATTTAGCTACCCAGGCGGCATTTACTAACGTAATTAAGCATCCTGTATTGCAATAGATATCTATCTATTTGTCTAAATCCTATAGGTCTAGGCAAATCCAGAATCGTAAGTATATCTATAATTAAAACGCATAACCTATGCTAGCATCGCGTTATATGTCCACTGTTAATCAAAAAATTAGGATTTGATTGCCTGTTTTTAAGGTAACTGCCGTTGCATTAAGTGGTTATAACATTGATTCATTTATTAATAATTTCATTTGCGTTCGTATCTTATTTATTATAACATTTAAGCAATTGTAATTACTATATAGTTAGGACAGAGGATAAGAGTCCAAAATTTCATTACAAGCTACTTTACCTCTAATTGTGCCATTACGTAACAATCCGTGTGCGTTATTTAAATAAGCAAACAGTGCATTATTAAATACAAACTAAGCAAAACACATTTAACATATGCGAATTGTGTGGTCGATTCTAACAAATTGCACTTGCTTCGCTTAGTTATTATCCTATAGAACCCCTTCCTATTTGTCTTAAGGGTAAGGTTCCTACTATTCTATATCTAGGTATAGGATGTAGATATCTAGATCCTCCTATTCTAGCTGTTAATAGCCGCTCTCTTACTTAGGTTTATTTATTTATTACTTATTCTAGTCCTTATAGAGCGCTTAGTCTAATTTATCTACCTAATATACCGCCTATGGGCGTTAAGGCAAGATAGCCGGTTTGTTCGGCGGCTTCACCGCATTGCCAAACGGTGTTGCTCTTTCTATAGCCAGTCTATTATATCTAGGGTTTGGATTTCTGTATTGCCTTTATTAATTAGGATAATACAGCTAATTACCAAACTGTTAGTCTTAGTTATTATAATACAGCCTCTGCTATCCGTATTGTGGTTGCTGATTAGGATTGCGATAGAACTGACCATTATAATAATTGTTTCTATTGCCGTTCTAATAGTTATTTTAATACCCTCTAAATCAGGGTTAATCCATACTATTGTATAGCTAGTATCCTTTACGCTAACCTTGAGTGTTATATTCTCCACGCGCGTTTAATCCTTGTTTTATGTCTCTAAACTACTAATTAGCAATTTGTCTATACCTCTCTTGTGCCTAACTTGTAATTATTAATTCCCTGTCTCTGATTTGCATTAAGAACTAATCAATTATTATATTAGCGGATGGCGGGGTAATAATTGTTTAGATCTCGGAATTAAACGCTTAATGTACCGTTTATAACTAGGTAATATTATCTTAATAACACGCCCTCGCATCCTAAAGCAGATTATATACAAAGATTATAATGTCTTCGCCATTATAATACTTCTACAACAAGTATTATACGTTCTTAATTCTATTTAATACTATTAACTATAGCTCCTTAAATCTCTTAATAAGTTAGCTATATATTATTTTTAGTAATGCCTCTTATAGTAACTCCTACTCTAAGGTTATAAGCAAATAACTATGCTAATTAAGTGCCTGTCCTTATAGGCATAAAATCCACATATCCTTAACTAACTTCTCTAAGCGGCTAACTACCATGTCTTCCAACCTCTATGTAAATACTAGGACACATTTGTAGATTATTATTGTGGATTTAGTGTCTGCTATAATACCTTAACCTTTCTTATCTTTAACTCCCGGATCAAAAATCCAACGTCTGCTGCCTATAACAGTGGCTGCATTACTAGTATAGAATCTGTCTGTTAGACAGGCGATTACTATGTCTATGTCTGTCCCTACTAAATATATTACAACAAGGTCCTATTTATCTAGGCATTCTCTTATAGCAAATAATACATTAGCTACGTTATATTAGCTAATGACGCGGGTCATTAACTTATTATTAGATGCTAATCTACAGGCTAATCTGGTGGTAACGGACGCTAGTCCGAACGATCTTCATTACCTAATATTATGTAATATCGTGGTAATGCTTAATCTATAGATATGTTCACCGCTTCTATTTAAGTAACCTATTTTATGTTAAGTCTATAAGGGTTCTAATTATCTAAGGGAGAATTATAAAAGGGAGTAACAGGTAGTGATTTGTATACTATAGGGCCGTTCCTTCCTATCTCTAGGGATAATGTTAATAATTATTAAGTTGCTTCTAAAGTAGGTAATTTAATATAAGGGGCTTCACTAAGCTTAAAGCTAAGCCCACAGTTTTTAGAGTCTAGACTAAGTTACCTAACTATTAGGTTATTAGGCTAATTAGCTTATTAACCTGCTCTCTCACGTCTGGCGTTTTTAGTTAATCAAACTGTATTAGGCTATATTGTAGTCTCTAGGGTTCTAATTATCATTATTAACTATAATTATGTAACTAGGAATTATCAGGCTATTAATTTAGTGCTTAAAAGGCTAAGCTCTAATAGTCCACCTATCTAGCGCTACTCTAAATCTCCTCTTATTTTTAGCCTATTTAACTAGATAGTTAAATTTTACACTTCTAACTTATCTAAAGGCAGAAAATTCCTCGCTAAGTGTTTAATTAGTTATTTCTATTCAGCAGGGATATCATACCCTGTCACCGTAACAAAACGGAATAATAACTGCGCCTCTTAAATCAGCTTTTTCGTCAGCGTTGTCTAAGATATTTATCCCTTTTAAAATAGTCCCGTCTCAGGATATAATATATTAATTCGCCCCAAAATTCTGGTTCTGGTTCTGGTTTGCCGCACGCGTAGCCAATTGCTACCAACTGTAACTGCTTAAGGAAGAGAAGAGAGGATAATGTATTCAGCTATATGTGTGCTAGTGGGGCTACGCTATATGTGTGGTGTGTGGTCACGTGCTGTGACACTCTCCTTTTTCACGAAATGCTCCCCCTTTCCCCCAAAGATATCTCAGCTTTTTTTTTTTTTTTTTCCCACAACAAAGTTGTGACTTTTTGCAATCGCCCGTTCCATGCCCACTTCAAACATGGTCCATCCCACCACCCTCGACGCGACATGATCACGACGGCGCCCCGTCTGCGCATCCGCAGACCATCCCCACCACTGCCGAGTTCACCGTCACGACGCTCCCGCCGTCGACGCTCCCGCTGCGCATCCTGCGCGCAAGCCTCCTCGTGCTGCGTCTCGTCCTCACCCTCGCGACGCTGCTCCTCCTCCACGGCCGCTGGGCCACCCGTCCGCTTGCCGCGCCGCCGCCGCCGCCGCCGCCGCCGCCGCCGCCGGACGCGCCGCTCCTCTCCGACCTCGACCTCGACACGGCGTGGCTCGCGCTCGCGCTCGCCCTCGGTCGGTACCAGCGCTCCCGGCCGGGCGCCTTCTTCGCGCGCGCCGCGTCCTCCCTGCCCGCGGGCGTCTTGGCCGCGGGTGCCTCGCGGCGCTGTACCTCGTCGGGCTGCGGGTCCATTCCCACGAGAGCCTCCTCGTGCTGCGCGGGCTGGGCGTGCAGACGACGGAGTCGCCGGCCACGTATCTTGCCGGGGCGGCGACGCGCTTCATCCCCACGGAGAAGATCCAGGACATCTTTGTGAATGAGGCGTTCCGGGGCTTCGAGGTCAGGTATTACCTGGTTGTGGTTGTGGAGGGCGAGGAGGACCTCGTCGTGGTGTTTCGGGGCTGCTGCCCCGGCGGAAGATTGTCGAGACGGTTTGGAGGGGGTGAGGGAGTGTCTGTACGAGAATGGCGGGGGGGTGATTGAGTGATGAACACGAATTCGTGTTCGTGTATGTGGTCTGGTCTGGTCTGGTCTGGTCTGGGGTGCATTGGCATCCGTGTAATCAAGTTTTATTTGTCCATTCCAAGTCTGAGTCTATTTTACCGGTTCTGCCGTGCAAATGACTTCTTCATTCATCGTCGTCCCTCGAAGCATTCCTTCCCATACCTTTTTTCTTGCCCGCATGTCCGCGGCATCAGCATACCCCTTGCGCCTGGCATACCCATCATTCTGCTCCCTGGCGGCTGCAGCAATTCCTTCTTCATGACAGGAACGTACCGACCGCCGAGGCGACCGCCGTTCCCGCCCTCGAATATCCTTGCGCTGACATCCGCCTTCTTCACACCCGGTGCGTTGGTCGCCCCGTTCTGCAGATGCGGAGGGCGGTTCGCGGAATGTGCGCCGCCCTGCTGAGAAATCATCTGTAGTAGTTGCGCGGAGAGGAGCTCGTCCATTTTGCGGCCCCTCCACAACTTCCACGTGCTTTCCATGACGCCGAACTGGCCGAACTTGTTGGGCGCGTACTCCTCGCCCACGTAGATCCAGTCCATGCAGTCTGTTCGCCGGTCCGGCGCATCAGCGGCCGCGTGGTCCACCTCGGACAGGTCCGGGAAGATGCAGTCCCATAGCACGAGGGCACTTCGTCGGCCATGACGTAGCTCGGCCGGCTGGGGCTCTTGTCCGTGTCGAGCAGATCTGATACGAGCGAGGGGCGCTCGAGGCCCTGTCCCACGAGGAACAGGATGGCTACCATGTGGCGGATCTGGTGCCATAGGAAGGCGGAGCCCCTGACGTGGAAGTAGTATACTTTTGGGTACGGGCCGGCCGACTCGAGGGCCGTGGACGGATAATAGCCCTGGCTTTGGAGGTATGGGAGCACGGAACCGGCGTCTTGGACTTGCACAATGTCTGATTCAAAGATTCGGCGGCGGAAGTTGGTGATTTGCTTGGCCGGGTCGATTTTGCAAAAGTTGCGGAAGTCATTGTCGCCTTCGTAGCGCTTGGCGGCGTCGCGCATGGCGTCAATGTCCAGCCAGCCTGGCTTGGGGATCCCGGGAGACTCTGGGCCGGTGGGGTCCGGCGCGAAGGCTGGCTGGGTGAAGAAGTAGCGATATTGGCGCTCGCGACAGGAGAAGCGGGCGGAGAAGTCTGGGGGTGGCGAGGGGCACCAGGCGAGGATGCGAATGTCGTCGGGGAGAAGTCTGTTGAGGATCCGCGGGTAGCAGAGCTCATCCTGGATATCGTCGAATGGCACTTCGTCCTCCTCCGCCTGAGCTCTCTTCTTAGGCAGCGGCCTGTTACTCGGACCCTCAGCCCAATGACTTGCCCGAAAGCGCTGACGCCACGATCTGTCCTCCCGCACTTGGAGTACTCGCAGCAGTCGAACTGGACGACTCTCTCGTCCTCGGGGAAGATGAGGCACGCCTTGACCAGGGCATTCCACAACTCCTCTTCGATGGATGGCTGGTTTCCCATGGCCTGGAACTCGAATCCTCCGTAATTCTTCCCCAAGTAGGCCAGTTTCAGGGCAATGAACCGAGATGAGTATCTTGAGGGGTCCATCTTGCGTTTACCCTTGGTCCCCTTGACCCTTTTGTTTTCACCACCAGGGCCGATTGGGGCTTCATTTTCAGCGGAGGCAGAGATGACCGGCTTGGGAGCCTCGGGCCGTCTCTTCAACTCCCCTCGAGTTCCCTTAACCGTTGAACGAGACCCGCCCTGGTCCAGCTGTTGTAGTTTGTCTCTCCAGACATTATGAGGTGAGTGTCAAGCCTACGCCGCAGCGGGTGCTGCTCAGGCTTGAAGAGTGAAGATTTATTCCGGCAACTTTGCTGGGGAAAATGGGCCTGCGGGCTCTAGAGACGGCCCTGACAGAAACACTGCGCCCGGATGAACCGTGCAACGGCCGCATGTAATTCTCTGTCTGTCATCAGTGTCATGAATGACTTGTGGTCCGTGGATGTGTGCGAGGAAAAGCGGGTATTGAATTTTTGATCGTGGGACGGCGAGGCTGGTGAGAGAGAGACTGTGGCTTGGCCACCTCCTCCGCCCGCGCCACCCACGCACCCACGCACCCACTCACTCACTTCACTCACTTCACTCACTTCACTCACTCAAGTGACAAAACGACAAAAGGACTCATCTGCCGTCTGCGTTTCCTCGGTCTACATCAACTGATAAGGGCACAGCGGCCCAGCACAGAGCAGCATGGACCCTGAAGTTGTCAAGTTACTACTACTTGGAGATGAGAAGTGTGGTAAGACGACCTTTTTATCGTATGCACCCGCGCAGTAGAGCAGAACCCCACGCCGTCCTGTGTGCTGATAATGTCTTTGACTAGGAGACTGAGTGCTGGAGAGCACACAAACCCCGTACCGTTGCTTCGGGATATTGATCAACCATTTGTATTCGACGTCAATCTCGGGGATAAAGGTACCGTCTCGCATTCTCTGATACTTCGAGTCCAGACAACTGGAGGCTGCTGGACCCCGACGTCATCGTCATATGCTACGACATCAGCCAGCGACCCAGCCTCATCAATACGAAGAGATACGTGAGTTTTACTCCCCAGATGCCCCGAAACCTGGCCACCTGGCCTAGTGCAATAAGTCTGATAGTTCATCCCAGTGGGTCGATCAGGTCAAAAAGTCCTTCAAACGATCCGACACTTTACCCATCGTCATCCTCGGTCTCAAACGAGACCTGCGTTCAGAACAAGACCCCAATGGCATCATCTACCCGCAGGAAGCATATCAGGTGGCCCAAAGCATGAGGGCAGATCGATACGTCGAGTGCTCGGCGACAACTGGTGAGCTTCTGCGGCCTGCCTTTGAGGATATCTGCAAGACAGCCACCAAAACTACTACCCCAGCTGGCGGCCAAACCGAGGGTGGTTGTGTCGTTATGTGAGGCGGGCCCACGTGCGGCTTCGACTCTTCGCCGGATACAAGCCTGCGGCGCGTTTGGATGAATCACGAGTCGCAGTAGACTCCAAGTCTCAACCATTCAGGAAGCATTGGCGTCGTTCATGTCCACGTCGCCCTCCTCGGCAGCTTCTCCATTTTCCGCTGCCTCTGCCACCTCGAACTGACCGAGAATCTCAGCAACACTGTTGACCATGTCTTCCTGCTGCTCATCCGAGAAGCGCTCCGGCATATCTTCGATGATTGTATTGAGGGCAGCCACTGACGCAGGGCGCAGATTCAATATCATGACGACTTCCCCTTGGACAGCTCATACGGCCGTAGCCTTTCCAGAAGCTGGGCAATGCAGCTGGGAGTATAAGTGAGAGGCTTCTGGCTCAACGGACTTGGTTCAGTACGCAGGTACTGCAGAATCTGTAGATGGTCAGTCAGCATAAGCATACTCTGTAGCAATTAGATGCAAGGACTCGTTGGTCATACCTCTCGAACAACTGTCTCCAAATTAGGTGGACCACGGCGCTTGTTTTGCTTGTAGCGATCCCGTTGATCGGAGAGATGCTCATAGACCTCATAATTGGACAAGACTGCCGATTGGGACTCGAGGATCTTCATGGCAGGTGCAGGTGCAGGGACAGCCGAGAGCCGAGAGCCTCGTTGTTCAGAGCCAGGAAGAGATGGGAGAGATGGGAGAGATGGGAGAGATGGGAGAGATGGGAGAGATGGGAGAGATGGGAGAGATGGAAGAGATGCGGTGTGAGATGCCTAGACGGGATGAAGAGATGCAGACGTCTGCAAATTGCACACAACGAAGGCTAATAAGCTGCCGCAAGCCTGGCAGTGGGGGTGACTATTTGCAGTTGCGTTGAAGTTGAAGCCGATTTTTCCATGCGTGTGGTTTGGTGAGGCGGCGGCCAATCAGGACGTAGAGGAAAGTGAAACTGGGGTTCTTGCGCCAGACGGGCCAATGTCGGCAACTCGCTTTTGCACAAGGAACATCATGATTCTCCTGCACGGCCAGTGTCAAAACGCTCATCCCCTCCGACAAGCCTGTCTCTAGAGCCTATTTGTAGTAGCCTCCCAAGCCTCCCCGCTGTCAGGTGTCTGCAGGTGTCTGTCTAAAAGATCAAGAAGGTTCCCTGTCTTCCCCTCGCGCTCTTTTTCCCTCTCGACAAACCTTGCCTCCCTCCCCAGACTTCTTCTGAAGCTCCTTCGACTTAGGTCAAGACATGCTCGTCAACATGCTACTCTAACACCATTTTGTGACTCCGCAACCTTTTCCCCGACGTTTTTGTCGTCGCTGGCGTGGTCTGTTGCAATTTGCTGCCGTGGTCTCTGTCGCCGGAATCGGCCCAGTGGGAAATCAAAAGCCCTCGGCCAGAGCCTCTGACTGACGTCGCGTCGGCTGCAGGTCTGCAGGTGCAGGTGCAGGTGCAGGTGCTGGTGCTGGTGCTGCTCCCCACTCCTACTCCAACCGGGCCGTGGCGGGGAAATTGAAAAAAAAAAAAAAAAAAAAAAAAGGCGCGTCCATTCTTCGTCTGGGACCGGCTTTGGTGCGGCCTCGCTCACGAGACCATCACAACTTCACAACTTTTCGCTTTCGGGGAGTCATTGTTCGCTCCAACGACTTTGCTGCGCCATTTTGGCCTTGGCTCACACTGAGCTCTTGTCGGTTCTCGGTCGATTGACGCCTGACCTGACATTCACGTTCGCGCAACGGCGCTTCCGACACGACACGACACGTCTACCACTACCATGGTCCGCAACATTGTTCTGCTGGGCGGTAACTCACACCCTCAGCTAACGGCAAATGTCTGCAACTTCCTCGGCATTCCCTCCTGCGACCGCATCTTGACCAAGTTCTCGGGCGGAGAAAGCCGCTGCGAAATCAAAGATTCCGTACGTGGCAAGGATGTCTTCATCATCCAGTCTGGCTCGGGCCATGTCAACGACAACCTCATCGACCTTTGCATCATGATCTCTGCCTGCAAGACCGGCTCGGCCAAACGAGTTACCGCCGTCGTTCCTCTTTTCCCCTACTCGAGACAGCCCGACTGGCCTTATAACAAAGCCGGTGCGCCCTTGTCCAAGTACTCGGAAACCCCTCGAAAGGACTACACCTTTGAGAGCGTGCCGGCCACGCCTCGTCCTGGTGGTCCTCGCAGCAATGGCCTGAGCAATGGCGCCTACAACCTCGCCGAGAAGCTCCAGAAGGCCACCATTTCGGAATCCAATGGCACAGATCATCCCCTAAGAGGTCGGATACCACGTCCAGCGTCGGCTCCAATGACCGCGGCCATGTTGCCGAGGGCTCCGCCTCCTCTCACCGAAGCTTCACAACGCACGACTACGAGAACCCCAATTCTGTTGCTGCCACCTTCCGGGCCAAGCCCGGCTACAAGCAGTGGGTCGCCCAGGCCGGTACGCTCGTTGCCGATCTTCTCACCTGCGCCGGTGCCGACCACATCATCACCATGGACCTGCACGATCCCCAATACCAGGGCTTCTTCGATATCCCCGTCGACAACCTCTATGGCAAGCCGCTCATCCAAAACTATATCCAGACACACATCCCGGGCTTCAGAGAAGCCGTCATCGTCTCCCCGACGCCGGCGGCGCCAAGCGAGCCACGGCCATTGCTGACAGTCTCAAAATGGACTTTGCTCTCATTCACAAGGTAAACAACCCAAAGGCCCCCCCGCGTGTTCCCAATCTCGCAGCCCGTTCTCGACTCACCTTAGCCGCAGGAGCGTCGTCCCATCAAGTTTACCGAACAGCGAAACGCCAGCATGATGCTCGTTGGCGATATTGCTAACCGCGTCTGTATCCTCGTCGACGACTTGGGAGACACTGCCAATACCATTACGCGCGCAGCCAAGCTCCTCAAGAAGGAGGGTGCCACCAAGGTATACGCACTGCTCACCCATGGCGTTTTCAGCGGCGATGCCATCCCACGACTCAATGCCTCGGCCATTGACAGGATCATCGTCACCAACTCGGTCTCACAAGAAGAGCATCGTCGTCTATGTCCCAAGCTGGACGTCCTCGACGTTTCACCCGTCTTTGCCGAAGCCATCCGCCGTGTCCACCACGGTGAGTCCATCAGCAGGCTCTTCCAGTATGACTGATGCAGTCGCCGGCTACTTTTTACTTGATTTTTGCAGTTCCCTGGACACTCTGCCCGAGGCTTTCGCAGACAGGATGATTGGGTCACTTCTGAGACAGCCTGTAGACTTTTGTGTCCAATTCGAACCACCTGGAGTTATGGCGGTTTCTTCTGATGCTGTTTCCAATATCGCACTTTCTTTTCGAGCCCTTGATCGTGGGCCGTATCCCGCAGCCCAGAAGAGAGCATGAAGTTGGCGTGAGGAAGACGGAAACGCGGCAAGCTAGTTTTTAAAAAAAAAAACCTGGCGGCCAACTCTGCGTTGATTTCTTTGTGGAAATGCCATGCTCATTACCAAAAATGTAAACACAAACCCCTGTATTGACCCAAAACATGAGACTGAATTCCAGGATCGTGGCTTTCTTCTTCTTCTTCTTTCTTCTTTATCATGTCAGCTTATCTTAGAAGTGGATGGACCCGTAGATGGATATCTAGATGAGCTCCCGCGTCGGCCAGTATTGCGAAAAGACGTGTAAATCCGGCTGCCTTGATGCGAGTGTTGGGCGGTCATGCATTAAGAATAGATGTCATTGACATGAATGTGTGTGTACTTTTCGTGCACGTGTTCGTTTTAATGAGTCGATCTGGATCCGCTCTTTTCTTTTCTTTGTCGTCTCGGGGTATTGAACCCGGAGTGTACGGACTAAAGACGGTATAAACCACGAATGATGTCAAAGGATCAGAACGAGATCATCACGAGGCTCGATTGAACGTTTGTCAAGTCTTGGATATAACATGGCCGCATGAGTATTGGACGAGATAAGTTTAGGTTCAGAGAAGAACATGTAGCCACTTCGGCCGTGTCTCGTGATTCCAATTCCAGGATACCGTTCGTCGTCCGTTCCTGCTCGGGTTCCACCGGTGGTGGGACTTGCCAAATGTAGTCTACATGTATATGAACATGAGCCGCACTGAAACAGTGTGGGTGGGTCATTCACACGGATTAGGACTAATGGCGGATGCACATTTCCCATGGGACGGCTGGACGGCCCGCGAGAAGTCCTCGTCGATTCTTGGCATGATCCGTGTCCACGCATCTTTGGCCGTGCGGCAACCAATCGTCAATCCATGCCCACCCTCCAGATTCGATCCGATAGATGCCGAAGCCGCGTCTACTAGAAACCCCCTCGGTGTATCCAGCGTCGTTGATGGGAAAAGGGAATTCGGAACGTTCCTGTCCTCGGAGACAAGCCCGGTGGCCCGAAGATGCGAAGACCATTTCCTTCTCAAAAGGGGACACCCCTCTCGTCTCTCGTCTCGTAGAAAGAACACTTTCAACTTCGGAACAACCTAAGCTCAGCGGCAGCTCAGCGGCAGCTCATCTTTACACGAGAAGCCATGTCGAGTCTTGACTTTCTTTCCGTGCATGGCTGGCAGGCCACGTCCTTCAGGTGGAACGCCGGCCAACTCTTCGCCTCGGCTTTAGCAGGTTGCATCGTCTCTTGGCTCTGCCTCGTCTTCTATCGTCTCTTTCTGCACCCGCTCAGGAACGTGCCGGGGCCCAAGCTGGCGGCGGCAACCGGTTGGTATGAGTTCTACCAGGACGTCATCCTCGACGGCCACTACCTCAAGGAATATCCTAGACTGCACGCGCAATACGGTCCCATTGTCCGGATGAGCCCCAACAGAGTCCACATCGATGACGTGGCCTTCTACCACAAGTGAGTGAGTTGGTTGGATGGTTTGATGGAAAAAGACCACCGTCCAGGGTTTCTGGCAAGGCAACCCGCCCACGCTGGCTGACACACTCTCGTCCAAAAGGGTTTATTCTACCAGAACAAGGTATCTCAAGGAGCCCGCCATGTTTAAATTCGCAGGCGAGCTCGACGCACTAGCGCTCGTCATGGATCCCGCCGAGCACAAGATACGGCGCGGCGTCGTGAACCCCTGTTCTCCCCCGTGCGGTGCAGGACTTCTCGCCAACCGCTCTTCAAATCATCAAGGCTGCGCTGGAAAAGGTGGAGGAAGCACGCGAATCCGGACTTCCCGTCAGCCTGAAGAAGTTGGAGTCGGGTCTTGTGGTACAGTCATGACGACGTCCTATACCTGGCGTGCCCTGGAATAATACCTGGAACAATAGCTGACGGGCCTTTTACAGATTGACGTCGTCATGAAGTTATGTTTTGGCAAGGACATGAACTGCGTCCGAGAAGCAGAACAATGCAACGGCCTTGTCGAGTCCATGACAGCCATGTGCCACAGCTTCAGTCTTGTCAAGCATTTTCCCTTCCTTGGCAATGCCGTGCAATCGTTTCCCAACCGTGTCATGGCGCGTATTCTCCCGGGCTTCGTCGAATTCCGCAACGTGAGTTCCCATGAATGTGTCTCGAGATTTTCAAAACCCATGCCCATCAGAACATCGCACGGCTGATGCTCCGTCGTTACAGCAATGCGCCGAGTTGGTCACCGAGGTCCGCGAGAGACATCAAAGGGCATATTCGCCGATGAAACCGGCCGCCAGACCGTCTTCGACGCCATGATCGGTGCCGAGCCTCAGCGCCCAACCAATGGGTTCGTGGACGAGGCATTTGCCCTCGTTTTTGGCGGCACCGATACCACGGTGACGACCATGACTTTCGCAATATGGTGCATCTTGAAGAACCCCGACGTCGAGAAAAAGCTGCTGGATGAGCTCAACACGGTGGAGATGAACAGCGATGGGCTGATGGAATATCCTGGCCTGATCAATCTACCGTACCTGGTTCGTCTGAAACCCCAGAAGGGTGCTAGCCTGAGATGTCAAGTAACCTGTCTAACCTGTCTCAACCTGTGACCATGTCCCCAGACTGCCATAGTGAACGAGACTCTCCGTTTCGCGTCCCCGGCCCCGGTATTCTCACGCGCCTCGTGCCAGCCGGGGGACCACATACGGCAAACACTTCCTGCCGGCAGGCGTACGTATCTGATCATGATGAATCGTCCCTGTCCCTGTCACTGGCAAGACTGCTAACACGGGGTCTCATCAGACGTCCGTCTCGACGGCACAACGCATGATACACCACAACCCCGACCTCTTCCCCGAACCCGACGTCTTCAGACCCGAAAGATGGCTGGAGGACAGCGCAAGCGCATCCAAGGCAAACCTGGTCCCTTTCAGCAGGGGGCCTCGGATGTGTCTGGGCATGAACCTGTCATACATGGAAATCTACACCTTTCTCGGGAACCTCTTTCGCCGCTACCACATGAGCTTGGAGAACGCAGACCAAGCCACCCTCGGTTGGAAGGACCATATCTCCCTCGTTCTAAAGGATGATGTCAGGATCAAGGTCAACGGCCTCAGGTGAGACGATACATGGAACCAGCGGATGGCTGCCTGGGCTTGCTTGGCGCGTAGATGAATGAGCACGACGGGATTGATCAAGACCTTTTGCTTAGATAGCTAGCTCTCTAACTGCGTGTGCGAACTGAATGAGATGATGACTTTTCTTCTTTCTTCATTCCGATGGAAAGCCAACTAGGTAGGGGCCTCACTTTCGCCGTTGCCATGACTCGGCACGGCGTTTGGCGCGTGGCAGACGTTCTGCGATTGGCTGTCCGCGGCGGAAGGTCAATCGCCTGTACCACATATGTATGCATGTTCGTTCCGAAGCTAGCTTATTTATCGCGTGATGTAGCGCCATATATGATATATCAGAAAAAACACAAAAAGCTGGTTCATCAGATGGCCCCGATCAATGTCGGCCAATCGCGAATCCATCATCGTCCTTTGCTACTCCGTACGAGAACTCACCCAAATATGGACCCCTGATTCACCCTAGACCGCAAAGGGACGACGCTGCGAGTCCTCGGCCTTTGGATGCAAACATGAGGCAGGTAGATTGAAACGGATAGACTGCGTACTGTCGTGCGAGATCTTTGTATTCTTCAGATTCACTCTCAAGGGCAACAATCTTCGTCGCGACAAAATCTACTAGCATGAGAACACAGGAAAAAAAAAAAAAAGAACCACAGCTGTGTGAATATGCCATGATTCATTCCTTTGCTGAGCTGAAACAAGACCTATGCCCAACGACGCCCAAACACCAATGCGTACATGATTAATCGAACCAGCCGGAAATTCATTCCACAAACCTCGACCTCGACCAAGTGCCCTCTAACTCCGCAGCGCGTCCAGCCGATTCCTCATCTGGTCCATCATGGCCTCCGCATCCTCCTCCTCCTCCTCCTCCTCCTCCTCCTCGGCAGCAACAGGCTTCCCTGGCTCTGGCACCGGCGCCACCGGCAGGGCAGGCTCCTTCTTGGTCTTGAGTACCTCGCCCAGCACCCTTTCCACCTCCCCCTCAGCCTCGTCGTCCTCCATGACCATGTCCCCGTCCTCGGGCAGCACCTCGTCCACCATCTCCTCAATGATGCCCGCCTTCATCAGCTCGGTGCCCAGTTCCCTCATCGTCATGGCATACTCGGGCAGGCGGATGAGCGAGTTCAGGTCCTTCATGATTCCCGCACTGGCGCGGATCGACCCCTCGATCTTGCGCACGGCAAAGGCCTCGTTGACTTGCATCTGGACCGAGCTCATCTGGGCCTTGGAGGTGATGAGGCGGGCCGAGGCGCGGCGGTGGCGGACGAGCTCGCGGGCGAAGTCGCGGACGTCCTTTGGGCCTGCTTGGACCGGGACGGGTCTTTTTGGGCGCGCTTGTCGGCTTGGATGATGTATTGCTTGATTTTGATCTCGGATTGCTTGTTCGCGGTGATGTCGCGGTCTAGTTTGCGTATGTTTTGGCGGATGACGGCGTTGCATTTTCGCATCTGTTGGGGGTTGTTTGTTAGCTGTTGGGGGAAGTGGAAAGGGAAAGGGAAAGGGAAAGGGAAAGGCGCGGTGGTGAAGACGAACCTGGGCCTGGGGATCGGGTTTCGCGAAGATGGCTCTGAGGGTCTCCATGGTGGATTGCTCTGGAGGACGTGGGTTGGCTCCCGGCCTGAGGGACGATTCGAGGTTAAGGATGTCGAGATGGCGGCGCGGCGCGCGGCGGTGATGTTTGATGGGCTGGTTGGTGTTGGTGTTGGTGTTGGTGTGGACCGCTGGACCGCTGGACCGCTGGGCCGCTGGGCCGCTGGGCCGCTGGGCCGCTGGGCCGCTGGACCCCACAGCTTGTGAGATCAGAGGTCAAAAGGCACCGCGGGGTCGAGCAAGCTTCACCAGCCCATGTGTTCCAAGGGAGGCTGCGGATGAAACAAGTCTGCCTGATGTTAGTGCAGTACTCCTTACTACCGGCCACAGGCCCCGGCCCACAGGTGCCCCGCTATCATCTATGATGCCCCTCACCTTCAGCAGAAACCTTTCGGTATCCTTCTGACGCTTTCCACGCAGGCATCAGTGCTTTTCGCGAGCCGCAGCCCGCCCACCAATCCCGCCTCCCTCGCTTTATTATGTTTTTTTGGTCTGGTGTTGGATGGAAGCTTCCATTTCCAAAAAAGCAATCTTTCCCCCCACTTGCACTTGCACTCGACCTCGACCTGCTGGCAACTCTCCAACGCCCTCTTGATTCTTTGCCATTGTCTCATCTTGCAGCTCGAATTCCTCCCCCTCAAACTCGTCAACTCTTGCACCCCGCTTTCTTCTTCTTCCCTTTCTAATCCCTCCTCATTTCAGACCACCATGGCCGAAGTCGCTTTCCCCGAAGGTTTGTGCAACCAACCATCGTCACCCACCTGCTTGCTGGCCGGCAAATCTTGGTCGCTTGCTCGACTGAGCCACTGCTTCCAGATGTCGATTCGACCGAGGCAAGACGTGGAGCTGGTCGGCAGCATGATTATTGCCTCTGCAGAAATCACTGACTGAAATCTCTTCGCCTCAAAACAGTTCTCTGGGCTCAGCGCTCATCCTCCAGCGATGCCGCCAAGAACTTCATTTACCTTACCATCAACGTCCCTGATGTTCCCAAGGATGGTCTCCAACTCGACCTCAAGCCCACGGGGCTGACCTTCACTGGTACCTCTGGCACCCTGAAACGCAAGTACCACGTTGAGCTCGAATTCTTCGCCGAGATCGACCCCGCGGAGACCAAGATCAACCACTCCGCCAAGAACGTGGAGATGAAGATCCAGAAGAAGGAGTTGAAGGACGAGTACTGGCCGCGTCTGCTCAAGGACGATAAGAAGCTTCACTTCCTCAAGACCGATTTTGACAAGTGGGTCGATGAGGATGAGCAGAATGATGCTCCCGAGGAAGACTTTTCGCAATTTGGCGGCATGGGTAAGTAGTTTGCGTTCCCCCATCACCTCGCAAGCAGCTATTACATGACGGTATGAATCAGTTACTGATTTTCATGGTACAGGTGGTATGCCAGGCATGGGCGGTACGTCATCGCAATCCCTCGAGTGATAGGGTTTTCTTCTTCGTTTGAAGCACTTTGTGCGAAATAATTGAGAAAATTTTGCATGGCAACAGTGAGAGCTAACTCGACATGTACGCAGGTGACTTTGGCGGCATCGACTTCTCCAAGCTGGGCGGCGGTGCTGGCATGCCCGATCTTGGCGCCATGGGTGGTGACGGCGACGAGGAGGACAGCGGTGATGATGACGAGGAGGACATGCCTGCGTTGGAAGGCGAGGAGACTGAGAAGAAGGCGTAAAGAGGCGGGGCAGTTGTGCTTGGTTCTTTTCTTCTTAAAAAAAAAAGAACGGATTGACTTTTCTACACGGATGGCCAGGGCAACTTGTGGTAGCGACAGACAGAGAGGTGACCAAGACGAAACAAGATACAGTACCGATCAAGACACAAACCACGTTCGTCTCCAAAACCACTCCACTGCTCTCTTCGTATTATTCGTTCCATTCCCTACGTGATTATCCTGTCCACGATACAGAACTAGTGGCTTTCCTGCGAGGCGCCATCTTTGGAAAACCCCAATATGCAAGATCGGACATGCAAGTTGAACGAAAACATCGAATCCCACCCCGAACCTCATACGCCACCCACCGACGTTGACAGAAACCCCTTCCATCCATCCAAGCTGAAGTCAGCTCAACAAACAGAACCCAAGTTTGCTCTCCATGACAACCCACCTGTCCCCCAAAACGCCATCCCGTAACCCGCGTCACACAAACCACCAACCCCAAACCACTCACGTCTCCTCGACCCGAGTCTGTACAACTTCCTCTTCCTTCGGCGCCATCACAAAGGAAATGTCTCGTATAACCGGTAATTGGCCTCCTCCATCCGCGACGCGAGGAGAAACAAAGAAAAAGCCTATACCCCCCGCCACTTTTTCTCCATCGGTAGACCAAAAAGACCAAAAGAGACCAAAAGATTGAAAAAATTTTTTTTTTGCCGCTCCCAAAATGTAGTGCGCGTCGTACAGCGTTCGGGGTTGACCTGGTTGGAAATTCGAGTCAGACATTGGATATCGGATTAGGAATGCCATCTTGGGCTTTGTTGACACGAACAATGGGCGAGATGATGGGCCGGACCAACACCTTTTTCCCGCCTCAGAAATTAGGGGAGGGGACTAGAGGGAATCAACCAACGCAGTTGGTGGCTTTTCACGATTTCTTCTTTCATCTCCCCCTCCCCCTCCCCACTCCTGGTGAAAAAATCCAGGTATATGAGTCTCGCAATCTTCTCTTTTCCCTTCTTTCTTACTTCTCGGTCGTCTGGTCTTGAATCATGTGTATTCCTCGCTTTCCCTTGTTCTCGTCGTGATCAAAACCCACAAGAACTCGTCCTCGTCCTCGTCCTCGTCCTCGTCCTCGTCTTGTTCAAAACTCGAAAGCCGACTGCAAGCCGACGCAGACGCCGACGGCAACCCAGAACAAAAACGAGAAAATGCCTCGCAAGACACAGTCTTCCACCATGTACTCTTCTCTCGAGGCAGCTCGTGCTTCTCGCAAAGGCGCCTTCATCACCGCGTGGCCTACCGATGAACCCTACTTTGCGCCACCGTCCATCGATCAACTGAAGCGCGAGTTGGCGCATCCCTCGAGATCACACGCGGGAGCCTCGAGAAACTTCTCTACCGAGAGCTTATCGCAGCTCTCCACCACGTCTTCGCTACCGGGCGAATAGACCTTGTCAAGCTACTCGCTACTCAACTCACCATCTCACACAATCAATCGCCTGCGCAACATGACACCATGTCTCATACATCGCACCTTCCTCCATAACCACATTCATAGCTTTGACACTGCATCAATGAAACATGCACGGACGACAAATGAGACAGGAGACACATTTTCTTTCTCACACATTGGGTGGCAGCTCTTTTCTCTTCTCCCTTTTGTGTACATATGTGAAAAGTGAAAATGCATATTCCTTCTCGCTTGGTTCAACTTCCCCGAAATGCCCGTCTTTTGGCAAAGGGAAGGATAGCTAAGCCTATTCATGGCCAACTGGCCCGCTGAATATAGTCTCCTCCGTCTTGACGGACTCGAGGCATAAGTGATACATGACAACTCGTCACTTCGAATGGCTGGCTGCGTGCGTGTTTTTAAGAATTTATTGGGTATTATTAGATGAGTAAACTGAGTGTCAAATTCGAAACTTCGTGCCCACTGCGGCAGCAGATACAATTACTTTGTCAAAGTTAGTACATTGTCGCCACAACAGGAGTGCGCATTCTACTTACCATAATCTCATCCTCCATGGGAGCATCACTAGTGGCCGCGGCTGGGGCAGGGGCGGCAGCAGCAGCATTGCCGGGTCCATCGGCACCTCCAGAAAAGTAGTTCGCCATATCCGTGTCGAGCTCATCGGCGGTCTTCTTGGAAGGGCGGGCGCTGCGGCCGCGACGCTTCTTGTTGGCGGCGGCACCCTTGGCGCCGTTGCCGGCTTTGCCAACGCCGCCAGTAGCACCTTTTCCGGAAGCAGCCGACTTGGGTTGCGGCTTGGGTTGCGGCTTGGGTTGACTGGAGTTTAGGTTGTCAGACTTCAGAGTGTTCATTTTGAACGAAAAGTTTCTGCTTACGCTGTTCTCTCAGCCAACGTCTTGACAGCGGGCATGACCTTATCGGCCTGAGCCGCACCGACAACAATCTCAATCTATGAGTTCGTTAACACGCTGCTTCTGACAGTCGCCTGGTGGTATTTACTGCTAACCTTGATAGGTCGGTTGTCCACGAGAAGGCCATTCAGCTTCTGGAAAGCCTTGCTGGCGCCGTCAGGCTTGTGGAAAGTGACATTGGCAATGCCGCGGCTGACAGAGTTGGGACCGTAAACGAGGTCGACTCGCTTGATGGGTCCGACAGCTTGGACAAAGTATTCCTAGTGGTGCAGTGTGTCAGTTCATCGATAGTCGAAATTCGTATTCTATAGTCCGAGTCCAGTCCTCATCTTCGTCCAGTGTAAAAGCGGCCGCAGTCGCGTTCGGGTGCCTTGAGAACAAGTTTTGCGAATTGATAAGCGAGCAAAGTAAGGAGCCACAGTGCCAGCGTCACACCCGGTCCATTTTCAGGAACCAGATTTGAATCCCCGGAGACGATTCTCACGTCAGGTAACCACACCAGCAGGAACCAGAACGATCGTCCCGTTGTCTGTAAGAACCGTCGACCGTAGACGAAGTTTGAATGCAACTCAGCTGCCGGTCTCTCGTTTTTGCATCGCATGACCCAACCCCAATTTTATGTCGAACAGCATTGAGGACCATGTTTGCGCTCCCTCTTCTCATACTTTCAACTCCTCGAGGTGGCTCATTTGGCTATACGGGCACGGGCGCATCACTTTGCTCGCTTCATCCAACTAGGGCTTCAATCATCGCATCGCAAAGATCGGTAAGGCGAACCATCGCATATTCAACGTGCCCATTAGACTCCCTGCCGCAGATTGATCAAGCCATCGCTAAGCTCTTCAAACAATGCTGACCAGGCATGTAATGAGCACATTGCGAGGCGAAACTGCTCTCAACTTCATGTGCGATCCACCATTTCCCAGGTGTCTCACTCAAGCAGTATGGAAGGAGACTCGGGAATTCGAGGGTTTGTGTTGCGAGCACAAGGGCACTGCGCTCGAAAAGAAGGCGCGGACGTCGGAAAGTAAAAGGATGGATGCGGCGACGAAGAAAACGTCCAACATATCCCGGAAGGAACGAAACCTTCAACGGAAACATACCTTGATCTGCTGCTCCGAGACATCCTTGGGCTACCGAATCGTTAGTCACAATAGAAAGTGATTGTTTGGATGAACACATACCAGATTGCTGACAATAACCTTGCTCTCTCCAGTGCCAGTCGCTTTGGCGGGAGTAGGCTTGGCCGCAGCACCGCGAGCCGGCCTGGAATTCTTTGAATGCCGCCAACAGGGGCAGCAGTCTTGGGGCCGGTAGAGCGCCGCTGAGATGGGCGTCGGTTACGAGCAGACTGGCGCTTGGCCGAGACGATATCGTCAAGAGGCTTATCGAGCTTGCTAGACATTGTGGGGATGGTGCGCTTCACAAGTCGATGGTGCAAAAGGAGGGAAAGAAAGATGATGTTTCGGTATCGGCGGTCAAGAAATGAAGGTACGTTCACCGGAGTTGAGGCTCTCGAGGCGCGAAGTCAAAATGAGGAAAAGGCACAAACGACTTGGGCGTTGCGCAATGGTCTGAAAGGAACAGTCTGGTCGAGGTGACCGAAGATGGACGGGTCAAGAAGGAAAAGAGGACGTGCCGCAAGCAAATGGGGCGCAGCCTCAAAAAAGGAGAAGAGGGCGGATGATCGACTTTGCAGTTGCGACAAAGGCGTTTGATGAGTCTGAGCAAAACTGAGGATGCTGAGAAGAAAGGGAAGATGAAGAGTTGTGTGGGTAGGGGACACGAGAGGTGACTAGGCAGATGCAGCAAAACAAGGGAACCAGGGCGGGTCAGAGTGGGAGGGCAGGCGCCAGTCTGCCCAAAGTGCTGAAACGGCTGACGCGACAAGCAGCCTTTGGAGAGTTCTGATCCTTGCTCCAGTGCCATGCTGCGCCCAGCCAATCAGCGTTGAATATTTTCGATGCCCAACCTCATCGGTCACATCCATTCGCATCACGTGTCCGGGGCAGAAACTGTGCTGCCAGTGCAGAGTGTAGCTCTTTGTTTACCGACCGATGTCATTGTCGTCGCACTTGGCCCGTTCAGCCCAGTTTTGGGTGACCAATTCCACATAAGCAGAACATCAATCCCATGGAAGTGAAGGAATGTATCAGAGTCACCTCCAATGTTAGAGCTGAGCAGAGTGGCCATATTCTGATGATGTGAAGAGATTCGGATTGAGGATCGCAACCAAGCCATATTGATGGCCCAGCGAATCGTACAACAAGAAAATTGCGTGAATCGGTCAATGTCAATTTCCATTCGCCTATAATAACATGACATTACGATGTGCATTGATCGCCAAAGAAATGCATCTTTGTCCCTGAACGATGCAAACGAAAATGCGTCGACGCATATTCCTGTCGCCCCATTTAACACCATCCTCAAGACCTCTTGATGTGAGATGTTTCAAGATACATCTTTGCCTGAATGGCTCATGTTGGGTAATTTGTTGTTTTACAATCGCCGTAACGTTTGTTGTCGGCGTAATGAACCACGCTGCCCCTTCTCCTTTACTGCCCAACCCAGTCTCAATCACGACGTCTTTGCGTGCTCAACCTTATTGGCACCGGCCGTATTCGGTATCGCATTGGCTTCCAGGAAGTGATAGGCGACGATGAGCAACATGGAAGCTGCGCCGAAGAAGATGGCCAGCGTGAATAGATCGCGATCCGAGATCATTGTGAAGGCAGGGCAATGTGTGAAGACAGGGTAATGCGACAGAGGTTTTTGGCGGATGGCGGCTTCTAGGCGATAAGCTGTTAGCAAAAATCACTCCCAAAAATCTGCGAACTCTCCATAACAGCGTAACTTACGACGAATGGCGACGGGGAAGCAGCCAAGAAATCCCGGAAGTCGATGCTGATGTGCTGGTCAAGGAGGACAGCTGGAGCTCTCGTGGAGCCTCTCGAAGCAAGTCGCTGCATGTATGCATGTATGGGGTACGTGCCTCTACTGAGAGCTCCCTGGTGGCTGACGGCCCAATGCCCATGCCTGTATCTGTTCACTGCTGTCCACTGCTGTCCACTGCTGTCCACTGCTGTCCACTGGTGAGCTCACTCAGATCAAGCCAGTTATGTATGCACATACAGCCTGGAGAGGGTCCAACAAGGGTCCAACACGTGACCATAGTGACTGCAATTCGCCAACCGTGGCAGCCCACCAGAACGACAGAACGTGCTCTCCTCACGACAATTCAGTCCAGAACCGCCCAACCCTGCGACCTAGCCCGATAGGAAACCAACACGGGCGGGAAGGCGTCTGAGAAAAAAAAAAAGTCTCCAGTTTCTTGCTTCAACTTACCTTTACATCTAGATATTTGTTCGCCGTTTCGAAAGTTTGCCTAATTGACTGACCCCGCCACCGCCCACCATGCCTCCCAAGAAAGCGGACAAGGTTGGTGGCACCAAGAAGCCATCAGCCGCCAAAGTGGTCGAAGATAAAACGTTTGGTATGAAGAATAAAAAGGAGCGTCAGCCCAGAAAACGATTGCGCAGATGACCAGCAATCTCAAGAACGGTGTCAGCCCCGAAGAGAAGAAGAAACAGGCCGAGAAGGCCCAGCGAGAGAAGGAGAAAAAGGCGGCAGAAGATGCCAAGAAGGAGGCTGCGTTGCTTCTGAACAGACCTGCGCAGATTCAAAAAGTACCATTTGGTGTCGACCCCAAGACGGTGGTGTGCATTTTCTACAAAAAGGGAGATTGTGAAAAGGGCAAAAGTGCAAGTTCTCACACGACCTGTCCATTGAACGGAAGACCGAGAAGAGGAACCTGTACGCAGACACCAGAGGGGCCGAGGAGGAAGAAAAGAAGAAGGAGACTTCTGCCGATTGGGATGAAGAACAACTGCGCAAGGTCGTCTTGTCCAAAAAGGGCAACCAAAGACAAGTACCGACAAGGTGTGCAAGTTCTTCATCTCAGCCATCGAGGATGGAAAATACGGTTGGTTTTGGGTCTGTCCGAATGGCGGTGATAAGTGCATGTACAGGCATGCTTTACCTCCGGGGTACGTATTGCCGTTCTTTCCTGGGCTTGTGCTAGAAGGTCTCACTAATACGTTCTCATGCAGTTTCATCCTGAAGACAAAGAGCAGCGAGCTGCGGAGAAGGCTCTTATGGACAAATCGCCACTCAAGACGCTTACCTTGGAAGATTTCCTGGAGTCGGAGCGCCACAAGCTTACCGGGACTCTCACGCCAGTCACGCCAGAGAGCTTTGCCAAGTGGAAGAAGGAGCGCCTCGACAAGAAGGCGGCCGAAGAGCAACTTCGCAAGGCGAAGGAGAACACAGGTCGTGCTCTGTTTGAAAGTGGCAAATGGCGTGATGAGGACGACTCCGAAGACGAAGATGACGATGCTTGGAATCTGGAGAAGTTGCGCCAAGAGACTGAGGCGATTCGGTCAAGGAAAGAAGAGCAAAGATTGGCTGCTACGCATCAAGATGCGACTCCGTCTTTCGCGGAGACGGCCGAGTCTGGGAACTCAGAGGAGCAAACTGCTGAGACATCAGAAGCAGGAGCTGCCGGCGCTTGAGCTTGAGCTAAAGCAATCTGTGGGTTTTAGTTTTGAGAAGAACAACTTTCCCGAGTCCATTCGGCATGGATGAGGGTTGGGCAGAGGCAATTCCGAGCACTGCTAGGGCTTGCTTCATGTGTTATCAAGTATAGCACCTACTGGACGACTACTGGGCGACTACTGGACGACTCCCGTCTGGGGATGTCAATGCGAGTCTGGCAACGTGATACACATTATCCAGATCCGTCAGGATTATGCAGCGCATCCAGTCTGACCGAAGATAACAACAGGCGCTTTTTGGCGGCCCGATGAGACAACTTGGGCTGTCTGAATGCAATACATGATTCAAGGATATGTTCAAGGACATGTGCGGTTTTATGATGTATGAAGTTGCGGCGCTTCAATCTGGGCGTAGACCTGGGGGTCTGGTTTGTAGTGTATTTCCACCTTGAATTGATGCCTCTCGAGGCAAGCGCTTCACATCAAATCATCAGTCGTGCCAAATGGGTCACGATGTCGTAGTCAAACGACTTGGACGTGCCTTGTTGCGTCGCATGCCGCTGTTGGTGGGAGGTCAATGGTTTTCCTATGGCACTTGAGAGGGACGAAGGCCGGGAGATGGGTGGCAGCACTCCATTGGACGGACGGACGGTGGCCGGGATTGAACTGCAACCCAGTCGCGCCACTCGCCTGCCACCTGCCTGCCGTCCACTGCCACTGCCACTTCTGCCACTGCCACTTCTGCCACTGCCACGGACTTGGCAAAGTCTCAAGTATTTCCTAAGTCGCCACCTTCAACAACCCTCCTCCCGCTCTTCGGTGTCGATTATCCACCCTTCTCCCCGATCGTGTTCGAACCACTCATCCAAAAGGACGACATCGGCCAATTGATGGCACCTTGACTCCCGCACATCTAGGTCGTGCTGCCGCCCGCGCACACCACAGACTCGCTGCTGGTCTCGCCATTGTGTCGAGATCGCCGGGTCTGAACCGCGCGCGCGCGTGTGTGCCGTGGCCGTAAACCCTCAACCCTCCTCTGCTGCACAATCTCTCCGGACGGATCCGCGTTCCGACTCTATCTCATTTTTCTTGTCTGGCTAGCATCTGGCTCCGTCATCCGGGCTTCCTCTTAGAGTGCCCTCGTCAACGGGGCACGAAGACGATTGCTCCCGGATTCCCCCAAAAGCATGACTGCGGATGCACGGCGTGATCAGCAGCAAGATGTCCAAGGCCGTCCTACCAACTCAGCAGCAGCCATGCCTTCAACCACTCGCGGGCGAGACCATGCCAACTCGTTTGTCAAGCGGTATCGAACCGAGATTGCCGCCAGCTCGTCTAGCGTCTTCTCTACCCTGGCCGCCTTTCCTCTCGACAGCGTCAAGACCCGCATGCAGACATATCAGTATAATGGCTTCGTTGACTGCGTTAAGCACACCTATAGAACTGAGCATTTGGCCGGCTTTTTCGAGGTAACTTCTGTCAAGTGGGAAATCAATTGCGGGTTCAATTTCAAATCAAGGGCTGGACTGACTCGCCGCGTGCTCTGTAGGTGTCATGGCCCCAATGGCCAGCATTACCCTCGCCCGAACCGTGTCATTTTCCATTTATCAACGGGCGAAGCATGCATACGCCGGATGGGTCAAGAGGAACATGGGTTACGACATCCTCCGTCATGTGAACAAGCCCGGCACCTACCCGAACTTATACTCTGTGGCTTGTTTTGGCGCTGCCGGTGCCACAGCCGGATCCATTATCACCTTCATTGCCTGCCCCTTTGAATTGACCAAGCTCAGCGCACAGGTTTCTGTATTACTTGCAGAAAGAGCCGGGAATTGTGAAAAGAGCAAAGCTGTAGCAGCAAGTTATCAGAACAAGGGCACGTTGAAAACCATGGCCAATATCATCAAACACAGAGGAGGTTTGGGGCTCTACACAGGATTTCGGTTACATTTGTGTAAGTGAACGAAGCAAGAAAGAAAAAAGAAAAAAAAAAACCCAGGCACCCAGTGGTCAGAGGGTCCCCAGCAGCAGACGTAAAGGGCGCAGCACCCGAACTGACATCGTACGGCAACAACCAGTGCGTGATACCCTTGGTACCGGCATCTACTTCATGGTATACGAGAGCGGGAAACAACTCGGAACAACAATAGCAGGAGACAATCCAAACAATAACAAGCTGGCGGTGGTGACAGCCGGTGGCATGTGTGGGCTTGTATCCTGGTCAATAATATGTTCGTCTTGTCCCCAAAACGAGGCTCTCTGAAACACAAACGCCCGTGAATTGCAAAGAGCTGACTTTCCTCTCACCCCAGATCCCATTGATTCCGCCAAAAGCATATATCAACGAAACTCTCTCCTTTACTCCCGCGGAGAGAAAGTAGAGTCAGCGCCCAGGATTGAATTTTTCAAGCGTCACATGTACCGCGGCCTCGGCGTCTCCATGGGCCGTTCCTGTCTCGTCAACGCCATCTTCTTCTCGTCGTTCGAGTTTGTCAAGAAACGCATCAAGACGCTAGACGACGAAGCGAACAGCCACAACAAGCCACGGACATTGTAACAACAGCAGATACCTTTCCAAAAATGCAACTGAGCCATTCAAGCCTTTTACAATTCGGACATGGCCAATGTCCCACCCTCTTTTCCTTTTCACTTCAGCTGAGCTGGCAGGGAAGGACGATTACCCCCATTAGCCACATGCATATGATGAAATTGGCGTTTTTCTGCGATTTCCCTCTTTTTCATCCTTTTTCATCCTTTTTCGTCTCATGTCTTATCGGCCGCCATGCCAAACGTCTGTAGGACGACACTGTACCGTGAAGCTGCAGATGGGACATGACAAATGAGAACTTGTCAAGTTGCTGCACATGATGGATTTGCTGGGGGTGGTCTCGCATTATATCATATACCATTTACATAACACCGTCAATCAATGTGGTCGTTACAAGGCCTGGGCCAAATATGCCTTTATGGATGGACTGATGACGTCTTGTGTGACCAGGGAAGATGGAAACGATGATCCATCCGTGTTGATTGCATTGATGGGGTCGGCACGGAAAACGGAGTACAAGTGAAGATGCATCCAACATGCAACAATCTATTCAAGCTTCTCGTCCCAGCGTCATGGCGTACGACGCATAAATATACCCATCTAGCCTCCCTAATTTCCCCAACCAATGTAAAGATGTCCGTCGGCATGAATCAAGAAGAAGACACAAACCGAAAAATGCAATGCTCTTGTTTATTCTAGGTGAAGTCCCATATCTACCTACGCCTGGGACAATTCTTGCTCAACTTGTGCCTTGACTAGCTCGCGAACCTTGTCCACGTTGTTTTCCACCTCGGTCACGCGCTTCTCCTTCCTGTGGAGACCAACAAATTCCGTGGGAAGGACCTTGTTCTCAAAGTCGAAGCCGTCTTCGCCGCTGAGGGCCTTTTCTACGGCACTCGAGAACTTGGCAGGGTGTGCGGTGGACAGGGAGATGTGGTGCATGTCGGGGCTGGCGTTGGCGCTGGATCGTGCAGTGGCGGCGGCGCCGACGGCAGTGTGCGGGTCGAGAATGTACCCGACCTTGCGGTAGGTGGCCTTGATGGTCTCGAGCGTCTGGGAGTCGTCGACGCGCTCGCTGTCAAAGTCGCGCTTGGCGCTCGTCAGGACGTCTTGGTAGACGGGGCCAAAGGACCCCGTTGTCTTCAGCTCCTTGAGCCACTTGGATACTTCTTGGCCTGCCTGTCTCTTGTTCCAGACGTCGTCCATGCCGGCGCTGGAAGCGAACTCGTAGGCGAGGAACCATAGGAGACGCTCAAAGTTACTGGAGACGAGAATGTCCATGGCAGGGCTGAGGGTTTCCCTGACGCCTTCAACGGCAGGGGCTTGGCCCTCCTCGGGTTCCGGCTTCTTTTCGTACTTGCCCGTCTTCCAGAAGCGGTCCAGAATGTCGTTCTCGTTGGTGGCGATGACGAGCTTGTCCACAGGCAACCCCATTCGCATGGCGAAGTATCCGGCGAGGATGTCGCCAAAGTTGCCAGTCGGGACAACAAACCGGACCTTGTCGCCAATCTTAAAGTTGGGCGATTTCTTGACCAGCGAGAAGTAGGAGTGGAAGTAGTAGGTGATCTGGGCCAAGATACGAGCCCAGTTGATGGAATTGACGGCGCCGACGTTGATGGGCTTGTTGGCTTCGGGATCGGACAGTAATGACTTCAAAATGTCCTGGCAGTCGTCGAAGTATCCCTCGATGGAGAGATTGTGGACATTCTTGTCAAGAACCGTGGTCATCTGCAGCTCCTGGATGGGGCTTACACGACCCTTGGGAAACATGATGAAGACCGAAACGTCCTTCTTGCCTCGCAGGCCATAAATGGCAGCAGATCCCGTATCGCCACTGGTGGCGCCAACGACAGTGAGATGGTGTCGGTCTGTCAAGACAGGTCAGCTGGCTAATTTTCACCACATGTACAAAAGACGATGGCGATGATGCAAATGCAGACAGGTTGAGGGCCAAGGGGAGCTTACCACGTCCAGTCTTTCCCTCGTTCTTCCTGACCAGGAAGTATTCAAACAGGTTGCCCACGAATTGCAACGCAACATCCTTGAAGGCGAATGTGGGACCGTGGAAAAGTTCGAGCAGATAGTGGTTGCCTTCGAGGTGGACAAGCGGCGTGACCTCGTCGTTACGAAACGTCGAGTAACTTCGGTTGATGATTTCTTTGAGATCGACCGAGGGAATCTCAGACGGGGAAATATACAGCGACAGGATCTCGTACGCCAAGTCCGAGAAGCTCAAGTCTTTCCAGCTTTCCCACGACGTGGCATGGGGATCTGCTCAGGAATGTACAGGCCGCCATCGGTGGCCAAGCCTCGCAAGACGACTTCCTCGAACGAGCACTAAACGGAACAAACGTTCAAGTGATTAGCTTCTCAAATACAGAGTGGGGATACTTCTGGCTGGTAGTGACGCATGTGAAAAGGTTTGTCGCATCTTACATCGGTGTCCTCGCCACGAGTACTCAAGTACCGCTGAGACAGGTTATGGGAGCTGGTGGTCCCATTGGGAACACCGTTCTGTGCCATTGTGGGTGTTTCCGCCCCGGTGATATGGGCAGTAGTTCTTCTGAATATCGACTTGCACGGGCGGGCTGCTGGAGTCGGAGGTCTGAAGTCGGAGGTCGAAATGTTGAGAAGAGCGGGCCGAGAATCGGTGGCGATTGGAGATGCCGCTACGTCCTGCACTCACGACGGGGAGGGGCAATGCAACAAGGAACCAGACGCAGGCAGGGTCCTAAATATTCCACAGGGGGAAAGGAAAGGAAATAGCAGATGATATTGGCGTGGTGCGAACACAAATGCAGCACTCGACTCAGGCCAGCCGAGGGACCAAGCAAAAAATTGTTTCAATTTGAATCGCGCGCATGCAAGAGTCCTGGTGTCGTCGGTCAACGTTCGGAGAGCCCCGCTTCCAAAACAGGACTAGTGCGGGGTGCAGGGCGGAGAAGCATTCGCACGCATTATCATGTATTGTACAGCTCCTTGGGTGAATAGCATGGGCTTTTCGGCAAAAAAAAAAAAAAAAAATATATATATATATATATATAGGGCTCGTAGTACTTTATGAATTAGCCTGTAAACTCTTTGATGCAAACGACCTGGAGATCCGATAATTGATCGGCCTCTTCGGCACCACAGCTTTAGAATATCCGACAATGCTTCCATGTTTTCGGGGCTCGGACATGGATTAGAGATTTTCAATTATATTTTTCTAATTTCTTCTCGTTCCCTGCTGATCTTGTCGTCTGATCATATCCATCCATGCATGACTCATTATAGCCGCTACCATAATTTGACAGCAACTCCAAATGCGGCACGAAGCCTCATTTTCGAATCATCTTTAGTAGGGGAGCAATCTTCGTCTTTTTACTCAGACCAACCCGATACAATTGTCGACTGGAGCTGTTTTGTGCGAGGCTGTCTTTCTTGTTGGTTGTGGCCTTCTTGACAGAGCTATCAGAATTTTCGGCTTGTCTTGTTGATGTCTCCGGTAGCTGCAATATATTCTGTTCGTTTGTCCCAGTAGCTTTGGAGGCCTGGGGTATTGCCAAAGTTGCGCTGTCCTGATTCACTTGTTGTTGCGTGCCCGCTCCTTCGGACACGGGATTTGTGTGCGTGGATGCCGGGCCTTCATATTCTGGCTTGTTGTCGTCATCCATGAACACTTTGTCGGACTTTTTGGCCTTCCTCGCTTCTTCTTGACCTGGACCGCCGCGACAGTCTCCTCCTTTGTTAATGATGCATCAACCACTTTTTTGGGACGCCCTCTTGGCTTCTCTGTGCTCGTGGACTTTGCTTCTGGTTTCTCCTGATATGATCCATCATCCTCCTCTTCTTTTTCAGGCGCGTAGTCATCATCTAGTCTGATGGCCATGCTTGTGCTCCTGGGTGGAAACACCCCTCCCTGGGTTTCGTCGGGCTTTTCAGGGGTAGAACTTTTTGGTCTCTCCGGGGATGAAGGTTTGGCTGAAGGAGGGTAACCTTCACGTGGGGTGTTGATGTTTGTTGCGGTTCCGCTAGACTTGACATTGATGCTACACTGTTCAAGAGGTTGAGTTGAGTATTGCCTCCTCTGGCTTGAAGCAAGCGCCATCGGTGCGACAAGAAAGCATTCGTCGCTCTCAATTGAAGGAGTGGACACCGAAGCATCAGTCACGTCCGTATCGGATCGAATGCGTCTTTTCTTGTTGAGATTTTGCGCCGTGGTGGGCTCATCGTCTGGACTTATATATCCTATATCATCCAGCTGTCGTCGCAAACCACGTGTGATCTTTGTACTGGTGCTGTTTTGGGTATTCTTCTTTGTAGAGCGCTTGGGCTTTGCGGATTCTGGGCTACTCGGTACGTCCCACGGACTTTTTCAACATGAGCCGCTGTATTCCCTACGCGCTCGAATCCTTGATCAAAAGATGCATAGTCCATAGCGTCACTTTCCCCTGTCAAATCTATAGCCCCGTGGTTCCCTGATTGTTGCCTGGCGGCATCCTGCTGTTCGGTGAAGACGCTGTTGAAAAAGCTTGGATCCGTGGACGCAGACTGGTGGTCCACATCATGGGAAGACGCGCGGGTCTGCTCAGCATCATGGCGTGACACATGAGAGCCAGACTCAGCTTCGGATTCGTCCCCATCGGAGTCTGCAATGACTCTTGCCGCCATATCACCGTGGAAGTTTGTCCAAGATGAACATCATACTTGTACCATTGTTTCCCTTGGTGGTAACGTTGAGGGCCTTGCACACGGATACCGGGACAACGCGCCTAGTGCCACGCGGGTGCACGTGACACCGTAGACAACTCCCCAGCTTTTCGACTGAGTAGTGAGCAAGGAAAAACAAGAACAGATGGTAGCGGCGTCTGTGAATTGACCCGCTGATCATGCGACTCATGGGTATCACCACGAAGTCGAGTTCACATAGAGAAGGAGGATCGTGTGTTGTTGCCCAGGTTGAATCGGGTATTTTAATCAATCTACATCTACTTGCTCCTAGGTAAAAACAGAGGGGCGACACGCTGGGCGAGCCCGTCGCCAACAACAACAAACCACAAAAACGCCATCGTGTTGAAGAGTCTCGTCATTTGGGATCAGTATTTCCATTCTTGGTGGTTTGCGTCTTGATTTGTTATGATGGGAAAATATCCGAAAGTATTTTCATTCCCAATCGGGAATGCGTGCTCAACGCATCTAATGTTGAATGCTCGCCAAAATCGCCTGCCCAATCCAGACCCTTGCCCTCAGTTTTTTATAAACTTTTCGGGATGCAGTTAAAACACATCTTTTGTCATCACCCCATCCTGTAAACGCCGATGTTGAGATCGTCTCCGGCTCATTTGAAAACAAAGGAAATTTTGTGACAAGAACAAAACCTCGTCAAAAAAATCAAAGAAAAGTGTCGTAATTATTGTAAACAGTATTGTTCCTCCACTGGCCCGGCCACACCCTCGCGCGGTATCAATTAACCACTGGGATGAGTATTTCATTTGGCATATTTAGTGCGGTAGTGCTTGGCGGCGTTGACCATGTTGACGAGGGCCTCCTTGGTCTCCTTCCACTGACGGGTCTTAAGGCCGCAGTCAGGGTCGATCCAGAGCTGCTCAGGCTTGAGGAACTGAAGCATCTCCTCGATACGGTCACGGATCTCCTGCTCACTGGGGACACGAGGGGAGTGGATGTCGTAAACACCAGGTCCAATGTGTCGGGGATAAGCGGAGTCAACGAAGACGCGGAGCAGCTTGGCATCAGACTTGCTGTTCTCAATGGACAAGACGTCGGCATCGAGAGCGGCAATGGCGTGGAAGAAGTCCTGGAACTCGGAGTAGCAGAAGTGCGAGTGGATTTGAGTGGCATTCTCAACGCCAGCGGTGGACAGCTTGAAGGCGTTGACAGCCCACTCGAGGTAAGCGTCACGCTCCTTGCCAGAGCGGAGAGGAGGCCCTCACGAAGAGCAGGCTCGTCGACCTGGATAACGTCGACACCAGCCTTCTCGAGGTCAACGACCTCATCCCGAAGGGCAAGGGCAAGCTGCTGAGCCTGGACAGATTGGTGAACATCGTCACGAGGGAAAGACCAACGCAAGCAAGTGACGGGGCCGGTAAGCATACCCTTCATGGGCTTGCTAGAGACGGAGACGGCGTACTTGGATTCCTTGACAGTCATGGGGGCAGGTCGGGAGATGTCACCAACAATGATGGGGGACGGACGCAGCGCGAACCATAAGACTGGACCCAGGCGTGGGTGGTGAAGGTGTAGCCGTTCAGGCGCTCACCAAAGTACTGAACCATGTCATTACGCTCAGGCTCACCGTGGACGAAGACGTCGAGGCCAAGCTCCTCCTGAATCTTGACGTTCTGCTTGATCTCCTCCTCAATAAACTTGTCGTACTGCTCCTGGGAGATCTCACCCTTGGTGAACTTGTTTCGCTGAACACGGATCTCGGAGGTCTGGGGAACGACCCAATGGTGGTAGTGGGGAAGAGAGGAAGGTTAAGCTTCTTCTGCTGAGCAGCAATACGAGTAGTGAACTCGGACTGGCGCTGGTGGTCCTTCTCAGTGACCTTGGACTGGCGGTCCTTGACCTTGGGGTCGTTGGTGCGGGAAGAGGTGGCACGAGCCTGCATAGACTTGGCGTTGGCCTCGAGCTTCTCGCGGACGGAGGCAGGGCCGTCAGTCACGGCCTTGGCAATGATGGCAATCTCAACGGCCTTTTCAGAGGCGAAAGAGAACCAGTCGGCGACCTCAGGGTCGAGCTTCTTCTCGCTGGCAAGGGTGTGAGGGGTGTGGAGGAGAGAGCTGGAGGTGGCAACGATGACACGCTCCTTGCCGAGCTTCTGGACAGCAGACTCAACAGTCTCAATGGCACGCTTGAAGTTGGTCTTCCAGATGTTACGGCCATCGACGACACCAGCGGACAGAATGGTCTTGGAACCAATGGCACCAGCAACGGTCTCGAGCTGCTCAGGGTTGCGAACGAGATCAATGTGAACGGCATAAATGTCCTTGGGGAGGAGATCCAAGTTGTGGACAATGTCACCGAAGTAGGTGGTGAAGACGAGCTTGGGGATCTTATCACCTAGGCCGATGAACTTCTCATAAGCGGGCTTGAAGGCAGCCTTGGTCTTGGCGGGAGGTCGAAGACGAGAGTTGGCTCGTCAATTTGGACAGTCTCGGCACCAGCCTCCTTGAGCTTGACAAGGAGCTGCTCGTAGACAGGCAGAAGCTTGTCGAGCAAGTCAATGGGGTCGACAGACTGGCCACGGTCGGCCTTGCCGAGGTGGAGGAAGCTCACAGGGCCAACGAGGACGGGTCGGGTGGTGATGCCAGCCTCCTTAGCCTCGGTGAACTCGGCAACAGCCTTGGGGCTGTCTACCAGCTTGAAGGTCTGGTTGTCCTGGAGAGTGGGCTTGACGTAGTGGTAGTTGGAGTCAAACCACTTGACCATTTCCAGACTGGGGACGTCAATGGCCCCCTTCTGGTGACCACGGCCCATGGCGAAATACTGGTCGACAGTGTCGAGGCCATCCTTGGTGTATCGCTCAGGAACAGCCTGTACATCGAGTTAGACCAGAATTGTGTATGCAGCATCAGTTTGAGGAGAAATGCCCAACTCACACCGAAGTCCTGAATCTGGTGGAGAACATGGTCATACAGGGCGAAGTCGTTGCTGGGAATGATGTCGACGCCAGCATCCTTCTGAATTTTCCAGTGAGCAAGACGCAGGCGCTTGGCCTCAGCGAGGAGATTAGCCTGAGAGATCTTGCCACCCCAGTCTGATGTGGAAAGAGTTGTTAGAAGACCGTGAGACCGTGAGACCGTGAGACCGTGACACAAATTGTTTTCTTTTTTTCAATCTCAAGATTGTAAGGGGGTGGGGTAGAGGTGGCTTTACTTACAAGCCTCGGTGGCCTTCTTCAGGTCACGCAAGACTCCCATGCGTGGGAACCCGAGAACCGCGGACTGAACCATATTGGCGATTGGCTCCTAGACTCTCAGATGTGTGATTGGAAAAAGTCAAAGGCTCTAGGGCACGAAACATGGCAATTGTTAGCTACATGACAGCAAAGCATGGTGTCTGCACCAGCAGCGTGTTCGCAGATGGCACAGAGTGCGAGGAGGATAGGTATGTGCTCACCAGTTAATGCAGAGACTCGTGTATCACAGTGAATCGACTAGACTGAGACGACTCTCTGTGGAAGGGAATAAAGATGAGGTGGAATGAAGAGCTTAGAGGAGGGGAAGGAAGAGGTAAGCAGAAGTGGTAGGGGAGGGGAAGAATTGAAAAGAAAGCGCAGCGCAGGACGGAATCCAACAGGTTGCGTGCACGGTTGGTTTATCTGGCCGGCCCGACCGACAAGCGACAAAGCGTGAGGGCACTTTGAGCCAGCGAAAAAAATGGCGCCGAAAGCGGGGGTGATTCGTTTCGGCGGCGGGGAGAACCCTAGGCCGTGTTTGGAGGTTTGGAGGGGCAACTGCTGCATGTGCACATCGCGAGGGGTTGATGGAGGGGCAGGACAAGGACGGCACACAAATGATTATTGGAGCAATCAACGCAGCATGTCACCGGAGAGGGTGATGACAATGCTGCTCCTCCTGCCCGTCAGTTCCTCTGCTCCCGCTTTAGAATCAGAGAAGGAGCACCAAGGCGGAATTTCTGAGTTGAGAAGGAAAAGGAAGGAATGAACTGCATCATGAAGACTTCCCGAAATCGACTGTTCCGACAACCACCCAACCACACCGTGCTCTCTGTGAATATGCCCTCAGACTCTGTTTTCCCTCGATTTCCCTCGGGCATGCTCCTGGCCATCATCTTTGGACAACGACACAAGAAAGCCGCCTCTGTCAACCAGAAGGTTTTCCGTGTCCAGCACCTATTTCCTGAATTACGATACACGTCTGGGATAATTCGGAGTGCTTTCTTTCCCCTTTCGCTTTGTGAAGCAAGAAGCCAATCATACCATTCGGAAGATACAGGCTATGGGAAACATTCGGTCTCGCTTCTTGCTTGGAAGACATGTTGTCCCTGTGGTGCTGCGGTTCACGTCAAGGACGACTGAAAAAATCGAGTTTCACGTCCATATTCAAAACGCCTCGAAAGAACCCCGTGGTCAATACCAGCGAATCCCAGATCTCAAAGGCACAATTGAAGAGTGAACAGGTCTCGCCGTTTGGGGACCCATTGAGTTATGCCATATATCCGGTAGTCATGCTGAAACAGAAGACGTCAGATTTTCTGTCGAATTGGCACGAGCAAACGCCTTTGAGGGTATCAAGGCAAGAATGATCAAGCATTTGTCGCAGGATGGTAGCTCAAGGCGACAGTCCAGAGTATCCATTGGGCATAGTGATGAGGAACTGGCAAGACGTGCCGAGGTTCGGCGATTGAGACAGAAACGCATACAGGACGAGCTTGAGAGAGACAATGAGAACCAAGTACCGAGCATCGGATCAAATCACAGCACTCAACAGCTTGCCACGTTCATAGACCTGGGAAGCCCTCGCAGTGGTCCCAGGGACACTATTGAATTCAATTTCGATGACTGTGCTGTGGCATCCAGTCCAGACTCAGTCTTCTCTTCCTCTCCATGCTCGCAGACCTGTACAGCAACTTGCCCACCGAACGCGCAAACTGGCGACACTTGTTATAGCGCAGGGTGCCGTTTGCCACTGGAAACACAATCTGACACGGATGATATTCCATCTCGCACAAGTCCGCATCGAGATTCACTACCTAAGATAAAGCGCCACTCAATGGTGTCAATGCCAATATCACGCCGACCTTCAAGCTGTGAGCCTGGCCCGTCTCGAATGGAGAGAATTCTGGGATTTGAAAGCGATTTCAATATTCGACATGGATCGCACGCCTGGGACGATCAATCTGCCTTGGGCGTGTGGCTCATCGCGCAAGGCATGAAGTCGAATGACAGTTCAGTTCCTCGAGCCGAGCAAAGTATACGCGCAGAATCTCCCCAGCGCACCACCCCTCTTCGACGGCTAATGATATCGGTGGCGTAGATAGCATCATGGAGTCTTCGTTTTCTGTACCAGATGGAGCTAACAATGCAAAATCTCTACTCTCAGCCAACGTAGAACTTGAGAACACAGAATCTGGTTGTGCTAGTGCCGAGGAGAATGGCCAGAATCAACCACGTCGCCCGGAATCAGATGCATTCACATCTGGGAAAGCCAAGGAAAAAGGGTCCTCGAGTTATCCCTCTGCAATGCCTAGTGTTGATTCAAGTTCCTCCCTCTCTGAAGCGCGTAGCTACGTTCTCAGCCAACAAGACATAGAGAACCTTGAGCTTTCCCCTATTCGTTGTACGTCAATGACTCTGTATAAGAAAGGCAACTCACTGATAAGACAGTGTAGGGTACGGAAGGCTGCCGACCTGGAAGGATTTAGGTCACTCCGAGGGGAAAAGTTCTTACGCAACAGCTGAGGAACAATTCCTTTCGAACATGGCCGATGATGGTGATATGCCAGAGCTTGTAGGCGCTTATATCTGTCAATCAGACAACCCGGCAAAGAGTTCAAGAAAACCTCGGCCGGCTGAGCAACAGGCCACAGCACCCGACCTCAACAAACCTTTGCCCACGCCGGGCCTTCGAGGAAGCCTTGAAGATGAATCCAACATCCCCCAGTCAGTCTCGCGGTGCACGCGACGACGTATCGCAAGGGACACCGAAACGTGCATCACTCAAAGAAAGGCTACAAAAGTCATTATCTGGCCTTTCAAAACTAGGAGACAACAACATTGCAGAGTCAACAATACCCGAAGTCTCGTCAAATCGTCCATCACAAAAGCCCACGGTGCTTTCGTAGAAGCAGATCAAAAAGTCATTATCAAAGAATGCCGAAAACAAAAGGGTAACTGAAAACCACACGGCCAAATACACTTTGGGCGATTTGTCATGACGTCGCGCCAGGAACAATACGCAGGTTCAACAGCGATCCAATGGTTTTGAAACTGGATGATCTGGCCAAGCCGTTTGCTTCCATCATGGACTTTCCAAAAATAAATACCTGGGCATTTATAAGGAAACATGACTAATCGCTTGATTTCTATTAAGCTATCACACTGGCGCACAAGCCGTCCCTCATCAAGGCTGGGGATTCGAACATGAACTACCGAAAGACTCACTTTTGCTCACGAGAACACAGTCACCCTTATGCGACTAGCTAGCCGCCTTGTGTGTATTAGTGAGAAAGGATGAGTTCATTGCGAATATATTCTCTTAGCAAATAATGAGATTACTATCAGTTAATCCGGCTCTGTTCTATCTGTGACATACTGTTGAACGCCAGCGCCCACCGTTGCCTGCAGAAACCGTTGATGACTTGTCGTCAAATGCTTCTCGTCATATGCATGCTTCGTTTCGTCTACTATCCGAGCCACAGCTTCTGTTCCATCCTCCAATACTCTCAAGCAGGACGGCCGTTGTCCCCAATCCTCGACGTCCCCAGCTGCTCTTTTCAGTCTCCTCCCTGGCCTCCTCATCCTTCATCTTTCGCAACGCAATGCAGAACTGGGACTGATCCCGGATCGCCTGTCCCTTCCAAAGGAAAATAAAAGGGATGACGCTCATAGCGGCGCTGAGGCCTCCCAGAACCGCACACGCACCCGAGATGCCCAACTTGTCAAACATGGTCTTTGTCGCCAACGGTAGCACGACGGCTAGCACGGAGCGAGACGTCGAAGCAGCTGCATTGGCGGAGGCTGCGTATATTTCATACGCATCAGTAAGATAGTTGAGTAGCGTCATAAAGATGAGCTGGAACCCCATTCCGAACGGCAGACCCGCCAGCATGGGCACCGTGAAGGGGACGGAGGGACAGGCTGTGAAGCCTAGCCAGAAAAGAGATATCACGAAGAGGGGACCGCCGATGGTGGCGAGTGGGACACGTCGATATTCATCGCTCTGCGTCCACTTTGCGTTGCGGGAGGCCGCTTTTGCGACGTAATTGTCCCAGGACCAGAACGTGGCCATGGACAGACAGGCGCCTGCCGCGATCGGCAAGTAGCAGAGGCCTGTTATGCCGGGGAGAGGCCGTAGTGATGGAGGAAGATGATGGGGAAGGCCTGGAAGGACACGTAGAAGAGGGCGTAGACGAAGGCGAGGTAGGCGCATGTGGCGGCGACGATGGGTTCGAAAAAGAGCATTCGGAGGGCGAGTCAGGACCTTGGTTACGAGTTGGGTGAGGTCGATGGTTTCCTGGAGGTCTCGTGGGGCGACGATATTGGGGAGTGACCTTGTTGGCGGAGGAGACGGGCTCGTTGGGCTAGGAGAATGGGGTGGTAGGTTTCTGGGAGGAAGAGGAGCATGATGAACGTGGCGGAGGCGCAGACGAGGGCGATCCAGAAGGCCCAGCGCCAGCCGATGGTTGGTGAGGCGAAGCCTGAGACGATTGGGCCAAAGATAGGTCCGAAGACGGTGGTCTGGGGTTTGTTAGCTTTCATAAACAGACTTATATATGTGTGTGTGTGTGTGTGTAGGGAAAAGATGTGTGATTGTGCTGATGAGGAACCAGAAATGGGGATAGCACAAAAGACGGGATTTGGAGGGCCTGGAGGAGGTATCGAGGGCGGACGACATACCACCAGATAAGCAGAATAGGCTTTCCCTCTTGTGCGAGCATCGCCATATACATCAGCCAATATACCCACCGCGACAGCGATCGGCGCGCTTGCAAACACCCCACAGCATAGTCGAAAGCCCAGCAGCGACGACCACGTCGGAGAAAGGGCACACGCCATGGTGAAGAAGAAGAATGCGGCGAAAGTGACGGTTGTGAGGAGCTTTCGGCCAAACTCCTCGCTCAGCGGCGCCCATATCACGGGGCCGAAGACATAGCCCAGGAGGAAGATGGAGATGGGGAGGACTTTTTGCTCTTGAGACACGAGCCCGAATTCATCTGTCATTTGGGGAATAGCCATGCATGGCAGGGCGGAGCCCATTGTTGAGTTGATGACGAGCATGCATATAACGGCGAGGGCGTACGACTTCTTGAACTGTTCGAGGGGGTGTTAGAGGTGTTTTATGGATGTTCTGAGAGCAGAAGAAAACTCGAGGATGACTGACAAAGGACCAGTTGTGTGGGTTCTCGGGGTCATCGACTTCCCAGCTTACGACGATGTAGCTGTCATTGTTGTCATTGTTTCGAGATGCTGGCTGAATGGCATTCAGAGGACTTGTAGTCGAGGGCTTGTTGGCAGGATGGCTTATTGTGCGGGAGGGTTGGCCGCCATGAGAAGCGCTAGCACTACTTGCTCGGGCGCTATCTGGGATCTTTATTCCTGTGTTGTTCAAGTTAGAAGTCCGTCTTCTTGGCTTGGAAAGCAGCGATGGTTGTGGCATTGAAGCAAGTTTGAGGAAGTTTTGAGGCAGCCGTACCATGTGGAGGATGCTTAGAGACCAGACACGTTTCATTGGACTGGTTTCCAGCCATGATGATGAGGCCTTAATGAATTGGGCACAAAATAAGAGATACGATTTGCCTGTGTTTCAACTGGCGATTGATCAAAAGCATTGCCACAAATGTCCTTTGAGAGTTCAGAACCTTGGTAGATCGGTTTCGCCAAGTTGATGAAAAGATCACAGTATGTATCATCAGCAAGTGTTGACTGAAAGGATGGATTTCGAATGACAGCATTGGCGCGATGGAAGAGGCGCAAAGAAGTTGGAACCAGTGAATGCTCGACCCGACTTGTGTCAGAAAATGGCTGGCAGCTTGGTCCTGGAGTTCTCGTACAACGATGTAAGTAAAATTAATTAATTTGGGGACCTTGCTGTATAATACCGGGATCATCGCCTGAGAATGTTCCCCCACACAGCATGAGCCGAATTGCCCCAATACGAGTTTGGCCTTCCATTGTACCTGGCATGCAGAGGCATCACATCAAAGGGGCGACTCGAGGTGCCCGAACCGAGGTGAGACATGCTGAACGGCAGTACCATGTCCTATGTCACCACGCAACGAGCAAGATGCAAGATGCATCTGCGGACTGCGGGCGCCAAATGTCTCGAGCTTATGGGCGGGATTCTCGATTGCCGTTATGACGTGTCTCCTTCCCCAGAAGATTTCCTGCGGCGCCCGATAGTCTCAGGTCCCTCGTGCCAGAATATGCAAATCGTCCTTTGCTGGGGAGACTAATGGGGAGTAGGTTGGCGGCTCATACACACAAAATGCGTCTTCAGGCGGGGACGACTGACGGCGATAACGGAATTCGAAGAAAGAAATACTTTGCTTTTGACATGGCTATGTTTTGTCCTTTATCCTTGATCTTCTTCCTCTCTATGTCTCGAGGTTGATTTGCCTTCCGAATCTTGCGTAGAGCTCGACCTTGAGCTGTTGCATCTCCTCGCGCACCGTGCTCATCTTTTCTTCCAATTCGCTCGTCTCGTCGTCTATTCTTGTCGTGGCCGTCTCCAGCATCTCTTGTGCTTGCACTAGTGGGATGTGAAAAAATGCATCGCCGATTTTGTATCTGTCGTGACACAAAATGGTTAACGCGAGGCTCCGCGGGGCAGAATTGATCAAACTGGGATAATATACTGAATCTTCTCGTCCTCGTCTGCAAGCTCTAATTCGGTCGACAAATCGTCCAGTTCTTCCTTCTCCTTCTGCAAGAAAATATCAGCTTTATCAGTGCCTAATCTCGTGATGCAAGGTCAGAGAGAAGCGGTTTCCTCTCCCGTCCGGATGCTTACACTCTTCCCCTTAAGCTGCTCTTCTAGAGCCAGCTCCCTTTGATGCAGACGACTGAACTTGTTGATCTTATCCTGGTCTTCTCGTCGAACTTCCACTTCATCGCCGGCTGCCTGCTCATCCTCTTTGGATAGCTGCGCAAATGTGTCAGCAGGTGCTGGTAAAGGCTCGGCCCACGATGTAGTTCAGGGGCAAGAGACACAAAGCCAGGTGCATATTCGATCTTACCATGCGACGCTGCATTAATGATGCCATTGCGAAGAAGAAAAGACTTGATTTGCAGAATATTTCGACAGTAAAGGAAATCATTTTCGCACCCAGTGACCCCTCTATTACTGCTGCTTCGAGTTTCTGGTGGGGGCACTGTGTATCTTGACGGTCAACAATTGATAATCACACTGTACTCTATGGCAGTGACAAGACGGAACGCCCCAAACACGTCGCAACTCCACGCCCTGTTCAACAACGCGTCTAAAAATTGCTTCGCCTTGCACAGCGCGTTGGTTCCTAGAAACGATTGCTTTCAGCCTCAATCTATCATGGCTATGGGCAAGAAGGCCTATCCGAGGGCCACTGTCAAGAAAATTATCAAAGCGCATTCGAATATGGCTATCAAGAAGAGTGCAGATGTCACTGTGCGTGCCAACGTGTCCCGCAACGATATACGACACTGACGAAATCGATAGATTTTTAAATTATGTCCTTTTCATGGAGACGTATGCTTCCCTCCTTCCAGCCCATATATATACAAGGCATCAATATGTAATAAATACAATATTGACCGTGGAACAGTCTTGTGAAAGAAGCTGCCATCTACGCGAAGCAGTCTGGCGAACGAGGATTGACGGCCAGGAGTGTGAACAAAGTTACTCGAGTAAGCGCACTCAGCACACATACAATCTCCATGATATTTAGGAGAACTAATCAAGCCGTGTAGGATACCCTGGCCAAATTCAAGGGCTGAAGAAGCAGCGTTGATACAGGATCCGATGACGAACAACAGAGCCAGGCAAGGAACTCATCTTGATCGTGGAGGTCATATATATGCATGCAGAAAAACCTGTTCAAATGGGACAGCCGCAATTGCATGGGCCTGTGAACAAGCCGTGGCCTTGGTATCGCTACAAGCATATATTCAACAGTTATATGATGCACGTCACGTTCTTGATTGGGCGCGTCGAAGTGCTGGACCTGGTACACGGGAGACGGAGGCGTGGAACAGATCGCGATTATCTTGGCGCCGTTTGCCCCAACCTTGAAGGCTGTTTTGAGCGGCGGTGGATTGGATGGGCACGAGACTACCAGCAGTAGCAAGCAAATGAATGGAGCTACTTGCCCTGTGTTTGCAGAGACATAAGGTCGAAAGAGATGATGAACAGACGATAGTAACGATGGAACTAGTCAAAAATCGATACAATTGTGACGCTTGTGACGCTTGTAACGCTTGTTGGCGCATTGTCTTGTCCACCAAGCTGGCCCTCACTCAGAGCCGTGATTCTGCCTGTTTCTACGGATTCGAAGTGGGCAGCTGGGGTCGCGCCGCACAGCTCATCCTCCCAGCTGGCTGTGCAGGGGAGGGCGACCTCCCGCACCCTGTGGACCCTACCAGCTTCATGCTTCCTGTTGTAACCAACACTTTCTCCGTCTCACTCTACCTGATCCCTCTTTGGTCCATCAACCCTCTTGATCTTTGAACTCTACCTCCAGGTCGACTGCCATCATCCGCACACTAATCAACACGACAAAACCGTGACAGCACAATCACAGCCAGCTTCGCCTGTCGAGCCCTGCCCTTCCAACAGCCTCACAACTTTCCCCACCTACTCGTTATAGTAGACAAGTATCAGAAATGGCTGCAGCTGCGACCCAATCCGCCCCCAAGGCATCCAAGAATAAGCTTGCCAGCGCCATTGAACGCGTCAATTCACCTGCCCCTAGTGTTGGCTCTGGTGCTGCTGCCGATTCGCAAGACGAGGGGTACGATAACCCGTACATCAAGGAGCTTCAGAAGTACACAAATCCCTAGTTGTTCCTACAGAATGAAGCGACATGGAGCTGACAGTGAATAAACAGGAATATCCGCAACTTGAACAAGAAAATTGTAGGTCACTATTGGGTGCCCAGTGACCAGGGCCTCGCCTGAGCGGCCACCTACAACAGGGGGCGAGCCATGTTTGCTAACTAGGCGTTCTTAAAGACCAATGCTTCGAAAACCGACTCCCTCCTTCGCCAGCATGCTGGCAAGTCCCTCGACGAATTAGTTGCTTCCAAGGTGATCAATGCCGACCAAAAGGCCCAGATCGAGAAGAAGCCTGCTTTGCAGGCTCAGTTGGCTCAGACGGAGGAGCAGTTGGCGCAATACCAGAAACTCCATGAGCAGTACCGCTCACGTGCCGCAGCAGAGAAGGCCGAGTGGGAAAAGTCTCTTGGCCAACTGAAGGAAGATGCCGTTAGCGAAGCCAAGGCCGGCTTCCAGCAGTCCATGAAGGACAATCTACTGGCCTTGTCGCAATTCTTGAGGCTCGCAGCCTACCGTCGCGAGGAAGCTAACGATCCCGAGTCGGACGAAAGCCAGGCTATTGAGGGAGTGCTGCTGGCCATCTACGCGGGCGATGACAGTGCTGTATCCTCTATGCTGAAGCTCGTGCAGGGGACGGATGACAAAGTATTGAGTGTCCCTGGCGAAGAGCTGCAAACGACTTGTGAGTATTTCGATTGATCTGAAACTTGCTCATCCACTCGAGAAACTTTCACTGACACGACCCCAAGATTCTGTCGTCAAAACTCTCGCTGAGAAATACAAGACCCCATTGTACAACGGAGCCGGCCAGCAACTTGAAGGGGCGTCTCCTGAGGCCGCTGCTGCCACCGAGGTTGCTGCTGGCGATGCGTCTACAACGGGTGAACAAGCTGTTTCGGATTCTACCGGACAGGGACTTGCTCATGCCAGTGTCGCTGACGATGCTGCCAACGCTGTAGCTGAACCCCAATGGGATACCGAGAATGGTCTTTCGGCTTCGCAGGAGTGGGTGGAAGTAAAGGTGCCGCATGATCCATCGGAAACCGAGACTAGGCTTAATGGCACTCCTTCTGCGGTTGATGTCACTCAGTCGCAGTCTTGGGCGGATGACCAGCCCGAGCCGGTCAAACAGGTGAGCTTGTTTTTATTCTTCCGAGAAGTCTTTCTTCTTCTCCTTTTTCCGACAGCGGTTCCCAGCGTGGCCAGCGCAGCTAACTTCAGGGACTACAGGCCACCCCCGCTGGGTCCGGCGATGGGTTCCATCCGGTTCAGCGCAACAAGAGCCGTCAGGAACGCGAGGGCAATGGTACCTGGCGAGGCCGTGGACGAGGAGAGCACCGTGGCCGTGGTGGCCATCGCGGAGACGGTCGTGGGCGAGGCCGTGGGCGCGGCGGAATGCCCTCCCGACCTCGCCGAAATGAGGAGTCGTCTTAATTTTCTCGCGAACAAAATGTTTGTGCCATATTTTGAGTCTTTGGTTGCAATCATAGCAAATGGCAATCTGTACATCATGTCATGGTGGCGTTCGGCGGGTTTTCAGCCGGTTTTGGGGAACAGGGCAGACAGTGGACATTGGGACATCGCATCGCATCGCATCGCATTTGGACTCTCTGAGCACAATCACCCTAGCTATCAGATTGGTGTTTCACAGCAGTGGCTGCGGCGTGCTCGGAAATTTCACATCGCCTACGGAAAGGAGATGTTTGTGTAGGTAGAATCCCTCGTGAAGGGGTCGGATTGGGCTTGTATCAACAGAATAGAAAAAGTATATGAGAATGACACGACGGCCATGATGATATCTTAACTCGATCCTCTCTTAGCTTAGGGCTCCAAAGCTGCCATTGACTTGCTCATGCGAGTTGCTTGCTTGATTCTAGGATTATGGGGAGCTCGGGCAGTGGTTTTGCTCGTATGCATCAATTGAGCGGTTCAGCCTCGCAGGTGATCTGATCGTTTCCACAAGAACCCTTATCGGAGCTCGATTTGTGGGCGAGACAGCTCTTATCGGGGCCGCGGACGTCAGCCTTGCAGGACTTGGCTGGCAGTGGTGACTTGAAATGGGCGGTGCTAAAAGGACAGGTGGACGGAAAGTGACAAGTGGGGTTGTCATGACATAACAAGCCGTCGTCGCAGAGGCCACATCAACCTTTTGAAGTCACAGTGGCCCTAACCTTAAATCTCCGCCGACCACACGAGTTGGTGAGCCAACTAACCTTGGCCCTATTTGGCGCTTAAACGTCTTTCCGTTTATTTTTATTCTTCCCTTCTTCCTTTTGTTCTTTTGTGGACTCCCCCTTCGGCGCATTGCACGAGCGAAAGCAGATTTACTGGCGGCTACACACCGAGTGTTGATGCATCGCTGAATTATTTGGAGCAGTTCTCCGCAAATCACCCGCCCAACATGGTATCTTCACCGCTATCGCCATTGAAGATGCTCCTCGGAGCCATCTTTCTCTTCTCCGCCAATGTTTTTGCGGCGGCGGCTGTGCTCGGCGTCGACCTGGGCACCGAGTTTATCAAAGCTGCCTTGGTGAAGCCAGGCATTCCACTCGAGATTGTCCTGACCAAAGATTCTCGACGAAAAGAAACTTCTGCCGTCGCATTTAAGCCCTCCAAGTCGGGCCCCAAGGCGGGCCAGTTCCCCGAACGATTATATGGTGCGGATGCCATGGCAATTGCCGCGCGATTCCCTGGCGAAGTCTACCCGAACCTGAAGACGCTCCTCGGTCTCCCCATTGACAATACCGCTATAAAAGAATATGCTTCTCGACATCCGGCACTTCAATTGAAGGCTCATGCCACCCGCAACACCGCTGCTTTCAAGTCAGGTGCATTTACGCCGGAAGAGGATGCCTGGATGGTCGAGGAACTGTTGGCTATGGAGCTCCAGAGTGTGCAGAAGAACGCAGAAGCTACGGCCGGCGATGGTTCGTCGGTTCGTTCCATCGTCCTGACTATTCCTCCTTTCTACACGGTGGAGGAAAAGCGGGCTGTCCAGTTGGCGGCCGAGTTGGCTGGCCTCAAGGTTTTGAGTCTGGTCAGTGATGGACTGGCTGTGGGCTTGAACTACGCTACCAGCCGACAGTTCCCCAACATCAACGCAGGTGAGAAGCCGGAATATCATCTTATTTTCGACATGGGTGCTGGGTCTACCAGCGCCTCCGTAATGCGATTCCAGAGCCGCACCGTCAAGGATATCGGAAAGTTCAACAAGACTGTGCAAGAGGTTCATGTTCTGGGCAGCGGTTGGGACAGAACTCTGGGCGGTGATTCACTCAACTACTTGATCATGGACGATATGGTGTCTCAATTCATCGAATCCAAAGAAGCTCAAAGATCTCTGCCACCGCCGAAGGGTTCAAGGCACATGGACGTGCCATGGCAAAGATTGGCAAGGAAGCCGAGCGAGTTCGACATGTCTTGAGCGCCAACCAGAATACGCAAGCAAGCTTTGAGGGTCTTTACGAGGATGTCGACTTCAAATACAAGGTTACACGTGCTGAGTTTGAGACCATGGCTGAGGGCCATGCTGAAAGAATAGGCGCCGTTATCAACGACGCCATCAAGGTGTCTGGCCTTGATCCAAATGAGTTGACCTCGGTCATTCTGCATGGAGGTGCCACGCGCACACCGTTTGTGCAGAAGGCTCTAGAGAAGGCTGTTGGCTCTTCGGACAAGCTTCGATCCAACGTCAACTCGGACGAGGCTGCCGTGTTCGGAGCTGGTTTCCGTGCTGCCGAGCTCAGTCCCAGCTTCCGCGTCAAGGAGATCAGAATCTCCGAGGGGCCCATGTACGCTTCCGGCTTAAAACGAGCGAACAGCAAAAAGCCACAGCGACAGCGTCTGTGGACTGCCAGCTCACCTCTCGGCGGAGTTCCCAAGGAGATGACCTTCAACGACCAGGAAGATTTCGCTCTTACTTTCTATCAGCAGGTTGGCTCCGATGACCGAGAGACTGCGTCCTTGGTGACCAAGAACCTAACTGCGACTGTGGCTGCCATGAAGGAGAAGTATCCTTCTTGCATAGAATCCGAGATTGTCTTCAAGCTTGGTGTCAAGCTGAGTGCAGAGAATGGCGAAGTCCAGGTGGCAAGGGCTGCAATCGAGTGCGAAGCTGAAGTGACCGTCACGGAGCGCCTTGTTGATGGCGTTAAGAACCTCTTTGGGTTTGGTGGCAAGAAAGACCAGCAGCCACTCAATGGCGACAGCGAAAAGGTCGACGCAAATCAGTCCGAGGGCTCTGAGGAAGCTATGAAGGAGGATGCCAAGTCGACCACCACGTCTGCCGGCTCCGGATTTGCGACCTCTTCCAGCTTCACGGAGTCAGGGACGCTTATTGAAGAGACCAAGGAGGTCAAGAAGAGGCAGATTGTTTCCATCCCAGTTGAGACCGAATTGGAAAAGGCTGGCGTACCAGGACTACCAAAGGCTGAACTGACCAAGGCCAAGGACAGGCTCAAGGCTTTTGCGGCCTCTGACAAGGCCCGATTGCAGCGTGAGGAAGCTCTTAACCAGCTCGAAGGATACACGTACAAGATCCGAGATCTTCTCGAATCAGAAAGCTTCATCACTTCGTCTACCCAGAAGGAGCGTACTGCATTAGCTGAGAAGGCCAGCGAAATTGGTGAATGGCTGAACGAGGACGGCGCCGAAGCCACCAAGGAAGTCCTCAAGGCCAAGCTCAAGATTCTCCAGGACATTGTTGTCCCTGTCCAGACCAGGATTGAGGAAGCCGAGAAGCGGCCGGCCAAGATCACTTCGCTTAGGGACGTTTTGAAGCGAACCGGCGACTACATCGACGGAATCCACAAGCAGATTGCGGAGCATGAGGAGTGGCAAGCTACAGCCTCTGTTGCAAGCGCCAGCGGATCGGCACCCACTTCGGACTCTTCAGAGACATCAACGGGCGAGTTTGACGGCCTCGAGGATGATGACGCAGCCCAAGCCACCAAGAAGGGTGGAAAGGCGGAAAAGGAGCCCGCTGGTTCCGTGCCCCTCTGTTCTCAAAGGAAGAGCTCAAGGAATTAGAGACGCTTCGCAAGTCGACCGAAGATTGGTTAAAATACATGGAGGAAAAGCAAGGCAAACTGACCGAAACCGCCGACCCCATCCTCCTTGTCAAGGATCTCACAGAAAAGACGCGCAAGCTTGACAAGGTCCGTATGGACTTGGCACTCAAGGCTGTCCGCAACTTTGACAGCAAGGCCAAGAAGGCCAGCAAGGATGGAAAGAAGAAGGACAAGTCAAAGAAGAGCGGGGATGCAGAGGAGCCCACTGGTGGGGAGCGCATCACCCCGGAGCAAATGGAAGAGTTGCTCAAGAAAGTCAAGGAGATGGAGGAGAAACAAAAGTCCGGAAAAGAGGCGGCAGACAAGGAGGCGGACCAGAAGGGGGCTGGGGAAAAGCCCGGCCATGACGAGTTGTAGACTGGGAGATGTGAAGTATCATGATGGCAATGTGTATATATGTACAAGAGGCAGCAGAGAAAGCATGAATAAACCACAAAGCTTTAGATCATCGAGATGGCACCGGGTTTTTTTTTTTCTTTTTCTTTTTCTTTTTCACGACTACCGTGGTGCAGCGCTGACCCCAAGATCATGAAGTTGAACCGCGTTGGAAGAACGTGTTCGGAAGATCGTAGATTGTAGGGTGTGAAGTTCCTCGGGTTTGGTATCAACTCTTCTCGAGCGCTGCCGATGTGGTTGCACGCCAGGCAATTAATTACGCACACGGGATCCATGGCCCAACCCGCCCACGCAGTACAAGCCTCTCACAAGCGTAAGCACGTAAGCAGTGCTTTATATGGAACAAGATGACCGCAGTAGTCCATGTGTGTGTAGGTAGGTACTGGTTACTGGTACTGGATGGAGTACGTACATCCATGGCAGCTGCCACCGGCTGTGAGTGAAGAGTCACAGTTGTTGAGCTCGAAGCCATTGTGCTCGTGTCCATTCTCCTTACTGTTTGTTTCATCATCAAACGCTCACTATTCCACCTTTTGGGTCAATCGCCGAATTTTCAGCTCGCAGATCCAGATCCAGTTTCCCAGTCATTTCTGTAGCCCGCAGGTCACTCACTCATTTACTCTGTCTTTTGTTGTGGAAAGGGGAAGAAGAAGAAGAAGAAAAAGACAGGTACACTCCTTTTGTCCTTCGGACACTTTTTGAAAAGCAGCCGTTTCCCCCTCAACACCATGAAGACGTTTCCCATCCTCGCCGCCACCCTCGCCGCCACCCTCGTCGCCCACGTCTTCGGCGCCGCGGTGCCAGCACACGGCCCCTCGAAGCGCAGTTTCTCTCTGGAAGCGAGGCCCAAGAATGATCAGCGGCGAGATTTTGCCTCTGACTGGGCCGCTGCCCATGGCCGCTGGGGAGCAGCGCTTCCAGGGCGTCTCTGGGCAAGAGTGCTCTCGCTGAAGGTGGTGAGTCTCCAACTGATACATTGCCTATGACGAGACGCATGGGGACTAACTTGTTTGACTATTCTGCTGGGTGAAAAAAAAAAAGAGGGCAGTGCTGGAGCCAGACCCATTGTTCATGACCAGGCTTACATCACCGAGGTCGAGTTTGGGACGCCTCCTCAGAAACTAAAGATGATCTTGGACACGGGGTCGTCCGATGTGTTCGTATATGCTTCCCAGCTGGTTACCCGATTGAATGTTGAGGATTATGAAACAGGCGTGCTGATATTCATCCGTGCCAGCTGGGTCCAATCGTCAGATACAATCTACCGCGTCAACGACCAAGGCCCCTGGGCACCGCGATATAAGCCAGATTCGTCCAAGACAGCTAGGCGCATCGACAAGGCCGTTTGGGGTGTTGAATACCGTGAGATTTCCATGCCGTCCTCTGCATGTCGCGCATCTGAAAATGGAAAATAGCGTCTTGTTGGACAAAACTCCCGCTAACAAACGGCTACCTGCAGTTGACGGAACCACAGCCACAGGCATCGTGTACCATGACACCCTCCTCCTAGGCGGCTTCCGCGTCCCCAACGCAACGATCGAATCCGCGCAGATCATGGCTCCGCGGTTCGAAACCGAACACGCCATCAGCGGCATCATGGGCCTCGCCAAACGCCTCCCCAATAATATCACGCCCCCTACGCCGTCCTTCCTCTCCATCCTCCGGCCGCATCTTCACAGGCCCATCTTCACGGTCGACTTGCGCAGAAACGCCCCCAGCCGCTTCGACTTTGGGTACATCAACGAGTCTATCCCCTCAGACAACATGACATGGCTGGCGTCTCGATCCGACAGCCCCCACTGGGACATCGACCTCGACCTCACGGCCTGGAAGGACGACCACCCCATGTGGATGTACCACCGCTTCCAAGCCACCATCGACACAGGCACATCCCTCATGTTCCTGCCCGACCCCCTCGCCAGCAGATACTGGCTCTCCATCCCCGGCGTCCAAAGCAGTGCCTCCCCCTCTCCAAAGCATACATGTTCCCCTGTTCGCAGGCCGACTCCCTCCCCGATCTCCTCTTCAAGCTCCCTCCACAGAACACGTCCTCCGCATCCCGGGCACATATCTCAACTACGGACCCGTCGATTCCGACCCGTCCTTGTGCTGGGGCGGCATGCAAAGTGCCCAGGACATGGACGTCACTGTTCTGGGGACGTGATGCTCAAGGCCGTCTTTGTTGCGTTTGACGTGGACAAGAACAGAATTGGCTTGGCCAATAAGAAACTCGACGATATGTGAAAAAGGAATCATGACGTATACATTTTTTTATCATTTTCTTGCCCACCTACTATTGAAGTAGTCAGCTAGTTCGTCAGCATATGGTCGGTTGGTTGGCTGCCTGCCTGGCGGAAAAAAACGAGTCGACTTTTTCGTTGTCCGGCTCTGTTCTTGTACATTTCACACCTTCTTTTCCCGTTTCGGAAGGTTACTAGATAGGTATTAGCTTTGCATATACAAGTGCCGATGCAGCAGCAATTGACATACAATTGTAAATGCCTTGTGGCTGCATAAGCTTTGCGCCATTTCCCAAACATGTGCTAGAACAAGGTCACTGACTACTTGTTCAAAGAGAAATGAACAAGACGATTCACCACAACCACAGGCGGCAAAAACAGACTGTAATGCAACGCAGAAAGCAACGAGGCCAGCATAGGGACAGACACACAAACAAAAACTCGGGGCAGGAATGGACATTGAAGCACAACCATCGGCCTCGTCGTGATATATACAAGTTCAGAAAAGTCATTGGCCTTGATTGACATGGGTTCAAAAAAAAAAAAAAAACAAGCAGCCCTTGTTGCCCGCCCTCTCCGTCCACTCAACCTGATTTCACGCCATGTATCCCATCTCATTCGTCGACCTTGCCGCCCAAGTCCTCCCTATGAAGTCCATGCTGCAAGAAAAGAAAGCAAGAAGAACATATTATTCTCGTCTTTCCCCTCCCCAAATCTAGATATTAAAAAGAGTTGTATGATTCGTAAGTTGTTCACACGGGGTTTGAACACAGCCCCACTGAGGGTTCGAGGTCCTTTGGGCGCGATGATGTCGGGGAAACAACAACTCATGTCAAGTGAAAGTTGATCAATAGTAGTAAGAAGCCGAAATTGCGACTACTTCGGCTTTGGGTGTAGCTGGTAGTTTTGCACGTGTGCAATCTGGTTCCGTTATGCCGTATGTAAGATTAAAAAAAAACGCCAGGGATCGCTTCGTCAAAAAACAGTTGTGAGTGACGAGCGTAGTAAAAGAAAATTAATGGTCAGGGAGCAGTGGTATAATATTTGCGCATCCGTGGTCACCCTACCCAATGCAACGAGGGAAAATAAAAGCGAGGACAAATTTCAAGTACCGCGAAGTGACATTGTTGCCCGATAGAATTGATGCTGCCAGGGGTGGGGCCAGGGACTGAAGCTCCGCAAGCCACGCAACATGCATTCAAGCTTGCCACCACCAAGGCACAATGCAGTGTGGTTTGCGTAAACATGACGAGAGCCCCAAAAGTCATCGACAGCCTCTGCGGCAAGGTAGCTGGCGAGGCGCCAGAGGCACAAGAAGCGTGTAATTATTGTGTTTACTGTTCGGCGTCACCATCTAATTTTCGGAGACAAAAAGACACAACAAGTCAGCGGGAGGAGTCGTCGAGGTCAGCGTGGGTCACGAGATAATAGTCACCTTCGCTGGCCCCAGGCGTTGGGGGCATGTTGGCAGAGCTGGGTGCTTGTCGAGGAGCGCGAGCGGTGCCTGGTCGCGACTTGTTGGACTCGTCTTTGGGTGGAGGTGGGGAGGACCGCCGGGTGCTTGGGGCCGCCTAGCGGGCTGCTTTACCCCTTTGTTGCGATGAAGACGTTCCTCCATGTCACGGATGCGAGCTTCGAGCTCGGCAAGCTCTTGGGTGGTCTTGCCGACATTTTCGCGTCTGCAGCAGAAAGCGGAGGTCAGTCTGACTGATTTTGATACGTTGGGCTGTGACGGAAGGGAGGGGGCTCAGTTGCCAGGTACGCGAGGAGCACCAACCTCTCATTCACTTGCTGGTCAAGATCGGAAACTGAGTTGTCGATGCGGAAGATGTCCATCAGCTCTTGGGAGAAGGAGCGAGCAACAGTCCTTGAAAAGAGAAGCCAAAGGTTAGCTGGCTAGGTGGCCCCAAGAGTAAAAAAATAAGCGTGAGAGCTTCATCTCTCCTGTATAAACAGACTGATGCCGTCCCATGCCAGGTCGGACCGTATGGCCAAAGGACCATCGGCACGCACAGCAAATGGGCAGGATTGTACGTACGACAAGGGTCGGCGTCCGCTGGGGACCCAGTCACGATCGAGCTCAGCGTCAGTCATTTTTGATGATGAGATTGTTGTTGTCGAATAGACGATTTGATGGGCGATGGCGGTGTGGGCAGCAGTAAGTGATGTAGTATGTAGTAGTAGTGTGCGGTGGTGGCAAGCAACGCAACGCAACGCAACACAATCTAACGGCGGCAACGCTGGAGAGATATAAAACGGTGGACGTCTGGGGATGGAGATGCAAACGTCGAGACCCGGGGGCGTAACGAGAGGCGAAAGAGATATAAAAGAACTGGCGAGATGCAGAAGCGAGGATGGAAAAGGGAGGAAGAAAGAGAAGGGACTGGGAATGAGACTGGGACTGGGACTGGTTGGTACTGGGACTGGCACGGGGCAGATACATAGAATGCTCCCGAAGTGAGGGTGAGCACAAGTGAGCACAGTGAGCACCACCAGACCAGGAAGCACCAAACTTGGTTCGGAGTGAGTGACAAGACAGCGGCTTGTGGCCTTGCTTGCCTTGGGCTTGCCTTGCCATTTTGCCGCGAATGAGAGAAATGGTGGGGCCCCCATTTGAAAGATGCACGCGTGCGGCAGTCAGCAAGCACTTTACAGTTGCCGTTCCTGTCCCGGTGCCCCCTGGCGTCTGTCTCCCTTTAGCGGATCCTGAGGACCCAAGGGGTGGTGGGGTGGGGTGGGGTGGTCCTAGGCAAGTGCCAGACAAGCAGACATGACGATGATGGGATGGAAAAAAAAAAAAAAAAAAAAAAAGAAGTCGCATCGTCAAGTCATGGCCAGGACAGCAGCATCAGATAAGCGAAGCGGACAGACGTACATGTTCTGGTGCATGTTCTGGTGCATATTCTGATGAGAAGGTGTTGTCATGTTCTCACCGTGATTTCATTGTAATTATGCACAGAACAAGACTCTGCCAATTCCACCCCCTCGGTCCTCTCTGGACGGCGCGGCGCTTTTGCCAGACGGGCCGCAATTTCAGGGACATGATGGAAACGGGTCGTGGATGAGATTTGTTCATTTCGATTCGACTGATTGAAAGCAAGGGATTGGGACACGATTTGCGGAGCACTCCATCATCGTGGTGCGAGCTAGTGCTAGTACGGTACGGGGATGGGATTGTGCAAAGTACATACTTCTATTTTCCGGTGCAATAAGCGAATAAAACGCCCTCCACATTATTAGGAAATGACCGTGATGTCAAGCCGCCGGCCAAAAAGCCAAGGTAAACAACATCAATGTACGGATCAGGCGCCGCAAGCAAGGGTGTTTCATGCCTGTGCGGAGTACCGAGTATGTTAATTTCCAACGTCACTGTTTTTGGCCGCATCTGTCTAGCCTAATCTGAGGGTCGGAGCTAGTACCAGACTTGCCTAGTGCCGACTTGCCTGGGTTGGATGTCAGCCGAGGCCTGCTTGCGGTCCTTGCGTCTCGGTCTGTTCGGTCGGCGTCGGCAACAGGTCTAGGGTACGAAAACAACCCATTTCTGTTTGAATATTGGCGTTCAATTTTTCATCCTTCATCCATCACATCGCACCCCCAAGCACTGCGACTTGTGGCGAGCGAGCCAACGACGCCGGGGCCCGATTAGTGTGGCGCTTTTGGCTTCGGGGCCTACCGTGTGCCGACGAAGCATTGATTGCTGTGAGTAGCCAGCCCTGTCTGTGCCTTGTGGATGTTGTTGCTGTTCCCGACGTGGTAGAATTGATGTCAGTAGGCAGCATGGGGGCTATTCAGCAGGAGGTGGGATGCATTCAGGGTCCCTTACTCACGAGCATCTCCGAGACCATTCACCCCTTCTGCTGCAGGAAAAATAAAGGTCGTCTCAGACGTACCCGGTGGTCAAGGTCGGAAACAAGGGCGACGTCGGCAGCGTCGAGATTCAGGACCTTCTCTTCACAGTCAAGGGAGCGGCGTCCATGGAACTGCCAGGATCGCGGTTTCTATATTGAGGTGGCCGACCGCTGCCTCGCGAGGTCCTCGTCCCTACCGGCACCATCTTCACGGTTCCGTTCATCATCCCCGCGGGCTTGCCTTTCCGGGAAAGAAGCCCCTTTGTCTCAAGCTACCCGTCATCGGTGTCGAGATCTGCCCGTCTACTATTCCTCCCTTTCCCCCGCCAGTTTCCGAGGTGGCAATCATCCCCGTCCCACCAGGTGGCAAGCCTAGGCCAACAACTTACTACCCGTACACTCAGACCAACCGTTACGAGACAAACATGACGGTCTGCGAGTCGTCCACCATGGCCTATCACTACGACAAAGTCCGTCTTCTTAGACTAGACTTGTTATAATATAAAACGAATAATAAGTGTGAGGCCAGACAATATTCATTTCCCCTTCTCCCTCTTCTTTTTCCTGCCAAGGTTTGTTTGTTTCTACCCAATAAATGCTAGCTATACATACCTAGCTGGGTAAACATCCACCCTTTACAAGATGTCTAACAATCTACGTCGTGTTACGCATTACAAGTTCACCCTGGAAACAGAGTTGAGGGCCACAGAATGCTATACAATGGTAATAAAAGTTCGCTTTGGCAGCGACGAATCCCGAGCACAATGACGCGCTGAACACAGTTTGCCATTGCAGTCCAACGTGGGCTTTAGTGTAGTATACATAACCCTAAAGCCCCTATAATTGTGTACAATAAGCGCTGCTAGTGGTTTCATCGCATAGGGTCAGCATGTCCCTTGCATGCCTCCTCGTGCCGTGGCAACGGGTATATACATCTTTTTTTCCCTGTTCCCAATATCTATTTATATTCCACCTCGTCATTGCTGTCCAAAAACAAAAAGAAAGCCCCGCCGTATACTCGAGAGGAAAGCCCGCGTCTGTCCTTCTCCCTCCAAGCACGGAGTCGAGTATTTCAGTCCCATCTTGACTTGAGTCAATGAGGTCAGGTTTCGTTATTTATCCAAAGTCTTGATTCTTAATCGTCCTTTTCAAAATGTCTCCAAACCAAAGGTGACCCCCTGTCGAAATGCCGTTTATCCAAAGCCGACTTATTGGTGTTCAGCGCGTATCGCTGGCTTGACAAGCAAGGCGTCAAGTTCCAAGGCAAAGTGCCCGCGATCGCCCCTCCACTAAATTCGCTTGACTCTCGAGATTGTGTTGCTGAAAAGCAACGGAACCAAAACGAGGCGGCAGAAATGCTTCAAATTCAAGAATCTTTGACGGACCACTTGAACGTCTTCCCACAGTCCCCTTGTTTCTCGACCCATTCATTAATCTTCTTGGTGTTCCATCCGCTCATATATCGCTTGGAGTCGTCATCATCCTTCTGGGCGGGCCTGCCGTGTCTGATCTTATAAGACAACGAGCAAATATAGTTTTGGAAGCGAAACTGGAAGCAGTTGTCAAGGCTCAGGCAGGCATTCCTGCAATCGTCGAAACTCTTGTAGGCCGCGGCTTCTTTATCGGACAAGCCGTCCTTCTTGGCCCGATTCACCAAGTATTCGTCATATTTTGCTATTGAGGTATTCAGGTACAGCACGTCGTCGCTCAAGTTGTCCCAGTCCGGTCGGGCCTCTACCAGGTGTGGGGCCATGAATTTGTGATATAATTCCTTGATGCGCAAAGGCTGGGCAAACTTGCGCTCTTTATCAAGAGCGTATAAATCGGATATCTCCTCGGCCACAACGTGGTGCAAGGTGGCGATGGGCTGACACCACTCGTCCTCGGCGTACGGGAGGGTATGGGGTTTTTCGCCGTTAATCACAGGCCACTGCCGTCTGTTAGCAATTTCTGTTTCTGCCCTTGTCAAACACGCCAGTTGCTTTCAGAATCTCAAGGACACTCACTGCATTGACCACTCCGACGCCAGTCTCATCTTTGAGCGCCTGTGCCCACATGGCATCACCACAGCAAGTATGCTGAACTGCTTCGTCAAACTTATTCGCGACACCCTCCTTTTCGTGGAACATGGCATGCATAGTGGCCTTGGAAACGAGGTAACCGCTTCCTCCATGTCCAAAGGGAGATCGCCCAGATATGCGACACTTCCGATGTAGTGCAATTTTTTGGGATCCAGGTGTTTCAACCATTCAATCAAGGTGGGATACACGATATAGGTATCGGCGTCCACGAAGAAGTACCAATCGTAGTCAGGTCGCATCTTGTAAACCTTCTCGGCCATGTGGATATTCTTGAACTTGTCCAAATTCCATCCTTGGCTGGCAGTATCGTGGAACTTGTTGCATTCTCCTTGGTCGACGGGGCACTTCTTCTGTCGGTGATACAACTCAAAGTCCTTGTTTTTGCTTGACCTCGTCCAGAACCGTGTCAAGACTGTCGTGAATCGTATAGCCCGCAATTTTCTGCTTCATGTCACCGAAGAAGAGGAAGTCGGGCAGGCACTTGAGCGCCGTCATCAGCTGCGTAGGAATCCTGGTATAGGCCTCGGAGGCGCCGGTCTTCATTATAGTCAAAACACTGGATGTATTGGGAAAGTTGACGCACTCGTCGGGTGTGACTGCTTCGGAGCCAGGTGCAACATTCGGTCTGCCAGTGGGAGTCTTGTCACTGGCGGTCAAGTTTTCAGTAGCTTCGTTTCCAAAATTGGGCAACTTTTTGCCGAACCGGGAAATGTCGCAATAGCTCCCGTCTTCACAGAACTGTCCCGTGTTCCTCGTGGTGAGTAGGAAAAAAGCCGCAAATGAGAGCAGACAGAGGGAGAGAAGCGGCCTCCTCGAGAAAATCCGTGGTGATGACATTCTGCCAAGCATCGGTGGTGAGGCCCAAGGCTCTTTGTCCAGAAAGCGGACCATGATGCGCAGGCCGGGTTGGATGGGGATGGTAGCTTCGTGAGGTGAGAAGACGCAGGAGCAATGGGGGTTGATGTCGGCTCTTGGCAACTTTGCTCCTTTGTCGCGTGCGACGACAAATCCTAAATCCTAAATTGGAGCAGATCCAAGAGCAGGGCCGGGGCAGACCCAAGTATTAAAACGCCCCAATGCGTTGAAACAGACAAAATAAAATAGCGAGGATCGAGGATCGAGGATCGAGGATCGCAGCTGCTCCCGACGGCTCCCGACGGGTGGTGCTGCTATATTATCTGCAGCGTTGGCCTAAAGAGCTAAAGAGTGGCAAGCACGTGGGCCGGATGCGGAGCTCGCAGTGGCCAAACGCGCGTACTGGTAGGGAAAGAGGGAAAGAGGCAAAGAGGCAAAGAGAGGACGAGTCCGGGGTCGGCGGAGTAGTCGACGCTCGCATGCGTCAGCAACGCGCGCAAATGACCAGGCAGATTGAGAGAAGAAGAGCAAAGAGGAAGGAATGGCATGGCATTGCATGACAGAGTGTCCATTACAAGTGCTCAAGCCTCAAGACATGGAGATTTGCCGCCCACTTGTCACAGGCCAGGCTGTGTGCATGCATTGATTGATTGCATGGCACCACATGCATGGCACCATTACGAACCCATGGCGACCCATCAGACTGGCACCTCCATATTGCTACTCCCATGTCATCCCCCTTTGTGCTCTTCGTGTTCATGTTCGTGGTTCGGTCCGGTTCGCCGGGGACCAAGACGATGCAACATGACAATACATACATACACATGTACATGATGCAAATCAAGCCACGAGTTAGTTACCTGGAACTCGCGCGCTATTAACCAGTGGCGCGCCCCCTCAGAAACTAGTGACCTTGTTGCCTTGGGTGCTTGGGTGCTTGGGTGCTTGAATGCCTCCATGCAGTGTGTACTGTGTGCTGCGGCTCGCTGAAGGAGTGGAGTTGCTAGCGAACTGTGGACGTTCGTTTCCCCAAAACATCTCCCGAGCTGGATGAATCCATCTGAACTTGGTTCAGGGGGTGGGGATTCTTCGCACTATTGCCGAGGTCCCCAATTTATGCATTCTCTGTGGAGCAGAGCATTCGTCATTCGTCATTCGTCATTCATCATTCGTCGACCATGTTTCAGAGTTTGACGGTTTCCGGAAGCTCCTTCTCATTCCAGTTGTCAGCAGCAAGCGGGCCCCACCTGCCACCTGCCACCTGCCACCTGCCACCTTGCCCCTTGCCCCTTTTTCGGATGGGTCGGTTGCAACATTGCCCGCCTTCAACTTGTTTGACTTGTTTCTGATCTTCATTGACAAAGGGCTGAACTGGACTGGACTTGCTGCACTAGCTGTGTCTCGGTTGAAAGACGCAGTCATTTTAACATTTTAATCGAGATTCAATGCATTGTGACGAGGGGCCACTGTACTGCCAATCCGGGCTCTGCGTGCGTGCAACATCCAACACTGTTGTGCATAACATGACGGTGGCATGGCACATGGTTCGATTCGAAACAATCATGCTCATGTCCTCGGTAATAACCCCTGACTTCGTTACCGTTCCATATCTACGGAGTACTCCGTGTGTATATTCATTACTCCGTACGGATTATATCGAATGACTATTGCGCCAAGACGGAAACTAAAAGGACCCTGTGGAAGCCTGGCCTGGATTCGGGCTGTACACATGTACATATGTTGGACCGCGAAGCTAGGGTTCAATGTGATCACCTCTATTGAGTTGTCCGACCCTGTAAGAGGGCGCGGACTACGGCTTAAATACCTAAGTACCTCTACTATTAGTGGGGTACTTATACAGTGCTAAAATATACTATAAAGTTATAGAGGTCTTAGAAAATAACTAGCTAGGGGTAGACTTTTATCTTAGCTAGTTAAGTAGTAAGACTATTATACAGCTAGGATTAATTATATCCTTATAGGTATAATACACCCCCTAAAGGACTTTATTTAAGGTTCTCTATAATAATTCTAAATTAATAAAATTAGTTAAATTAATACTATATATATATATATATTGGATACGCTAGCTAGCTATATAATTGCTAGTACTAGTACTCCGGCTAGTTAGTTGACAGGAAAACCCATAAATGGGGAGAAAAACCCTCTCGCGTCTGTATTTGGGTTGGCACCGGCCCTGTATCGGGGCTGTGCCGCTCGAAAAGTTACCTATCGTGAAAAGTTGTGGCCAGCTCTCGCTAGCCTTATCCCTAAAATTAATACTATAATATTTAAATTAATTCTATAGTGTAAAAATATAGTTAATTAGTTATAATCTTATTTAAATTAAGGTTATTATATAATACTTACTCTTTAAGTTCTTTACTAAGTATACTAGAGAGTAATTATATAAGCCCTAATACCTTATAAAAGCTTATAAAAGCATTCCCTATAAAAGGCTTTATAAGGCTATTAGTAATTATCTCTTTAGTAGTAATCTAGGTAATATTAAAGGTTCCTTTTATAACCTCTTAATAAAGCTAGTAGTAATAAATATCTATATACTAAAGCTTTATAATAAGCTTAATAAACTCTTCCTTAAGGAGGCAAATTATCTATATATTATTACACTTAATTTTAAGCGTGTTATTACCTAGGCATAGCTTAACCTCTTAATATAATTATCTAAAGGCTATAAGCTCTTTACTATAGTAAGAAAGCGCTAGGAGCTTTGCTTTAGTTAATAATATTATTATAGTAGCTTACCTTCTTATCTTAAAGAGTATAAATCCTTTAAAGAGTTTTATAATATGTTGAGTTAACCAAGGGGGATTCGGGTCCTACGACCACAGGTCACTAGTGCACTAGTTACTCAATGTAAAGGGTTCAATTCTGCTTGTCTTCTAGGTCTAGCTATAGGGGGATTGAGGCTATAGATATACCTTAATCCTAGGGATGCCTCCGCATGCGTGGTGTTATAGGTCAAACACGCTGTCTGGGGCGAAGTGGGGCGAAGGTCCTATGCGACCAATCGCGTTGCTAGTCTAGGTGGGGCGATGAGACCCCGTGCGCCAGTTGCGTTTTAGTGCACAGTGGGGCGATGAGACCCTGTGCATCCAATCGCGCAATTCGACCGTGGTGACGAATTCGTCCGCAATGAATTCGCAGCAATTCTAACACTGGCAATTTTCTCTTTTGTTGTGGGCGCAAGAGGCTTAAAAGTGCAGTAAAATCAATTAAAGGAAATGTTATAACAAAGGGGTGACTAAGCAGGTTTCGCTGCTTTGATTAGTTAGATGTGCAGGTCTGTTATTGAAGACAGGAAAAACAGAGGTAATGACAGAAGTAGGAAAAAGAGAGGTTGTAAGGTTGCTTACGTAGCCAAGTGGGGCTGGTTGTTGATTGCGGCCAATCATATCGCGTGCATTAATTCGGTAGACCCACTTTTAGTCTGATCCGAACATCAGCCGTAGGGGCTAAACATAAGCCGTAGGAAGCTCTAGCAATCTCTCTTTTTCTCTTTTAGCTAAAAAGCTTAAAAACGCAATAAAAATCAAATTAAAGGGAAGTGTTAATAAGTGGATCCTTTAGTGGAAATCCATGGCTGTGATTAGTCTGGGTTTAATCTGTTCTAGACTGTTAATATTAGGGGGAAATAAGGGTATTTGTTATGGACTCGAGCTCGAGGCTCGGGTCCTTCTCGGGTACGGAAGGGACGCGGAGAGTGTGTGGGAAGGACACGTATTATGTGCGGACATGCTTAGGACTTAGGGCTACTGCGCGCGCTATATGCATAGACTACGCATAGAGGGGTATATAGCTAGGCGCTATATAACCTCTTATCTAGTTCTTTCCTTCCTCTTTAAGAATAATAATTACACTTTAAACGCTTATTTATAGCTACCCTAAGGCTAGTTTATAATATTTATTATTCTTTACTATAGACGCTAATAAGTTAGTAGTATTATAGGAGGTTATTAAGAGGTAGGCAGCCTAAATTACTAACCTTACTAATAGGTAAAATATAGCTTTTATATAAAACCCTATTAAGCAGAAGCTATTACTAATAGGCCTACTATTTAATAGTAATAAAGTATTATTCTTAGCTTAGAAAGGCCTTATAGGTTATAAGTTACTAATAGATTAGGAGTTTATTAGTACTATATAAAATTAATAGTGCTTTATTTACTAGAATCTCTTACCTAAGGTATAGGCCTAAGTTACTTCTTACTTTAAAAAGAGTACTTAGTTTATTTTAACTTAAGGCACTTCCTTAAGTACTTAGGGAAAATATTTAATAACCCTTATTAATAGGAGATAGCTATTACTAAGCTTAATTAGCTAAGGTAATAGTAGTATAAGTATTTTAGTAACTTTTATATTTAGTTTAAGTAAAAGTTAGTGCTTATAAGTAGGTTAGATTAGGTAAATATAGTAAAGTTATCTAAACTACACACTACACTTAATAAGTAAATAAGAGATTATAGTGTTAGCTAAGATATTCCCTAGGCTAACTACTTAGTAGTAGTAGCTTACTTTTAGAGTATTATATTAGATATTAAGTCCTACTAGCTAGAGGAGAAGCATTAATTATATAAGCAGTCTTAACCTATAGCCCTTATAGAGAGGTCCTATTTATAGGATAAGGATACTCTAATAATAGACGTTTAATTAGTAAGTATAATAGGGACCTAAAAGGTCTTAGTAAGGCCTTAGCCTAATATATATAACTAAGTATAAGTAATAAAGGGAGTGTAAAGTAAGTGAAGTAAGTCTCTTAGGAAGTGCTAGATACCTACTATAAGGAGGGTAAGTGCTTATAATATAGTTCTAATAAGTATTAGGTTATAAAATGCCTCTTATACTATGCCCTCTGCCTAAAGGAGACGCTATTAGTTAATATATATAATATAGAAGATATTAACCCTAAGGACTTAAGTAATAAGTTAGGAAAAGAGAAGCCCCTTTATTAAGTTATTTAAATAGGGAAGAGAATTAAGAGCTTAGAGAGGCTTTATAGTATACTATTATTATTAAGGATAACTTTAAATAAATCTAGAGTAATATAAATACATTACCTTTCTTAGTCCTTATATTAATAAATAAGATAACCTTTTTAAATATATAAGTTAATATAAGATATAACTACTATACTACTATTAGTAAACGCTTAGTCTAGAAGCTATAACTAAAATATATCCCCTTACTAACTAAGAGAATAGTTTATACTATAGTTAGTGTGAAAAGAGGGGAAGGGAGAATTATAAGAAGAGCTTATTAATAATATATATTATCTGTTTTTAAATAGATATAGATAGATAGGAGACACTAATTATAGCGTATATAATTCTAGGATTAATAAGATAACTTATCCTAGGGATACTATAAATAGCCTGCTATAATATTAATTTAAATATAAAGTATTACTAGCTTACTATAAGGGTAGCTAATAACCTATAGATTTAGACTATAGCTAGTAAAGGGGTAAAGAAGCTTATAGTGTATATTATAGGATTATTATTTATAGGAATAGTATAAAGGGTAAGGAAGTAAAAGGAGTATATATAGCTATACGCTATAAGCTTATAGGAGATTATATCTATACTATAGATTAATACTACGCTAAAACCTATAGAGCAGGAACTCTTAGCGGCCTTACTAGAGAAGTTATAGGACTTTAAGGATCTTTTTAGGAGAGTAAGGCAAATACCCTCTTACTATATAGGGGTAAGTCTAACTACTATATTTGCCTTAAATAGGATATAGAGGGTAATAAACCAGACTTACCTTAAGCACTATTATATAATATACTACGTTAATACCTCCTAGAGATATATAAGTAAGTAATAGACTTAATAGATAAGGGCTAGATTAGGGTAAGCTTATCTTTAGTAGTAGTACTAGTTTTACTAGTAAAGAAACCTAGGAGTAGCTAGAGGTTCTATGTAAACTATTATACACTAAATAAGATTATAGAATAGGACTACTACCCCTTACCTTTAGTAAAGGAGACACTACACTCCTTAGCTAAAGTAAAATAGTTTATAAAACTAGATATATAAGCAGCGTTCTATTATATTTATATTACTAAGGGCTAGGAACACTAGACTGCTTTCTAGATGTGGTTTAGATTATTTAAGTGGTTAGTATACCCCTTTAGTTTAGTAAGCGCGCCTATAACCTTCTAGAGGTATATTAATAAAGCGCTTAGTAGTATTCTTAGGGACTATATTATAGCTTACCTTAATAATATCTTAATTTATTTAAGGGGTTTATAGAAAGATTATATATAGAAAGTCTATAGGGTGCTAGCTAGGCTATAATAGGCTAGGCTAAATCTAGATATTAAGAAATGCGTCTTTACTATAAAAGAGATAAAGTACCTTAGGTTTATTATTTACGTAGGAAAACAGATTTACCTAGATAATAAAAAGATTACGGCAATTAGAGATTAAGAGGCTCTAACATAGGTCTAAGAAGTGCGTAGGTTTCTAGGATTCGCTAACTTTTATTACGATTTTATACTATAATTTTTAGACATTATAAGCCCCTAATTAACCTAATAAAGAAGGGCGTAGTATTCCGCTAGATAAAGGCGTATAATAAGGCTTTTAAGATATTAAAGTTAGCTTTTATATTATACCTAATCCTTATATAATAGGACCTTAATAAGGATATAGTAGTAAAGGCAGATTGCTTAGGAATAGTATTAGGAGGTTACCTTTCCTAGATAAATAACAAAGGGTCTTATATCTAGTAGCGTATTACTTAGCTTATTTATAACTAGCTTAAAGGAATTATATAATATATAATAAGGAGCTTCTAGTAATTATCTTATATCTTAAGGCATAGTTAGCAGAGCTATAGAGTGTTAGTAGTCTATTTATAATACTTATAAACTATAAGAACTTAGAGTACTTCATAGCCCTAAGGAGATATTAGAATAATAGGCATAATAGGCAAAGACTTTAGCACTTTTTAATTTTCACTTACACTATAGGCTAGGGACTTAGGTAGGCTAGCTAGATATATTATTAAGGCGCTATTAGGAAGAGGCATAGTTAGCTAAACTAAAGGTACTTATTATATAATTAGTAATAACACCTACTTAGTTTAGCTTCGGTTAGGTTAGCCACGTATTAGTATTAGGCCTATATTAGTTTTAGAGAGCACCACTCTAAAGGATAACTTAGCTTTAGAAAGTAACATAACGGAGGGTAATTTAGCCTAAGTAATAAGTATCCTAGCTAGGGACTCCTTATTTATAAATAAGCATCTCTAATCCCTATAGGATTAATCCATAGCCTATAATAAGACTTATAGACTATAGCTTAAGGTAGTAAGAGCTAGAGCTTAGAAGTTTCCTAACGCTACTAGTATATAAGAATAGATTATAAATTATTAGATTAGCGCAAAGGGGCGCTTTAATTCTAGGGCTAGACTTAGGTACTAAAGTAAGAGCCTCTAACTATAACTTTAATCTAGCGGACTTATAACTTACCCTTACTAGGTTATCTAGGGCAGAACACTACCTTTAAGGCGCTTTAAAAGGACTTCTATTAGAATAGTATATTATAGGACGTAGCATAGTTTATATATAATTACTACTACTATAAGGGATAAAAGAGTTAATAGTTACATTAGGGCTTACTAAAGCTAATTCCCTTACTAGATAGATATTAGTTATAGATCTCTATTAATTTTATAATAGAGCTCCCTACTAGAGACTAGGCTAACCTATAGTTCCTAATAGTTATTATAGATAGACTCTTTAAATTTATATAACTTAAGGCTATAACATTAATAGAGGCTAAGGCGTGTGTGAAACAGTTTAAGCACTATTAGTGGCAGTTCTATAGTTTCCTTACCTAGATTATTATAGATTACAGGTTAGATTAGTTAAGTAACTTTTGGACAGCGCTTTGTAAGAAGGTTAGCACTAAGCAATTACTATTAACCTCTTACTACCTATAGATAGATAGAGGTATAGAGAGAGCTAACTAGGAGGTTTAGGCGGTATTATAGGTAATGTTATCCTTTTGTAATTTAAGTAGGCAGATTACTTACTAGCCTATTAACTAGTATTAAATAACAGGGATTTCTTAGTGATAGGAGTGAGTGCAAATATAGCTCTTTATAGCTTTAATATACTTATAATCTAAGTACTACTATTTATAGAAGCTTTAAGGACTTTAGTAAAAGAGCAAGTATAAGCATTCCTATAGCATTTAAAAGAGGGCATAGACCTAATGCAAGTAGCTATAGCTTTTATCTAGTAATAGTAATAGGAAAACACAAATAGTAGTTAGAGACCTATAGAATGGTTTTAGGTTAGGGACTATATATAGCTAAGTCTTAAGAATATTAAAATAAACCGCCTATATAAGAAGCTAGACTAGGTTATAGCTAAGTATAAGGTGCTAGAGGTACTAACACTATTAACTATAAAGCTAGATATTCCTAGGGGCTACACCTAGTCTTTTATGTAGATTTAGTCTAGAGGGTAGCAGAGAACCTATTACTAAGTTAAAAGCTAGCTAATAAAAGACTGCTACTAGAGCTAATAATAATGGATGCGGATAACAATCTTGCGAAGTACTAGGTAAAGGAAATTCTTATAGCTAAGAATACGCTAGGCTAGGGATTAAATCATAACATTCTAGTTAAATAGAAAGGTTATATATAGCTAATATAAGAACCCCTAGAAAATGTGTAGAATACTAAGGCACTAGATAGGTTTAAGGCAAAATAGGGGATGTGTAAATAAGTAATAGTCTGAAACAGGTATGAAAATAGGTGTGGTTTAACTTACTCTTAGAGAAGTGAGATAGCTAGAATACACGTAAGAAAGCGAAGGGGAGAATAAGAAGTAAGGGGGTATAAAAATTTTTTTCCTAAGGAGGGGGAGAGAGGAGGTAAGAAGGGGGTATATTATAGACTTAAGCTTAAGGCTTAGGTCCTTCTTAGGTATAGAAAGGACGCAGAGAGTGTGCGGGAAGGACACGTGTTATGTGCGAATATACTTAGGACTTAGGGCTGCTACGCGCGCTATGTGCACAGACCACGCACAGAGGGGTATATAGCTAGGCGCTGTGCGACCTCTTGTCTAGTTCTTTCCTTCCTCTCTAAGAATAACAATCGCACTTTGAACGCTTGTTTGCAGCTACCCCAAGGCCAGTTCATAACAGTATTGTTACTTTACTAGTCTCTTCACCTAACCTTCCACACGTATATTGACCTAGTTATTGTTAATAAAGGTCTTAAGGCTTTTATTTAATAAGGCTTTTGTTATTGTATTAGCAATATTGTCTCTTCTATTAATCTAGCGGATCTTGTGGATCTCGCGCTGTTTGTATAATTGTTGCAATACTATGATATTAATTATAAGTCATTTCTCCTTTATTATTCCAAGCTTAATAAGGCATTTATAAAGCAAAAAGAGTCTATATAAACCTGTTAAAATAATGCTATTTATAGCACTATTTTATAGGCCCACTAGTTGCCTAGTTGCGTTGTTGCAACGTTGGTTACAAGGCGTTGCTTGCAGCGTTGCTTGCAGCTTTGGCTGTGACCTGCGTTCCTGCACACAACCAACCCACAGGCTTGTATGACTAAGCCGACTAGGTTACCCTATAGGGAAGCTGAAATCGACTGTAACTAGGGAACTAGTAGTTGTATAAAAGGCTGACGTATACTATTCAAATCCTTGATTTATTCTGGATTTTATAGTATATTTTATTAATAGGGTTGTTTATTAAAGTGCTTAGTTAGGCCACACGGGCGTCTAGTTTGTATAGCTATGAGTCGATTTTTTACTTTTCCTATATAAATGAATTATGCGGAAAATAAAAAGTAGCTCACAAGACCCTATTGGCGACCTAGTTCTGCCAATATGGTTAGTAGGTCTATAAGGGGACTTAGTAAAATCCTCTTATTGCTTGTCAGATCGTCTGTATTATTAGAAATCAACTACATTCAACTATCAAAGCTCTATATCTTAAAGAATCGTCGTATTATAGTGAATCTAGAAGCCGCCGCGTCAGAATCTATTAGAGAGGTCTTCCTATCCCTCTAGCTAGATTCCCCTTCCATTTTCAATAAAACCATAATTAGCACCTATAGCAACTGTTGGAACAAGCATGATATTAATCGCGCTTGGCAGCCGCAATTGTGGCCGGAAGAAGGTCGGCCCGCACCCGCCCTCGCGTGCGCGCGACCCCACTTTCCGATCCACAGTTAGGACCTGTGATAGGGCAGGGCTTGCACCACGTGACCCACACGCACAGCTGCCCGTTTTCACCTCACAAGAGTGCCCTTACTTTTTGACCTCTCTTTTCCCTCTTTCTTTAAAAGCTTAGAATAGATAATTAATAACAATACTATTCTCGGAGCTTACATATTACGACCCTGCGTAACTAACACTAATCAGTGGTTAACTTCACAGGTAACCACTTTTAAACGCACGCGAATACCGCAGATTAGCAAGGTTTACATAGAAGAGGCTTTCTTAGAAGTAGTGTAGTTAGGCCCCTTTTATTTTTTAGCAAGAGCAACCTAATTATTATAAGATCTATAATTATACTAAGGAAGAAGTTTATCTTAGTCCCTTTTATTCTTTAGTAAGAGTAGCTAATAATAAACGGAAGCCTAAACCTTAAAGAAGAGTTTAACTCTAGTAGCTAGGTCTATCCTATTATTCTTCTCCTTAGTGCGTTCTATTATATAAGAAGTTAACCGCTAAGCCTTATGATCCTTTATAAAAACCTCCCTATAATAGTAGAAGTTATTACTATCCTCCCCTACCTAAAAACATATACTTTTCCCTGTTTCTTTCCCCTCTAAAGCTTATATATTATAATAGTTAATATAAAAGAATAAATATAAGCCCCTATAAGCTAAGAAGGCTCTTAAGTAGGAGAGGACTTTATAGAAGCTGTTAAAAGGCATTAGGGAGATAGAGTAAATATCCTCCCCTTCTATATATTCCCTAAACCTTATATAAATATATTATAGAAGAGTTATTCTATAAGGTTAAAGAGTTTAATATTAAGAAAAGCAATATACTTAAGGAACTTATAGCCTATCTCCTTACTAGAGTTGTAAATTATAAAGTAAGAAAAGTAATAGGAAAAACACTATTTATAGAGTTTACTTAGGACTTTAATTAATAGAGAGAAAAGATATTCCTTAAAACACTAATCCTAGTAGTAAAGCACCTAAGGGATTATCTTATAAATAATGGGGTGTATATAATAATTAGCTGATTAATAAAGGTGCTAATTAACCTTTAAGAAGTCCTTAACTAAAATAAATTCTGTTTTTAGTTCTAAGAGGAAGTTAAAGATATAAGAAAGAGATATATAGAATTCTAAAGGAAACTTTAGAATAATAATAACTTCTTAAATAATCTTCTTAATAAAGGAGATATTTAAGAGCGTTGTAAATTAAAGACCTCTTATTCTCTTTATTAAAGCCCACTAAGCGTTACCCTATTAAGGCAATTATATAATAACGGGTATAACTTCCCTGTGGGAGGTACCTGTTAATATATACCTCCCCATAGCCTTAAACCTATGTAGTAGCTTAATAACTATAGACTACACTCCCTCCTGCCTAATAAAGAGTGGCTTCTATTAATAATCTACTCGCACCCTTATGGCCTATAGCAAAGCAAATTGTTAATCTTACAAAGATATACACATTAGAATAGCAATACAGTGCTAATAACTATAATGTCTTTAAGTTAAAGCTATAAACCTTTAAGAGGAAGTGTAAGATATTAGATATTAAATAAGAGCAATTAGGCTATGCATTTAAGGTTATACTTAAAGGAAAGCCCTCTAATTTTACTTAGATTACCTTTTAAAACTAGAGAACCCTTAAGACCTACTAACTCTAGTTACACAGATAAAAAAGAGGTTTAAGACTAAGGATATAAGACAGAGATATTTTCTTAAGTGGCACTAAACCACACTCTAGAAGATTATTAGTAAGAACTAAGATAAATTAAAGATAGAATGCTTTAATAAACTCGTGGAAAAGCTCTCTATCTTATAACAGGCTGTACCTAATGTAGGTCAATCTAAACGAGCCCTCTAGAACTAGATTATAAACGCCTGTAACGGAATCCTAGAGTGTAGGAGCTGCATTACTAACCCTCCTAATAGCCTTTAATAGTTCTGTAAATAGGTATAGATAACTATTTGTCTTATTATAGAAGAATCCGGTGGCTAATATTAATTCCTTACTAATACTAAAACCCTAGACTAATTCTAGACTAATAGGAGGTATAATAGTAAAGGCAAAGAGTTATAATACCCTCCCTAAAGGCATAAAGGAACACAGGGACCCCCTGTTTAAGGAAGTGCTATATATATGGCAAAGAGGGATATTAGTTAATAAAGTACTTTAAGGAGGAATAGAAGAAGGTATACTAGCGGTTTAAGAACCATTACATAGTTAACTCCTCTTTATCCTTATAAGCTTTATATAACTTATTCCTTATATAGTATAAAGGAAGCCCTAGTCTAAACCCTCTTTCTTAACCCTCTAAAGATAATAAGGTTGCTTAATATATAGTAAGCCTTAGATTTAACAATAAAACCGAAGGGAAGGATGGATTAGTACCTACAAGCTTCTTTACCTATAGTGTAACGCTTAATGGCTAAAGAACGGTTAAGATTCTCACTAACTAGGTGACGATATATGGATTAAGCGGAAAGAGCCCTTTTAATATAAGGATAGCTAACAAACCTCCTTATATGTTCCTGCTTAAAGACTATTACTTATCCGAAGTCTTCTAAGGTATTATGCTAAATACTAGGGTAGCCTAGTATTTAACGGCAGGCTATTTGTAATTTATTGCATTGTAACGAATAATGCTAAGGATTTAACTTAATAAAGCAAGAGCTAGGGAAGCGGTTATTAGGTTTAGAGGAGGCACGCTAATTATCTCGCTTAGAATAGCTAATGTGCTTACTCCCTTTAGCAAGATTACATTCTACGTGATACCTATAAACACCCCTTTCTTACTATGCCTTAATAATATAGGCTGACTAAAGATTAATTTTATTACCACTAAGAACATCTTATAGTAAGGAAGCATTAAAGTCCCCTAGTACGTAAATAGGGGTATATGTAGATGCTGTTAATGCAGAATAAGGCGTTAATAGCATAGAATTACCTAACCAAAGTTAAATTACAGCGCTTGCATTGCTGATTTGGTTATCCATTAGTTCGCTGGCTTCACGATCTCTTATGTAACTTAGGGCATAAGATTAGGATTAATGCTATAAAAGCAGTAATAAGGGTTTACCACTAATGCTAAATAAACGCGGATAGCCCCTATTGCTTTAAGTTTACCCTTAAGGACAAATATGCCTTTAACTTTAAAGTAATAGTAAATATTATATACCTTAACGGCAACTACCTAACCCTTTATGCTATTAACATAGCTATGGCTTTTAATGTAGTGAGATTCCTTAAAGATATCTTGGCTAAATTAACATAGGAAGCTCTTAGGGTGTGCTAGATTAATATATACTAAGGGCCCCTAGATTGGATTATTACCAATACTAGCATAAACTTCCGCGGTGAGGAGTTCTGTTAATTTGCGGCGTTAATGTTAATCTCTGTTAAGGAGGTTCCTATTAAGGCATACCATAGTATTAGAAAGGTTGAATAATATTATAAGCCGCTCTAAAGGGCCTATAATATTATCTGGCGGGAATGCCTAATAACCCCTAAGATGGTTGCCCTATAGATAGCTATGAAAGCCCTTAATAACACTATAGGACTAAACGGCCTTATTCTTACTCTCCTTATCTTTAGTGCATACCTACGTATAACTAGTGAATCCCCTCTATTGCTAGACATCTCATAACACGTTATTGCTATGCAAAAGGCAATAAAGGAGATTAAACGCTTGTACGCTATCTGGAAAGTTAATAAAGCCCTTGCTATAAGGAATAGCCTAGATATAGCGAAGACCCTTAACCTCTTACTTAGATTACTAGTCCGAGTGTGGCGCGAAGGCGATAGTTAGTAAGGCCTATATAACCTCCTCTCTATTAATAGAGAGACCTGCACGCTTAATCTCCTATAAGGCCTAAAAACCTTCTAGTTAACCTCTGTTAGGCCCTATTACGCAAATCCTAATAGAGAAGTCCTAATGCCTTAAGAATAGCTGCCTAAGGAAGAAGGGTAAGAGGCTTAAGATAAACTAGTAGGTAAGGGCCTAGAGATCCCGCTAAAGAGAAGGCTAGGCAGACCCTGTAAGAACCCCTAGTAATTATTAATAAGACTAATGTGTTTATATTAGCGAAGGAGGAAGCTAACCTTAACCTCGTAATCCGATTGTGTAAGGAAGGCATTATTATAACCCTAGGAGAGCCCTTTAAGCTCTTTACTAAGGCTAAAATTAATGCCTTAATTAACTAAGGCGTGTTTAAATTCATAACCTTTAACGAGAAAGAGCACGGTGGTGTGAGGATCTTTAACTCCCGCATTATTAACGAGGTAAAAGGGAAGACAGGCTAGCTATATAAGAAATCACGGCTTATTATCCAAGGCTTTGGTAATAAGGCGAAACAAGATATCCTAACACAAGCCCTAACAATCTAATAGGCTAGTTAATGCCTTATCCTTGTAATAGCTCCCTTGCTAATAAAGAAAGACCTTATTTTGTGGATTTGTAATATTACGTAAGCTTATGTTTAATTATAAACCCCATTAAATAGGATAATCCTTGCTAGGCTCCTAATCTAGATCCGCGACTAATACCCTAATAGAATAATTATAAGGGTAATTAAGCCTCTCTACGGCATTGCGGAGGCTAGAACGTATTGGTGGGTTACATACCACAGGCATTACAGAGAGAAGCTCTAGATAGAGACCTTTACATATAATCTATGCCTGCTAGTGATGAAGAAGGAAAGCATTAAGTTTGTATGCGTAGGTATGTAAACTAATAACACATTAGGGCTATTAGATAAGGAGTTCTCTAAAAGGAAGAAAAGCAACTAACCGCTGCAGCCTTTATAGCAAAGCCAAAGCAATTCCTAACAGAGAATAACCCCTTACCTTTAACGGAGGTATTATTATAATAGCGGCTAACACGGCTATCTCCCTCTAATAAAAGGGCAAAGCAGCAAGCTTAACGTAATCCCGCTAATAAACGCAAAGCAGAAGTACATTAAATAACAAGCTTGGGGCGCTTATATTGCCTTAATCTGCTAACTAGAAGCTTACTATAATTTATCTGTTACCGCATAACACTAGGAACTAACGATTAAGAACGTTAAAGCCCTTAACCGCTAGATCTAATAGCAGATAGATAACCTGGAGAGGGGCCTGACATTTGTTCTAATTAACCTTACTAAAGCGAAGCTATACGCCTTTGTAAATAGGTCCTTTGCAAACAATTAGGACCTCACTTTATAACTTAGCTATATTCTAATTATAGCTAATAAAGACTATAAGGACAGCGAGTTTACAATTAAAGGCAATATCATGCACTTTAGCTTAACCAAGAGCAAAAGAGTTATACAAAGTGTGCTCGCCTCCGAGGTCTACGGCATGGTAGCTGGCGTTAACATGGCCCACGCGATCATAACGACCCTTAGATTGATTACGGACTAATTGAACATACCTATAACCCTAGTTATAGTATGCACAGATTTATACTCCCTGTATAAATGCCTCGTGTTATGGACTCGAGCTCGAGGCTCGGGTCCTTCTCGGGTACGGAAAGGACGCGGAGAGTGTGCGGGAAGGACACGTGTTGTGTGCGGACATGTTCAGGACTTAGGGCTGCTGCGCGCGCCATGTGCACAGACCACGCACAGAAGGGTATATAGCTGGGCGCTGTGCGACCTCTTGTCTAGTTCTTTCCTTCCTCTCCAAGAATAACAATCGCACTTTGAACGCTTGTTTGCAGCTGCCCCAAGGCCAGTTCATAACACTCGTTAAGCTTAGTACTACTAAGGAAAAGCGCTTAATAATTAATATTATAGCCCTATAGTAGTTGTACAAACGCTGCGAACTCTATGAGATCTAGTGGATTAATAGAGCTAATAACCTAGCTAACGCCTTTACGAAGGCATTGCTAAATAAGGCGCTAGAGCAGTTTATCTCTAGTAACTGGATAATAATCTGGATAGAAGGGTAGGTAACCTACGCGGAAGAGGGTTACCACAGGTGATAGTATTAGGAAGCGGCCCTAATACTATAAGGGGAGGCGAAAAATCCCCTAGGGAAGAAGGAGGAGGAACTACGGCCTTTATTAGGCATCTTATGCCTAGAACTACGGCCCTTATTAGGTCAGGTTATAAGAGCTACTCTAATTGTTACCCCTAACCCGGTGAGGGCTGCTAGAGACCTATTAGGGCCCCTAGTGGCTATTGTGAAGGAACTGTCACAGCCCCTGTGTTATGTACACTGAGCATAGGGAAGCAAAGACTATGATAGTGGACGGGGCGGGGGGCGAGGATTGGCGTGTGGATGTTATTTATGATGTGAGAATTAAAAGGCTGCGGTTAGAGGCCCACTTAGCCTTTGGAAGGATTGTTAATAACGGAGTGTTGTTTTTCCTTGTTTCCCTTCACTACACACCCGCATAAGGTTTTTATTAAGTTAATCCCTTCCACATTTATCCGCTGCCCGCTTTACCTTATCCCCTTTCTTTTCTTTTCTCTTCTGCTATTAATATTATGTATTAACAATTGTGTTAAAAGAGAGAGTTCCTAGTGTTAGAACAAGCATGATATTAATCGCGCTTAGCAGCCGCAATTGTGGCCGGAAGAAGGTCGGCCCGCACCCGCCCTCGCGCGCGCGACCCCACTTTCCGATCCACAGTCAGGACCTGTGATAGGGCAGGGCTTGCACCACGTGACCCACACGCACAGCTGCCCGTTTTCACCTCACGAGAGTGCCCTCACTTTTTGACCTCTCTTTTCCTCTTTCTTCGAAAGCTTAGAATAGATAATTAACAACGATACTATTCTCGGAGCTCACACATTATGACCCTGCGTAACCAACAGCAACTTCAGCTACTTTATTACAATGTTTAGCGTGGTGTTTATGGCATAGGTCATGTTAACGCCTTGTACTATGCTATATAGCTCTAATACTAGGCGCTTCTTATAACCCTTTTGCTTTTTATAGAGCTGTATGTGATAATGTTACCTCTTATTATAAATTTAGCGCTCTTATTGTTACTTTTATTGCCTAGAATAATCATATATCCTAGTTATAAGCTTAAGTCCTTATTATTCATAAAAGAACTATTAATAAAGATATATAGCTTAGCGGATAAGAGATTAATTAGTATATAGTGGAGGCTATAGTCTTAATATTTTATTTGCCACTAAAGCCTTTTATTTAGTTATTTAATATTATTAATAGTAATATTATGTTATTAAGTAGTAATAGAGAGGTTATATAATGCTTTAGGCTAATAGATTATAGCGATGTACGCTCCACAAGCGCGTTATTTAATATACTATTAATGCTTTAAATCTATAGCTATATTAATAGGCTAAATCTTCTTACTTTAGCCTTTCTAACAGAGGTTTAGCGAGCTATCATTAGATTTGGTTAGTATATAGCTATTAAAGATTAGCGGTGTTTCCGTGGTAAGCCTTTGCTTTAGTTTAGTAGTAAAGTTAGCTTTCTTTAGCTTAGATTCTTTATGCTTAAAGAAGGCATTATTACTAAGCCCTAAGGTATTATTAGTCTGTATTCTAATGATTTTAAAGCAGTCCTTATTATCTAAAATTAATAGGCATAGGTTATTGTTAAAATAATGCTATTTTTAGCACTATTTTATAGGCCCACTAGTTGCCTAGTTGCGTTGTTGCGCGGCGTTGCTGCGCGCTACGTTGCGTGGTTGTGCAACGCATCTTGCGTTGCCACCTAAGCAAAGCTACGGCATGTATGACTAAGCCAACTAGGTTACCCTATAGGGAAGCCAAAATTGACTGTAACTAGGGAACTAGTAGTTATATAAAGGCTGACGTATACTATTCAAATCCTTGAATTTTTCTGGATTTAATAGTATATTGTATATAAAGGGTTGCTTATTAAAGTGCTTAGTTGGGCCACATAGGCGTCTAGTTTGTATGGCCGTGTCAAGGCTTATGGGCCGGTCGCATGAACAGAGTGAAGGTATGATTAAGGTGTCGCTGCTATCAAGCTGAAAGGTAGGGGTGTGTGCTTAAAGGTTTTAATCTCTAGCCTCCCACATTCCATGTGTGCAGCCCTCGCTAAATACCCCCTCTAGTGTGCACGTGACTAGCTCGCGGCTAGGTTAGTGCGACCCGCCACTAGACCCTATTATACATAATGCCATTGCCTCTATTGCCTCTATTACCTCCACGACCCTAACATAGTTCCCCTCTTTATACGATCGTCCTTAATTATAATAAGCTACTCTGTCACAGCGTCCTTACTATGCGAACTTCCTCACGTGGGTTTGTTATAACTCTTCGCGGCTTAACGCGCCACAAGGGAAACCATAATAATAACATTAACATAGGTCGCGGGTTCTTCTCCACACTGCTTGTCAGTTCTGGGTAGCAATTTGATTGTAGCTAGGGTGTGGCCTTATAACTACTCTTATCCTTATTATTACTAATTCTATAGAAGTGAACACCCTATGTTAAATTTTGTGATTAGGCTGAAAGAATAGGGTATCAGACACCATTTGTCTAAATAGGTTTATTCGTAAATCCTAATAAGGTAGTAGCGAATTTGCTATGTGCACGTAGCTAGCCTGTATTCTTAATAGTGGTAGCTATAACGCTAAATTTTCTAATTCGCGGATCACTTGTGCGGCGCGCGTAGATCACTTAAGGGGTCTGTAGTTAATATAAGAGAGGCTAAATTCCCCCTTTACCTCACTTCCTTTCCTTCTTATCCCTCTTAACATATTATAAGTTACCCCTACTAGCCTAATAGTAGCATTTTCGCTGCTATTGCTTAGTAGTTACTAACCTTCTTAGGGTCCTTGTATCCCCGCGCCTTATTATAACATCTTCCGCGCCTTATCTTCCTTGTCTCTAACTTTATTAGTCTTAACGTCATTAGTTTCCCTTACTTTATTTCTTCTCACTTACCTGTTACTAACTTATTGCTAGCACGCGATATCTGCTGCTTATACTATAACTCTGGCTATGTCTACTCCTGTCCTAGAGAAATCTCCTTGTAAGAGAGCGTCTTAGGCCTCTAAGACTTCTAGGTACGTTTGTTGCTCACTTACAGTGTGTTTGCTGCTAACTTATAATTAGTAGTATTAAAATTCTATATCTCCACTGCAGCTAGTAGGCTACTATTTAGCAGATAGCTCCTAAGGATAATAATAGCAAGCCCTAATATATTATTAATAGGAAGCCTGTCCCTAACGAATATTATTATTCTCCTAGTATAACTAAGCTGCTTACTTGCTGCTTCCTGTCACTAACTTAACCAGGGAATTCTTTAAAATACACTCATTACGCGAAAAATAATAAGTCTTGTGTTAGAGTATGTTCCTCTCCCTACAGACACTACTTATAGATAACTAACACACTACTAGTGTCCTGCCTAAATTATAAAGCTTTATTAAAAGCTTTTCGAGATTATAAAGGTTATCCCTAAGGGCAGTCCTTACTATATTTATCTAGTAAGGGCTTCCTTATTCTTAGTAACTTAGCCATAGCTAACTTATTGCTAGGCTCTTGTGAAAGCTAAGCGTAAATTACATAATACTCTGTTAGCTATGAAAATGCTGACAAACGCGGTCGCGTCCGCCGCGCTTGATTGACTGCTAAGGCTGCCTATGAGGCGGACGCTAACAAGCGCGCTGTTATGTCGCAGCTTTTTAATACTACTAACCTCGAGGTCCAGATTAACATCGCGAATAGCTTACGCTTTATCACCTAGCATGCTCCTATAGTATTATCTTTAAAGTCCTAAGCGTAGCTTCTAATCCACTAACTAGCTGCTAGTTTGCTAAGTCTGTCTCTAACGTTCCTACTCGCGTTAGCCCCTCTAAGCTCCCTAAAGAGCTCCGTGCCTTTATCTATAGAGACGAAGAGGAGTCTTCTAATGAGAACGCTCCTACGGCCATAGTAGTTAAGAATGTGGATAATAATGCGGCTGCTAATGTGACCATGGAGTGATAGGTGCTAGGTAGCTGCGGGGTAGAGTGCTAAAAATACAACTTATTGTCAAATTTTATCGCGTGCCAAATTGCTAAAGTAATTATCTCTCTGTAACCTAGCTACTTAATTACCGCTTATAGTTATTAATAATATCCTTTGTAATAAAATCTCTTTTTAGCACCTAGGAATTCTCTAAGCTATTATAGCCTTTCCATTTTACTAGGTATTTTCGCCGTTAGCCGTTATATTAATGCGAAATAATTCTCTTAACTTTAAACTCCTGTTTGTTATCTTTGACGTTATCTTACAACAAGGATATATTTATAAAGTCAGTTAGGTCCCCTTTAAAAGGTTTAAGGCTTGTGATGTTAAACACGTTATATAGTTATGTGCTAGCCGGCAGTTATAATTAATAGGCCAAGCTGTGGTTACTAACTACCTTTTTAATCTTATAAGGTCCTAAATACTTCGCAGTAAGCTTCTAGCTTAGGCATCTTAGGTTAATATTTTTATTAATAGTAGCACATAGTCTCTGACCTTAAACTCTATTAGCATCCTCTTTTAATTATAGTATTTCTTCTACTACACTTAAGCATTACTTAGTAGCTACTTAATCTCCAAGTGCTTCTATCTTAGTTCTAAGACTCTGTTCTCCGCCTAGTCATTTACTAACAGGGCTGTCAGGACCGCTTAGTGTAGTCCTCTTAGGTTATACTCACGTAGCGCCTCCGCTAGCGTTAGGCTGTGACTGCTATGCTTGCTTATATTATAGGCAAACTATGCTATTAGCAAATATTCTACCTAATTATCCTATTTAGCGCACGCATAGGCTCTTAAATAATGCTCTAAAACCTGGTTTAGTCGCTCTGTCTAGCCGTCTATTTAGGGGTAGAATACGGTGCTTAATTGCCGCTTTATTGTAATTAAGTAGTAGAATGTTCTCTAAAATCCACTCGTAAACGTTAAACCTCAGTCTATTATAATGCCTTCTAGAGTGCTATAGTCTTTAAAAACGTTTTCTAAGAAGACTATAGCTAACCTATTACTAGTTAGACATGTGGACACTAGTATATAAATACTATACTTTGAAAACCTGTCTACAATAACTAATATTGCGTTATACACTTGGTTTTTCTAATCTTTTACTAGCGGTAGCCCTGTAATAAAGTCTATTAATAGCTCTTAAAAGAGACGATTAGGTACTAGTAGCGTAGCTAACTCGCTGTAAGGCTTATGTAACCTTAGCTTTAAAACTTAACAGCTAATGCAGGTCTATATATATAACTTAACGTCTTTCTTTATTAAAGGCTAGTAATATTGGTTTGTAATCCGGTGGAGTGTCCTACTAACCCCTAATAACCTACTGCGGGATTATTATAGGTTAGTAGTAAGACTTCTTTTATATCCCCTATAGCACATAAACTCTATTATTATACATTAACAGTCTAGAGGGCACCACAGACCATGTCTGTGACTCACTAGCCAACAGCTTAGAGGGCCTAATTATCTATAGTCCTAATAACGCGCCGGAGTTGCTACTCGTTAGCAATGACTTCCGCTACGTAATAAAGGCGTCCCCTTGCTGCGCTTTAGACAGTAAGACTAGGATTAGGGTTCTAACTCTATGTTCTTATCCTAGGCGGTTAAGTTTAACTTAGCAGAGGTTCTCCTAACCGCCGAGATTCTTGCTATAATACTCCTATAAGCTTGTAGCTCTCTAGCAGCGCTATACGCAACTCTTTTAACTAGGCTAGTGATGTTAGCAGTACTATTACCGCGTCTACACGACTAGATAGCAGCGAGGTGTGGGACCCTATGTCTAATGATATTAGTAGTACTATTATGGCTGGCGATATTAGCAGTACTATTGCTAAGTCCTCGCAGCTCTCTACCCGCTTGAACGTCAATAGGGGCGATTTCCTATAACCAGTGATGTTAGTAGTACTATTACTAAGTCCTTGCTCCCTGTTACTAATAGGCGGCGATCTTAGACGTAGGGTGTTAGTAGTACCACCACCGCTCTCCCGCTACTCGTTAATTATAAACCTAACACGCCGTGGTTTTGCTAGACCTATAATATTAGCAGTATTATTATAGCGTCCCCGCGGCTTAATAGCTGCGAACTTAGTAAGGAAGGTTAGTAACTAAGAGGTTAATACCTTAGCTTTCCTTTCCTTACTAATATAATCCGATCTCCTTAACAGAGCATCGGCAGGATTCAGCTTACCTGCCCTGTGTTTAATAATGAAATTAAACGGGCATAGCTTATCTAACGCAGTGACCTAGCAACTTATTAGCTTTGGCTTCGTCACGAGGTACTTGTGGTTCAAGTGATCCGTTATTACTTTAACTGGGTGCGCTAAGTAAGCGAGGTAATGCCTCTATGTTTAAAAAGCCTCCTAGATCACTAGTAATTCTGCGTCAGGCGTTGTATAGCGTAGCTTAGTGTCATTTAACTTCCTTAACATAAACGCTATAGGGTGCTAGTAACCTAGCACTAACTACACAAGGATGGCCCTAATCGCGTGCCCGGAGGCGTTAGTCTTGACTTATAATAGGAGCAGCGGATTAAAATAGACTAAAATCAGTGCCTCCTAGAATTGCTGCTATAGGTCTCTGAATGCCGCTAACTTGTGAGGCTCTAGCTTAAACCTCGCCAGTTGTTTTCCTTAAAGGCAATTAGTTAGTGGGATAACTATTTTACTGTAGCTTTTAATAAAGCGTCTGTAAAACCCGGTGAACCTAAGGAAAGACTAGATGTTAAACACGCAGTTAGGTACCGGCTAGGTCGCAATCGCTTTGACTCTACTAGGTTCCATAGAGATTCCCTTCTCTAATATCACGTAGCCTAGAAATTCGACCTCTTTGTAGGAGAATTTGCACTTGTCCAGATTAACGAAAAGATCAGCACTTCGAAGCCTCTTAAGCACTTGTTTTACATGGCCCTTGTGCGCCAAGACATTACTACTATATATCAGGATGTCATTAAGGTAAACGATGCAGATGACATTAACAAGGCCCTCTAATACGCTATTAATATATTCCTAAAAAGTTGCAGGCGCATTGACAAGCCTGAATGGCATCATAAGATACTTAAAGTGACCATATCTGCACTAAAACGCTGTTTTCCACTTATCTCCCTCGCGGATACGTAGCTAATAGTACGCATCTTTAAGGTCTAATTTTGTGAAAATCTTAGCTCCCTTCAATCAGTCTAAGATCTTGGGGATTAGTGGCAACGGGGCCTTGTCCTTAATAGTGATCTTGTTAAGGCCCCTATAATCCACACAGAGGCGTAATTTCCTCCCTTCTTTAGCATAAATAAAATCGGGGCTCCTACTAGGCTAATGGATCTCCGAATCTAACCCCTCTCCTGCGCACTTACTAGGTACTCGCGGAGAACCTGTAGTTCTTTCTTAGCCAGGTTATATATAAGTCCCTAGGAGGTGTTTTCCTTCTTCTAATTTAATAGTGTAAGTCTGACTACCTAGCCTAGGAGGGTGCTTACCTCTAGATTTAAGAACACATCCTTAAACTCCTAGTAGACCTCTGGAAGTTTCACTTAATTAAAAACGTCAGTTAGGTCTATTAGTGTGAAGCAGCTGCTTACCTGCTCCTTATTCGCCGCGTTATCTAGGTTATCCCTTCTATCAGCTACCTTAGCTACCTTATTATCTTTCCTGTCAGGTGCCCTATGCTTAACGGAGGCTACGCACTTAACTAGCTCAATTAACTACAGGGGAAGCATTACTGTAACCACCGAGCATTTTACTACGTGCTGTCCATTCCGCGACCCCACTGCTAATAAGATACGCTCCTTTATTATTAGGTGTCTCTAGAGTCTGTCTATCCACAACATTATTACAGGTTCGTACTGTCTTACCTAGTTAATACCTAAGACTAGCTTCTTGCCACTATTAGTGACGTAGTAGCAAATTTAGTATATCTTTGCATATCCTATGCTATCCTCTACTATCACTACCTATTATAAAATTCCTTAATATAGTATAATATTACCAGATACACTTTTAAGCGTATTATCGCTTAGTTATACATTAGCCTAGTCAAGCTTCGTTAGCATGTTTGGATAGATTAAAGAATGTGTGGCACTAGGGTTAAACAGGGTTGGTGTCGCTATCTAGCGGTAATCTCGCTGTAACTTAGCTTTTATACGTATTCGTGGATCTAATTGTCTATCCTTATAAAGCTATATCACATTAAGAGCGTCTCCCTAGGGTTATATAGATCTAATTGGGGCCTTATTTAGGTTTGTGTAACCCCTTGCTCGGTCGCCGCTGTCTTAATACGTGGCGGTAGTGTGGCCGCTCTTGCCACAGATGCTGCAATCTAGCTTAGGGCACTTAGGTGCGATGTGCCCTGGCTTCTTACACTTAAAACAGGTAATAGACAAGTTCCCTATGCCTACGTGGCGCCCTTCCTATAATTTGCCTTCTAGAGAAGTTAAATAATTTCTCTTCTTCTAGTAGTTACTCCCTTAGTTACCCTTACGGTTAGTCCCCTTTTCCTCTCTTATTACTGCCTCTGCCTTTTTCCTTAGCCTATAAGGTAGTTCTAGCTTACTAGGTACTCCTAGCTAAATACCTGCTTCTTTATTATACTATTTAGGACTATATAAACTAAGTAATTTGCAGAGGTTTAGGTATAGGCTTAGGCAGTTCCGCTTCCGCCTTACCCTAGGTCTTTATAAATAACTAGAATGTTTAGTCTTTGCCTTACTTAAGGTTTAGTAGCGTCCCTATTGCTTCTAAGCGGCGACTGTCTTTGTCTATTCCTCCTATTTTTAACTACTAAACGAACTCTATCTAAGTGTAGCTTTTATAGTCTACATAACTATCTATAGTAGCAAAACGCATCCACTATTACTTCGCCTTATTCGCTAAGTAGTTACTAGCATATGTAACCATAGTTATATCATTTATAAATGTGTTTTAATCTATTATAAAGACTACATTTAAATCTACTAGGAATATCTACAGGTTTTCGTAAGTATCTCCCTTATATATAGGAGCCTTTAGCTACGTCTTTGCTAAGCTATATCTATATATTCCTAGCATGGTTAGTGCTAGCTAGGTATAGGGGTTTAAGGGGCAGGGTAGAGCCTAAGTTAGTATTATCTAATTAAGAAGGGGTATTTACTTCCTATAAATTTTTCTGTAGTTACTCTAGTCTGCGCTTTTTCTAGGTAATTCGCAGCTACGTCTCTGCTTGTACAAGGCTACAGTTAAGTGTAGCTTCTTTATCCTTAAATATTACTTCTAATTCTTAGGAATTCGCAAGGGTAGTTAAATAAGAAGACTCCTACTCTATACCTAGGTTTTAATCTATAAGTGCGTCTTTACGCAGCATGTTCGCTCCGGGATTGTTAGTAGCTATAGATTGGGTATTTATTCTTCTTAGTGCTAACATTCTTAACCTACTAATAGTCTATTGCCCTAATAGGATAAGAGAGATTAACTTATTAAGGCTTATAGGCCGGTCACATAAACAGAGTGAAGGTATAATTAAGGTATTGCTGCTATCAAGCTGAAAGGTAGGGGTGTGTGCTTGAAGGTTTTAATCTCTGGCCTCCCACATTCCATGTGTGCGGCCCTCGCTAAATACCCCTCCAGTGTGCACGTGACTAGCTCGCGGCTAGGTCAGTGCGACCCGCCACTAGACCCTATTGTACATGATGCCATTGCCTCCATTGCCTCCATTGCCTCCACGACCCTGACAGGCCGTGAGTCGATTTTTTACTTTTCCCATACAAATGAATTATGCGGAAAATAAAAAGTAGCTCACAAGACCCTATTGGCGACCTAGTTCTGCCGATATGGTCGGTAGGTCTATGAGGGGACTCAGTAGAATCCTCTCATTGCTCGCAGACCGTCCGTTAGCTAGAAATTAACTATATTCAACTATCTTGGCTCTTAAAGTGAATTATCTATCGTGGTTTAGTTATCTATAGGTCGCAGCGCCCTCTATTGCGCTAGCTATCTAGGAATTACTAGGGAGGTCTTCCTATCCCTCTAGTACATTCCCCTTCCCATTTTCAATAGGTTATAAGCCCGGAAGGCCTATAGATCAACTTTATTACACTGCATTATTCACTGCAATTACTAGATTTTTAGCTATTAGTTGTGGTTTTACTACACTGTGGGCTCTTAAGATTACAAAGGAAAACCGCTAGAATTTGAAGCTTTTCATCGCCTAGCACCCCGCATCGCAACACTAGACCTTTAGTGTTGAAATTCACTACAAACCGCACCTACAATATAATTTATTGCAACCATTACCTGTGATTTTATTCACAACCGCGACCGTCATTAATATTATCTACGCTGTAGATATGCTGCACTTCCCTCAAAATCACTTCGGACTTTTTAGTATATCCTATACTAAGCTTTTTGACCTATTATATTACGATACATTGCATTGCACTGCGTTGCGCTGCGCTATACGTTCTATATTACCTATTATTCCTATCTGTGGCTCTTGGTGTTATGAAAATTTTCTCCTAAGAATTTTCACCGGCCCGTTTTTGCCCGCGCATACCTTTGACCCACTTTTCTAGCCGGAGGGGCTCCTTTCAAACAGCCCCGCCACGCATTTTACGTGCGCAAGCAGATTGCATTACAACCAATTTTCTAGCACACGTTATTTGTAACAGGAAGAAAGTCAGAGATTATACACAGGGTTTTTAAAGATAGCGCCACCTAATTTTAAGGGAAAGGGACCTGGGGCAGGACCTTCCAATCCTAACCCTAACCCTAACCCTAGTAACCCTGGGGACCCAAGTCAGATGGATATAGAAGGTCAACCTATGGCTGCCCAAGCCAGCCCTTTGCAACTAGAAATGCAGAGGCAAATTGAGCAACAAGGCAAGACCTTAACTGAATTTATTCAGCATAGTGAGGATAATCGTATTAAAAACGAGGCTAGCATTAATAATCTTTTAAGTAAATTAACGCAAACTATGTCTGCTATACAAGGTCTTTAGACCTTTTCTAGGCCTAAGGAAGAAAATACTAAGGTACCTAGAGAAGATCTGGCTGCTAAATCTTCACCTACGCCTGTACTATCTTCTACTAGTAACCTTCAAGCTACTTTTAATGGAAGCGCTGTAAAGGAACTAAATAAGAAAGTACACTCTATTCCTAAGGGAGCTAAGCTAAAAGGCCCTGAAAACTATGATCAGTGGAAGCAAGCCCTGAACATACAATTTAGAGCCCTAGGATTACCTGAATTCTTAGATAATCTAAGCATAGCTAGTCAGCTAGCTAACCCTGACCAGGCTATTCTTTTGATGATATTAAGAGATAGCTGTCAGTCAGGGCCACAAGCAGCTATCTGCTAGCAGACGTCCCCTAAAGAAGCCTATAAAGTCCTTATTAGGCAGTATTCGCAGAGTGCTGAAATCCAGCGTGGTACGCTATACTCTAGCTACCATTCCCTAAATTTTTCAAATTATAAGGGATCTTTAGAGGCTTTTAATGCTGATTTTAATAATTTACTAGCTAGACTGCAGCTTTGCAGTGTAGTGATCGCACCAATTGATCAAGTAAATCATTATATTAATGCATTAAAGCAGACCTTTCCTAGTTGGGCTAAGAGACAAAGATTCACTATTAGAGCTTCTAGGGCACAAGGACTGCCTGTAAATACCTTGAATTTACAGTTCCTCATGGCGGACTTATTAGAAGAGCAAAGAGATAAATCTTCCCTATAGCTAAGGCTCTTAGCTATAAGGCTTCTAATAATAACAAGGGAAATTCTAAGGACCAGGAAAAGAACACATCTAATCCTACCCCTAAGAAGGACCCTAACGCTAAGAAAGAGCAGGATAAGAAGGATTCAAACCCTTCTAAGGCCTCTAGGAAGAAGTAGAAGAAGAAGAGTGGCACTAGGGCTAAAGAGAAAGGAAAGGAAGCCGCGTTTGCTTTAGGCTACAGCCTAGCAACAGGATACGTTGAAGAATTAGATTCTAACGAATCTAGCAGCGATGATAGTAGTGATTCTGAATCTGATTCAGATACCTCTAGTACCACTAGTAACACTACTACTAAGCCCGCTTTTAATTACTCTAATAATGTAATTAAAAATTCCCTTCTGTATAATACTGGTTTCTCTTGTCATATTTGTAATAATAGGGCTTTCTTCAGGGATTTCAAACCCCTAAAGAAAGGCGAATGCGGCCCTATAATTACAGCTGGAGGACCTATCTATCCTAAAGGGAAGGGTACTGCTATATTTAACATGCTGGTAAAGAAAAATCCACTAGAATATAGGTCTTTAGCTTTGCTAGATGCCCTATATTTCCTAGGCATAGATACGAACCTAGTTAGTGGTTTAACCCACTATCTCTCCGGGGTTATCTTCTGAAAGATCAGCTTTTCCTAGCTAATAAAAGTCCCTGTGGGTTATTAGAACCTACTAAACACGGCTTCTTTTTGCAAGTTAAAGGACAACCAACTCCTGTAATTTGCAAGCATTAAACCCACCTCTTCTTTATAGGCTCCCGGATTTATCAACATCCAACCCATACGACTTATATGGGGTTTTCCTACCCTATAGAGGTGCAAATTCCACAGCAGCCTACCCTGGATCCAACGGAATATCAGCGAATTGAAGAAATCGACACCGAAGATGACGATAATATCGACAATTCAGCCCTACATCCCACCGGAGCTCCTAGTCAGGCATCTTCTGTTGTAGGGGATTTAGAAGGTCCATATCCTAATGCGTTGGATGACGATAGTGGCCGTCTAGAATCCCCTGAGGCCTGTGATCCTCAAGAAGCCTGGCACGATAGGGAGCAAAGGGATGGTAGCTCTAAAAAGCTAGATTCTAGTTATAAGAAATTACTAGATTTAGCCCTTCTTTGGCACATTCGACTCGGCCACATAGGGCTCCCCTTGCTAAAGAAATCATCGAAATTAGCTAAAGGGATCCCTGATTTTTCCGCCATCAAAGACAAGGATTTCAACTGCTTAGCCTATACGCAAACTAAGGCTGTTAGAAGACCCAGCAAAAGACCTATTTAGGACCCCTAGAGTTCTAGATATTCTAGAGGGAGATATAGTAAAATTGAACCTATACCTCATAATAAGAAGGCCCTAGTCCTTTTCCTTATTGATCGAAAATCACGGTATAAATGGTGCCTCTCATTAGCTAATAAAGAAGGTCAGACCCTTTATAATGCTATTAAGGGCTTTTTTAAGGAATTAAAAATCAATATAATTTGTATCCTAGGCATCTTTATTTTGACGGAGGCACTGAAATCAACAACGACCTCCAACAATGGCTGACTTCTAAGGGAATTTGCTTTAGCACCTCCTGCCCTTATATTCACGAATAGAATGGGCTAGTTAAGCGAGCTATTAGGGTTATCCTTAATCGACTTAGAGCTACCCTACAATGGTCCAAATTGCCCCTGTATCTCTGGTCTTACATCCTTCCAGCCATAGTGGACTTAGTTAACATCACCGCGAATACGACTAAGCCCCTAACCCCTAAGCAGCTATATCTAGCTGACTTAGAGCCTAAGACCACCTATAAGCCTGACTTCTCGAAAATTAGGGCTATAGGGTCTTATTGTGAGGTTCTAATACCTCCGGAGCAAAGATCTAAGCTGCAAAAGCTAGCCCCTAGGACTATTCCTGGCCGGTTACTAGCTACTCTAGGTTCTAACGTTTATCTTGTTTATATACCCTCTAAAAGGTCAGTCGTCAAGACTAGCTTTGTGAAAATTATAGAGGATATAGGCTTTATAAGGATCCCTAAATCTTCAGGGAGTTATCCTTCAGAGGGAGGAATCGATGACTTTCTTCGTGATAGTTATCCCTCGCAAGATAATCTAGAAATTCAGGATAATCCAAAGCCTGAAAATCTAGTCCCCTAGAGAGCCATAGCCCTATAGAAGCCCCTTAAAAGGCACCTATAGGTAATCCATTAGCTGATTCAGATGCTATAGATGTTGACGATTTCAATATAACTTCTTTTGTTAAGGAGTTATGCTTTAAGGCTTAGGAAAAGGCTAAATCAACTAACAACAGTGATTCGGATACCCCCAAGACCTAGAAACAAGCATTAAAAAGCAAGGATAGTCGAAAATGGATAGATGCGACTTTTAACGAATTCAAGCAGCTTTTAACTGCTGGAACCTTCAAATTTATAGGGATAGACCAAGTTCCTAAGGGCCGAAGGATCCTAAAAACAGACTTGTCTACAAAGTCAAAAGGGATAAAGAAAATAATCCCCTAAAATACAAGGCCTGCCTCGTTGCTAAAGGCTTTATGCAGATAGAAGGTCAAGATTATCTCGAGACCTATGCTGCCACAAGCATCCCTCCTAGTTGGCGAATATTATTAGCTCTAGCAGCTTCTAATGACTGGGAAGTCGAACAAGTCGATTTTATAGGGGCATTCTTAAATAGTCTACTAAAGGAAGCTATTTATATGCAAATCCCAGACGGATTTACCGAATTTGCCGAAGCCACGCCTGAAATAGCTAGATTACTTAAGAAATATAGCTATAAACCCGCTCAAAAGCAAGTTATTTTCCTTCAAAAGCTTTATATGGATTAAAACAGAGCTCTAGAGAGTGGCAGCAGGCCCTAAAGGACCTTCTTCGCAAGCACGGATTTCACCCCTTAATTTCAGACCTAGCCGTTTTTATAACCCAACTACATCCACATATATAGCGACTTATATAGATGACTGCCCTTCACCGCCGAATCCTAAGCGTTATAGTTAAAGGCTTCCCCACGAAATACACCTTAGCAGAAAACCTCGCAGCAGATATAGGAAAAGCAAACAAGATAAATGTGATTAGGGCAACGGCAAGACGACCCAGAGGCGAAAACGCACCGAGAACCACCCTCATCCTTGGCCTGGCTAAGGTAGACGACGCTAATAAGATATGTAAGGACGGGACGGTATATAAAGCGGAGCTATTCCGGACTAAACCCTATGACAAATCACTATAGCTAAGGTAGTGTTATAACTGCTTCTAGATAGGTCACATAGCGAAATTCTGCAAAGCGGCCCTAAGGTACGGTAGGTGTGAAGCTGGCTGTTACGAAGAGGGCGAGAAATCTTGCCCTATATTCACAGGATAACTATAAGAGAAGTGCATACTTTGCTCTAGGGCGCACCCAGCGTAGTCTAGGACCTGCCTAACCCTTAAGGAAAAATAGAATATAGTAAAAGTAGGATATTAGAAGCGCCCTTCCTGTTTTGCCACTTAATCGCTAGCTAGTAGCCTAGCCCTGCCCTAGGAGAGACTAGAACTAGTTAGCCTTACTAGGAAGAAAAGAGGCCGCCTAACACTTGCGGAATAGAACGCTAGATAGCCTAGAGCAGGCAGTATTAGAAGGTACGCGGAGCTAATTAGAGCTAGAACAGAGCTGGCATAAGATAGTAGCAAACCCCTCCTCCTAGACCTATATAATAATAATACGCGTCCTCTTCTAGAATGTGAATAAGAAAATAACCTTATATATATCGCGCTCCGTTACCGGACTGACATAGACGTAATAGCAATCTAAGAATAGGAACACACAAGACAAGCATAGCCCCTAGCTCTAGGCCTTGCTAAATTCTAACTCGCATATTATAAGGGTTAGAACGCAGTATATATAAATAAGAAACACAGAGTAGGCTTGTGGTTAGCCCGCGAAGGCACTGACTAGTCGCTTATAGAAATCCAAGGAATAAATATCTACTCCCTTTACTTAGAAAAACACAGTAACAAATAGAACACCCCTATTTATATAATTAATAAGGAAGAGCCCTAGGGAAGAAGCGTCTTTATAGGTAATTTTAACTAAAAACACCCGCTATAGGATGAATATAACAGGACTAGCAATAGAGTAGAAGAGCTACTAGAGTTCACTAGCCGGTGGCGACTTAGATTAGTAACGCTATAAGGGGAACCCACTAGACAGCATAACAGAGATAAAGACAGCACAATTAATCTGGCCTAGGCTTCGCACGACTTATAAGTCCACTACGAAGGCGTGGCAGATATATTAGGCTCTGACCATATCCCGCAGCTAATCAGCATTAACTCTAGTAGTTAGGACCGTACCCCACAGATAATAAGACATGACTAGCAAGCGATAGATAGACCGTTCGCAAAGGCAGAAGCATTAGTACAACTCTAACCCAAACTCGCTCTAAACCCCTACAACTAAGAAGGGATAGACTAGTACACAGAATAGCTTGTTACAAACCTCTAATAAATAGCAGAGAGAGTAGCACTAAGGAGGCCCTAAGGCCTCCCTAGGCCGGAGGCATAGTAGTCTAGAAGAGCAAAAGAAGCAGTAGCTAAAGCCAGATAAGCGAAGAGGGCATGGAGACAACGCAAGACTAATATAAATTAGAACACGTATAAAGAGGCAGAGATAAACTAAGAACACACTATTAGAGAGGAAAAGAGGAATATATAAAGGGAAGCCCTTAAAAATGCTAATATATAGGAAAAGGACAGAGGCGTCTAGAGACTAGAGAGATAGGCTAGACTTAGGAGCTAGGCCCCTAAGCTCCTAAGAATACTAGACCTAAAGAGAACCGAAAATGACCTAAACCCGGCTATAGCACACACTAATAAAGCTAAAGTCCTTACACAAAGATTTTTCCCTAAACCAATAGCGGACCTCTCCTATATCCCTAACCTTTCCTTCCCTAAGCTTAAAAACGCCCCTTTTCTAACCTAAGAGCAATTTATAAGAGCTAAAATCGTAGACATTCTCTTAGGCATGGCTAGCTAGAAGGCCCTAGGAGATGACGAACTCCTAGCAGGCCTTATTAAAGCCTGTGATAACCTGGTAAAGGATGTAATTGTGAGGCTACTTAACGCTACCCTAGAAGTAAGGTACTTTCTGGCCCACTTCTAAACCGCTAGAGTTATAGTGATTAGGAAGCCTAGGAAGACAACGAAGGAAATAAGAAGAGCTAACGCATAGAGGCCTATATCACTACTTAACATAATAGGCAAGATCATAGAGGCAGCGATAGCGAGGCGGCTCACAAGCTATGCTAAGGCAAATAACCTTCTTCTAGAACTACAAATAGGCAATAGGAGAAACAGGTTAACGGAAACCACTATAAAAGCCTTAACGGAATACGTGCAAGAGGCTTAGGAAAGAGGTGGCATTGCCTCGCTAGCTTAAATGGACATATCTGCAGCCTTTGATAGAGTTAGCTATCCCTACCTTATCGCCCTCCTAGTTAAGATAGGCGTACCGCTATAGCTAGTAATAGTAATATAAAGCTTTCTTGCAGGTAAAATAAGCTAGCTTAGCTTTAATAGAGACCTATTACAACTATTTAAGATTAAGGCTAGTACCCTATAAGGCTCCCCACTCTCCCTTATCCTTTTCTTACTATACTCCGCTAAGTTATACACACGCCTCCACTCTATCCTAGGCATAGTGGTAATAGGATTTGTGGATAACACTAATATCATAGCATTTAGAAAAACATAGTATAAATATAGAAAAGACTTAAAGCTGCCTAGAAGGTATACAAAAATAAGTAAAGGAAGTAGGAGTAAAGTTTAACCCCTTAAAAACTAAGCTTATACACTTTAGCAGATCTAGACAACCCCCTAGACTAGGGTCTAACTTAGAGACAAGGAGATAACGCCTATAAAGTCCTGCTAATTCCTAGGAGTATAGGTAAATAGAAAACTTAACTAGAGCACCTATAAGAATATCCTAAGGGGAAAATTAGCCTAGTAAAGGCTTGCCCTTACTACGTTATTAGCCTTAGCATAGGGATGTAGCTTTAGGGACGCTAGACTCCTTTACATATAAGTAGTCTAACCCGTTATTACTTATAAAGCAAGCGTATACTATACCCTAACCAAAGCTAGAGGGAAACCTAGAGGGATAGTGAAGAACTTTATAGTAGAATAATTAGCCTGCCTCTAGGTTATTATAAGGGCGTTTAAAGCCACCCCTATTATATAGCTAGAAGTAGAAATAGCAGTGCTACCACTTAACTTATACCTAAACATAGTTAAACAAAGGTTTAAGGATAGAATTGCTAATAATAGGATAGCGGAGATAATCCGAACCGCCTTATAGTTAGTTAAGACTATACTACGCTATAGAAAAGTTAGACACACCTAACTAAGGGAAGAAAAGCCAGACGCAAACCTATACGATAAGTGAAATAAGAGATAGGAAACATAGTATAATAGAGAACGCCTAGGCCGCTGCTAGCACGCAAGAGAACCTACCAAGGACCGCCTACTATGCCCTAACCTAAAAGAGATCTAAAATTCCACATAAACCTAGATAAACATGTCTCTTTAATAATAGTATAACTATGTATAAGGAAGATAGGGCTAAACAAATTCCTCTATAATAAAGGCGTGCCTAGGGTAACATTGCTAATATGCAGCTGCGGCTATAGAGAAGAAGACTAGTACTACATTATCACGAGCTGTAGTAACTATAACCACATAAGACCCTAAAGATAGCCTAGAGACAAACGGGAGGCAAGGCTAGCCCTAGATAATCCTACGCGAGCGAGAACCATCGCCAGATAGGTTATACAAACTAGGAGACTTAACTACTATAGGCTAGCGCAGGACCTAGCATTTGCCTTAAGCGGAACAGGACCAAGACTGACCCGCCCCTAGAGGACACAAAATAATATGCGAATAACTAGATCAGACGCTAAAGAGAGAGAACCCTAGGGAACAGGCGGCTTAGAGGCGCGAGAGGGCTAGGACTAACGTCACAATAAGATAAGACTACTGCAAAAAGGAACAAACTCTTAATTAAAACTACTAACGCTAGGTATTATTAGCCCCCACGCCCTAACGCCGCCCCCAAACCGGCCTCAGTCCGTTGCCTCACTCCTCCTCTGGAACAGGGATGGCATCCTCCATCACCTTGGCACGCCCCTTCGCCAGAAAGGAGGCGGCCAGGAGCCGGTTCGTCTCCGCCATTCACGACGAGGATTATAACGTGAACTACAACAATAGTCAGCAACCGCACCAAATCCGACCCGGAATTGCACTGGCAGACAAAAAGGCATAAACAAACCCAAGAGAAGATAGATAACGAGGAGAGAAAAGAGGGCAGAATCCCGCGGGGGAATTACTTCCTTTTATATATGTAAGGGGGCAGAGTGATTCACTATAGTAACGTTAAAAGTAAAGCATAAGGAAAAGTGAAAAAGACATTGCGAAACAGGCGTACAAGCGGAACCGATCCTTAACCGGATCAGACCCGGCCTCACCCCCTACACATAACTAGAAGCAGGTGCTTAGGGTTTATAACATATCTAGGTTAGAAGCGGACTGGACTTAGCTGAAAAGTGGGGCCACGGAAGAGTTAGCAAAAAGTGAAAAATTGTGAGGATCCTACTACATTAGTATTCACCTCCTATTAGAAAAAGTAAGGAGACCTAAGACAGAGCTGCCCTAGGCCCGCGAGCGCACTGGAAGGAGCGAATCCTTCCTCCTAAACTCGGATTTTACGGATTTTAGGGATAAGGCTAGCAAGAGCTAGCTATAACTTTCCATAACAGGAAACTTATCAAGTGGCACAGCCCTGCCACAGGGACGGTGCCGACCTAAACACAGAAGCGAGAGGGTTTTTCTCCCCATTTATGGGTTTTCCTGTCAACTAACCAGCCGGAGTACTAGTACTAGCAAATATATAGCTAGCTAGCGTATCCAATATATATATATATATATATAGATGACTGCCTTCTAATAGGACCCGACCTCAAATATATCAATAGATTGAAGAAGCTTTTACATAAAGCTTACCCTATAGAAGACCGTAGACCAGCCGAATTTTTCCTAGGCGTTCAAATCACTAGAAATCGAAAGAAAGGGACCCTAACTATTCATCAGTCCCAGTACATTTCTAAAGCCCTAGAAAGGTTCGACCTAAAAGATACTAAGCCCGTTCAAATTCCTCTTCAACCTGGAATTATTAAACAAGCAGCAACCCACCTAACAAAATCTCTCTCACCCCCGATCATAAGCTATATCAGTGTATTATAGGGACTATTATGTACTTAATGCTTCTAACAAGACCTGATATTACTTTTCCGGTCCAGTGGCTTTCTACAGCGCTATCTAAGCCGTTTATAGAGCACTTAAATGCTACTAAACACCTGCTTAGGTACCTATCTGGCACTATGGGTTATTCTATAACCTATAGAAGGTCTAGATCTGTTACAAACTCTAAAGCCTCTACGACCCTTATTGGATTCTGCGATAGCGACTACGCTGGTGATAGGATCTCTTCAAAATCAACCTATGCTTATTTATTTAAGCTAGCCAAAGGACCTATTAGCTGGAAATCGAAGAAAGCAACTACAATAGCTTTATCCACATTAGAAGCTGAATCTAACGCTTTATATGAGGCTATTAGGGAGCTAGAATGGTTAAATGGCTTATTTACGGAAATTAAGCTGCCTCTAGCCCCTCCAGTCCTGATTTTTAGCGACAACTAAGGTGCTATTACGACTGCTAATAACCCTACTCTTCATAGCAGAACAAAGCATACCCTGCTAAAATTCAACTATACCAGAGAAAAGGTACAGAAGGGTATAGCTAAGGTTATCTACATCAATACTAAAGAGATGCCTGCAGATGGCTTGACTAAGCCCCTGCCCTATGATAAATTTCAACAATTTATTAAATTACTAGGTCTTACGAAGTCCTAGCTAGCTTTATAAAATCAACAAAAAGTCGAAAAATAATAAATCAACAAAATATTGGAATTCTAGTTGAAAAGTTATTGGATTTATAGTTAAAAGTTATTGATTTGTTGGAATTTATAGTTGACTTAGATATCTATTAAAGAGCTAAGTCATTAGGCATTGAATTAGTTATGTCACACTTTTCTAGAGGGAGTGTTAAAATAATGCTATTTTTAGCACTATTTTATAGGCCCACTAGTTGCCTAGTTGCGTTGTTGCGCGGCGTTGCTGCGCGCTACGTTGCGTGGTTGTGCAACGCATCTTGCGTTGCCACCTAAGCAAAGCTACGGCATATATAACTAAGCCAACTAGGTTACCCTATAGGAAGCCAAAATTGACTGTAACTAGGGAACTAGTAGTTATATAAAAGGCTGACGTATACTATTCAAATCCTTGAATTTTTCTGGATTTAATAGTATATTGTATATAAAGGGTTGCTTATTAAAGTGCTTAGTTAGGCCACATGGGCGTCTAGTTTATATGGCCGTGAGTCGATTTTTTACTTTTCCCATACAAATAAATTATGCGGAAAATAAAAAGTAGCTCACGAGACCCTATTGGCGACCTAGTTCTGCCGATATGGTCGGTAGGTCTATGAGGGGACTTAGTAGAATCCTCTCATTACTCGCAGACCGTCCGTTAGCTAGAAATCAACTATATTCAACTATCTTGGCTCTCAAAGTGAATTATCTATCGTGGTTTAGTTATCTATAGGTCGCAGCGCCCTCTATTGCGCTAGCTATCTAGGAATTACTAGGAGGTCTTCCTATCCCTCCAGTACATTCCCTTCCCATTTTCAATAGTTATATATTAAAGTGACTATATTAAGGTTATTATAATAATAACGGAAGTATATTAACCACTAGTGTGTTCCTGCTTCCGCGATTCTGTAAAGGGGCTTAATAACTTCTATTACTATTCCTTATAGATATAAGTGTTTAATCTAATTAGGAAGTTACGCAATAATATACCTATTAAGCTTTGTTATTAACTGTACGTAGGCTTGCGTGATATTGCGGATCTAAAGGCTAATGCCTTTCTTATAGAGGAAGGGGCTAGGGCTATAATTAATTATTAACTAGCCTATTAGATAGTCGGAGATTAGGTTAGGATATTAAATTTATCGTGATCACTGTGGCCTTAGATAACTAGCTATAATTTCTTGTATAGTGTTTCTGTTCCCTTTCCTTTAACTTCTTAAACTATACGGGATTTAAAGATTTGCTAGTTACTGTGTAAATTTAGGTTAAATCTAACGAATCTAAAGACTTCGTAAGCTTATAAAGCGCTGATTTTATCTTAATTAGAGCGTTTAAATAGGTTACCTAGAGTGGTTATCTTCCCTTCTTTACAAAGTTATATAGCTAGGTTAAAATTAGCCTTTTCCTTTACTATAAGAAAGGTTTTACTTTAAATTAGCTCTTTAGGTAGCTAGGAGGGTTCTTTCTAGGCCTTCTACAACCTCTCTTAGGTATTAGATTTGTGTTAGTTGTGGTTTTTGGCTTTGGAGGTTGCCCTCTTTATCTTATAGTATACTCTTCCTCTTCTAGGTTAAAATTATTATTAGATTTATTAGAAGTGGCTTTAGATTCTAGTTCTTCTTATTAGGGATTGTTATTATTACGTAAATATAGCTTAACAATAGTTAATCAAAATCTAGTAGGTCTATACGGCATTTAAAGAGTGTAGCTTTTACTATTAGTGGTAATTAGCTTATACAGGCCTTACTAGCTTTCTTTCTCACGCTATACACGTATATCTAACTGTAAAGGCAGTAAATGTGTAGGCGTTGTGTTTAGACTATTACAGGCAGTGAGGGTATCTCTAACCTACCTTCTTGCTAGGTATTATTAGGCTTTATTAGTTACTTTCCGTAAGATTGTAGCTTATTATATAATAGAGAGGCTTAGTAGTAAATCATTAGCTAGTCACGGGTATGAACTGAATATAAGAAGCGTAGGCATAAGGCTATCTAGCCCTACTAAATTATTAATAGCCTTAATAGCTATTTAAAGCTTTTAATCTATTATTATACTTGTGTTATTGCCTAGCTTTTCGCTAATAATATTATACGCTCTTCTTAGCGGTCTGTGGTATTATTTAACCTTTCTAATGCTTTAGTGCGCTTTTACAAGCACTTCGTTAATACTAATTACTATAACACGCGTATAGTTACGGAATTTGTTTAAGGCAAAATTCTTTCTAGTATTATAAACTATCTAGTCTAGAGGACCTAGATAGGTATTAATCTAGCACTCTTTTAGCGCGTTTTAGATATTATATGCCTTCTACTTCTAAGGTTTAAGGAAGCGAGCCACTTAGAATAAGGTTACTACGTTAATAATATAAAGCATAGGCTTTCTATTAAGGTGTATTATATTAATAATTATCTTGTAGTTAAAGTCACAATTATCTTTTAATGTAAATTAGAATTACCCTAGTAACTTCCCGTTAAGTTAATAGTGGTGGCAGACCTTCGTGATTTTCTTAATAACCTTGTTATTTACATCCTTGCCTATGCGATATAAGACCTTCGATAGCTATTATACAGAAGGATATCTAAATCGTTAATAAAGCTAATAAATTTGCTTTTCTAAGAGAAAGTAGGCCGTTGCTTCTATGGCTTCTAGAGTCCACTATAGATATCCCTATTTCCTAATAATTAGCACCCTTTAATCACCTTAAATTAGCATATTCTTAAGGTTATTAATCTTAACCCTTATATTATCTATGTTATTAATGCTATATAAGAATAGTATGCTTATATTAATAATATAAAACGTAATAGGGCTAAAGACTATAGGAACCTTTAAGATTCCTACTAATATTACTAATCTAGCGCTAAATTTAACAGTTTATTGCCTCTTAATAGGTTCTATTATTAATAAGGGCATCCTCTTCACTAGGGCCTTAGCCTAGTTAATACTAGCTATTAAGAAGCCTGCTGCCCTAGTATTAGGAATAATACCTCTGAATACCTTATTAGAGTAGTGTTTCTCTAATATATAGGCGGTTAACTAGGGCCTGAACGGATTCTCCTTATAGAGAGTATACTAGAGGGCTTTCTTTCTAAGGTTTTAGAAGATATTACCTCTGTTTACTAGCTTTATAGCACTTATAAAGAATTGCGTAACTATTAGCTTGCTTTTAATCTCACTGGATTCTTTAATAAAGGCTTTAGCCATATCCTAGGCATCTTTATTATTAGAGCTTTTATTATCCTCTTTACTGTTAAGTTGACTAAGGGGGATTCGGGTCCTATGACCACAGGTCACTAGTGCACTAGTTACTCAATGTAAAAGGTTCAATTCTGCTTGTCTTCTAGGTCTAGCTATAGGGGATTGAGGCTATAGATATACCTTAATCCTAGGGATACCTCCGCATACGTGGTGTTATGGGTTAAACACGCTGTCTGGGGCGAAGTGGGGCGATAGTCCTGTGCGGCTAATTGCATTACTAGTCTAGGTAGGGCAATAAGACCCCGTGCGCTAGTTGCGTTCTAGTGTATAGTGGGGCGATAAGACCCCGTGCATCTAATCGCAATTCAGTGCACAGTGAGGCGATAAGACCCTGTGCATCTAATCGTAATTCAATGCAAAGTGGTGACGAATTTGTCTGCAACGAATTCGTAGCGATTCTAACACTAGCAATTTTTCTCTTTTGTTATGGGCGCAAGAGGCTCAAAAGCGCAGTAAAATCAATCAAAGGAAATATTATAATAAAGGGGTAACTAAGTAGGTTTCGCTGCTTTGATTGGTTAGTTAGATGTGCAGGTCTGTTATTAAAGACAGGAAAACAGAGGTAATAATAGAAGTAGGAAAAAGAGAGGTTATAAGGTTGCTTACGTAGCTAAGTGGGGCTGGTCGTTAATGCGGCTAATCGTATCGCGTGCATCAATTCGGTGGACCCACTTTTGGTCTGATCCAAACATCAGCCGTAGGAAGCTCTAGCAATCTCTCTTTTCTCTTTTAGCTAAAAAGCTTAAAAACGCAATAAAAATCGAATTAAAGGGAAGTGTTAATAAGTGGATCCTCAGTGGAAATCCACGGCTGTGATTAGTCCGGGTTCAATCTATTCCAGACCGTTAATATTAGGGGGAAATAAGGGCATCGTTAATTTACTAGTCTCTTCACCTAACCTTCCACACATATATTAACCTGGTTGTTGTTAATAAAGGTCTTAAGACTCTTATTTAATAAGGCTTTTGTCATTACATTAGCAATATTATCTCTTCTATTAATCTAGCGGATCTCGTGGATCTCGCGCCGTTTGTATAATTGTCGCAATGCTATAATATTAATTATAAGTCACTTCTCCTTTGTTGTTCTGAGCTTAATAAGGCATTTATAAAGCGAAAACAAGTCTATACAGACTACAATTAGCACCTGTAGTAACTTTAGCTGCTTTATCATAATGTTAAGCGTGGTGTTCATAGCGTAGGTCACGTTAACGCCTTATACCATGCTATATAGCTCTAATACTAGGCGCTTCTTATAACCCTTTTGCTTTTTGTAAAGCTGTATATAATAATGTTACCTTGTATTATAAATTTAGCGCTCTTATTATTGCTTTCGTTGCCTAGGACAATTACGTATCCTAGTTACAAGCTTAAGTCCTTATTATTCACGAAAGAACCGTTAATAAAGACATATAGCTTAGTGGATAAGAGATTAATTAGTATGTAGCGGAGGCCGCGGTCTTAATGTTCTATTTGCTAGTAAAGCCTTTTATTTAGTTATTTAATATTATTAATCGTGATATTGTGTTATTAGGTAGCGATAGAGAGGTTATATAATGCTTTAGGCTAACAGATTGTGGCAATGTATGCTCCACAGGCGCGTTATTTAATGTACTATTAATGCTTTAAATCCGTAGCTACATTAATAGGCTAAATCTTCTTACTTTAGCCTTTCTGACAGAGGTTTAGTGAGTTATTGTTAGATTTGGTTAGCACATAGCTATTAAAGATTAGCGGTGTTCCTATGGTAAGCCTTTGCTTTAGCTTAGCGGTGAAGTTAGCTTTCTTTAGCTTAGATTCTTTACGCTTAAAGAAGGTATTATTACTAAGCCTTAAGGTATTATTAGTTTGCATTCTAATAATTCTAAAGCAGTCCTTATTATCTAAAATTAATAGGCATAGGTTGTATGTTAAAGTAACTATACTAAGGTTGTCACAATAATAATAGAAGTATATTAACCACTAGTGTGTTCCTGCTTCCGCGATTCTGTAAAGGGGCTTGATGACTTCTATTACTATTCCTTATAGATATAAGTGTTTAATCTAATCAGGAAGTTACGTGATAATACACCTATTAAGCTTTATTATTAACTATACGTAAGCTTATGTAATATTACGGATCTAAAGGCTAATGCCTTTCTTACGGAGGGAAGGGGCTAGGGCTATAATTAATTATTAACTAGCCCGTTAGATAGTCGGAGATTAGGTTAGATATTAAATTTATCGTAATCACTGTGGCCTTGGATGACTAGCCGTGATTTCTTGTATGGTGTTTCTGTTCCCTTTCCTTTGACCTCTTAAACCATGTGGGATTTGAAAATTCGCTGGCTACCGTGTAGGTTTAGGTTAAATCTAACAAATTTAAAGACTTTGCGAGCTTGTAAAGCGCTGATTTTATCTTGATTAAAGCGTTTAAACAGGTTACCTAGAGTGGTTATCTTCCTTCTTTACGAAGTTATATAGCTAGGTTAAAATCAGCCTTTTCCTTTGCCATAAGGAAGGTTTTACTTTAAATTAGCTCTTTAGGTGGCTAGAGAGGGTTCTTTCTAGGCCTTCCACAACCTCTCTTAGGTATTAGATTTATGTTAGTCATGGTTTTTGGCTTTAGAGGTTGCCCTCTTTGTCTTGTGGTATACTCTTCTTCTTCTAGGTTAAAATTATTATTAGATTTATTAGAAGCGGCTTTAGATTCTAGTTCTTCTTGTTAGGGATTGTTGTTATTACGTAGATATAGCTTAACAATAGTTAATTAAAATCTAGCAGGTCTGTATAGCATTTAAAGAGTGTAGCTTTTACCGTTAGTGGTAATTAGCTTATACAAGCCCTGCTAGCCTTCTTTCTCACGCCACACACGCATATCTAACTGCAGAGGTAGTAAATATGTAAGCGTTATGTTTAGACTATTACAGGTAGTAAGGGCATCTCTAACCTGCTTTCTCGCTAGGTATTGTCAGGCTTTGTTAGTCGCTTTCCGTAGGATTGTAGCTCGTTGTGTAATAGAGAGGCTTAGTGGTAAATCATTAGCTAGTCGCAGGTATGAACCGAACATAAGGAGCGTGGGCATAAGGCCATCTAGCCCTACTAAATCATTAATAGCCTTAATAGCTATTTAAAGCTTTTAATCCATTGTCACGCTTATATTATTACCTAGCTCTTTACTAATAATGTTATACGCTCTTTTAGCGGTCCGTGGTATTATTCAACCTTTCTAATACTCTAGTGCGCTTCTATAGGCACTTCGTTAACGCTAATTACTATAACGCGCGTATAGTTATAGAATTTATTTAAGGCAAAATTCTTTCTAGCATTATAAACTATCCAGTCTAGAGGACCTAGATAGGTATTAATCTAGCACTCTTTTAGCGCGTTCTAGATATTATGTGCCTTTTGCTTCTAAGGTTTAAGGAAGTAAGCCGCTTAGAACAAGGTTACTGCATTAACAATATAAAGCACAGGCTTTCTATCAAGGTGCATTATATTAATAATTATCTCGTAGTTAAAGTTATAATTGTCTTTTAACGTGAATCAGAATTGCCCTAGCGACTTCCTGTTAAGTTAATAGTGGTGGCAGACCTTTGTAATCTTCTTAATAACCTTGTTATTTATATCCTTGCCTACGCGATATAAGACCTTTAATAACCGTTATACGGAAGGATGTCTAAATCGTTAATGAAGCTAACGAATTTGCTTTTCTAAGAGAAAGTAAGCGGTTGCTTCCGTGGCTTCTAGAGTCCACCATAGATATCCCTATTTCCTAATAATCAGCACCCTTTAATCACCTTAAATCAGCATGTTCTTAAGGTTATTAATCTTAACCCTTATATTATCTATATTATTAATACTATATAAGAATAGTGTGCTTGTATTAATAACATAAAACGTGATAAGGCTAAAGACTGTAGGAACCTTTAAGATTCCCACTAATATTGCTAATCCAGCGCTAAATTTAACAGTTCGTTACCTCTTAATGGGTTCTATTATCAAAGAGGGCATCCTCTTCACTAGGGCCTTAGCCTAGTTAATTCCAGCTATTAAGAAGCCTGCTGCCCTAGTATTAGGAATAATACCTCTAAATACCTTATTAGAGTAGCGTTCCTCTAATATATAGGCGGTTAACTAGGGCCTGAACGGATCCTCCTTATAGAGAGCATGCTAGAGGGCTTCTTTTCTAAGGTTTTAGAAGATATCACCTCCATTCGCTAGCTTCATAGCACTTATAAAGAATTGCGTAACTGTTAGCTTGCTTTTAATCTCACCGGATTCTTTAATAAAGGCTTTAGCCATATCCTAGGCATCTTCGTTATTAGAGCTTTTGTTATCCTCTTTTGCAGCGCTATTGTTGCCTTTGTAAGCTTAGAGGAAAGCTCTATATTTGCTATTAGAAGGAGGGTTCCTATGCCTTTTGTTCTTCTACCATCGTTACCTTGCTTCCTAACGATCCTTATTGCTATAATTAGAGGACTAGTAGCTGTCTTTTCCGCATATAAAGCATTATAGCTGTCGTTAGCGGCCTTAGTCGCGGCCTTAATCGCAATTAGGGCCTCTAGAGCGCCTATATTAACGATCCGTAAAGAAGTCCTTATTAGTGCGGTTGTTAGTATTAAACTGTTATTAGCTGACTTCTTTTTGGGCTTCAGCGATACTAATTAACTTGCGAAGATTGCCTATAAGGTCCTCGAATGTGTTGTTAACTGCAAATTCTGCAAGGCTACATTCCAGTATACCTCTAATAGCTTGAAGGGTCTATTTAACAAGTTCTGTATCGTTAGTAAGAGGGTTAAAGAGTCTATTATAAATATCTTAAAGGCTTTGAACTATGGTGTTAAGGCACTCTATCTTTGTCTTATTAGGATGTTTGGCAATAGTGCTACGTAGCGTAATGCTATTCCACTCTTAGTAGTAGAATTGCTTATTTGTGGCCGTTTTAAAGTGCTGTCTAACAAGCTTAACCATTTAATTAAATGTGAAGCTTACTGATAGCTTTATGGTAATATTTATAAGATAGAATTTCTTCGCGTTACCTATTAGTATTACAGGGAATGCTTTTATAAGCGCGGTTTCTATAAAGTTAAGCTGACGGCATTAGTCTTGTAATATTACTACCTTTAGTTTAATAAAGTTAAATATCTTCCTGCTATATTTATTAGCCTCTTTATAGATCTTTATAAGATTAAGTACCTTCCTTGTGTTATTATATTATTCCTAGGCTTAAGGTGTTATAAGGGGTGGTAAGAGGTATGTTCCTAGTTAGGCTTAAGGGATAATAGGAATAGCAGGTTAAGAGGGCTAGGTATTTGTAATTAGCGGGCTTGATGTTATTAGCGATGGTTCTGGCGTAATATTAGGTGCTTGCGGCAAGGAGCGTGGATTCTTTATCATTAGTATTAGCTTTGCATTTAGGTAAAGGTTTGAATAGAATCTGCCTGTAGTGACTTACTTATTAATCTCTTCTAGAGGCTATTTGGATTGTACTTCTTCTTAGAGTACTCTTTTAAGTGCTTTAGTAATCCTTTTACTAGATCTCCTTGCGTATACACTATGTTTGTAAAGGAGGTCTTGTAGCGCTTTAGTTAGGCCTTTGTGGGCTCTGTTAAAGAGGTCTTTGTTCTAATTACTAAAGTTAAATTGGTAATTCTCCTATTATTCCTAATCTTTATATACTTGCTCTTTATAGTAAAGGATTATATAAGCGATCTTATTATTAAGATTAGTAGTGGTTACGGTCTCTAGGTTAATGTTATTACTTATTAAGTCCTAGTCTGTTAATAGGTTCTTCTAGCATTGTTATATCTGCTCTAGAAGCTCTTCTCTTATTAGATAAGAGTGAGGGTTTTAAGGGTCCTCTATCTAAGAAGTTATAATAAAAGAGAGGAGGAGAAAGAGAAGGAGGAGGGGATTTAGCTAGCTTGTTAGCTAAGATTCCAAGATAGTTAGCGGGGTTAAATCCTTATAGTGCTAGCCCCTAATTAGACAAAGGCTAGTAATTTAATCCTTTAGAAGCCTAATACCACAGAGGCGTTATCTTCTCCCTATAGTATATCTTTCTTGCAGAGGCAATTATACGTCTCTTCTTAGTGTTCTCTTGCTGCTCTGTGGTTAGTTATGCTAAATCCTTCTTAGTTAAGCAACCACTAATTAGTGTTAAGTTAACTAAGGGGATTCGGGTCCTATAACCACAGGTCACTAGTGCACTAGTTACTCAATGTAAAAGGTTTAATTCTGCTTATCTTCTAGGTCTAGCTATAGGGGGATTGAGGCTATAGATATACCTTAATCCTAGGGATACCTCCGCATACGTAGTGTTATGGGTTAAACACGCTGTCTAGGGCGAAGTGGGGCGATAGTCCCGTGCGGCCAATCGCGTTGCTAGTCTAGGTGGGGCGATAAGACCCCGTGCGCCAGTTACGTTCTAGTGCATAGTGGGGCGATGAGACCCCGTGCATCTAATCGCAATTCAGTGCACAGTGGGGCGATGAGACCCTGTGCATCCAATCGCAATTTGATGCAAAGTGGTGAAGAATTCGTCCGCAACGAATTCGCAGCGATTCCAACATTTACAGCGCTATTATTGCCTTTATAAGCTTGGAGGAAAGCTTTGTATTTACTATTAGAAGGAGGGTTCCTATGCCTTTTGTTTTTCTACTATTATTACCTTACTTCTTAATAATCCTTATCGCTATAATTAGAGGACTAGCAGCTGTCTTTTCCATATATAAAGCATTGTAGCTGTCGTTAGCGGCCTTAGTCGCGGCCTTGATTGCGATTAGGCCTCTGGAACGCCTATATTAACGATCCATGAAGAAGTCCTTGTTAGTCTAGTTATTAGTATAGAACTGTTATTAGCTAACTTCTTTTTAGGCTTTAGTAATACTAATTAACTTGTAAAGATTGCCTATAAGGTCCTTAAATATATTGTTAACTACAAATTCTATAAGGCTACATTCTAGTATACCTCTAATAGCTTAGAGGGTCTATTTAATAAGTTCTGTATTATTAGTAAGAGGGTTAAAGAGTCTATTATAAATATCTTAAAGGCTTTAAACTATAGTATTAAGGCACTCTATCTTCGTTTTATTAGGATATTTAGTAATAGTGCTACGTAGCGTAATGCTATTCCACTCTTAGTAGTAGAATTGCTTATTTATAGCTGTTTTAAAGTGCTGTCTAATAAGCTTAACTATTTAATTAAATGTGAAGCCTACTAATAGCTTTATAGTAATATTTATAAGATAGAATTTCTTTATATTACTTATTAGTATTATAGGAAATGCTTTTATAAGCGTAGTTTCTATGAAGTTAAGCTAATGGTATTAGTCTTATAATATTACTACCTTTGGTTTAATAAAGTTAAATATCTTCCTACTATATTTATTAGCCTCTTTGTAAATCTTTATAAGATTAAGTACCTTCCTTATATCATTATAGTGTTCCTAGGCTTAAGGTGTTATAAGGGGTAGTAAGAGGTATATTCCTAGTTAGGCTTAAGGGATAATAGGAATAGTAGGTTAAGAGGGCTAGGCATCTATAATTAGTAGGCTTAATATTATTAATAATAGTTCTGGCGTAATATTAGGTACTTGTAACAAGGAGCGTAAGTTCTTTATTATTAGTATTAGCTTTGCATTTAGGTAAAGGTTTAAATAGAACCTACCTGTGGCGATTTGCTTATTAATCTCCTCTAGAGGCTATTTAGATTATACTTCTTCTTAGAGTACTCTTTTAAGTGCTTTAGTAATCCTTTTACTAGATCTCCTTATATATACACTGTGTTTATAAAGGAGGTCTTATAGCGCTTTAGTTAGGCCTTTGTAAGCTTTATTAAAGAGGTCTTTATTTTAATTACTAAAGTTAAATTAGTAATTCTCCTATTATTCCTAATCTTTATATACTTACTATTTGTAGTAAAGGATTATATAAGTAATCTTATTATTAAGATTAGTGGTAGTTACAGTCTCTAGGTTAATGTTATTACTTATTAAGTCCTAGTCTGTTAATAGGTTTTTCTAGCATTATTATATCCGCTCTAGAAGCTCTTCTCTTATTAGATAAGAGTGAGGGTTTTAAGGGTTTTCTATCTAAGAAGTTATAATAAAAGAGAGGAGGGGAAAAGAGAAGAAGGAGGGGATTTAGCTAGCTTATTAGCTAAGATTCTAAGATAGTTAGCGGGGTTAAATCCTTATAGCACTAGCCCCTAATCGGACAAAGGCTAGTAATTTAATCCTTTAAAAGCCTAATACCACAAAGGCATTATCTTCTCCTTATAGCACGTCTTCTTGCAGAGGTAATCGTATATCTTTTCTTAGTGTTCTCTTACTGCTTTGTGGTTAGTTATGCTAAATCCTTCTTAGTTAAGCAACCACTAATTAGTATTAAGTTAACTAAGGGGATTTAGGTCCTACAACCACAGGTCACTAGTGCACTAGTTACTTAATGTAAAGGGTTTAATTCTGCTTATCTTCTAGGTCTAGCTATAGGGGGATTAAGGCTATAGATATACCTTAATCCTAGGGATGCCTCCGCATGCGTGGTGTTGTGGGTCAAACACGCTGTCTAGGGCAAAGTAAGGCGAAGGTCCTATACGACCAATCGCGTTACTAGTCTAGGTGGGGCGATAAGACCCCGTGCGCCAGTTGCGTTCCAGTGCACAGTGGGGCGATGAGACCCTGTGCATCCAATCGCGCAATTCGACCGTGGTGACGAATTCGTCCGCAACGAATTCGCAGCGATTCCAACATAATATAACCTTATAAGCTTTTTTATATTATAGGATTATTAGTAAAGAAAGCGTTACTATATACCTTTAATTTAAGGTTATTACTGCTATATTTAATTACTAGATTTACCTATATATACCTATACTTAAGGGCTTTTTTACTACTTTTATATACTATAGCCCTAGGTTTTATAGGTATTATAAGAGTTATAAAGCTATAAAAGTAATATTAGGTCTTAAGACTATTATTAGATATAGTAGGGTTTTAATTAAGGATTAATACCTCTTAAGATCTTAAGCACTAACCTCTCCCTTAAAAGGTTCTAGTAGTGTAGTGGTTATTAGGGCTATAGGCCTTTATTAAGGGATCTTTATATTAAATTTAGTAGTAGCTTTATCCTAATAGGACTTCTACGCGTACCTCAGCACCGCCAACAATAGCAGCTTGGATCTCCATCAGCCACAAATGTTCGGCTTGGCGCCCTGCGGTATTCGGCTAAGAGGCAGATTAGCAATAAAATAGACCTAGACACAGCGCAAAACATTACCTTATCACAACCATTATTACAAACCTAACAATTAAAGCAGGCGTTAGTCACAGCACCTAACCATAGGTTAGCAGATTCGCTACTAACACTTATCTGGCTTAGGGCTGCCTATACTAATAACGTTATGACACTAATAGCTAGGGGTCCTTATTAATTAAGAGTAATAGGAAATGCATTAAAACTACTATAGCTTACCTAACTACATGGAATTAGAAATAAAAAGCCTTAAAATAGGAGCGGAAGAATAACTTATATAAAGCTCCCTATCTAAAGCCTGCCTTAATTAAGCTAAAGTTAACTATTTTTAGGGATATTACTTAGAGAGGCTTAGTTCCTAGGTAAGTTAGAAGTAATAGAGTACCCCTAAGGGGCAGGACTTATAAGGGAAATAGATAATAATATAGTGAATAATAGTAATAATAAGGATTATAAAGAAAACTATAATAATAGTTAGTAACCGCACTAAATCTAACCTAGAATTACACTAGTAAATAAAAAAGGTATAAATAAACCTAAGAGAAAATAGATAATAAGAAAAGAAAAGAGGGCAGAATCCTGTGAGGGAATTGCTTCCTTTTATATATATAAGGGGGTAAAGTGATTTACTATAGTAGCTTTAAAAGTAAAGTATAAGGAAAAGTAAAAAAGACATTATAAGGCAGGTATACACGCAGAACTAATCCTTAACTAGACTAGACCTAGCCTTACCCCTTATATATAACTAAGAGTAAGTGCTTAGGGTTTATAATATATTTAGGTTAGAAGCAGACTAGACTTAGCTAAAAAGTAAGGCTATAGAAGAGTTAGTAAAAAAGTAAAAACTATAAGGATCCTACCACAATAGAATTCACCTCCTACTAGAAAAAGTAAGGAGGCCTAAGACAAAACTGCCCTAGGCCTATAAGCGTACTAGAAGAAGCAAATCCTTTCTCCTAAACTTAGATTTTCGGATTTTAAGGATAAGGCTAGTAAGAGCTAGCTATAACTTTTTCATAATAAGTAACTTTTAAGTGGCATAGCCCTACTATAGGGCTAGTGCTAACCCAAATACAAACGCAAGAGGGTTTTTCTCCTATTTATAGGTTTTCCTGTTAACTAACTAGCCGGAGTACTAGTACTAGCAATTATATAGCTAGCTAGCGTATCCAATATATATATATATATAATAGGACTTCTAATTAAGCTATACCTTCCTATTAGTATAGTCTCTAATAATTTTAACGCCTAGGAACTAATAAAGCTCTTTAAGGTCCTTAATATTATACTTTATAAAGAGTCTTACTTTAAATTTATTATATAAATATAATTTCCCTTTAGTAAATAAGGTAACAAGGTTATTTATATAAAAGAAGATAATTAACCTATCCTTAATAAACATATAAATATCTTTAAAGATCTATATAAAGCCTTTACTAATTAGCTAGCTAGTTAGCTCTTTTATCTATAGAAGAGGCACTCTCTATAGCCTGTAAACTACTTTAAGAAGCTTTAGATAGGCTTATTTATCTTTATAGCCTAGGGGTATCTTATAGTAAACCTCTTTATTAAGGTCTAAATTTAGGAATACTATAATAAAGTTATACTAGTATGCTTCTAGGTTAAAGTAGTATATAATAGCTATAAATAACCTAAAGGTATTAGTAGCTAGGGTTACTACTTAAGTTAATAGATAACTCTTTAGTTAATAATTTCTAAGAATATAAAGATAAGCTTTATATTATAGGAGGTAGCCTTACTTATTTAATTTATAAGTATTGAAAATGGGAAGGGGAATGTACTGGAGGGATAGGAAGACCTCCCTAGTAATTCCTAGATAGCTAGCGCAATAGAGGGCGCTGCGACCTATAGATAACTAAACCACGATAGATAATTCACTTTGAGAGCCAAGATAGTTGAATATAGTTGATTTCTAGCTAACGGACGGTCTGCGAGCAATGAGAGGATTCTACTGAGTCCCCTCATAGACTTACCGACCATATCGGCAGAACTAGGTCGCCAATAGGGTCTTGTGAGCTACTTTTTATTTTCCGCATAATTCATTTGTATAGGAAAAGTAAAAATCGACTCACGGCCATACAAACTAGACGCCTATGTGGCCTAACTAAGCACTTTAATAAGCAACCCTTTATATACAATATACCATTAAATCCAGAAAAATTCAAGGATTTGAATAGTATACGTTAGCCTTTTATATAACTACTAGTTCCCTAGTTACAGTTAATTTTGGCTTCCTATAGGGTAACCTAGTTGGCTTAGTCATACATGCCGTAGCTTTGCTTAGGTGGCAACGCAAGATGCGTTGCATAACCACGCAACGTAGCGCGCAGCAACGCCGCGCAATAACGCAACTAGGCAACTAGTGGGCCTATAAAATAGTGCTAAAAATAGCATTATTTTAACACTCCCTCTAGAAAAGTGTGACATAACTAATTCAATGCCTAATGACTTAGCTCTTTAATAGATATCTAAGTCAACTATAAATTCCAACAAATCAATAACTTTTCAACTAGAATTCCAATATTTTGTTGATTTATTATTTTTCGACTTTTGTTGATTTTATAAAGCTAGGACTTCGTAAGACCTAGTAATTTAATAAATTGTTGAAATTTATCATAGGGCAGGGGCTTAGTCAAGCCATCTGCAGGCATCTCTTTAGTATTAATGTAGATAACCTTAGCTATACCCTTCTGTACCTTTTCTCTGGTATAGTTGAATTTTAGTAGGGTATGCTTTGTTCTGCTATGAAGAGCAGGGTTATTGGCAGTCGTAATAGCACCTTGGTTGTCGCTAAAAATCAGGACTGGAGGGGCTAGAGGCAGCTTAATTTCCGTAAATAAGCCATTTAACTATTCTAGCTCCCTAATAGCCTCACATAAAGCGTCAGATTCAGCTTCTAATGTGGATAAAGCTATTGTAGTTGCTTTCTTCGATTTCCAGCTAATAGGTCCTTCGGCTAGCTTAAATAAATAAGCATAGGTTGATTTTGAAGAGATCCTATCACTAGCATAGTCGCTATCGCAGAATCTAATAAGGGTCGTAAAGGCTTTGGAGTTTGTAACAGATCTAGGCCTTCTATAGGTTATAGAATAACCTATAGTACTAGATAGGTACCTAAGCAGGTGTTTAGCAGCATTTAAGTGCTCTATAAACGGCTTAGATAGCGCTATAGAAAGCCACTGGACCGGAAAAGTAATATCAGGTCTTATTAGAAGCATTAAGTATATAATAGTCCTTATAATACACTGATATAGCTTGTGATTGGGGGTGAGAGAGATTTTGTTAGGTGGGTTACTGCTTATTTAATAATTCCGGGTTAAAGAGGAATTTGAACAGGCTTAGCATCTTTCAGGTCGAACCTTTCTAGGGCTTCAGAAATGTACTAGGACTGATAAATAGTTAGGGTCCCTTTCTTTTAATTTCTAGTGATTTGAACGCCTAGGAAAAATTCGGCTAGTCCACGGTCTTCTATAGGGTAAGCTTTATGCAAAAGCTTCTTCAATCTATTAATATATTTGAGGTTGGGTCCTATTAGAAGGCAGTTATCCACATAAGTTGCTATATATGTAGATGTAGTTGGGTTATAAAAACGGCTGGGTCTGAAATCAAGGGGTGAAATCCGTGCTTGCAAAGAAGGTCTTTTAGGGCCTGCTGCTACTCTCTAGAGCTTTGTTTTAATCCATATAAAGCTTTTTGAAGGAAAATAACTTGCTTTTAAGCGGGTTTATAGCCATATTTCTTAAGTAATTTAGCTATTTCAGGCGTGGCTTTGGCAAATTCGGTAAATCCGTCTGGGATTTGCATATAAATAGCTTCCTTTAGTAGACTATTTAAGAATGCCCCTACAAAATCGACTTATTTAACTTCCCAGTTATTAGAAGCTGCTAGAGCTAATAATATTCGCCAACTAGGAGGGATGCTTATGGCAGCATAGGTCTTAAGATAATCTTGACCTTCTATCTACATAAAGCCTTTAGTAACGAGGCGGGCCTTGTATTTTAGGGGATTATTTTCTTTATCCCTTTTGACTTTATAGACAAGTCTGTTTTTAGGATCCTTCGGCCCTTAGGAACTTGGTCTATCCCTATAAATTTGAAGGTTCCAGCAGTTAAAAGCTGCTTAAATTCGTTAAAAGTCGCATCTATTCATTTTCGACTATCCTTGCTTTTTAATGCTTGTTTCTAGGTCTTGGGGGTATCCGAATCACTGTTATTAGTTGATTTAGCCTTTTCCTGAGCCTTAAAGCATAACTCCTTAATAAAAGAAGTTATATTGAAATCGTCAACATCCATAGCATCTGAATCAGCTAATGGATTACCTATAGGTGCCTTTTGAGGGGCTTCTATAGGGCTGCTCTCTAGGGGACTAGATTTTCAGGCTTTGGATTATCCTGAATTTCTAGATTATCTTGCAAGGGATAACTATCACGAAGAAAGTCATCGATTCCTCCCTCTGAAGGATAACTCCTGAAGATTTAGGGATCCTTATAGAGCCTATATCCTCTATTATTTTTACAAAGCTAGTCTTGATGACTGACCTTTTAGAGGGTATATAAACAAGATAGACGTTAGAACCTAGAGTAGCTAGTAACCGGCCAGGGATGGTCCTAGGGGCTAGCTTTTGCAGCTTAGATCTCTGCTCCAGAGGTATTAGAACCTCATAATAAGACCCTATAGCCCTAATTTTCGAGAAGTCAGGCTTATAGGTGGTCTTAGGCTCTAAGTCAGCTAGATATAGCTGCTTAGGGGTTAGGGGCTTAGTCGTATTCGCGGTGATGTTAACTAAGTCCACTATGGCTGGAAGGATGTAAGACCAGAGATACAGGGGCAATTTGGACCACTATAGGGTAGCTCTAAGTCGATCAAGGATAACCCTAATAGCTCGCTTAACTAGCCCATTCTGTTTGTGAATATAAGGGCAGGAGGTGCTAAAGCAAATTCCCTTAGAAGTTAGCTATTGTTGGAGGTCGTTGTTAATTTCAGTGCCTCCGTCAAAATGAAGATGCCTAGGATACGAATTATATTGATTTTTAATTCCTTAAAAAGCCCTTAATAGCATTATAAAGGGTCTGACCTTCTTTATTAGCTAATAAGAGGCACCATTTATACCGTGATTTTCAATCAATAAGGAAAAGGACTAGGGCCTTCTTATTATAAGGTATAGGTTTAATTTTTACTATATCTCCTCTAGAATATCTAGAACTCTAGGGGGTCCTGAATAGGTCTTTTGCTAGGTCTTCTAACAGCCTTAGTTTGCGTACAGGCTAAGCAGTTAAAATCCTTGTCTTTAATGGCGGAAAAATCAGGGATCCCTTTAGCTAATTTCGATGATTTCTTTAGCAAGGGGAGCCCTATGTGGCCGAGTTGAATGTGCCAAAGAAGGGCTAAATCTAGTAATTTCTTGTAACTAGAATCTAGCTTTTCAGAGCTACTATCCCTTTACTCCCTATCGTGCCAGGCTTCTTGAGGATCACAGGCCTCAGGGGATTCTAGACGGCCACTATCGTCATCTAACGCATTAGGATATGGACCTTCTAAATCCCCTACAACAGAAGATGCCTAACTAGGAGCTCTGGTGGGATGTAGGGCTAAATTATCAATATTGTCGTCTTTAGAGTTGATTTCTTTAATTCGCTAATATTCCGTTAGATCCAGGGTAGGCTGCTGTGGAATCTGCACCTCTATAGGGTAGGAAAACCCCATATAAGTCGTATAGGTTAGATGTTAATAAATCCAGGAGCCTATAAAGGAGAGGTGGGTTTAATGCTTGCAAATTACAGGGGTTAGTTGTCCTTTAACTTGCAAAAAGAAGCCGTGTTTAGTAGGTTCTAATAACCCACAGGGACTTTTATTAGCCAGGAAAAGCTAATCTTTCAGAAGATAACCCCGGAGAGATAGTGGGTTAAACCACTAACTAGGTTCGTATCTATGCCTAGGAAATATAGGGCATTTAGCAAAGCTAAAGACCTATATTCTAGTGGATTTTTCTTTACCAGCACGTTAAATATAGCAGTACCCTTCCCTTTAGGATAGATAGGTCCTCTAGCTGTAATTATAGGGCCGCATTCGCCTTTCTTTAGGGGTTTGAAATCCCTAAAGAAAGCCCTATTATTACAAATGTGACAAGAGGAACCAGTATCATATAGAAGGGAATTTTTAATTACATTATTAGAGTAATTAAAAGCGGGCTTAGTAGTAGTGTTACTAGTGGTACTAGAGGTATCTGAATCAGATTCAGAATCACTACTATCATCGCTACTAGATTCGTTAGAATCTAATTCTTTAACGTATCCTGTTGCTAGGCTGTAGCCTAAAGCAAACGCGGCTTCCTTTCCTTTCTCTTTAGCCCTAGTGCCACTCTTCTTCTTCTGCTTCTTCCTAGAGGCCTTAGAAGGGTTTGAATCCTTCTTATCCTGCTCTTTCTTAGCGTTAGGGTCCTTCTTAGGGGTAGGATTAGATGTGTTCTTTTCCTAGTCCTTAGAATTTCCCTTATTATTAGAAGCCTTATAGCTAAGAGCCTTAGCTATAGGGGAAGATTTATCTCTTTGCTCTTCTAATAAGTCTGCCATAAGGAACTGTAAATTATTCAAGGTATTTACAGGCAGTCCTTATGCCCTAGAAGCTCTGATAGTGAATCTTTGTCTCTCAGCCCAACTAGGAAAGGTCTGCTTTAATGCATTAATATAATGATTTACTTGATCAATTAGTGCGATCACTACACTGCAAAGCTGCAGTCTAGCTAGTAAATTATTAAAATCAGCATTAAAAGCCTCTAAAGATCCCTTATAATTTGAAAAATTTAGGGAATGGTAGCTAGAGTATAGCGTACCACGCTGGATTTCAGCACTCTACGAATACTGCCTAATAAGGACTTTATAGGCTTCTTCGGGGACGTCTGCTAGCAGATAGCTACTTGTGGCCCTAACTAACAGCTATCTCTTAATATCATTAAAAGAATAGCCTAGTCAGGGTTAGCTAGCTGACTAGCTATGCTTGGATTATCTAAGAATTCAGGTAATCCTAGGGCTCTAAATTGTATGTTCAGGGCTTGCTTCCACTAATCATAGTTTTTAGGGCCTTTTAGCTTAGCTCCCTCAGGAATAGAGTGTACTTTCTTATTTAGTTCCTTTATAGCGCTTCTATTGAAAGCAGCTTAAAGGTTACTAGTAGAAGATAGTATAGGCGCAGGTGAAGATTTAGCAGCTAGATCTTCTCTAGGTACCTTAGTATTTTCTTCCTTAGGCCTAGAAAAGGTCTAAAGACCTTATATAGCAGACATGGTTTGCGTTAATTTACTTAAAAGATTATTAATGCTAGCCTCGTTTTTAATATAATTATCCTCACTATACTAAATAAATTCAGTTAAGGTCTTGCCTTATTGCTCAATTTGCCTCTGCATTTCTAGTTGTAAAGGGCTGGCTTGGGCAGCCATAGGTTAACCTTCTATATCCATCTAACTTAGGTCCCCAGGGTTACTAGGGTTAGGGTTAGGGTTAGGATTAGAAGGTCCTGCCCTAGGTCCCTTTCCCTTGAAATTAGGTGGCGCCATCTTCAAAAACCCCTATGTATAACCTCTGACTTTCTTCCTGTTGCAAATAATGTGTGCTAGAAAATTGGTTGTAATGCAATCTGCTTGCGCACGTAAAATGCGTAGCGGGGCTGTTTAAAGGAGCCCCTCCGGCTAGAAAAGTGGGTTAAAGGTATGCGCGGGCAAAAACGGGCCGGTGAAAATTCTCAGGGAGAAAATTTTCACAACACCAAGAGCCACAGATAGAAATAATAGGTATTATAGAACGTAGCGCAGCGCAATGCAGTGCAGCGTAATATAATAGGTTAAAAAGCTTAGTATAGGATATACTAAAGTCCGAAGTGATTTTAAGGAAGTGCAGCGTATCTACAGCGTAGATAATATCAATGACGGTCGCGGTTATAAATAAAATCACAGGTGATGGTTGTAATAAATTATATTGCAGGTGCGGTTTGTAGTGAATTTTAACACCAAAGGTCTAGTGTTACGATGCGGGGTGCTAGGCGATGAAAAGCTTCAAATTCTAGCGGTTTTCCTTCGTAATCTTAAGAGCCCACAGTGTAGTAAAACCACAACTAATAGCCAAAAATCTAGCAATCGCAGTAAATAATGCAGTGTAATAAAGTTAATCTATAGGCCTTCCGGGCTCATAACCTATTAAAAATGGGAAGGGGAATGTACTAGAGGGATAGGAAGACCTCCCTAGTAATTCCTAGATAGCTAGCGCAATAGAGGGCGCTGCGACCTATAGATAACTAAACCACGATAGATAATTCACTTTAAGAGCCAAGATAGTTAAATATAGTTAATTTCTAGCTAATAGACGGTCTGCGAGCAATGAGAGGATTCTACTGAGTCCCCTTATAGACCTACTGACCATATCGGCAGAACTAGGTCGCCAATAGGGTCTTGTGAGCTACTTTTTATTTTCCGCATAATTTATTTGTATAGGAAAAGTAAAAATTGACTCACGGCCATACAAACTAGACGCCCATGTGGCCTAACTAAGCACTTTAATAAGCAACCCTTTATATACAATATACTATTAAATCCAGAAAAATTCAAGGATTTGAATAGTATACGTCAGCCTTTTATATAACTACTAGTTCCCTAGTTACAGTCAATTTTAGCTTCCTATAGGGTAACCTAGTTGGCTTAGTCATACATGCCGTAGCTTTGCTTAGGTGGCAACGCAAGATGCGTTGCATAACCACGCAACGTAGCGCGCAGCAACGCCGCGCAACAACGCAACTAGGCAACTAGTGGGCCTATAAAATAGTGCTAAAAATAGCATTATTTTAACACATATTATAGGATATAGCATAGTGTAAGGATGGGGATAGCCAGGCAAGAACGTATGGGGGCACTTGGTATATTGACTGAAGCTTGCTAGGTCTAAGTGTGTTATGGGTGCGAGTTGCTGCTTTATAGCCAGTGACTCGCTAGTGTCACGTGGACCTAGCCCTATGGCATAGTGTGCCCGCGGGGTGCGCCTATGTGTTATAGGTAAGCCTTATAATTACCCCCTTTCTAGCCAGGCTCCTAAATGGCTTAGGTATTGCTATTTAATGTGCAGCTGTTCGCCAAGTGCTCGCAACCGCATTGCCAAATACAAGCATTATAATAACACAATAATCCGTTCCCTAGTAATAGGTAGCGCTTATATACAAATTCGCCTGCGCTTCGCTATCTTATTATAAGCTTTTCTCTTTCTTATTACTAGTCTAATTTCCTATTGCTAATTTGACTTTAAATATATTACCTCTTTATTGCTAGTTCACTACCTTTTCGCTGTCCTAATAGAGATTATTTACTTTTATTTATGTTTGTGTATACACTGTCTTCAGACTAGTTACGCTAACTTTATAAAATATCCGCTAATTAAGATCGTTTTGCCAGTGATTATATGCAGTTTTCCTAGGCTTTAGTTGCTGCGGGCATTAAGGGCAAACAGTCTAAATATTATATCTAATGCAATAAGTGTGGCAATATATGTGAGATAGTGAGTTACCTATTATTCTCCTGTTCTATGGTTCCTAATCGCTAACTTTTACATACTAGGCAATGCTTACTTTAGCCAGTGATTTTCTTAATCTTATAATCATTTACAAATAGGTTTAATCTCTAATAGACGCCACCCTCTCCGCGGAGGATAAGGAGGATATTGCTGTGTTTTCGGTGGTAACACGCTATTGCTTTGCCACGTGCGTGGTGAACTTAATTAATGGGTTTGATTATGCTAACATGGCTTACTATGTTGCCTTTAGGCTAACTAGTGTAGCTAAGGCGCGCTAGGTTAGTCAATTTTAGCCCTTTTACTAGTTCTTTGCTTACCTTTCCGTATAGGCTGCCTCTATCTTATACTAGAATTATCTAGTGTCTTAACAGTAGCTATAAGTTTCTATAGTTACCACTACGCTATCTTTTCCTCCTCTAGTACACGTATAGCTTTTAGCTATCTTTTTGCTAGATTCTTACTAACTCTTTTATAGGAAGATTCTAAGGAAGCTATAGCCGCGTAGGAAGCGAAAATAGTTCTTTAACTCCGCCTATTAGACCTAGGCTATGTGGCCTAGGCTATAGTATTACACTATTTTTATTATGCTATAAAGGAGGTTATCTAAGCGGATGAGAATAATGCGGAGTTTAGGTATAAAGGGGATGTATTTTTGACCCGCCCTAGTATTACTATAGAGAATTTTCCTATTATTTTACCCACGCTTTAGGCGTGTTTTCCTTTGTTTATTAGTTATATAGCCTAGACTTTTAGGTTAAGTTTTCTTAATAGCAGCTAATGGTGCTATGCCTTTTCTATAACAATTCCGTGTCCTTTCGCTTATAACTCGCTTATATCTTACTACTCTTCTTACCTACCTTTCTTTAGTAAAATACTTAAATAGCACGTTAGGCGCCCTCTATATCCTTAGTAGGGATCTATTAGTTATATTTACTAGGCTATCCTTTCTATTTCACTAGGTACTTATTACCTTTATAGGTCTTTCTATAACCTTTTACTTCTTTAACTTTATACTTATTCTCTTTATCTTTAAGGTCTAGTATTAGCATTTCCTTATCTTTAGCGTTTTCCTAGTAGTTCTATAGCTTTAATAGGCTAATATAGAACACATTGTGTAGTTAGCTGTACTTATCAGGTAGTACTAGTTAGTACGCTTATTTCCCTATAGTATTAAGCACTTAAAATAGTCTAATAAATCTAGGGGTTAGCTTCTATTTTATATCTTTAAGCCTAATATTCTTTGCTAATAATAGTACTAAGTCTCCCCTTTTAGGGTTAGAGGTTAGTGGTATTAATTATAGTACTTTGCCTAGGCTTTAGTAGCTTTTACCTAGTTTTACTTTAACCATTCTCTAACTTTATATAACTTTATAATACGCGCGTGGGCTTTAGGCACCTCTCCTCCGTGGTCTTACCTCTAAGAGCTAGGCAAAACTCTAGTAAGTAACCTATAAGTGCGTAGTTTAGGGAGTAACCTATAGTCCTATTTACCACGTTATTACAGGCAAATTAAGCTATAGGCAGTAGCTTTACCTATATCTATTAGTTCTCCTTAATAAAGCATTAGAAGTAGTGTTTAAGGACCTGGTTTATTTACTCTATTTACCTATTAGTTTAGGGGTAAAATGCTATTAAAAGCCTACGTTTTACACACACTAGGTAGTATAGCTTTAACTAGAATTAACTTATAAAGACTAGGCCTCTATTAGACACAATACCCTCTAGTGCTCTAAATTATAGCTTAATTTCCTTATAGAATAGTTCTGCTAATTTAACTACATTAATAGTGGTTAACACTAGGAGGAAAATAGAGTACTTAGTGAATCAGTCTACAATCACTAGGATTACGTCAGTTTCTCACTCATTAACCTGTATTAGGGGCAGTCCTATAACGAAATCCATAGAGATTTCTACCTAGGGTTGCCTTAGTATTAGTAGCAATTTAAGTGTTCTGTATAGGTAATGCCTTCTAGCTACCACCCACTAGCATATACCACAGCTTATAACGTAGTTAGATACTACAACTCCTATTTACGGCCACTAAAAATAACGCTTTAACAGGTTAAGCGTGCGTTTAACACTAAAGTGACCTACTAGCGGATTATTATAGTATAGCTATAGAAGCTCCTATTATAAGATAGGCTCTTAAGGAATAACTACCTAGTCTTAGTATATTAGGAGACCCCTTACACTACGCGACTATAGGCTAGCTTTTCCCTTGCTTCTTGCTAAGGAATTTACCTCACTGTTTTGCCTTTGCAGATCCAGGTCTTAGTCCTATGCCTTTTGTAGTAATTAAGCTAGTGGCTTATTTAATTCAGTTAGATACGGATTCGGTGACGCTATGGCCGCCTGAATCTCTAGTGTGCCAATGCCTTATACACACGCTATTGCCTCTTTAAAATCGCCCTTATCTAGCCAATCTTTCACTGGTTCTTCGGCGGCTCTAATACCTTTAGCTAGGCATTTTCCTCCCTCAAAGGCATCTCGCCAAGCTAGTCTCTTTTAACTAGGACATTTTCCTTCCCCAAAGGCGTCTCGCCACGTTAATCTCTTTTAACTAGGACATTTTCCTTCCCTAAAGGCGTCTTGCCACGTTAATCTCTTTTAGCTAGGGCATTTTCCTCCCTTAAAGGCGTCTCGCTAAGCTAATCTCTAATAACTAGGACATTTTCCTTCCCTAAAGGCATCTTACTACGTTATTCTTCTAAAATAGGGACATTTTCCTTCCCTAAAGGCATCTTACTATGTCTTCCTTAATGCATTAGTATCTCTATTACTACCCTTTTCTTAGTAAGTACTAGCTTCCTCTAAAGTTCTAGCAATAGCGCCTAATTCATTATAGGTTCGCCCTTATAATTAGACCTTCTTAACAGTGTATCCGCAGGGTTACTCTTCCCTAGTCTATATCTTATTATAAAGTGAAACAGGTATAGGAATATGCACTATCTGGCTTGCCTTCTATTAAGCTTTAGTTAGTTTATAAAGGTCTGTAGGTTATAGTAATCTAACAGAACCTCCACTAGGGTTATCACCCCTTTAACATAGTGTTACCAGTGTTTAAATAACTCCATAATAGCAAATAGCTCTTAGTTAGCTATGCTATAATTTCACTCCGTGTCTATGAACTTCCTTAACTAAAAGGCCACTAGGTGCTAATAACCCTTATTATCTTACTAGGATAAGATTCCTACTATTACAAAGACTAAGGCATCTATCTTAATACGCACTAGTTAACTTAGGTTATAATAACGGAGCAGAGGGCTTATTAAAAGGCGTCTTTTAGCTAGTTAAACGCTGCCCTTTCCTTTACTCTAAATATAAACTTCCTAGTCTAAATGCTATTTTAACTACCCTTTATTAGCGTATGTAGTAGTGCTACTATTCTAGAGTATTTGTAGATAAAACGTTAGTAGAAGTTATAGAATCTAAGGAAGGATTAAATATCCTTAAAGCTTGTTAGTTCTTTCTAATCTTAAATAGTTTATACCTGGCTTATATCTATTAAGTGTTATGGACTCGAGCTCGAGGCTCGGGTCCTTCTCGGGTACGGAAAGGACGCGGAGAGTGTGCGGGAAGGACACGTGTTATGTGCGGACATGTTTAGGACTTAGGGCTACTGCGCGCGCCATGTGCATAGACTACGCACAGAGGGGTATATAGCTAGGCGCTGTGCGACCTCTTATCTAGTTCTTTCCTTCCTCTCTAAGAATAATAATTACACTTTAAACGCTTATTTATAGCTACCCTAAGGCCAGTTTATAATATTTATTATTCTTTACTATAGACGCTAATAAGATAGCGGCGTTATAGGAGGTTATTAAGAGATAGGTAGCCTAAATCACTAACCTTACTAATAGGTAAAATATAGCCCTTATATAGAACCCTATTAAGCGGAAGCTATTACTAATAGGCCCACTATTTAATAGTAATAGAGTATTATTCTTAGCCTAGAAAGGCCTTATAGGTTATAAGTTACTAATAGATTAGGAGTTTATTAGTATTATATAAGATTAATAGTGCTTTATTTACTAGAATCTCTTGCCTAAGGTATAGGCCTAAGTTACTCCTTACTTTAAAAAGGGATACCTAGTTTATTTTAACTTAAGACACTTCCTTAAGTACTTAGGGGAAATATTTAATAACCCTTATTAATAGGAGATAGCTATTACTAAGCTTAACTAGCTAAGGCAATAATAGTATAAGCGTTTTAGTAACTTTTATATTTAGTTTAAGCAGAAGTTAGCGCTTATAGGTAGGTTAGATTAGGCAGATGTAGTAAAGTTATTTAAACTATATACCACACTTAATAAGTAGATAAGAGATTATAGTATTAGCTAAGACATTCCCTAGGCTAACTACCTAGTAGCAGTGGCTTGCTTTTAGAGCATTATATTAGATATTAAGTCCTACTAGCTAGAGGAGAAGTATTAATCACGTAGGCAGTCTTAACCTATAGCCTTTGCAGAGAGGTCCTATCTATAGGATAAGGACACTCTAATAATAGACGTTTAATTAGTAGGCATAATAAGGACCTAAAAGGTTCTAGTAAGGCCCTAGCCTAATGTGTATAACTAAGCATAAGCAATAAAGGGAGCGTAAAGCAGGTAAAGTAAGTCTCTTAGGAAGTGCTAAACACCTACTATAAGGAGGGTAGGTGCCTGTAATACAGTTCTAATAAGTATTAGGTTATAAAATGCCCCTTACACTATACCCTCTGCCTAAAGGAGACGCTATTAGTTAACACGTGTAATGTAGAAGATATTAACCTTAAGGACTTAAGTAATAAGTTAGGAAAAGAGAAGCCCCTTTATTAAGTTATTTAAATAGGGAAGAGAATTAGGAGCTTAGAGAGGCTTTATAGTATACTATTATTATTAAGGATAACTTTAAATAAATCTAGAGTAATATAAATACATTACCTTTCTTAGTCCCTATATTAATAAATAAGATAACCTTTTAAATATATAAGTTAATATAGGATATAACTACTATACTACTATTAGTAAATGCTTAGTCTAAAAGCTATAACTAAAATATATCCCCTTACTAACTAAGAGAATAGTTCGCACTATAGTTAGTGTAAAAGAGAGGGAAAGGAGAATTACAAGAAGAGCTTATTAATAACATATATTATCCGTTTTTAAATAGATATAGATAGATAGGAGACGCTAATTATAGCGTACGTAATTCTAGGATTAATAAGATAACTTATCCTAGGGACACTATAAATAGCCCGCTATAATATTAATTTAAATATAAAGTGTTACTAGCTTACTATAAGGGTAGCTAATAACCTGTAGATTTAGACTACAGCTAGCAAAGGGGTAGAGAAGCCTACAGTGTGTATTATAGGATTATTATTTATAGGAATAGTATAAAGGGCAAGGAAGTAAAAGGAGTACATATAGCTATACGCTATAAGCTTATAAGAGATTATGTCCGTGCTATAGATTAATACTATACTAAAACCTACAGAGCAGGAACTCTTAGCAGCCTTACTAGAGAAGTTATAGGACTTTAAGGATCTTTTTAGGAGAGTAAGGTAAACGCCCTCCCACCACATAGGGGCAAGTCTAACTACTATATTTGCCTTAAACAGGATACAAAGGGCAATAAACTAGACTTACCTTAGGCATTATTATATAATATACTACATTAACACCTCCTAGAGATATATAAGTAAGTAACGGACTTAATAGATAAGGGCTAGATTAGGGCAAGCTTATCTTTAGTAGTAGCACTAGTTCTACTAGTAAAGAAACCTAGGGGTAGCTAGAGGTTCTGTGTAGACTATTACGCGCTAAACAAGATTATAGAATAAGACCACTACCCCTTACCTTTAGTGAAGGAGACACTACACTCCTTAGCTAAAGCAAAATAGTTTACAAAACTAGATATATAAGCAGCGTTCTATTGTATTTATATTACTAAGGGCTAGGAATACTAGACTGCTTTCTAGACACGGTTTAGATTATTTAAGTGGTTAGTATACCCCTTTAGTTTAGTAGGCGCGCCTATAACCTTCTAGAGGTATATTAATAGAGCGCTTAGTGGTATTCTTAGGGACTATATTATAGCTTACCTTAATAATATCTTAATTTATTTAGGGGTTTATAGAAAGATTATATATAGAAAGTCCGCGGGGTGCTAGCTAGGCTATAATAGGCTAGGCTAAATCTAGACATTAAGAAATACGTCTTCGCTATAAAAGAGGTAAAGTACCTTAGGTTTATTATTCACGTAGGAAAATAGATTTACCTAGATAATAAAAAGATTATGGTAATTAGAGATTAGGAGGCTTTAATATAAGTCCAAGGAGTGCGCGGGTTTCTAGGATTTGCTAACTTTTATTGCGATTTTATACTGTAATTTTCAGATATTATAGGCCCCCTAATTAACCTAATAAAGAAGGGCATAGCATTCCGCTAGATAGAGGTATGTAATAAGGCTTTTAAGACATTAAAGTTAGCTTTTATATTATACCTAATCCTTATATAATAAGACCCTAATAAGGACATAGTAGTAAAGGCAGATTGCTTAGGAATAGTATTAGGAGGTTGCCTTTCCTAGACGAATAATAAAGGGTCTTACATCTAGTAGCGTATTACTTAGCTTATTTATAACTAGCTTAAAGGAATTATATAATACATAATAAGGAGCTTCTAGCAATTATCTTATGTCTTAAGGCGTGGTTAGTAAAGCTATAGAGTATTAGCAGTCTATTTACAATACTTATAGACTATAAGAACTTAGAGTACTTTATAGCCTTAAGGGAGATATTAGAATAATAGGCATAATAGGCAGAGACTCTAGCACTTTTTAATTTTTACTTACACTATAGGCTAGGGACTTAGGCAAGTTAGCTAGATATATTATTAAGGCGCTATTAGGAAGAGGCATAGTTAGCTAAACTAAAGGCGCCTATTGTATAATTAGCGATAACGCCTACTTAGTTTAGCTTTGGTTAGGGTTAGCCACGCATTAGTATTAGGCCTGTGTTAGTTTTAGAGGGCACTACTCTAGAGAATAACTTAGCTTTAGAAGGCAATATAACGGAGGGTAATTTAGCCTAAGTAATAGGTATCCTAGCTAAGGACTCCTTATTTGTAAATAAGCACCTCTAATCCCTATAGGATTAATCCGTGGCTTATAATAAGACTTACAGACTATGGCTTAAGGCAGTAAGGGCTAGAGCTTAGAAGTTTCCTAACGCCACTAGCATATAAGAATAGATTGCGGATTATTAGATTAGCGCAAAGGGGCGCTTTAATTCTAAGGCTAGACTTAGGTACTAAAGTAAGAGCCTCTAACTATAACTTTAATCTAGCAGACTTATAACTTACCCTTACTAGGTTATCTAGGGCAGAACACTACCTTTAAGGCACTTTAGAGGGACTTCTATTAGGATAGCATGTTATAGGACGTGGCATAGTTTATACGCAATTACCACTACTATAGGGGATAAAAGAGTTAATAGTTATATTAGGGCTTGCTAAAGCTAATTCCCTTACCGGATAGATATTAGTTATAGATCTCTATTGATTTTATAATAGAGCTCCCTACTAGAGACTAGGCTAACCTACGGTTCCTAATAGTTATTACGGATAGACTCTTTAAATTTATGTAACTTAAGGCTATAACGTCAATAAAGGCTAAGGTATATGTGAAACGGTTTAAGCACTATTAGTGGTGGTTCTACGGGTTCCCTACCTAGATTATCACGGATCACAGGTTAGATTAGTTAAGTAACTTTTGGACAGCGCTTTGTGAGAAGGTTAGCACTAAGTAATTACTATTAACCTCTTACCACTTACAAATAGATAGAGGTATGGAGAGAGCTAACTAGGAGGTTTAGGCAGTGTTACAGGTAATGTTATCCTTTTTGTAATTTAAGTAGGCAGATTACTTGCTAGCCTATTAACTAGTATTAAATAATAGGGATTCCTTAGTAATAGGAGTGAGTGTAAATATAGCTTTTCATAGCTTTAATATACCTATAATCTAGGCACTACTATTTACAGAAGCTTTAAGGACTTTAGCAAAAGGGTAAGTATAAGCATTCCTATAGTATTTAAAAGAGGGCACAGACCTAATACAAGCGGCTATAGCTTTTATCTAGCAATAGCAACAGGAAAACACAAATAGCAGTTAGAGACCTGTAAAACGGTTCTAGGTCAGGGACTATATGTAGCTAAGTCTTAAGAATATTAAAACAAACCGCCTATATAAGAAGCTAGACTAGGTTATAGCTAAGTACAAGGTACTAGAGGTACTAACACTATTAACTATAAAGCTAGATATTCCTAGGGGCTACACCTAGTCTTTTATATAGATTTAGTCTAGAGGGCAGTAGAGGACCTATTACTAAGTTAAAAGCTAGCTAATAAAAGACTGCCACTAGAGCTAATAATAACGGATATGGATAATAATCTCGCGGAGTACTAGGTAAAGGAAATTCTTATAGCTAAGAATACGCTAGGCTAGGGATTAAATCGCAACATTCTAGTTAAATAGAAAGGTTATATATAGCTAATATAGGAACCCCTAGAAAATATACAGAACACTAAGGCGCTAGATAGGTTTAAGGCAAAATAGGGGATATGTAAACAAGTAACAGTCTAAAACAAGTGCGGAAACGGGTATAGTTTAATTTACCCTTAGAGAAGTAAGATAGCTAGAACACACGTAGGGAAAGCGGAGGGGAGAATAAGAAGTAAGGGGGTATAAAAATTTTTTTCCTAAGGAGGGGAGAGGGGAGGTAAGAAGGGGGTATATTATAGACTTAAGCTTAAGGCTTAGGTCCTTCTTAGGTATAGAAAGGACGCAGAGAGTGTGCGGGAAGGACATGTGTTATGTGCAGACATGTTTAGGACTTAGGGCTGCTGCGCGCTATGTGCACAGACCACGCACAGAGGGGTATATAGCTAGGCGCTGTGCGACCTCTTGTCTAGTTCTTTCCTTCCTCTCCAAGAATAACAATCGCACTTTGAACGCTTGTTTGCAGCTGCCCCAAGGCTAGTTCATAACATTAAGATTCCATTAACTAAGAGGATAAATCCTAGGAATTTAACTAAGTCCTAGTAAAACAAGTATTTTAAGGGTTTTACGTATAGTTTTACAGTTCTTATACGCTCTAATACCTCCTTAATGTGTGTGGTATGCTCTTCTTATGTCTTAGAGAAGATAAGGATATTATTTAAATACACTATATAAATAGTGTTTATTAGCCTATAAAGCGCCTTATAAATATAACTTTAGAAGGTAGCGGGCGTGTTAGTTAATCTAAAAGGTATAATAAGGTATTTGTAGTAGCTATAACGCGTGCGAAAGGTAGTCTTTACTTATCGCCCCTTTAATGCAAATTTAATAGTATATATCCTTAATATTAATCTTTAAGAAGTATTTAGCCCCTTAGTATTAGTCTAGGATCTCTAAAATTAGGGGAGAGCGTAGTAATTCTTCTATATCACTTTATTAAGTCCCTAATAGTCCACACATAGTTAGAGCGTTCTATCCTTCTTTAGTATAAATAGGATAGGTATGCCTGTAGGACTCTTAGAAGGTCTTATACAGCCTTTTGCCAGGTTATTGTTAATGTATTCTTAGAGCTCTTTTAATTTGCTTTAAGAGAGAGGGTAAATAGGCCTATAAGGGGTATAGCCCCTAGTACTAGATTAATCGCGTAGTTAGTCAATTTCTTTAATAGTAAGGTTCCTGCCTTATTAGATATAAAGACATCTTAGAATTCCTATAGATCCTTAGGGATATCTTTAACGGTTCCGTACGCTTTCGCCTCCTTGTTATCTTCTAACGCAATAAATTTATCCTTTATAACTCCTGTAATAGCGTATATAACAGTCTTATTTTACATTATCTTAGTAAATTTGCGGGAGTTAGTAGTAAAAGGCCTTCTTCTTTTTCTTAAACCACTACTCTTATAAGTGTAAACAAAGGTACACTTATTCCTCTATAAGTGTATGTATCCTAATTAATACAGGGCTTCCCTCTACTCTTAGGTCCTTATTAACAGCAATGCATAGGAGCCTAAGGTCTTTCTATTCTCCCCTTAAGTCTATAATTATAAGGGGTACCTAGTACACGCTGTATTAAGGAACTGTAAGAGCCCCTATTGCCTTAAGGGTAGGAGGTGTAATCTCTGCTTATTATAACCCATAGGTCTTTGCAAATTCCACGCTAATAATGTTAACCTTAGCGTAACTATCTAGATTAGCTGCCGTTGCTATGTCTTTATGCCTGTGAATAGTAACTAGTGTGTAAAAATAACACCCTATTAGTACTTTAGCTTGCGGGGTAGAAGTAAGGGCATTTACTTTTACCTTAGGGCATTTTCCTAACCCTTTTAGTGCTCTTTCTTTGGCTTATGGCATTAAGCCGCTATATAACCTACAATCCCGCAGTTATAACATATTAGGCCCTATCTAACTTCCTTGTTATTTGGGGGTATAGTAGGAGTCTTTTCTTTCTCTTTCTTATCTTAGTTAGTATACGGTTAGTTACCACGTGGTAAATTATGCCTTTGGTATTAGGGAGCCTTATATAAATACCTCTCTTGTGGATGGTTAGGCTTTCGCTTATTCTTTAGCATTAATTCCTAAAATCATTAAGTAAGTTATATAACCTCTTCTTAGGTTTTACTAATAACAGAGGCATGTAGGTTAAGGTAGTCCTATAAGTTAGGGAGTAGTTTCACGAAGAATATAAGGGCGTAGGACTTCTCTAAGGCTCTTTCTAGATGTTTCTCTAGTGAATCTATGTAAATACTAAACTTAATAGGGCTTTAGCCTTTGCGTTGCTTTGCGTTCTTAAGCATTATAGCAATTTGCGTGTTATAGTTAGCTAAGTCCTTTAGTAGTGTTAGTGTCTAAGATTAGAACGCCTCCTAATCATCTTTTAGTTCTTCTTAATTGCTAGCTAACTATTTATTAAGGTATTAGTCCTATCTTGCCTTATAGTCCCTATGTATATAGTTAAGTGTAAGGAGGATTTTTAGTAGTTATGTTAGAACTTGCGTTTCGCTCCTATAAATACATGGTTTAGGTCATTTAACCATATTTTGTGTTTTTAAGGGTTAGTAGGGTGCGTTAGTTCTATAATGTTACGCACTTTAACCTTGCTGCGGCTACTGCTTAAAGAGGTGCTAGATCTTTGCTACCTTTTTACGGGCTTTTCTATTATATTTAGTTAGAGTAGCTAAATAAGTTCTTTCTCTTTATCCTATAGTTTCTTTAGTTCTTTAAGTTAAGTAATTTATTTAGTTATTATAGCTTATTAGGAATTAATTAAAGGTTCTCCTAATTTAGCTTAGGTGCTAACTATTTTAGAAGCTAGGGTACTATCTTTATTTGTGGTTTTGTGCGTTACCTCTAGTGCTATGCTAGGGGTTTATTAGGTTCTCCCCTATTGCATTCTTAGGTAGCTAGGGTTAAAGCTTTAGAATTATAAGGATAGGGGATAGCTAGGTAAGAACGTATAAGGGCACTTAGTATATTAACTAAAGCTTGCTAGGTCTAAGTGTGTTATAGGTGCGAGTCGCTGCTTTATAGCCAGTGACTCGCTAGTGTCACGTGGACCTAGCCCTGTGGCATAGTGTGCCCGCGGGGTGCGCCCATGTGTTGTGGGCGGGCCTCACACATAGTTTATATATAATTACCACTGCTATAAGGGATAAAAGAGTTAATAGTTATATTAGGGCTTGCTAAAGCTAATTCCCTTACTAGACAGATATTAGTTATAGATCTCTATTAACTTTATAATAGAGCTCCTTACTAGAAACTAGGCTAACCTATAGTTCCTAATAGTTATTACAGATAGACTCTTTAAATTCATGTAACTTAAGGCTATAATATTAATAGAGGCTAAGGTATATGCAAAACAGTTTAAGCACTATTAGTAGCAGTTTTACAGGTTCCTTACCTAGATTATCACGGATTATGGGTTAGATTAGTTAAGTAACTTTTAGATAGCGCTTTATAAGAAGGTTAGCACTAAGTAATTACTATTAACCTCTTACTACCTATAGATAGATAGAGGTACGGAGAGAGCTAACTAGGAGGTTTAGGCGGTGTTATAGGTAATATTATCCTTTTGTAATTTAAGTGGGCAAATCACTTACTAGCCTATTAACTAGCATTAAATAATAGGGATTCCTTAGTAATAGGAGTAAGTGCAAATATAGCTCTTTATAGCTTTAATATACCTATAATCTAGGCACTACTATTTATAAAAGCTTTAAGAACTTTAGTAAAAGGGCAAGTATAAGTATTCTTATAGTATTTAAAAGAGAGTATAAACCTAATATAAGTAGCTATAGCTTTTATCTAGTAATAGTAATAGGAAAACACAAATAGCAGTCAGAGACCTATGGAATAGTTCTAGGTTAGGAACTATATATAGCTAAGTCTTAAGAATATTAAAACAAATTACCTATATAAGAAGCTAGACTAGGTTATAGCTAAGTATAAGGTGCTAGAGGTACTAACACTATTAACTATAAAGCTAGATATTCCTAGGGGCTACACCTAGTCTTTTATGTGAATTTAGTCTAGAGGGTAGTAGAGGACTTATTACTAAGTTAAAAGCTAGCTAATAAAAGACCACTACTAGAGCTAATAATAATAGATATAAATAATAATCTCGTAAAGTACTAGGTAAAGGAAATTCTTATAGCTAAGAATGCGCTAGGCTAGGGGTTAAATTACAACGTTCTAGTTAAATAAAAAGGTTATATATAGCTAATATAGGAACCCCTAGAAAATATATAAAACACTAAGGCACTAGATAGGTTTAAGGCAAAATAGGGGATATATAGATAAGTAATAGTCTAAAATAGGTGTGGAAATAGGTATGGTTTAACTTACCCTTAGAGAAGTAAGATAGCTAGAATATATATAGGAAAGCGAAGGGGAGGATAAGAAGTAAGGGGGCATAAAAATTTTTTTTTTTTCCTAAGGAGAGGGGAGAGGGGAGGTAAGAAGGGGGTATATTATAGACTTAAGCTTAAGGCTTAGGTCCTTCTTAGGTATAGAAGGGACACGGAGAGTGTACGGGAAGGACACGTGTTATGTGCGGACATGCTTAGGACTTAGGGCTACTGCGCGCGCTATGCGCACAGACTACGCACAGAGGGGTATATAGCTAGGCGCTGTGCGATCTCTTGTCTAGTTCTTTCCTTCCTCTCTAAGAATAACAATCGCACTTTAAACGCTTATTTGCAGCTGCCCTAAGGCCAGTTCATAACACCCACTACCTAAATATACAATATAGTTACAAACCCTAGCTTAAATTATAACCCTAGAGCTCTAGGTATCCTAGCTAATTTATATAGCGAGATAGCTTATTTAATTCGCTTACAAAGCAAGGAAAAGTAAGACACAACTCCACTTTTCTTTGCCCTGTAATTAGTTTAATTCTAAAGGTGTAACTAAGACCTTTAGAATTATGCCCTATGTGGGATTTAAACCCACGACCTGCGACCTAGAACAGGTCTCCATAGCTTGTAACCACCACGCCATAGGGTAAGAGCTAGCTATAACTTTTTCATAATAGGTAACTTTTTAAGCAGCATAGCCCTATTATAAGGCTAGTGCTAACCTAAATACAAATACAACAGGGTTTTCTCCTATTTATAGGTTTTCCTATTAATAAACTAGCTAGAGTACTAGTACTAGCAAATATATAGCTAGCTAGTGTATATAATATATATATATCTAATAACTTAAAGCGATTATAGAGGATTTCTAACCCCTATAATAACTAAAACTATTATAGACTTAAGCTTAAGGCTTAGGTCCTTCTTAGGTACGGAAGGGACGCGGAGGGGGCGCGGGAAGGGTGCAAAGAGTGTGCGGGAAGGATATGTATTATATATAAATATGCTTAGGACTTAGGGCTATTACACGCGCTATACGCATAGACTACGCATAAAGGGATATATAGCTAGGCGCTATATAACCTCTTATCTAGTTCTTTCCTTCCTCTCTAAGAATAATAATTACACTTTAAACGCTTATTTATAGCTACCCTAAGGCTAGTTTATAATATTTATTATTCTTTACTATAAATACTAATAAGATAATAGTATTATAAGAAGTTATTAAGAGGTAGGTAGCCTAAATTACTAACCTTACTAATAGGTAAAATATAGCCCTTATATAAAATCCTATTAAATAAAAGCTATTACTAATAGGCTTACTATTTAATAGTAATAGAGTATTATTCTTAGCCTAGAAAGGCCTTATAGGTTATAAATTACTAATAGATTAGGAGTTTATTAGTAATATATAAGATTAATAGTGCTTTATTTACTAGAATCTCTTACCTAAAGTATAGGCCTAAGTTACTCCTTACTTTAAAAAGGGGCACCTAGTTTATTTTAACTTAAAGTACTTCCTTAGGTACTTAGGGAAATATTTAATAACCCTTATTAATAGGAAATAGCTATTACTAAGCTTAATTAGCTAAGGTAATAATAATATAAGCACTTTAGTAACTTCTATATTTAGTTTAAATAGAAGTTAGCGCTTATAAGTAGGTTAGATTAAGTAAATATAGTAAAGTTATTTAAACTACGTACTATACTTAATAAGTAAATAAGAGATTATAGTATTAGCTAAGATATTCCCTAGGCTAACTACCTAGTAGTAGTAGCTTACTTTTAGAGTATTATATTAAATATTAAGTCTTACTAACTAGAGGAGAAGTATTAGTTATATAGGCAGTCCTAACTTATAGCCCTTATAGAGAGGTCTTACCTATAGGATAAGGATATACTTATAATAGATATTTAATTAGTAAGTATAATAAGGACCTAAAAAGTTTTTAGTAAGGCTCTAGCCTAATATATATAACTAAGCGTAAGTAATAAAGGGGGTATAAAGTAAGTAAAGTAAGTCTCTTAGGAAGTGCTAGATACCTGCTATAAGGAGAGTAAGTGCTTATAATATAGTTCTAATAAGTATTAGGTTATAAAATGCCCCTTATACTATACCCTTTACCTAAAGGAAATATATATATATATTAGATACACTAGCTAGCTATATATTTACTAGTACTAGTACTCCGGCTAGTTAGTTAATAAGGAAAACCTATACATAGGAGAAAAACCCTCTTACTTCTATATTTAGGTTAGCACTGTCCCTGTAGCAGGGCTATACTACTTAAAAGGTTACCTATTATAAAAAGTTATAGCTAGCTCTCACTAGCCTTATCCTAAAAACCGAAAATCTAAGTTTAGGAGAAAGGATTTGCTCCTTCTAGTGCGCTTATAGGCCTAGGGTAGCTTTATCTTAGGTCTCCTTACTTTTTCTAATAGGAGGTGAATTTTATTATAGTAGGATTCTTATAGTTTTTCACTTTTTGCTAACTCTTCTATGGCCCCACTTTTTAGCTAAGTCTAGTCCGCTTCTAACCCAGATATGTTATAAACCCTAAGCACCTGCTCTTAGTTATATATAAGAAGGTGAGGCTAGGTCTAGTCCGTTTAAGGATCGGTTCCGCGTGTATACCTGCCTTATGATATCTTTTTTTACTTTTCCTTATACTTTACTTTTAAAGCTACTATAGTAAATCACTTTACCCCCTTATATATATAAAGGAAGCAATTCCCCCGCGGATTCTGCCCTCTTTTCTTTCCTCATTATCTATCTTCTCTTAGGTTCGTTTATGCCTTTTTTTTTTTTTTATCTGCTAGTGCAATTCCGGGTCGGATTTGGTGCGGTTGCTAACTATTATTATAGTTTTCTCTATAATCCTTATCATCGCTGTTCTGCCTAAAGGAGATACTATTAGTTAATATATATAATATAGAAAATATTAATCCTAAGGACTTAAGTAATAAGTTAGGAAAAGAGAAGCCCCTTTATTAAGTTATTTAAATAAGGAAGAGAATTAGAAGCTTAGAGAGGCTTTATAGTATATAGTTATTATTAAGGATAACTTTAAATAAATCTAGAGTAATATAAATATATTACTCTTCTTAGTCCCTATATTAATAAATAAGATAACCTTTTTAGATATATAAGTTAATATAGGATATAACTACTATACTACTATTAGTAAATACTTAGTCTAGAAGCTATAACTAGAATATATCCCCTTACTAACTAAAGGATAGTTTACACTATAGTTAGTGTAAAAAGAGGGGAAGGGAGGATTATAAGAAGAGCTTATTAATAATATATATTATCTGTTTTTAGATAGATATAGATAGATAGGAGACGCTAATTATAGCGTATGTAATTCTAGGATTAATAAGATAACTTATCCTAGGGATACTATAAATAGCCCGCTATAATATTAATTTAAATATAAAGTATTACTAGCTTACTATAGGGGTGGCTAATAACCTATAGATTTAGACTATAGCTAGTAAAGGGGTAAAGAAGCCTATAGTGTATATTATAGGATTATTATTTATAAGAATAGTATAAAGGGTAAGGAAGTAAAAGGAGTATATATAGCTATACACTATAAGCTTATAGGAGATTATATCTATGCTATAGATTAACACTACGCTAAAACCTATAGAGTAGGAACTCTTAGCGGCCTTACTAAAGGAGTTATAGGACTTTAAGGATCTTTTCTAGGAGAGTAAGGCAAATACTCTTTTACTATACTAGGGTAAGTCTAACCACTATATTCGCCTTAAATAAGATTATAGAATAGGACTACTACCCCTTACCTTTAGTAAAGGAGACACTATACTCCTTAGCTAAAGCGAAATAGTTTATAAAGCTAGATATATAAGCAGTATTCTATTATATTTATATTACTAAGGGCTAGGAATACTAGACTGCTTTCTAGACGCGGTTTAGATTATTTAAGTGGTTAGTATACCCCTTTAGTTTAGTAGGCATGCCTATAACCTTCTAGAGGTATATTAATAGAGCGCTTAGTAGTATCCTTAAGGACTATATTATAGCTTACCTTAATAATATCTTAATTTATTTAAGGGGTTTATAAAAAGATTATATATAAAAAGTCCGTGAGGTGCTAGCTAGGCTATAATAGGCTAGGCTAAATCTAAATATTAAGAAATGTATCTTTACTATAAAAGAGGTAAAGTACCTTAGGTTTATTATTTACATAGGAAAATAAATTCACCTAGATAATAAAAAGATTATAGTAATTAGGGATTAGGAGGCTCTAACATAGGTCTAAGGAGTGCGCGGGTTTCTAGGATTCGCTAACTTTTATTGTTATTTTATACCGTAATTTTCAGATATTATAGGCCCCCTAATTAACCTAATAAAGAAGGGCATAGTATTTTACTAGATAGAGGTATATAATAAGGCTTTTAAGACATTAAAGTTAGCTTTTATATTATACCTAATCCTTATATAATAGGACCCTAATAAGGATATAGTAGTAAAGGCAGATTACTTAGGAATAGTATTAGGAGGTTACCTTTCCTAGACAAATAATAAAGGGGTCTTACATCTAGTAGCGTACTACTTAGCTTACTTATAACTAGCTTAAAGGAATTATATAATATATAATAAGGAGCTTCTAGTAATTATCTTATGTCTTAAGGCGTAGTTAGCAAAGCTATAAAGTATTAGTAGTCTATTTATAATACTTATAGACTATAAGAACTTAGAGTACTTTATAGCCCTAAGGAGATATTAGAATAATAGGTATAATAGGTAAAGACTCTAGCACTTTTAATTTTTACTTACGCTATAGGCTAGGGACTTAGGCAGGCTAGCTAGATGTATTATAAAGGCGCTATTAGGAAGAGACATAGTTAGCTAAACTAAAGGCGCCTATTATATAATTAGCAACAACGCCCACTTAGTTTAGCTTTGGTTAGGGTTAGCTACGCGTTAATATTAGGCCTATATTAGTTTTAGAGGGCACTACTTTAGAGGATAACTTAGCTCTAGAGGGCAATACACTAGAGGGTAGTTTAGCCTAAGCACTAAGTATCCTAGCTAGGGACTCCTTATTTATAGACAAGTACCTCTAATCCCTATAGGATTAATCCATAGCCTATAATAAGACTTATAAACTATAGCTTAAGGTAGTAAGGGCTAGAGCTTAGAAGTTTCCTAACGCTACTAGCATATAAGAATAGATTATAGACTACTAGATTAGTATAAAAGAGGTGCTTTAATTCTAGGGCTAGACTTAGGTACTAAAGTAAAAGCCTCTAACTATAACTTTAATCTAGTGGACTTATAACTTACCCTTACTAGGTTATCTAGGGTAAAACACTACCTTTAAGGCGCTTTAAAAGGACTTCTATTAGGATAGTATATTATAAGACATAGCATGGTTTATATATAATTACTACTACTATAGGGGCTAAAAGAGTTAATAATTATAATAGGGCTTACTAAAGCTAATTCCCTTACTAAATAGATATTAGTTATAGATCTCTATTAACTTTATAATAAAGCTCCTTACTAAAGACTAGGCTAACCTATAGTTTCTAATAGTTATTATAAATAGGCTCTCTAAATTTATATAACTTAAGGCTATAATATTAATAGAGGCTAAGGTATATACGAAATAGTTTAAGCACTATTAGTGGCAGTTCTATAGGTTCCTTACCTAGATTATTATAGATTATAGGTTAGATTAGTTAAGTAACTTTTAGATAGCGCTTTATAAGAAGGTTAGCATAAAGTAATTACTATTAACCTTATACCACCTATAGATAGATAGAGGTATAGAGAGAGCTAACTAGGAGGTTTAGGTAGTATTATAGGTAATATTATCCTTTTGTAATTTAAGTGAGTAAATTACTTACTAGCCTATTAACTAGTATTAAATAATAGGGATTCCTTAGTAATAGGAGTAAGTGTAAATATAGCTCTTTATAGCTTTAATATACTTATAATCTAGGCATTACTATTTATAGAAGCTTTAAAGACTTTAGTAAAAGGGTAAGTATAAGTATTCTTATAATATTTAAAGAGGGTGTAAACCTAATATAAGCAGCTATAGCTTTTATCTAGTAATAGTAATAGGAAAACATAAATAGTAGTTAGAGACTTATAGAACATTTCTAGGTTAGAGACTATATATAGCTAAGTCTTAAGAATATTAAAACAAATTGCCTATATAAGAAGCTAGACTAGGTAATAGCTAAGTATAAGGTACTAGAGGTACTAATACTATTAACTATAAAGCTAGATATTCCTAGGGGACTATACCTAGTTTTTATGTAAATTTAGTCTAGAGGGTAGTAAAGGACCTATTACTAAGTTAAAAGCTAGCTAATAAAAGACCACTACTAGAGCTAATAATAACAAATATAAATAATAATCTTACAAAGTACTAGGTAAAGGAGATTCTTATAGCTAAGAATACACTAGGCTAGGGATTAAATTATAATGTTCTAGTTAAATAAAAGGTTATATATAGCTAATATAAGAACCCCTAGAGAATATATAAAATACTAAGGCACTAGATAGGTTTAAGGTAAAATAGGGGATATATAAATAAGTAATAGTCTAAAGTAAGTGTGAAAATAGGTATAGTTTAATTTACCCTTAGAGGAGTAAGACTACTAGAATATATATAAGAAAGCAAAGGGAGGATAAGAAGTAAGGGGGTATAAAAGTTTTTTTCCTAAGGAGTAAGGAGAGGGGGTAAGAAAGGGGTATATTATAGACTTAAGCTTAAGGCTTAAGTCTTTCTTAGGTATAGAAGGGACATAAAGGGGGCGCGAGAAGGGTATAGAGAGTGTGTGGGAAGGATATATATTATATGCAAATATACTTAGGACTTAGGGCTATTACGCGCACTATGCACATAGACTACGCACAGAGGGATATATAGCTAGGCGCTATATAACCTCTTATCTAGTTCTTTCCTTTCTCTCTAAGAATAATAATTACACTTTAAACGCTTATTTATAGCTACCTTAAGGCTAGTTTATAATATTTATTATTCTTTACTATAAATACTAATAATATAGTAGTATTATAAGAAGTTATTAAGAGATAGGTAGTATAAATTACTAACCTTACTAATAGGCAAAATATAGCCTTTATATAAAATCCTATTAAATAAAAGCTATTACTAATAAGCTTACTATTTAATAGTAATAAAGTATTATTCTTAGTATAAAAAGGCCTTATAGGTTATAAATTACTAATAAACTAGGAGTTTATTAGTAATATATAAGACTAATAATACTTTATTTACTAGAATCTCTTACTTAAAGTATAGGCTTAAGTTACTTCTTACTTTAAAAAAAAGTACCTAGTTTATTTTAACTTAAGGTATTTCCTTAAATACTTAGAGGAAATATTTAATAACTCTTATTAATAGGAGATAGCTATTACTAAACTTAATTAGCTAAGGTAATAATAATATAAGTGCTTTAATAACTTCTATATTTAGTTTAAGTAAAAGTTAGCGCTTATAAGTAAGTTAGATTAGGTAAATATAGTAAAGTTATCTAAACTACACACTAGACTTAATAAGTAAATAAGAGATTATAGTATTAGCTAAGACATCCCCTAGGCTAATTACCTAGTAGTAGTGGCTTGCTTTTAGAGTATTATATTAGATATTAAGTCTTACTAACTAAAGGAGAAGTATTAGTTATATAGGTAGTCTTAACCTATAGCCCTTATAAAGAGGTCTTACCTATAGAATAAGAATATACCTATAATAAATATCTAATTAATAAGTATAATAAGAACCTAAAAAGTTTCTAGTAAGGCTTTAGGCTAATATATATAGCTAAGTATAAGTAATAAAGGGGCATAAAGTAAGTAAAGTAAGTCTTTTAAGAAGTACTAGACACTTACTATAAGGAGGGTAAGTGCTTATAATATAGTTTTAATAAGCATTAGATTATAAAATACCCTTATATTATACCCTTTACTTAAAGAAAATGCTATTAGTTAATATATATAATATAAAAGATATTAACCCTAAGGACTTAAGTAATAAGTTAGGAAAAAGAAGCCTCTTTATTAAGTTATTTAAATAGGGAAGAGAATTAGGAGCTTAGAGAGGCTTTATAGTATATAGTTATTATTAAGAATAACTTTAAATAAATCTAAAGTAATATAAATATATTACCTTTCTTAGTCCTTATATTAATAAATAAGATAACCTTTTTAGATATATAAGTTAATATAGGATATAACTACTAGACTACTATTAGTAAATACCTAGTCTAGAAGCTATAACTAGAATATATTCCATTACTAACTAAGAGAATAGTTTACACTACGGTTAGTGTAAAAAGAGGGGAAGGAGGATTATAAGAAGAGCTTATTAATAATATATATTATTTGTTTTTAGATAGATATAGATAGATAGGAGACGCTAATTATAGTATATATAATTCTAGGATTAATAAGATAACTATTAAGTTAACCAAGGGGATTTAGGTCCTATAACCACAGGTCACTAGTGCACTAGTTACTTAATGTAAAGGTTCAATTCTACTTGTCTTCTAGATCTAGCTATAGGGGGATTAAGGCTATAGATATACCTTAATCCTAGGGATGCCTCCGCATACGTGGTGTTATAGGTTAAACACGCTGTCTAGGGCGAAGTGGGGCAATAGTCCTATGCAGCTAATTGTATTACTAGTCTAGGTAAGGCAATAAGACCCTGTGCGCTAGTTACGTTCTAGTGCATAGTAGGGCGATAAGACCTCGTGCATCTAATCGCAATTTAGTGCACAGTGGGGCGATAAGACCCTATGTATCTAATCGCAATTTGACTGTGGTAACGAATTCGTTTGTAACGAATTCGTAGCGATTCTAACACTAGCAATTTTTCTCTTTTTATTATAGGCGTAAAAGGCTTAAAAGCGCAGTAAAATTAATTAAAGGAAATATTATAACAAAGGGGTAACTAAGTAGGTTTCGCTGCTTTAATTAGTTAGATATGTAAGTCTATTATTAAAGACAGGAAAACAGAGGTAATAATAGAAGTAGGAAAAGAGAGGTTATAAGGTTACTTACGTAGCTAAGTAGGGCTAGTTATTAATGCGGCCAATTGTATCGCGTGTATTAATTTAGTAAACCCACTTTTAGTCTAATCTAAACATCAGCCGTAGGGGCTAAATATAAGCCGTAGGAAGCTCTAGTAATCTCTCTTTTTCTCTTTTAGCTAAAAAGCTTAAAAACGCAATAAAAATCGAATTAAAGGGAAGTGTTAATAAGTGGATCCTGCGGTGGAAATCCATAGCTATGATTAGTCTGGGTTTAATCTGTTCTAGACTATTAATGTTAGGGGGAAATAAGGGTATTGTTAATTAACCAGTCTCTTTACCTAACCTTCCACACGTATATTAGCCTAGTTGTTGTTAATAAAGGTCTTAAGGCTCTTATTTAATAAGGCTTTTGTTATTATATTAGCGATATTGTCTCTTCTATTAATCCAGCGGATCTCGTGGATCTCGCGCTGTTTGTATGATTATTGTAATACTATGATATTAATTATAAGTCGCTTCTCCTTTATTATTCTAAGCTTAATAAGGCATTTATAAAGCGAAAAAGAGTCTGTGTAAACTATAATTAGCACCTATAGTAACTTTAGCTGCTTTATCACAATATTAAGCGTGGTGTTCACGGCGTAGGTCACGTTAACGCCTTATACCATGCTGTACAGCTCTAATACTAGGGCGCTTCTTATAACCCTTTTGCTTTTTGTAGAGCTATATGTAATAATATTACCTCTTATTGTGAATTTAGCGCTCTTGTTATTGCTTTTATTGCCTAGGATAATTATATATCCTAGCTATAAGCTTAAGTCCTTATTATTTGTAAAAGAACCGTTAATAAAGACATATAGCTTAGCGGATAAGAGATTAATTAGTACATAACGGAGGCCGCGGTCTTGATATTCTATTTACTAGTAAAGCCTTTTGTTTAGTCATTTGATATTATTAATCGTGATATTGTGTTATTAAGCAGCGACAGAGAGGTCATATAATGCTTTAGGCTAATAGATTATAGTAATATACGCTCCACAGGCGCGTTATTTAACGTACTATTATTGAAAATGGAAGGGGAATCTAGCTAGAGGGATAAGAAGACCTCTCTAATAGATTCTGGCGCGGCGGCTTCTAGATTCACTATAATACAACGATTCTTCAAGATATAGAGCTTTGATAGTTAAATGTAGTTGATTTCTAGCAATACGGACGATCTGACGAGCAATGAGAGGATTTTACTAAGTCCCCTCATAGACCTACTAACCATATTGGCAGAACTAGGTCGCTAATAGGGTCTCGCAAGCTACTTTTTATTTTCCGCATAATTCATTTATATAGGAAAAGTAAAAAATCAACTCACGGCTATACAAACTAGACGCCCGTGTGGCCTAACTAAGCACTTTAATAAACAACCCTATTAATAAAATATACTATAAAATCCAGAATAAATCAAGGATTTGAATAGTATACGTCAGCCTTTATACGACTACTAGTTCCTAGTTACAGTCGATTTTAGCTTCCCTATAGGGTAACCTAGTCGGCTTAGTCATACAAGCCTGTGGGTTAGTTGTATACAAGAACGCAGGTCACAGCCAAAGCTATAGGTAACGCTACAAGCAACGCCTTGCAACCAACGTTGCAACAACGCAACTAGGCAACTAGTGGGCCTATAAAATAGTGCTATAAATAGCATTATTTTAACAACTATTAATGCTTTAAATCCATAGCTATATTAACAGGCTAAATCTTCTTACTTTAGCCTTTCTGGCAGAAGGTTTAGCAAGTTATTATTAGATTTAGTTAGCATATAGCTATTAAAGATTAGCGGTATTTCTGTGGTAAGCCTTTACTTTAGCTTAGCGGTGAAGTTAGCTTTCTTTAGCTTGGATTCTTCACGCTTAAAGAAGGCATTATCGCTAAGCCCTAAGGTATTGTTAGTCTACATTCTAATAATTCTAAAGCAGTCCTTATTATCTGAAATTAATAAGCATAGGTTATATATTAAAGTAACTATATTAAGGTTATTATAATAATAACGGAAGTACATTAACCACTAGTGTGTTCCTGCTTCCGCAATTCCGTAGAGGGGCTTGATAACTTCTATCACTATTCCTTGTGAATACAAGTGTTTAATCTGATTAGGAAGTTGCGTAATAATACACCTGTTAAGCTTTGTTATTAACTGCACGTAAGCTTAGGTAATATTGCGAATCAAAGGCTAATGCCTTTTTACGGAGGGAAGGGGCTAGGGCTATAATTAATCGTTAACTAGCCTATTAGATAGTCGGAGATTAGGTTAGGATATTAAATTTATCGTGATCACTATAGCCTTGGATGACTAGCCGTGATTTCTTGTATAGTGTTTCCGTTCCCTTTCCTTTAACTTCTTAAACCATATAGGATTTAAAGATTCGCTAGCCACTATATAGATTTAGGTTAAATCTAACGAATCTAAAGACTTCGTAGGCTTACAAAGCGCTAATTTCATCTTGATTAAAGCGTTTAAACGGGTTACCTAGAGTGGTTATCTTCCTTTCTTTATAAAGCTAGATAGCTAGGTTAAAATCAGCCTTTTCCTTTGCTATAAGGAAGGTTTCACTCTAAATTAGCTCTTTAGGTGGCTAGAGAGGGTTCTTTCTAGGCCTTCTACAACCTCTCTTAGGTATTAGATTTGTGTTAGTCGTGGTTTTCAGCTTCGGAGGTCGCCCTCTTTATCTTATAGTATGCTTTTCTTCTTCTAGGTTAAAATCATTATTAGATTTATTAGAAGCGGCCTTAGATTCTAGTTCTTCTTATTAGGGATTGTTATTATTACGTAAATATAGCTTAATAATAGTTAATTAAAATCTAGCAGGTCTGTATAGCATTTAAAGAGTGTAGCTTTCACTATTAGTGGCAATTAGCTTATACAGGCCTTGCTAGCCTTCTTTCTCATGCCACACACGCATATCTAACTATAAAGGCAGTGAATGTGTAGGCGTTGTGTTTAGACTATTATAGGTAGCAAGAGTATCTCTAACCTGCCTTCTTACTAGGTATTGTCAGGCTTTATCAGTTACTTTCTATAGGATTGCAGCTTATTATATAATAAAGAGGCTTAGTAGTGAATTATTAGCTAGTTGCGGGTATAAACTAAACATAAGGAGCGTGGGCATAAGGCTATCTAGCCTTGCTAAATCATTAACGGCCTTAATAGCTATTTAAAGCTTTTAATCTATTATTACGCTTGTGTTATTACCTAGCTCTTCGCTAATAATATTGTACGCTTTTCTTAGCGGTCCATAGTATTATTTAACCTTTCTAATGCTCTGGTGCGCTTCCACAGGCACTTTATTAACGCTAATTACTATAATACGCGTATAGTTATAGAATTTATTTAAGGCAAAATTCTTTCTAGCATTATAAACTATCTAGTCTAGAGGACCTAGATAGGTATTAATCTAGCACTCTTTTAGCGTATTCTAGATATTATATGCCTTCTACTTCTAAGGTTTAAGGAAGTAAGCCACTTAGAATAAGGTTACCGCATTAATAATATAAAGCATAGGCTTTCTATTAAGGTATATTATATTAATAATTATCTTGTAGTTAAAGTTACAATTATCTTTTAACGTGAATTAGAATTGCCCTAGTGACTTCCCGTTAAGTTAATAGTAATAGTAAACCTTTGTGATCTTCTTAATAACCTTGTTATTTATATCCTCGCCTGCGTGATATAAGACCTTTAATAGCCGTTATACAGAAGGATATCTAAATTGTTAATAAAGCTAACGAATTTGCTTTTCTAAGAGAAAGTAAGCGGTTGCTTCTGTGGCTTCTAGAGTCTACTACAGATATCCCTATTTCCTAATAATTAGCACCCTTTAATCACCTTAAATTAGCACGTTCTTAAGGTTATTAATCTTAACCCTTATGTCATCTATATTATTAATGCTATATAAGAATAGTGTGCTTATATTAATAACATAAAACGTGATAGGGCTAAAGACTATAGGAACCTTTAAGATTCCCACTAATATTACTAATCTAGCGCTAAATTTAACGGTTTGTTACCTCTTAATAGGTTTTATTGTTAAAGAGGGCATCCTTTTCACTAGGGCCTTAGCCTAGTTAATACTAGCTATTAAGAAGCCTACCGCCCTAGTATTAGGAATAATACCTCTAAATACCTTATTAGAGTAGCGTTCCTCTAATATATAGGCAGTTAACTAGGGCCTAAACGAATCCTCCTTACAGAGAGTATACTAGAGGGCTTCTTTTCTAAGGTTTTAGAAGATATTACCTCCGTTTACTAGCTTCACAGCACTTGTAAAGAATTGCATAACTATTAGCTTGCTTTTAATCTTACTAGATTCTTTAATAAAGGCTTTAGCCATATCCTAGGCATCTTCATTATTAGAGCTTTTGTTATTCTCTTTTATAGCGCTATTATTACTTTTATAGGCTTAGAGGAAAGCTCTGTATTTGCTATTAAAAGGAGGGTTCCTATGCCTTTTGTTCTTCCACTATTATTGCCTTACTTCTTAACGATCCTTATTGCTATAATTAGAGGACTAGTAGCCGTCTTTTCTATATATAAAGCATCGTAGCCATTGTTAGCGGCCTTGATCGCGGCCTTAATCGCGGTCTTAATTGCGATTAGGGCCTCTAGAGCGCCTATATTAATAATCTATAAAGAAGTCCTTATCAGTCCGGTTATCTGTATAGAACTGTTATTAGCTAACTTCTTTTTAGGCTTTAGCAATGCTAATTAACTTACGAAGGTTACCTATAAGGTCCTTAAATGTGTTATTAACTACAAATTCTATAAGGCTATATTCTAGTATACCTCTAATAGCTTAGAGGGTATATTTACTAAGTTCTATATTATTAGTAAGAGGGTTAAAGAGTCTATTATAAATATCTTAAAGGCTTTAAACTATAGTATTAAGGCACTTTATCTTCGTTTTATTAGGATGTTTAGTAATAGTGCTACGTAGTGTAATACTATTCCACTCTTAGTGGTAGAATTACTTATTTATAGCTGTTTTAAAGTGCTATCTAATAAGCTTAACTATTTAATTAAATATAAAGCCTACTAATAGCTTTATAGTAATATTTATGAGATAGAATTTCTTTGCGTTACCTATTAGTATTATAGGGAATGCTTTTATAAGCGCAGTTTCTATAAAGTTAAGCTAATAGTATTAGTCTTGTAATATCACTACCTTTAGTTTAATAAAGTTAAATATCTTCCTGCTATATTTATTAGCCTCTTTATAAATCTTTATAAGATTAAGTACCTTCCTTATGTTATTATAGTGTTCCTAGGCTTAAGGTATTATAAGGGGTGGTAAGAGGTATGTTCCTAGTTAGGCTTAAGGGATAATAGGAATAGTAGGTTAAGAGGGCTAGGCATTTATAATTAGTAAGCTTAATGCTATTAACAATAGTTCTAGCGTAATATTAGGTGCTTATGGCAAGGAGCGTGGGTTCTTTATTATTAGTATTAGCTTTGTATTTAGGTAGAGGTTTAAATAAAATCTGCTTATAGTAACTTGCTTATTAATCTCTTTTAGAGGCTATTTAGATTATACTTTTTCTTAGAGTACTCTTTTAAGTGCTTTAGTAATCCTTTTACTAGATCTCCCTATGTATACACTATGTTTGTAGAGGAGGTCTTATAGCGCTTTAGTTAGGCCTTTATAGGCTTTATTAAAGAGGTCTTTATTCTAATTACTAAAGTTAAATTAGTAATTCTCCTATTATTCCTAATCTTTATATACTTACTCTTTATAGTAAAGGATTATATAAGTAATCTTATTATTAAGATTAGTAGTAGTTATAGTCTTTGGGTTAATATTATTACTTATTAAGTCCTAGTTTATTAACAGGTTCTTCTAGTATTATTATATTCGCTCTAGAAGCTCTTCTCTTATTAGATAAGAGTAAGGGTTTTAAGGGTTTTTATCTAAGAAGTTATAATAAAAGAGAGGAGGAGAAAGAGGAGGAGGAGGGGATTTAGCTAGCTTATTAGCTAAGATTCTAAGATAGTTAGCGGGGTTAAATCCTTATAGCGCTAGCCCTTAATTAGATAAAGGCTAGTAATTTAATCCTTTAGAAGCCTAATACTATAAAGGCATTATCTTCTCCCTATAGCACGTCTTCTTACAGAGGCAATTATATATCTCTTCTTAGTGTTCTCTTACTGCTTTATAGTTAGTTATACTAAATCCTTCTTAGTTAAGTAACTACTAATTAGTGTTAAGTTAACTAAGGGGATTTAGGTCCTATAACCACAGGTCACTAGTGCACTAGTTACTTAATGTAAAAGGTTTAATTTTACTTATCTTCTAGATCTAGCTATAGGGGGATTAAGGCTATAGATATACCTTAATCCTAGGGATGCCTTTATATACGTGGTATTATGGGTTAAACACGCTGTCTGGGGCAAAGTAAGGCAATAGTCCTATGCAGCTAATATAGTTACTAGTCTAGGTGAGGTAATAAGACCCCGTGCGCTAGTTACGTTCTAGTGCACAGTAAGGCAATAAGACCCCGTGCATCTAATTACAATTTAGTGCACAGTGGGGCAATGAGACCCCTGTGTATCTAATCGCAATTTAACTGTGGTAACGAATTTGTTCGTAACGAATTCGTAGTAATTCTAATAATAACTTATCCTAAGGATACTATAGATAGCTTACTATAATATTAATTTAAATATAAAGTATTACTAGCTTACTATAGGGGTAGCTAATAACTTATAGATTTAGACTATAGCTAGTAAAGGGGTAGAGAAGCCTATAGTGTATATTATAGGATTATTATTTATAGGAATAGTGTAAAAGGTAAGGAAGTAAAAGAGGTATATATAGCTATATACTATAAGCTTATAGGAGATTATATTTATACTATAGATTAATACTACGCTAAAACCTATAGAGTAAGAACTCTTAGCAGCCTTACTAGAGAAGTTATAGGACTTTAAGGATCTTTTCTAGGAGAGTAAGGTAAATGCTTTTTACTACACTAAGGTAAATCTAACCACTATATTTGCCTTAAATAGGATATAGAGGGTAATAAACTAGACTTACCTTAGGCACTATTATATAATATACTATATTAATACCTCCTAGAGATATATAAGTAAGTAATAGACTTAATAGATAAGGCCTATTTTAAGGTAAGCTTATCTTTAGTAGTAGTAGTAGTTTTACTAGTAAAGAAACCTAGGGGTAGCTAGAGGTTCTATATAAATTATTACACACTAAATAAGATTATAGAATAGGATTACTATCCCTTACCTTTAGTAAAGGAAATACTACGCTTCTTAGCTAAAGTAAAATAGTTTATAAAGCTAGATATATAAGCAGTATTCTATTATATTTATATTACTAAGGGCTAGGAATACTAGACTGCTTTCTAGATATAGTTTAGATTATTTAAGTAATTAGTATACCCCTTTAGTTTAGTAAGTATACCTATAACCTTTTAGAGGTATATTAATAAGATGCTTAGTAGTATCCTTAAGGACTATATTATAGTATACCTAGATAATATCTTAATTTATTTAGGGGTTTATAGAAAGATTATATATAAAAAGTCTATAGGGTGCTAGCTAGGCTATAGTAAGCTAGGCTAAATCTAGATATTAAGAAATATATCTTTACTATAAAAGAGGTAAAGTACCTTAGGTTTATTATTTATATAGGAACACAGATTTGCCTAGATAATAAAAAGATTATAGTAATTAGGGATTAGGAGGCTTTAATATAAGTCTAAGGAGTACGTAGGTTTCTAGGATTTACTAACTTTTATTATGATTTTATACTGCAATTTTTAGACGTTATAGGCCCCTAATTAACCTAATAAAGAAAGGCGTAGTATTCTGCTAGATAGAGGCGTATAATAAGGCTTTTAAGATATTAAAGTTAGCTTTTATATTATACCTAATCCTTATATAATAAGACCCTAATAAGGATATATTAGTAAAGGCAGATTACTTAGGAATATATATATATATATATTGTATACGCTAGCTAGCTATATATTTGCTAGTACTAGTACTCTAGCTAGTTAGTTAATAGGAAAACCTATAAATAGGGAGAAAAACCCTCTTACTTTTGTATTTAGGTTAGCACTGTCCTTGTAGCGGGGCTATGCTGCTTAAAAAGTATCCTATTATAAAGAGTTATAGCTAGCTCTTGCTAGCCTTATTCTTAAAATCTAAGTTTAGGAGAAAGGATTTGCTCCTTCTAGTACGCTTATAGTCCTAGGGTAGCTTTATCTTAGGCCTCCTTACGTTTTCTAATAGGAGGTGAATTCTAGTGTAGTAGGATTCTTATAATTTTTTTACTTTTTACTAACTCTTCTATAGCCTTACTTTTTAGCTAAGTCTAGTTTACTTCTAACCTAGATATATTATAAACCCTAAGCACTTGCTCCTAGTTATATGTAAGGAGGTAAGGCTAGGTCTAATCCAGTTAAGGATTAGTTCCGTGTGTATGCCTGTTTTATAATATCTTTTTACTTTTCCTTATACTTTACTTTTAATACTACTATATATATATATATATATATTAGATACGCTAGCTAGCTATATATTTACTAGTACTAGTACTCTAGCTAGTTAGTTAATAGGAAAACCTATAAATAAGGAGAAAAACCCTCTTACTTCTGTGTTTAGGTTAGCACCGTCCCTATAGTAAGGCTATACTACTTAATAAGTTTCCTATTATAGAAAGTTATAGCTAGCTCTTACTAGCCTTATCCTAAAATCCGTAAAATCTGAGTTTAAGAGGAAGAATTTACTCCTTTTAGTGTGCTTATAGGCTTAGGGTAGCTCTATCTTAGGCCTCCTTACTTTTTCTAATAGGAGGTGAATTCTAATATAGTAGGATCCTTATAATTTTTCACTTTTTACTAACTCTTCTATAGCCTTACTTTTTAGCTAAGTCTAGTCTGCTTCTAACCTAAATATATTATAAACTATAAGCACTTACTTTTAGTTATATATAAGGAGGTAAGGCTAGGTCTAATCTAGTTAAGGATTAGTTCCGCTTATACGCCTATTTTACAATGTCTTTTTTACTTTTCCTTATACTTTACTTTTAATGCTACTATAGTAAATCACTTTACCCCCTTATATATATAAAAGAAAGCAATTCCCCTATAGGATTTTGCCCTCTTTTCTTTCCTTATTATCTATTTTCTCTTAGGTTTATTTATGCCTTTTTATTTACTAGTGTAATTCTAGGTTAGATTTAGTGTAGTTACTAACTATTGTTATAGTTTATATTATAATCCTTATTATTATTATTCTTTATTATATTATTATCTATTTCCCTTATAAGTCCTATCCCTTAGGGGTACTCTTTTACTTCTAACTTACCTAGGAACTAAGCCTCTCTAAGCGTTATCCTTAAAAGTAGCTAACTTTAGCTTAGTTAAGGTAAGCTTTAGATAGGGAGCTTTATATAAGTTATTCTTCTACTCCTATTTTAAGGCTTTTTTATTTCTAATTCTAGGTAGTTAAGTAAGCTATAGTAGTTTTAGTGTATTTTATATTACTCTTAATTAATAAGGACTCCTAGCTATTAGTATTATAACGTTATTAGTATAGGCAGCTCTAAGCTAGATAAGTATTAGTAGTAATTCTGCTAATATTTAGCTAGGTGCTATAACTAACGCCTACTTTAATTATTAGGTTTATAATAATAGTTATAATAAGGTAATGTTTTACGCTATATCTAGGTCTATTTCGCTACTAATTTACCTCCTAGCTAAATACTATAAGGCGTTAAGCTAAGCACTTATAGTTAACAGAGATCTAGGCTACTATTACTAGTAGTGCTAAGGTATATATTTATTTATAGGGCAGATCTAGGTCTGTTTTATATCTAATATATGCCTATCTTAGGTTCCTAATAATTATTATAATTATATAAGAAAACTTTACACTAAAAATTAAAGTAAAAAGTAAAGCGCTTTAGTAATAAGCCTAGATTAGTCTAGTTCTAGTTTTAGTAAGGGCTAGTATAATAAAATAGTATTCTAGATATATTACTTAGACACTTAAATAGTGGAAATAAACTAGCTCCTAGCTACCTCCTTTTTAGTAAAGGGGCGTGCTAAGGTAATAGAGAATACTATTTCTATTTTAAAGAAAAAGTAAAGTAATAGACTAAGGCTAGTTTAGGGGTAGTATTAAGGCATAGGGGGCTAATAATACCTAGCGTTAGTAGTTTTAATTAAGAGTTTGTTCCTTTTTCATAGTAATCTTATCTTATTGTAATATTAGTCCTAGCCCTCTCGCGCCTCTAAGCCATCTGTTCCCTAGAGTTCTCTTTCTTTAGCGTCTAATCTAGGCGTCCGCATATTATTTTGTGTCCTCTAGGGGCAGGTTAGTCTTAGTCCTATTTCGCTTAAGGCAAATGCCAGGTCCTGCGCTAGCCTATAGTAGTTAAGTCTCCTAGTTTATATAACCTATCTGGCGATGGTTCTCGCTTACGTAGGATTGTCTAGGGCTAGCCTTGCCTCCCGTTCGTCTCCTTAATACTACTATAGTAAATTACTCTGCCCCCTTATATATATTATTAAATATAGAAGGGAATCTAGCTAGAGGGATAGGAAGACCTCTCTAATAGATTCTAACGCGGCGGCTTCTAGATTTACTATAATATGACGATTCTTTAAGATATAGAGCTTTAATAGTTAAATGTAGTTGATTTCTAGTAATACAGACAATCTAATAAGCAATAAGAGGATTCTACTAAGTCCCCTCATAGACCTACTAACCATATTGGCAGAACTAGGTTGCTAATAGGGTCTCGCGAGCTACTTTTTATTTTCCGCATAATTTATTTGTATAGGAAAAGTAAAAATCAACTCACAGCCATACAAACTAGACGCCCGTGTGGCCTAACTAAGCACTTTAATAAACAACCCTATTAATAAAATATACCATAAAATCCAGAATAAATCAAGGATTCGAATAGTATACGTCAGCCTTTTATACAACTACTAGTTCCCTAGTTACAGTCGATTTCAGCTTCCCTATAGGGTAACCTAGTTGGCTTAGTTATACAAGCCTGTGGGTTAGTTGTGTGTAGGAACGCAAGTCACAGCCAAAGCTGCAAGCAAACGCTGCAAGCAACGCCTTGTAACCAACGTTGCAATAACGCAACTAGGCAACTAGTGGGCCTATAAAATAGTGCTATAAATAGCATTATTTTAACACTCCCTCTAGAAAAGTATGAGGTAACTAATGCAATACCTAAACTTAGCTCTTTAATAGATATCTAAGTTAACCATAAATTTAATAATAAATCCAATAACTTTTAAACTTAAATTAATAACTTTTTAACTTAAATCAATAACTTTTCAACGGAATTCCAGTGTTTTTGTTAATTTTGATTTTTCGACTTTTTAGTTGATTTTCTTTTTAAAGCTAGGCCTTTGTATTCGTAAGGCCTAATAGTTGGATAAATTGTTGAAATTTATTATTAGGCAGGGGCTTAGTTAAACCATCTACAGGCATCTCCTTAGTATTAATGTAGATAACCTTAGCTATACCCTTCTGTACCTTTTCTCTAGTATAGTTAAATTTTAGCAGGGTATGCTTTGTTCTGCTATGAAGAGCAGGGTTATTAGCGGTAGTAATAGCGCCTTGGTTATCACTAAAAATCGGAACTAGAGGTGCTATAGGTAGCTTTATCTTATTAAAGAGACTGTAAAGCCACTCTAGCTCCCTAATAGCTTTACATAGAGCATCTGATTCAGCCTCTAATGTAGATAAAGCTATCGTGGTTGCTTTCTTTGATTTCCAGCTAATAGGTCCTTCGGCTAGCTTATAGAGATAAGCATAGGTTGATTTTAAGGACTTATCACCCGCGAAGTCACTATCACAAAAGCTAATAAGGGTTGCAGAGGCTTTAGTAGCAGATTTAGACCTTCTATAAGTTATAGAATAACTCATAGAGCCTAGAAGATATCTAAGCAAATGTTTAGAGGCATTTAAATGCTCTATATATGGCTTAGATAGTGCTGTGGAAAGCCACTGAACTAGAAAGGTAATATCAGGTCTTATAAGGAGCATTAAGTACATAATAGTTCCTATAATACTCTAATATAGCTTGTGATCAGGGGGAAAGAGGCTTGGTTAAGTGATTAGCTGCCTATTTTATAATTCCAGGTTAGAGTGGAATTTTAACAGGCCTAGCATCTTTTATATTAAATCTTTCTAAGGCTTTAGAAATGTACTAGAACTAGTGAATAGTTAAGGTCCCTTTCTTTCGATTTCTAGTGATTTAAACGCCTAGGAAAAATTCAGCTAGCCCACGATCTTCTATAGGATAAGCTTTATGTAATAGCTTCTTTAGCCTATTAATATAAGCTAGATCCGGACCTATAAGAAGACAGTCATTCACATAAGTCGCTATATATGTAAATGTAGTTAGGTTAAAGAAGACGGCTAGGTTAGATATTAGGGGTGGAAGCCTAATTTCCGAAGAAGGTCCTTTAAAGCCTGCTGCCACTCTCTAGAGCTTTGTTTTAATCCATATAAAGCCTTTTGTAGGAAAATAACTTGCTTTTAAGAGGGTTTATAACTGTATTTTTGAGTAGTTTAGTTATTTTAGGCGTAGCGGCTTTAGCAAAATCGGCGAATCTATTAGGGATTTGCATATAAATAGCTTCTTTTAGCAAGCTATTTAGAAAGGCCCCTATAAAATCAACCTGTTTAACTTCCTAGTTATTATAAGCCACTAGGGCTAGTAATATCCGCCAACTAGGGGAATGCTAGTTGTAGCATAGGTTTTGATGTAATCTTAACCTTCTATCTGCATAAAGCCTTTAGCAACAAGTCAGGCCTTGTGTTTTAAAGGATTATTTTCTTTATCCTTTTAAGCTTATAAACAAGCCTATTCTTTAGAACCCTCTAGCCCTTAGGAATTTAGTCTATCCCTATAAATTTGAAGGTTCTAGTAGCTAGAAGCTACTTAAATTCATTAAAAGTTGCATTTATCTATTTCTGACTATCCTTGCTGTTTAAAGCTTGTTTCCATGTCTTAGGGGTGTTAGAATTGTTATTAGAAGATAACGATTTAGCCTTTTCTTGTGCCTTAAAGCATATCTCCTTAACAAAAGAAAATATATTAAAATCATTAATGTCCATAGAATTAGGATTAGTTAAAGAATCTGAATCTGAAAACGGTTTTTGATAGCACCCTTATTAGGGGCGCTAGAGCTTAGGCTTTCTAGGGGTAGTGCTGGAGGCGTTACCGGCGCTGCGGGCGCTAGAGGCTTTGGATAGCTATCCTAAACCTCTAGATTATCTCGTGAGATATTGGCTTCTCCCTCTGAAGGATAGCTCCCTAAAGGCTTAGGGGACCCTACAGAGCTTATATCCTCTATAATTTTAACAAAGCTAGTCTTAATAACTAACCTTTTAGAGGGTATATAAACAAGATAAACGCTGGAACCTAGAGTAGCAAGTAGCCGGCTAGGGATAGTCCTAGGGGCTAGCTTCTAAAGCTTTGATCTCTGCTCCGGAGGTATTAGAACCTTATAATAAGACCCTATAGCCCTAATTTTCGAAAAATCAGGCTTATAAGAGGTCTTAGGCTCTAAGTTAGCTAGATATAGCTGCTTAGGGGTTAGGGGCTTAGTTATATTCGCGGTGATATTAACTAAGTCCACTATAGCTGGAAGGATGTAAGACTATAGATATAAGGGCAGCTTAGACCACTGAAGTGTAGCTCTAAGCCGGTCTAGGATAACCCTAATAGCCCTCTTAACTAGCCTATTCTGTAAGGATAGGGGATAGCCAGGCAAGAACGTATAGGGGCACTTGGTATATTAACTGAAGCTTGCTAGGTCTAAGTGTGTTATAGGTGCGAGTCGCTGCTTTATAGCCAGTGACTCGCTAGTGTTACGTGGACCTAGCCCTATAGCATAGTGTGCTCGTGGGGTGCGCCTGTGTGTTATAGGCAGGCCTTATAATTGCCCCCCTTTCTAGCCAGGCTCCTGAACGGCTTAGGTATTGCTAGCCAATGCGCAGCTGTTCGCTAGGTAAGCGCAACAATATTGCCAGACGCAAACATTATAATAGAAGGATAATAACCCGTTCCCTAGCAATGCAGGCAGCACTTATAAACAATTTCCCCTACGCCTTGCTATCTTATTACAAGTATTTCTCTCTCACATTACTAGTCTAATTCCCCATTCTTATTCTTCTAGTTTAACTTCGATTAAACTATTAATTTGCCCTATATTTACTATATTATTATTGCTAAAATAAAAGTGATCTGCTTCTACCTTTATTTATATATGCACTGTCTTTAGATAGGTTACACTAACTTTAAGAAATACCCTCTAATTAAGATTATTTTACCAGTAATTATATATAGTTTCCCCCAGGCTTTTGTTACTATAGGCATTAAAGGGAAGCAGTCTAAGCGCTGCATTTAATGCTAGAAGCGTGGTAATACGTGTAAGATAGTGAGTCTCCTATTATTCTCCTGCCTTATAGTCCCTAATCGCTAACTTTTATATACTAGGCAATGCTAACTATAGCTAGCGATTTTCTTAATCTTATAATTATTTATAAATAAGTCTAATTACTTATAGACACCACCCTCTCTGTAGAGGATAAGGAAGAAATCGCCGTGTTCTTAGTAGTAATACGTTACCGTTTTGCCACGTATGTTATAAACCTAATTAATGGTTTTGATTATGCTAACACAGCACACTATATTGCCTTTAGGCTAACCGGTATAGCTAAGGCACGCCAGGTTTGTTAATTTCAGCCCTTTTGCCTGTTCTTTGCTTACCTTTCTATACAGGCTGCCTCTATCTTATACTAGAATTATCTAGTGTCTTAATAGTAGTTACAGGTCTCTATAGTTACTGCTATACTATCTTTTCCTCCTCTAGTACACGTATAGCTTTTAGCTATCTTTTTACTAGATTCTTGCTAACTCTTTTATAGGAAGATCCTAAGGAAGCTATAGCTATATAGGAAGCGAAAATAGTCCTCTAACTCCGCCTATTAGACCTAGGCTATGTGGCCTAGGCTATGGCATTACACCGATTTTATTATGCTATAGAGGAGGTTGTCTAGGCGGACGAAAATAATGCTAAGTTTAGGTATAAGGGGATGCGTTTTTAACCTACCCTAGTGTTACTATAGAGAATTTTCCTATTATTTTGCCTACACTTTAGGCGTATTTTCCTTTGTTTATTAGTAGTATAGCCTAGACTTTTAGGTTAAGTTTTCTTAATAGTGGCTAGCGGTGCTATGCCTTTTCTGTAATAATTCCGTGTCCTTTTGCTTATAACTCGCTTATATCTCGCTACCCTTCTTACTTACCTTTCTTTAGTAAAATACTTAAATAGCACGTTAAGCGCCCTCTATATCCTTAGTAGGGATCCATTAGTTATATTCGCTAGGCTATCCCTTCTATTTCACTAGGTACTTATTACCTTTATAGGTCTTTCTATAACCTTTTACTTCTTTAACTTTATACTTATTCTCTTTATCTTTAAGGTCTAGCATTAGTATTTCCTTATCTTTAGCATTTTCCTAGCGGTTCTATAGCTCTAATAGGCTAACATAGAACACGTTATATAGTTAGCTATACTTATTAGGTAGCGCTAGTTAGTATGCTTATTTCCCTATAGCATTAAGCACTTAAAACAGTCTAATAAATCTAGGGGTTAGCTTCTATTTTATATCTTTAAGCCTAATATTCTTTGCTAATAATAGCACTAGGTCTCCCCTTTTAAGGTTAGAGGTTAGTGGTGTTAATTATAGTACTTTACCTAGGCTTTAGTGGCTTTTACCTAGTTTTACTTTAACCATTCCCTAACTTTATATAACTTCATAATACACGCATAGGCTTTAGGCACCTCTCTCTCCGTAGTCTTGCCCCTAAGAGCTAGGCAAAACTCCAGTAAGTAACCTATAAGTGCGTAGTTTAGGGAGTAACCTATAGTCCTATTTACTGCGTTATTACAGGTAAATTAAGCTATAGGCAGTAGCTTTGCCTATATCTATTAGTTCTCCTTAATAAAGCATTAGAGGTAGTGTTTAAAAACCTAGTTTGTTTACTCTATTTGCCTGTTAGTTTAGGGGTAAAACGCTGTTAAAAGCCTACGTTTCACACACGCTAGGTAGCATAGCTCTGACTAGAATTAACTTATAAAGACTAGGCCTCTATTAGACATAATACCCTCTAGTGCTTTAAATTATAGCTTAATTTCCTTGTGAAATAGTTCTACTAATTCAGCTGCGTTAATAGTAGTTAATACTAGGAGGAAAATAGAGTACTTAGTGAATCAGTTTACAATTACTAGGATTACGTTAGTCTCTTACTTATTAACCTATATTGTGGGCAGTCCTATAATAAAATCTATAGAGATTTCTACCTAGGGTCGCCTTAGTATTAGTAGCAATTCAAGTGTTCTATACAGGTAATGCCTTCTAGCTACCACCTGCTAGTATACACTATAGCTTGCAATGTAGTTAAATACTGCGACTCCTATTTACAGCCACTAAAAATAACGCTTTAATAGGTTAAGCGTGTGTTTAACACTAAAGTGACCCGCTAGCGAATTGTTATAGTATAGCCGCAGAAGCTCCTATTATAAGATAGGCTCTTAAGGAACAACTACCTAGTCTTAGTATATTAGGAGACCCCTTATGCTACGCAACTATAAGCTAGCTTTTCCTTTGCTTCTTGCTAAGGAATCTACCTTACTGTTCTGCCTCTATAAATCCAGGTCTTAGTCCTATGCCTTTTGTAGTAATTAAGCTAGTGGCTTATTTAATTTAGTTAGATACAGATTCGGTGACGCTGTAGCCGCCTAAATCTCTAGTGTGCTAATGCCTTATACACACGCTATTGCCTCTTTAAAATCACCCTTATCTAGCCAATCTTTTACTAGTTCTTTAGCGGCTATAATACCTTTAGCTAGGGCATTTTCCTCCCTTAAAGGTATCTCGCTACGCTAGTCTCTCTCTTTAGCTAGGGCATTTTCCTCCCTTAAAGGCATCTCGCTAAGCTAGTCTCTTTAACTAGGACATTTTCCTTCCCTAAAGGCATCTCGCTATGTTAATCTCTTTTAGCTAGGGCATTTTCCTCCCTTAAAGGCATCTTACTAAGCTAATCTCTAATAACTAGGACATTTTCCTTCCCTAAAGGCGTCTTGCTATGTTATTCTTCTAAGATAGGGATATTTTCCTTCCTTAAAGGTATCTTGCTACGTCTTCCTTAATATATTAGTATCTCTATTACTACCCTTTTCTTAGTAAGTACTAGCTTCCTCTAAAGTTCTAGTAATAGCGCTTAATTTGTTATAGGTTTGCCCTTATAATTAGACCTTCTTAATAGTGTATTTATAGGGTTACTCTTCCCTAGTCTATGTCTTATTATAAAGTAAAACGGGCATAGGAATATACACTATTTAGCTTACCTTCTGTTAAGCTTTAGTTAGTTTATAAAGGTCTATAGGTTATAATAATCTAATAGAACCTCCACTAGGGTTATCACCCCTTTAATATAGTGTTGCCAGTGTTTAAATAACTTCACAATAGCGAATAGCTCTTAGTTAGCTGTGCCGTAATTTTACTCTATGTCTGTAAACTTCCTTAACTAAAAGGCCACTAGGTGCTAATAACCCTTATTATCTTGCTAGGATAAGATTCCTGCTATTACGAAGACTAAGGTATCTATCTTAATGCGTACCGGTTAACTTAGGTTATAATAATGGAGCAAAGAGGCTTGTTAAAAGGCGTCTTTTAGCTAGTTAAACGCTGCCCTTTCCTTTACTCTAAATATAAACTTCCTAGTCTAGATGCTATTTTAACTACCCTTTATTAGCGTGTGTAGTGGTGCTATAATCCTAGAGTATTTATAAATGAAATGTTAGTAGAAGTTATAGAATCTAAGAAAGGATTAAATATCCTTAAAACTTATTAGTTCTTTCTAATCTTAAATGGTTTATACCTAGCTTATATCTATTAAGATTCTGTTAACTAAAAGAATAAATCCTAGGAATTTAACTAAGTCCTAGTAAAATAAGCATTTTAAGGGTTTTGCGTATAGTTTTGCGGTTCTTATACGCTCTAATACCTCCTTAATATATATAGTATGTTCTTCTTATGTCTTAGAGAAGATAAGGATATTATCTAAATACACTATATAAATAGTGTCTATTAGCCTATAAAGCGCCTTATAAATATAGCTTTAGAAGGTAGTAGGCGCGTTAGTTAATCTAAAAGGCATAATAAGGTATTCGTAGTGGCTATAACGCGTGTAAAAGCAGTCTTCCACTTATTGCCCCCTTTAATGCGAATTTAATAGTATGCGTCCTTAATATTAATCTTTAAGAAGTATTTAGCCCCTTAGCATTAGTCTAGGATCTTTAAAATTAGGGGAGAGCGTAGTAATTCTTCTATATTACTTTATTAAGTCCCTAATAGTCTATATATAGTTAGAGCGTTCTATCCTTCTTTAGTACGAATAGAATAGGCGTGCCTATAAGACTCTTAGAAGGTCTTATACAGCCTTTTGCTAGGTTATTATTAATATATTCTTAGAGCTCTTTTAATTCGCTTTAAGAGAGAGGGTAAATAGGCCTATAAGGGGTATAGCCCCTAGTACTAGATTAATTACGTGGTTAGTTAATTTCTTCAATAGTAAGGTTCTTGCCTTATTAGATATAAAGACATCTCTGAATTCCTGTAAATCCTTAGGGATATCTTTAACGGTTCCGTATGCTTTTGCCTCCTTATTATCTTCTAACGCAATAAATTCGTCCTCTATAACTCCTGTAATAGCGTATATAACAGTCTTATTCCGCATTACCTTAGTAAATTTGCAGGGAGTTAGTAGTAAAAAGGCCTTCTTCTTTTCTTAAACCACCACTCTTATAAGTGTAAGCAAAGGTACACTTATTCCTCCACAAGTATATATATCCCAATTAATACAAGGCTTCCCTCCACTCTTAAGTCCCTATTAACAGTAATATATAGGAGCCTAAGGTCTTTCTATTCTCCCCTTAAGTCTATAATCATAAGGGGTACCTAGTACACGCTGTATTAAGGAACTATAAGAGCCCTTATTGCCTTAAGGGTAAGAGGTGTGATCTTTGCTTATTATAACCTGTGGGTCTTCGTAAATTCCGCGCTAATAATATTAACCTTAGCGTAACTGTCTAGATCGGCCGCTATTACTATGTCTTTATGCCCGTGAATAGTAACTAGTGTGTAAAAACAACACCTTATTAGTACTTTAGCTTGCAAGGTAGAAGTAAGGGCATTTACTTTTACCTTAGGGCGTTTTCCTAACCCTTTTAGTGCTCTTTCTTTAGCTTATAGCATTAAGCCACCATATAACCTACAATCCTATAGTTATAATATATTAGGCCCTATCTAACTTCCTTATTATTTAGGGGTGTAGTAGGAGTCTTTTCTTCCTCTTTCTTATCTTAGTTAGTATATGGTTAGTTACCACGTAGTGAATCACGCCTTTAGTATTAGGGAGCCTTATATAAATACCTCTCTTATAAGTAGTTAGGCTTTTGCTTATTCTTTAGTATTAATTCCCAAAATCGTTAAGTAAGTTATATAACCTCTTCGCGGGTTTTGCTAATAATAGAGGCATATAGGTTAAGGTAGTCCTATAAGTTAGGGAGTAGTTTCGCGAAGAATATAAGGGTGCGGGACTTCTCTAAGGCTCTTTCTAGATATTTCTCTAGCAAATCTATATAGATACTAAACTTAATAGGGCTCTAGCCTTTGCGTTACTTCGCATTCTTAAGTATTATAGCGATTTACGCATTACAGTTAGCTAAGTCCTTTAGTAGTGTTAGTATCTAAGATTAGAACGCCTCCTAATTATCTTTAAGTTCTTCTTAGTCACTAGCTAACTATTTATTAAGGTATTAGTCCTATCTTGCCCTATAGTCCTTATATATATAGTTAAGTGCAAGGAGGATTTTTAGTAATCACGTTAGAACTTATATTTTGCTCCTATAAATGCATGGTTTAGGTTATTTAACTATATTTTATGTTTTTAAGGGTTAGTAAGGTGTATTAGTTTTATAATATTATGCACTTTAACCTCGCCGCAGCTACTGCTTAAAGAGGTACTAGATCTTCGCTGCCTTTTTACAGGCTCTTCTATTACATTTAGTTAGAGTAACTAGACAAGTTCTTTCTCTTTATCCTGCAGTTTCTTTAGTTCTTTAAGTTAAGTAATTTATTTAGTTATTATAGCTTATTAGGAATTAATTAAAGATTCTCCTAATTTAGCTTAGGTGCTAACTATTTTAGAAGCTAGGGTGCTATCTTTATTTGTGGTTTTATGCGTTACCTCTAGTGCTATACTAGGGGTTTGTCAGGTTCTCCCCTATTATGTTCTTAGGTAGCTAGGGTTAAAGCTTTAGAATTATAAGGATAGGGGATAGCTAGGCAAGAACGTATAGGGGCACTTAGTATATTAACTAAAGCTTGCTAGGTCTAAGTGTGTTGTGGGTGCGAGTCGCTGCTTTATAGCCAGTGACTCGCTAGTGTCACGTGGACCTAGCCCTATGGCATGGTGTGCTCGCGGGGTGCGCCCGTGTGTTGTGGGCGGGCCTCACATATTCTGTTCGTGAATATAAGGGCAAGAGGTGCTAAAACAAATTCCTTTAGAAGATAACTATAACTGAAGTTTGTTGTTAATCTTAGTGCCTCCGTTAAAGTGAAGGTGCCTAGGATACGCGTTATATTGGTTTTTAGGGCCTTAAAGAAGCCCTTAATAGCTATATAAAGGGTCTGACCTTCTTTATTAGCTAATGGAAAACACTATTTATACTAGGATTTTTAATTAATAAGGATAAGGACTAGGGCCTTCTTATTATACAGTATAGGTTCGATTTTAACCGTATCTCCCTCTAGAATGTCTAAAACTCTAGGGGGTCCTGAATAGGTCTTTTAGTAGGTCTTCTAACAGCCTTCGATTGCATATAGGCTATGCAGTTAAAATCCTTTTCTTTAATTGCGGAAAAATCAGGGATCCCTTTAGCTAATTTTAAAGACTTCTTTAGTAAAGGGAGGCCGATGTGGCCTAATCGAATATGCTAAAGAAGGGCTAAATCTAGTAACTTCTTGTAGCTAGAATCTAGCTTTTCAGGGCTATTATCCCTTAGCTCCCTCTATTGCCAAGCCTCTTAAGAATCACAGGCCTCTGGGGGCAATAGACGGCCACTATCGTCACCTAAGTCATTAGGGTATGGACCTTCTAAACCCCCTATAGAAGGTGCCTAACTAGGAGGAGCTTCGGTGGGATATAGGGCTGAATCTTCGTCTTCTTCAGAGTCTAATTCTTTGATTTGTTAATATTCCTTGGGATTAAGTGCTAGCTGCAGAATTTGAACCTCTATAGGGTAGGAAAACCTAATTCGGTCTTATAGGCTCTTTAGTTGCAAAATTAAGAGCCTATAAAGGAGAGGTGGGTTGAATGCTTACAAATCTTAGGAGTGGCTTACCCCTTAATCTGCAAAAAGAAGCCGTGTTTAGCAGGTTCTAATAACCCACAGGGGCTTTTATTAGCTAGGAAAAGCTAGTCTTTAGCTAGATAACCTCCCTTTAGATAGTGGGATAACCCGCTAACTAGGTTAGTATCTATGCCTAGGAAATATAAGGCATCTAGCAGAGCTAAAGGCCTATATTCTAGTGGATTTTTCTTGACTAGAACGTTAAAAACAGCGGTGCCTCTTCCTTTAGGATAGATAGGTCCTCCTGCTATAATTATAGGGCTGGTTTGACCTTTCTTAAGAGGCTTAAAGTCCTTAAAGAAAGCCCTATTATTACAAATGTGACAAGAAGAACCTGTATTATATAAAAGGGAGTTTTTAACCATATCATTAGAGTAGCTAAAAGTAGGCTTAGTAGTAGTGTTACTAGTAGTAGTAGTACTAGAAGTATCCGAATCAGATTCAGAATCACTGCTATCCTCGCTACTAGACTCGCTAGAATCTAGTTCTTTAATGTATCCTGTGGCTAGGCTATAGCCTAACATAAAAGCAGCTTCTTTTCCTTTATCCTTTTCCCTATTACTACTCTTCTTCTTCTGCTTTTTTTCTTAGAGGCTTTAGAAGGGTTTAAATCCTTCTTATCCTACTCTTTAGTGGCATTTGTAAAGTCCTTCTTAGTGTTAGGATTAGAGGATTTCTTCTCCTAGTCCTTAGAATTTCCCTTATTATTAGAAGCCTTATAACTAAGAGCTTTAGCTATAGGGGAGGTTTTATCCCTCTGTTCTTCTAATAAATCTGCCATAAGGAACTGTAAATTTAAGGTATTTACAGGCAGTCCCTGTGCCCTAGAAGCTCTAATAGTAAATCTTTATCTCTTAGCCTAACTAGGGAAGGTCTGCTTTAATGCATTAATATAATGATTTACTTAATCAATAGGTGCGATCTCTACACTATAGAGTTGTAGTCTAGCTAGTAAATTATTAAAATTAGCATTAAAAGCCTCTAAAGATCCCTTATAATTTGAAAAATTTAGGGAGTGGTAGCTAGCGTATAGCGTACCTCGCTAGATTTCAGCACTTTGCGAATAATGCCTAATAAGGACTTTATAGGCTTCTTTAGGGGATTTTTGCTAATATATAGCTGCCTAAGGTCTAGATTGATAGCTATCTCTTAATATTATTAAAAGAATAGCTTAATCACAGTCAGCTAGATGGCCTGCTAGGCTTAGATTATCTATGAATTCAGGTAATCCTAGGGCTTTAAATTAAATGCTTAGGGCTTGCTTCTACTAGTTATAATTTTTAAGGCCTTTTAGCTTAGCTCCCTCTAGAATAGAGTAAACCTTCTTATTTAGCTCCTTAATAGCACCTGTGTTAAAGGCAGCTTATAAGTTACTAGAAGGTAAACTTGTAGAAGTAGTAGCAGGTAGGTCTTTTACTAGGACCTTAGTATTTTCTTCCCTTAGTCTAGTAGAATCCTAAAGACCTTAAATAGTAGTCATAGTTTGCGTCAATTTATCTAATAGATTATTGATGCTAGCCTCGGTTTTTAGCCGTTTTAACTCGCTATATTTAATAAAATCTGTTAAAGTCTTGCCTTATTGTTTAATTTGGCTTTGTAGTTGTAAAGCGCTAGCCTAAACAGCCGGTTAACCTTCTATATCCATCCTATCAGGGTCCCTAGGGGGCTAGAAGGGCCTATAGCAGGTCCCTTACCCTTATAATTAGGTGGTGCCATCTTCAAAAAAAAAAATTCCTATGCAATATCTCCAAATTTGTTCCTGTTACAAATAACGCGCGCTAGAAATTAGTTATAATGCAATCTGCTTGCGCACGTAAAATGCGTGGCAGGGCTGTTTAAAAGGGTGCCCCTTAAGGTCTAAAAGTGGGTCTGCGGTATGCGCGGGCAGAAAAAGCCAGAGAAGATCCTCTGCGAAAATTTTCTTAACACTAAGGATAGGATTGCGGATAATAGGTATTACAGAAGCCACAACGCAACGTAACGTAATGTATAGTGCGTGCAACGTAGTGCAATAGGTCAAGAAGCCTAGTATAAATATACTAGATGTCCAATGATTTCAAAGGGAATGCAGCGTATTTACTGTTGTAGATAATATTAATGTAACGGTCGCGATAGTGAATAGAATCACTAAAAAGAGGTTATGGTTGTAACTAGATAGTTACGGTTGCAATGTGATGGTTGTAAGTGCGGCTATAAATGAATTTTAACACCAAAGGTCTGGTGTTGCGATGCGGGGTGCTAGGGGATGAAAAGCTTCAAATTCTAGCGGTTTCCTTCGTAATCTAAGAGCCCACAGGTATAGTAGAGAGTAACTAGTACCTAAAATCAAGCAGTAATCGCAGTAGAATAACGCAGTAATGTAGTAATTCTATAGGCCTTCCAGGCTTATAACCTATTGAATATGGAAGGGGAATCTAGCTAGAGGGATAGGAAGACCTCTCTAATAGATTCTGACGCGGCGGCTTCTAGATTTACTATAATACGACGATTCTTCAAGATATAGAGCTTTGATAGTTAAATGTAGTTGATTTCTAGTAATACGGACGATCTGACAAGCAATGAGAGGATTTTACTGAGTCCCCTCATAGACTTACTAACTATATTAGTAGAACTAGGTTGCCAATAGGGTCTCGCGAGCTACTTTTTATTTTCCGCATAATTCATTTGTATAGGAAAAGTAAAAAATCAACTCACGGCCATACAAACTAGACGCCTGTGTGGCCTAACTAAGCACTTTAATAAACAACCCTATTAATAAAATATACCATAAAATCCAGAATAAATCAAGGATTCGAATAGTATACGTTAGCCTTTTATACGACTACTAGTTCCCTAGTTACAGTCGATTTCAGCTTCCCTATAGGGTAACCTAGTCGGCTTAGTCATACAAGCCTGTGGGTTGGTTGTGTGCAGGAACGCAAGTCACAGCCAAAGCTGCAAGCAAACGCTGCAAGCAACGCCTTGTAACCAACGTTGCAACAACGCAACTAGGCAACTAGTGGGCCTATAAAATAGTGCTATAAATAGCATTATTTTAACATATATAAAAGAAAGCAATTCCCCTATAGGATTCTGCCCTCTTTTCTTTTCTTATTATCTATCTTCTCTTAGGTTTATTTATACCTTTTTGTCTACTAGTGTAATTCTAGGTTAGATTTAGTGCGGTTACTAACTATTATTATAGTTTACATTATAATCCTTATTATTACTATTCTTTATTATATTATTATTTATTTCCCCTATAAGTCCTACCCCTTAGGGGTACTTTTCTGCTTCTAACTTACCTAGGAACTAAGCCTCTTTAAGTAATATCCTTAAAAGCAGCTAACTTTAGCTTAGTTAAGGCAGGCTTTAGATAAGGAGCTTTATATAAGTTATTCTTTTGCTCCTATTTTAAGGCTTTTTATTTCTAATTCTAGGTAGTTAGGTAAGCTATAGTAGTTTTAGTGTATTTCCTATTACTCCTAATTAATAAGGACTCCTAGCTATTAGTGCTATAACGTTATTAGTATAGGCAGCCCTAAGCTAGATAAGTGTTAGTGGTAATTCTGCTAATATTTAGTTAGGCGCTATAACTAATGCTTACTTTAATTATTAGGTTTGTAATTGTTGGAACAAGCATGATATCAATCGCGCTTGGCAGCCGCTATTGTGGCCGGAAGAAGGTCGGCCCGCGCGCCTCGCGTGCGCGCGCGTGACCCCACTTTCCGATCCACAGTCAGGCCCTGTGATAGGGCAGGGCTTGCACCACGTGACCCACACGCACAGCTGCCCGTTTTCACCTCACGAGAGTGCCCTCACTTTTTAACCTCTCTTTTCCCTCTTTCTTTAATAGCTTAGAATAGATAATTAATAACAATACTATTCTTAGAGCTTACACATTATAACCCTGCGTAACTAACACTAATCAGTGGTTAACTTCACAGGTAACCACTTTTAAACACACGCAAATACCGCAAATTAGCAAGGTCTATATAGAAGAGGCTTTCTTAGAAGCAGTGTGGTTAGGCCCCTTTTGTTTTTTAGCAAGAGTAACCTAATTATTATAAGATCTATGATTATACTAAGGAAGAAGTTTATCTTAGTCCCTTTTATTCTTTAGTAAGAGTAGCTAATAATAAATAAAAGCCTAAACCTTAAAGAAAAGTTTAACTCTAGTAGCTAGGTCTATCCTATTATTCTTCTCCTTAGTGCGTTCTATTATGTAAGAAGTTAACTGCTAAGCCTTATAATCCTTTATAAAACCTCCCCTATAATAGTAGAAGTTATTGCTATCCTCCCCTACCTAAAAACACATACTTTTCCTATTTCTTTCCCCTCTAAAGCCTATATATTATAATAGTTAACACAAAAGAACAAATACAAGCCCTTATAAGCTAAGAAGGCTCTTAAGTAAGAGAGGACTTTATAGAAGCTATTAAAAGGCATTAGGGAGATAGAGTAAATATCCTCCCCCTTCTATACATCCCCTAAACCTTATATAAATATATTATAGAAGAGTTATTCTATAAGGTTAAAGAGTTTAATATTAAGAAAAGTAATACACTTAAGGAACTTATAGCCTATCTTCTCACTAGAGTTATAGATTATAAAGTAAGAAAGGTAATAGGAAGAACACTATTTATAGAGTTTACTTAGGACTTTAACTAATAGAGAGAAGAGATATTCCTTAAAACACTAACCCTAGTGGCAAAGCACCTACGGGATTATCTTATAAACAATAGGGTGTACATAATAATTAGCTAATTAACAAAGGTGCTAATTAACCTTTAAGAGGTCCTTAACTAAAATAAATTCCGTTTTTAGTCCTAAGAGGAAGTTAAAGATATAAGAAAGAGGTACATAGAATTCTAAAGGAAACTTTAGAATAATAATAACTTCTTAAATAATCTTCTTAATAAAGGAGATATTTAAGAGCGTTATAGATTAAAGACCTCTTATTCTCTTTATTAAAGCCCACTAAGCGTTACCCTATTAAGGCAATTACACAATAACGGGTATAACTTCCCTGTGGGAGGTACCTGTTAACATATACCTCCCCACAGCCTTAAACCTATGTAGTAGCTTAATAACTATAAACTACACTCCCTCCTGCCTAACAGAGAGTGGCTTCTATTAATAATTTACTCGCACCCTTACAGCCCATAGCAAAACAGATTGTTAATCTTACGAAAATATACACATTAGAATAGCAATACAGTGCTAATAACTATAATATCTTTAAGTTAAAGCTATAAACCTTTAAGAGAAAGTGTAAGATATTAGATATTAAATAAGAGCAATTAGGCTACGCATTTAAGGTTATGCTTAAAGGGAAAGCCCTCTGATTTTACTTAGATTACCTCTTAAAACTAAAGAACCCTTAAGACTTACTAACTCTAGTTACACAAATAAAAAGAGGTTTAAGACTAAGAATATAAGACAGAGATATCTTCTTAAGTAACACTAAACCACACTCCAGAAGATTATTAGCGAGAACCAAGATAAATTAAAGATAGAATGCTTTAATAAACTCGTGGAAAAGCTCTCTATCTTGCAATAGGCTATACCTAATATGAGTCAATCTAAACGAGCCCTCTAGAACCAGATAATAAACGCCTGTAACGGAATCCTAAAGTGTAGGAGCTATATTACTAACCCTCCTAATAGCCTCTAATAGTTCTATGAACAGGTACGGATAACTATTCGTCTTATTATAGAAGAATCCGGTGGCTAATATTAATTCCCTACTAATGCCAAAACCCTAGACTAATTCTAGACTAATAGGAGGTATAATAGTAAAGGCAAAGAGTTACAATACCCTCCCTAAAGGCATAAAGGAATATAAGGACCCCCTGTTTAAGGAAGTGCTATATATGCGGTAAAGAGGATATTAGTTAATAAAGCACTCTAAGGAGGAACGGAAGAAGGCATACTAGCGGTTTAAGAACTACTATATAGTTAACTTCTCTTTATCCTTATAAGCTTTATATAACTTATTCCTCGCATAGTATAAAGGAAGCCTTAGTCTAGACCCTTCTTCTTAACCCTCTAAAGATAATAAGGTTACTTAGTATATAGCAAGCCTTGGCTTTAATAATAAAACCAAAGGGAAAGATGGATTAGTGCCCATAAGCTTCTTCACCTATAGCGTAACGCTTAATAGCCAAAGAACAGTCAAGATTCTTACCAACTAGGTAATAATGTATGGATTGAGCGGAAAGAGCCCTTTTAATGTAAGGATAGCTAACGAACCTCCTTATATATTCCTGCTTAAAGACCGCTACTTATCTAAAGTCTTCTAAGGCATTATGCTAGATACTAGGGCAGCCTAGTATTTAACAGTAAGCCGTTTGTAATTTATCGCATTACAATGAATAATGCTAAGGATCTAACTTAATAAAGTAAGAGCTAGGGAAGTGGTTATTAGATTTAGAGGAGGCACGCTAATTATCTCGCTTAGAATAGCTAATGTGCCCACTCCCTTTAGCAAGATCACGTTCTATATAATACCTATAAACACCCCTTTCTTGCTATGCCTTAATAATATAGGCTAACTAAAGATTAATTTCATTACCACTAAGAATATCTTATAGCAAGGAAGCATTAAAGTCCCCTAGTACGTAAATAGGGGCATGTGTGAATGCTATTAATGTAAAATAAGGTGTTAATAGCATGGAATTACTTAACCGAAGTTGAATTACGGCGATTACATTGCTAATTCGGTTATCTATTAGTTCGCTAGCTTTACGATCTCCTATGTAACTTAGGGCACGAGATTGAGATTAATGCTATTAAAGTAGTAATAAGGATTTGTTACTAATATTAAATAAACGCGGATAGCCTCTATTACTTTAAGTTTACCCTTAAGGACAAATATGCCTTTAACTTTAAAGTAATAGTGGATATTATATACCTTAATAGTAACTGCCTAACCCTTTATGCTATTAATATAGCTATGGCTTTTAATATGGTAAGATTTCTTAAAGATATCTTGGCTAAATTAATATAGGAAGCTCTTAGAGTATGCTAGATTAATGCATACTAAGGGCCTCTAGATTAGATTATTACTAATACTAGCACGAACTTCTGCGGTGAGGAGTTTTGTTAATTTGTGATGTTAATGTTAATCTCTATTAAAGAGGTTTCTATTAAGGTATACTATAGTATTAGAAAGGTTAAACAATATTACAAGCCGCTCTAAAGGGCTTATAATATTATCTAGCAGGAATGCCTAATAACCCCTAAGCTAGTTGCCTTGTAAATAGCTATAAAAGCCCTTAATAACACTGCAGGACTAAACGGCCTTATTTTAACTCTCCTTATCTTTAGTGTATACCTACGTATAACTAGCAAATCTCCTCTATTACTAGATATCTTATAACGCGTTATTACTGTGTAAAAGGTAATGAAGGAGATTAAACGCCTGCACGCTATCTAGAAAGTTAATAAAGCCCTTACTATAAGGAATAGCCTGGATATGGCGAAGACCCTTAACCTCCCGCTTAGATCACTAGTCTAAGTGTGGCGTAAAGGCAACGGTTAGTAAGGCCTATATAACCTCCTCTCTATTAATAGAGAGACCTACACGCTTAATCTCCTATAAGGCCCAAAAACCTTCTAGTTAATCTCTATTAGGCCCTATTACGCAAATCCTAATAGAGAAGTCCTAATACCTTAAGAACAGCTACCTAAGAAAGAAGGGTAAGAGGCTTAAGATAAACTAGCGGGTAAGGTCCTAGAGATCCCACTAAAGAGAAGGCTAGGCAGACCTTGCAAAACCCCTAGCAATTATTAATAAGACTAATGTATTTGTATTAGTAAAGGAGGAAGCTAACCTTAACCTTATAATCCGATTACATAAGGAAGGCATTATTATAACCCTAGGAGAGCCCTTTAAGCTCTCCACTAAGGCTAAAATTAATGCCTTAATTAACTAAGGCGTGTTTGAATTTATAACCTTTAACAAGAAAGAGTATAGTAGTATAAGGATCTTTAACTCCTATATCGTTAACGAGGTAAAAGGGAAGACAGGCTAGCTATATAAGAAATCATGGCTTATTATCTAAGGCTTTAGCAATAAGGCAAAACAAAATATCCTAATATAAGCCCTAACAATCTAACGGGCTAGTTAACGCCTTATCCTTGTAATAGCTCCTCGCTAATAAAGAAAGACCTTATCTTGTGGATTCGCGATATTATGTAAGCTTATGTTTAATTACAAACCCTATTAAATAGGACAATCCTTACTAGGCTCCTAATCTAGATCCGCGACTAACACCCTAATAGAACAATTATAAGGGTAATTAAGCCTCTCTATAGCATTGCGGAGGCTAGAACGCATTAGTAGGTCATATACCACAGGCATTACAGAGAGAAGCTCTAGATAGAGACCTTTATATATAATCCATGCCTGCTAGTAATGAAGAAGGAAAGCATTAAGTTCGTATGCGTAGGCATGCAGACTAATGACATATTAGGGCTATTAGATAAGGAGTTCTCTAAAAAGGAAGAAAAGCAACTAACTGCTATAGCCTTTGCGGCAAAGCTAAAGTAATTCCTAACAGAGAATAACCCCTTACCTTTAATAGAGGTATTATTATAATAGCGGCTAATGTGGCTATCTCCCTCTAATAAAAGGGCAAAGCAGTAAGCTTAATGTAATCCCACTAATAAATATAAAGTAGAAGTACGTTAAATAATAAGCTTAGGGCGCTTACATCGCCTTAATCTGCTAACCGGAAGCTTACTACAATCTATCTATTACCGCATAATACTAGGAACTAACAATTAAGAACATTAAAGCCCTTAACCACTAGATCTAATAGTAGATAGATAACCTAGAGAGAGGCCTAACGTTTGTTCTAATTAACCTTACTAAAGCAAAGCTATATGCCTTTATAAATAGGTCCTTTATAAATAATCAGGACCTTACTTTATAACTTAGCTATATTCTAATTATAGCTAATAAAGACTATAAGGATAGCGAGTTCATGATTAAAGGTAATATTATGCACTTTAGCTTAACTAAGAGCAAAAGAGTTACACAAAGTATACTTGCCTCCGAGGTCTACGGCATAGTGGCTAGCGTTAACATAGCCCACGCGATTACAATAACCCTCGGATTAATCACAGACTAATTAAACATACCTATAACCCTGGTTATAGTATATATAGATTTATACTCCCTGTATAAATGCCTTATTAAGCTTAGTACCACTAAGGAAAAGCGCCTAATAATTAACATTATAGCCTTGTAGTAGTTGTATAAACGCCGCGAACTCTGTGAGATCTAGTGGATTAACGGAGCTAATAACCTAGCTAACGCCTTCACAAAGGCATTGCTAAATAAGGCACTAGAGTAGTTTATCTCTAGTAACTAGATAATAATCCAGATAGAAGGGTAGGTGACCTACGTGGAAGAGGGTTACCATAGGTAATAGTATTAGGAACTAGCCCTAATACTATAGGAGAAGGCAAAAATCCCCTAAGGAAGAAGAAGGAGGAACTATAGCCCTTATTAAGTATCTTATGCCTAGAACTACAGCCCTTATTAGGTTAGGTTATAAGAGCTACTCTGATTGTCACCCCTGACCTAGTGAGGGCTGCCAGAGACCTATTAGGGCCCCTGGTGGCCATTGCAAAGGAACTATCACAGCCCCTATGTTATATACACTAAGCATAGGGAAGCGAAGACCGTGACGGTGGATAGGGCAGGGGGCGAGGATTAGCGCGCGGATGTTATTTATAATATAAGATTTAAAAGGCTGTGGTTAGAGGCCCGCTTAGCCTTTAGAAGGATTATTAATAATAGAGTGTTGTTTTTCCTTATTCCCTTTCACTACATACCCATATAGGGTTTTTATTAAGTTATTCCCTTTTATATTTATCCGCTACCTGCTTTGCCTTATCCCCTTTCTTTTCTTTTCTCTTCTACTATTAATATCATGCATTGACAATCGTGTCAAAAGAGAGAGTTCCTAGTGTTAGAATAAGCATGATATTAATCGCGCTTAGCAGCCGCTATTATGGCCGGAAGAAGGTCAGCCCCGCGCGCCCTTGCGCGCGCGCGACCCCACTTTCCGATCCACAGTCAGGCCCTGTGATAGGGCAGGGCTTGCACCACGTGACCCACACGCACAGCTGCCCGTTTTCACCTCACGAGAGTGCCCTCACTTTTTGACCTCTCTTTTCCCTCTTTCTTTGATAGCTTAGAATAGATAATTAACAACAATACTATTCTCGGAGCTCACACATTACGACCCTGCGTAACCAACAGTAATAATAGTTATAATAAGGTAGTGTTTTACGCTATGTCTAGGTCTATTTTATTGCTAATCTACCTCTTAGCTAAATACTACAGGGCGTTAAGCTAAGCACTTATAGTTAGCAGAGATCTAGGCCGCTATTACTAGCAGTGCTAAGGTATATATCTATCTATAAGGCAATTCTAGGTCTATATTATATCTAATGTATATTTATCTTAGATTCCTAATAATTACTATAATTATATAAGAAAACTCTATGCTAAGAATTAAAGTAAGAAGCGGAGTGCTTTAGTAATAGGCTTAGATTAGTCTAGGTCTAGTTTTAGTAGGGGCTAGTATAATAAAATAGTGTTCTAGATACGTTACTTAAACGCTTAAATAGCGGAAATAAATTAGCTCTTAGCTGCCTCCTTTCTAGTAAAGGGGCGTGCTAAGGTAATAGAGAATGCTATCCCTATTCTAGAGGAGGAGTAATGTAATAGATTAGAGCTAGTTTAGGGGCAGTATTAGGGCATAGGGGGCTAATAATACCTAGCGTTAGTAATTTTAATTAAGAGTTTTTTTTTTTCCTAGTGATCTTGTTTTTTATTATATTATGACATTAGCCCTAACCCTCTCCTGCCTCTAAGCTGCCTATTCCTTAGGGTTCTCTTTCTTTAGCGTTTAGTCTAGGCGTTTATATGTTATTATGTGTCCTCTAGGGGCGGGTTAGTCTTAGTCCTGTTTTGCTTGAGGCAAATGCTAGGTCCTGCACTAGCTTATAGTAGTTAAGTCTCCTAGTTTATATAACCTATTTAGCGATAGTTCTCGCTTACGTGGGATTATCTAGGGCTAGCCTTACCTCCTATTTGTCTTTAGGCTACCTTTAGGGTCTTATATAGTTATAGTTACTATAGCTTATAATAATATAGAACTAGTCTTCCTCTCTATAGCTATAGCTACATATTAGTAATATTACCCTAGGCATGCCTCTATTAAAGAGGAATTTGTTTAGCCCTATCTTCCCTATACGTAGTTATACTATTATTAAAGAGACGTGTTTATCTAGGTTTATATAGAACTTTTAAATCTCTTTTAGGTTAAGGTATAGTAGGCAGTCCTTAGTAAGTTCTCTAGTATATTAGTAGTAGCCTAAGCGCTCTTTATTATACTATATTTCCTACCTCTTAGTTTACTCTTTATATAAGTTTGCGTCTAGCTTTTCTTCCCTTAGTTAAGTATGTCTAACTCTCCTATAGCGTAGTATAGTCTTAATTAACTATAAGGCAGTTTAGATTATCTTTACTATTCTATTATTAGTAATTCTCTCCTTAAACCTTTATTTAACTATATTTAGGTATACGTTAAGTGGTAGTACTACTATTTCTACTTCTAGCTATATAATAGGGGTAGCTTTAAACGCCCCTATAATAACCTAGAGGTAGGCTAATTATTTTATTATAAAGTTTTTCACTATCCCTCTAGGTTTCCCTCTAGCTTTAGTTAGGTATAGTATACGCTTACTTTATAGGTAATAATAGGTTAGACTACTTATATATAAAGGAGTTTAGTATCCTTAAAGCTATATCCCTATACTAAGGCTAATAATATAGTAAGGGTAAGCCTTTACTAGGCTAATTTTCCCTTAAGAATATTCTTATAAGTACTCTAGTTAAGTTTTCTATTTACTTATACTCCTAAGAATTAGTAAGACTCTATAAGTATTATCTCCTTATCTCTAAGTTAGACCCTAGTCTAAGGGGGTTATTAGGATTTACTAAAGTATATAAGCTTAGTTTTTAAGGGGTTAAACTTTACTCCTACTTCCTTTACCTATTTTTTATATACCTTCTAGGTAGCTTTAAGTCTTTTCTATATTTATACTATATTTTTCTAAATACTATAATATTAGTATTATTTATAAATCCTATTATTACTATACTTAGAATAGAGTAAAGGTATATATATAACTTAGTAAAGTATAGTAAGAAGAGGATAAGGAAAGTAAGAAGCCTTAGGAGGTGCTAGCCTTAATCTTAAATAGTTATAATAAGTCTCTATTAAAGCTAAGCTAGCTTATTTTACCTATAAGAAAGCTTTATATTACTATTACTAGCTATAGTAATATGCCTATCTTAACTAGGAGGGCAATAAGGTAGGGGTAGCTAACTCTATTAAAGGCTGTAAATATATTTATTTAAGCTAGTAAGGTAATACTACCTCTTCCCTAGGCCTCTTATATATATTCTCCGGGACTAACGTCACAATAAGATAAGATCACTGCGAAAAAGGAACAAACTCTTGATTGAAACTACTAACGCCAGGTATTATTAGCCCCCTACGCCCTAATGCCGCCCCTAAACTAGCCTTAGTCTATTACTTCACTCCTCCTCTAGAATAGGGATAGCATCCTCTATTACCTTAGCACGCCCCTTTACTAAAAGGGAGGTAGCTAGGAGCTAGTTTATTTCCGCTATTTAAGCGTCTAAGTAATGTATTTAAAACACTATTTTATTATACTAGCCCTTACTAGAACTAGAACTAGACTAATCTAGGCCTATTACTAAAGCGCTTTACTTCTTATTTTAATTTTTAGCGTAAAGTTTTCTTATATAATTATAATAATTATTAGGAACCTAAGATAGGTATATATTAGATATAAAACAGACCTAGATTTGCCCTATAAATAGACATATACCTTAGCACCGCTAGTAATAGTAGCCTAAATCTCTATTAACTATAAGTGCTTAGCTTAATACCTTATAGTATTTAGCTAGGAGGTAAATTAGTAGTAAAATAAACCTAGATATAGCATAAAATAATACCTTATTATAACTATTATTACAAACCTAATAATTAAAGTAAGTATTAGTTATAGCACCTAGCTAAATATTAGTAAAATTACCACTAATACTTATCTAGCTTAAAGCTGCCTATACTAATAATATTATAATACTAATAGCTAGGAGTCCTTATTAATTAAGAGTAATATAAAATACACTAAAACTACTATAGCTTACCTAACTACCTAGAATTAGAAATAAAAAAGCCTTAAAATAGGAGTAGAAAAATAACTTATATAAAGCTCCCTATCTAAAGCCTACCTTAACTAAGCTAAAGTTAGCTACTTTTAAGAATAACACTTAGAGAGGCTTAGTTCCTAGGTAAGTTAGAAGTAAAAGAGTACCCCTAAGGGATAGGACTTATAGGGGAAATAGATAATAATATAATAAAGGATAATAATAATAAGGATTATAATATAAACTATAATAATAGTTAGTAACCGCACTAAATCTAACCTAGAATTACACTAGTAAACAAAAAGGTATAAATAAACCTAAGAGAAGATAGATAATAAGGAAAGAAAAGAGGGTAAAATCCTATAAGGGAATTGCTTCCTTTTATATATATAAGGGAGGGGGCAGAGTGATTTACTATAGTAGCGTTAAAAGTAAAGTATAAGGAAAAGTAAAAAGATATTATAAAACAGGCGTATAAGCGGAACCAATCCTTAACTAGATCAGACCTAGCCTTACCTCCTTATATATAACTAAAAGCAGGTGCTTAGGGTTTATAATATATCTAGGTTAAAAGCGGACTAGACTTAGCTAAAAAGTGAGGCTATAGAAGAGTTAGTAAAAAGTAAAAAATTATAAGGATCCTACTATATTAGAATTCACCTCCTATTAGAAAAGTAAGGAGGCCTAAGATAAAGCTACCCTAGGCCTATAAGCGTACTAGAAGGAGCAAATCCTTCCTCCTAAACTTAGATTTTATGGATTTTAGGGATAAGGCTAGTAAGAGCTAGCTATAACTTTCTATAACAGGAAACTTATTAAGTGGCATAGCCTTACTATAGGGACAGTGCTAACCTAAACACAGAAGTAAGAGGGTTTTTCTCCTATTTATAGGTTTTCCTATTAACTAACTAGCCGGAGTACGAGTACTAGCAAATATATAGCTAGCTAGCGTATCCAATATATATATATATATATATTCTATTAAGGCTCTTATTACAGTTTCTATTAACCTATTTCTCCTATTACTTATTTATAGTTCTAGAAGAAGGTTATTTGCCTTAGTATATCTTATAAGCTACCTTGCTATTACTACCTTTATAATCTTACCTATTATATTAAGTAGTTGTTAAAATAATGCTATTTATAGCACCATTTTATAGGCCCACTAGTTGCCTAGTTGCGTTGTTGCAACGTTAGTTACAAGGCGTTGCTTGCAGCGTTGCCTGCAGCTTTGGCTGTGACCTGCGTTCTTACACATAACCAACCCACAGGCTTATATGACTAAGCCGACTAGGTTACCCTATAGGGAAGCTGAAATTGACTATAACTAGGGAACTAGTAGTTGTATAAAGGCTGACGTATACTATTCGAATCCTTGATTTATTCTGGATTTTATAGTATATTTTATAAATAGGGTTGTTTATTAAAGTGCTTAGTTAGGCCACACAGGCGTCTAGTTTGTATAGCTATAAGTTGATTTTTTACTTTTCCTATATAAATGAATTATGCGGTAAATAAAAAGTAGCTTACAAGACCTTATTGGCGACCTAGTTCTACCGATATGGTTAGTAGGTCTATGAGGGGACTTAGTAGAATCCTCTTATTGCTTGTCAGATCGTCCGTATTGTTAGAAATCAACTACATTTAACTATCAAAGCTCTATATCTTGAAGAATTGTCGTATTATAGTAAATCTAGAAGCCGCCGCGTCAGAATCTATTAGAGAGGTCTTCCTATCCCTCTAGCTAGATTCCCTTCCATTTTCAATAATATGCAAATCCTAGACGGATTTACCGAATTTGCTAAAGTTACGCCTAAAATAGCTAGATTACTTAAGAAATATAGCTATAAACCCGCTTAAAAGCAAGTTATTTTCCTTTAAAAGGCTTTATATAGATTAAAATAAAGCTCTAGAGAGTGGTAGCAGGCCCTAAAGGACCTTCTTCGTAAGCACGGATTTCACCCCTTAATTTTGGACCTAGCCGTCTTTTATAACCTAACTACATTCATATATATAGTAACTTATGTGGATAACTACCTTCTAATAGGACCTGACCTTAAATATATTAATAGATTAAAGAAGCTTTTACATAAAGCTTACCCTATAGAAGACCGTGGACTAGCCGAATTTTTCCTAGGCGTTTAAATCACTAGAAATCGAAAGAAAGGGACCCTAACTATTCATTAGTCCTAGTACATTTCTAAAGCCCTAGAAAGGTTTGACCTAAAAGATGCTAAGCCTGTTTAAATTCCTCTTTAACCCGGAATTATTAAATAAGCAGTAACCCACCTAATAAAATCTCTCTCACCCCCGATTATAAGCTATATTAGTGTATTATAGGGACTATTATATACTTAATGCTTCTAATAAGACCTAATATTACTTTTCCAGTTTAGTGGCTTTTTACAGCGCTATCTAAGCTATTTATAGAGCACTTAAATGCTACTAAACACCTGCTTAGGTACTTATCTAGCACTATGGGTTATTCTATAACCTATAGAAGGTCTAGATCTGTTACAAACTCTAAAGCCTTTATAACCCTTATTGGATTCTGCGATAGCGACTACGCTAGTGATAGGATCTCTTTAAAATCAACCTATGCTTATTTATTTAAGCTAGCTAAAGGACCTATTAGCTAGAAATCGAAGAAAGCAACTACAATAGCTTTATCCACATTAGAAGCTGAATCTAACGCTTTATGTGAGGCTATTAGGAGCTAGAATGGTTAAATGGCCTATTTACAGAAATTAAGCTGCCTCTAGCCCCTCTAGTCCTGATTTTTAGCAATAACTAAGGTGCTATTACAACTACTAATAACCCTGCTCTTTATAGCAGAACAAAGCATACCCTGCTAAAGTTTAACTATACTAGAGAAAAGGTACAGAAGGGTATAGCTAAGGTTATCTACATTAATACTAAAGAGATGCCTGCAGATAGCTTAACTAAGCCCCTGCCCTATAATAAATTTCAATAATTTATTAAATTACTACGTCTTACAAAGTCCTAGCTTTATAAAATTAATAAAAAGTCAAAAATAATAAATCAACAAAATATTGGAATTCTAGTTAAAAAGTTATTGGATTTATAGTTAAAAGTTATTAATTTATTGGAATTTATAGTTAACTTAGATATCTATTAAAGAGCTAAGTCATTAGGCATTGAATTAGTTATGTCACACTTTTCTAGAGGGAGTGTTAAAATAATGCTATTTTTAGCACTATTTTATAGGCTTACTAGTTACCTAGTTGCGTTATTACGCGGCGTTGCTGCGCGCTACGTTGCGTGGTTGTGCAACGCATCTTGCGTTGCCACCTAAGCAAAGCTACGGCATGTATGACTAAGCTAACTAGGTTACCCTATAGGAAGCTAAAATTAACTATAACTAGGGAACTAGTAGTTATATAAAGGCTGACGTATACTATTCAAATCCTTGAATTTTTCTGGATTTAATAGTATATTATATATAAAGGGTTGCTTATTAAAGTGCTTAGTTAGGCCATATAGGCGTCTAGTTTGTATAGCTATAAGTTGATTTTTACTTTTCCTATATAAATAAATTATGCGGAAAATAAAAAGTAGCTCACAAGACCCTATTAGTAACCTAGTTCTGCCAATATAGTTAGTAGGTCTATGAGGGGACTTAGTAAAATCCTCTTATTGCTTGCAGACCGTCCGTTAGCTAGAAATCAACTATATTTAACTATCTTAGCTCTTAAAGTGAATTATCTATCGTGGTTTAGTTATCTATAGGTCGCAGCGCCCTCTATTGCGCTAGCTATGTAGGAATTTACTAGGAGGTCTTCTTATCCCTCTAGTACATTCCCCTTCCATTTTCAATAATAATATATCTAGGTTAGAAGTAAACTAGACTTAGCTAAAAAGTAAGGCTATAAAAGAGTTAGCAAAAAAGTGAAAAATTATAAGGATTTTACTACACTAGAATTTACCTCCTATTAGAAAATATAATAAGGCCTAAGACAGAGCTACCCTAGGCCTATAAGCGTACTAAAAGAAGTAAATCCTTTCTCCTAAACTTAGATTTTAGGGATAAGGCTAGTAAAAGCTAGTTATAACTTTCTATAATAAGTTACTTTTTAAGTAGTATAGCCCTGCTATAGAGCTAGTGCTAACCTAAATACAGACATAAGAGGGTTTTCTCCCCATTTATGGGTTTTCCTGTTAACTAACTAGTAGGAGTACTAGTACTAGCGAATTATACAGCTAGCTAGCGTAAATAATATATAGTATATTTTATCAATAGGGTTATTTATTAAAGTGCTTAGTTAGGCTATATGGGCGTCTAGTTTTGTTAAAATAATGCTATTTATAGCACTATTTTATAGGCCCACTAGTTGCCTAGTTGCGTTGTTGCAACGTTGGTTACAAGGCGTTGCTTGCAGCGTTGCCTGCAGCTTTGGCTGTGACCTGCGTTCTTGCACACAACCAACCCACAGGCTTGTATGACTAAGCCGACTAGGTTACCCTATAGGGAAGCTGAAATTAACTGTAACTAGGGAACTAGTAGTCGTATAAAAGGCTGACGTATACTCTTTAAATCCTTAATTTATTCTGGATTTTATAGTGTATTTTATAAATAGGGTTGTTTATTAAAGTGCTTAGTTAGGCCACACAGGCGTCTAGTTTGTATGGCCGTAAGTCAATTTTTACTTTTCCTATACAAATAAATTATACGGAAAATAAAAAGTAGCTTGCGAGACCCTATTAGCGACCTAGTTCTGCTAATATAGTTAGTAGGTCTATGAGGGGACTTAGTAAAATCCTCTTATTACTTGTCAGATTATCCGTATTATTAGAAATCAACTACATTTAACTATTAAAGCTCTACATCTTAAAGAATCATCGTATTATAGTGAATCTAGAAGCCGCCGCGTCAGAATCTATTAGAGAGGTCTTCCTATCCCTCTAGCTAGATTCCCTTCCATTTTCAATAGGTTATAAGCCTGGAAGGCCTATAGAATTACTACATTACTGCGTTATTCTACTGCGATTACTGCTTAATTTTAGGTACTAGTTACTCTCTACTATACCTGTAGGCTCTTAGATTACGAAGGAAACCGCTAGAATTTAAAGCTTTTCATCCCCTAGCACCCCGCATTATAACACCAGACCCTTAGTGTTAAATTCATTTACAGCCGCACCTACAACCACCACATTACAACTGTAACTATCTAGTTACAACCACAACCTCTTTTTAGTGATTCTATTCACTATCGTAACCGTTACATTAATATTATCTATAATAGTAAATACGCTGCATTTCCTTTAAATCATTAGACATCTAGTATATCTATACTAGGCTTTTTGACCTATTGCATTACGTTGCACGCACTATACATTACGTTACGTTGCGTTGTGGCTTCTGTAATACCTATTATCCGCGATCTTACTTTTAGTGTTAAGAAAATTTTCTCCTAAGAATTTTCTCCGGCTTTTTTCTGCCCACGCATACCGTAGACCCACTTTTTAACCTCTTAGGCTATCCTTTTAAACAGCCCCGCCACGCATTTTACGTGCGCAAGCAGATTACATTACAACCAATTTCTAGCGTGCGTTATTTATAACAGGAACAAATTTAGAGATTTTGCATAGGAATTTTTTAAAGATAGCACCACCTAATTATAAGGGTAAGGGCCCTGCTATAGGCCCTTCTAGCCCCCTTAGGGACCCTGATAGGATGGATATAGAAGGTTAACTGGCTATTTAGGCTAGCGCTTTACAACTACAAAGCCAAATTGAACAACAAGGCAAGACTTTGACAGATTTTATCAAACATAGCGAGTTAAAACAGCTAAAAACCAAGGCTAGCATTAATAATCTATTAGATAAATTGCCGCAAACCATAACTACTATTTAAGGTCTTTAGGATTTTACTAGACTAAGGGAAGAAAATACTAAGGTCTTAGTAAAAGACTTGCTTGCTACTATTTCTGCGAGTTTACCTTCTAGTAACTTACAAGCTGCCTTTAATACAAGCGCTATTAAGGAGCTAAATAAGAAGGTTCACTCTATTCTAGAGGGAGCTAAGCTAAAAGGCCCTAAAAATTATGATTAGTGGAAGCAAGCCCTAAGCATTTAATTTAGAGCCCTAGGATTACCTGAATTTATAGATAATCTAAGCCTAGCAGGCCATCTAGCTAACTATAATCAAGCTATTCTTTTAATAATATTAAGAGATAGCTGTTAATCTAGACCTTAGGTAGCTATATGTTAGCAAAATCCCCTAAAGAAGCCTATAAATTCCTTATTAGGCATTATTTGTAGAGTGCTGAAATCCAACGAGGTACGCTATATGCTAGCTACCACTCCCTAAATTTTTCAAATTATAAGGGATCTTTAGAGGCTTTTAATGCTGATTTTAATAATTTACTAGCTAGACTATAACTCTGTAGTGTAGAGATCGCACTTATTAATTAAGTAAATCATTATATTAATGCATTAAAGCAGACCTTCCCTAGTTAGGCTAAGAGACAAAGATTTACTATTAGAGCTTCTAGGGCATAGGGACTGCCTATAAATACCTTAAATTTACAGTTCCTTATGGCAGATTTATTAGAAGAATAGAGGGATAAAACCTCCCCTATAGCTAAAGCTCTTAGTTATAAGGCTTTTAATAATAAGGGAAATTCTAAGGACTAGGAGAAGAAATCCTCTAATCCTAACACTAAGAAGGACTCTACAAATGCCACTAAAGAGTAGGATAAGAAGGATTTAAACCCTTCTAAAGCCTCTAAGAAAAAAAGCAGAAGAAGAAGAGTAGCAATAGGGATAAAGGAAAAGAAGCTGCTTTTGCGTTAGGCTATAGCCTAGCTATAGGATACGTTAAAGAACTAGATTCTAGCGAGTCTAGTAGTGAGGATAGCAGTGATTCTAAATCTGATTCGGATACTTCTAGTACCACTACTACTAGTAACACTACTACTAAGCCTACTTTTAGCTACTCTAATAATATAGTTAAAAACTCCCTTTTATATAATACAGGTTCTTCTTATTATATTTGTAATAATAGGGCTTTCTTTAGGGACTTTAAGCCTCTTAAGAAAGGTTAAACCGGCCCTATAATTATAGTAGGAGGACCTATCTATCCTAAAGGAAGAGGCACCGCTGTTTTTAACGTTCTGGTCAAGAAAATCCACTAGAATATAGGCCTTTAGCTCTGCTAGATACCTTATATTTCCTAGGTATAGATACTAACCTAGTTAGCGGGTTATCCCACTATCTAAAGGGAGGTTATCTAGCTAAAGATCAGCTTTTCCTAGCTAATAAAAGCCCCTGTGAGTTATTAGAACCTGCTAAACACGGCTTCTTTTTGCAGATTAAGGGCAAGCCACTCCTAAGATTTGTAAGCATTTAACCCACCTCTCCTTTATAGGCTCTTAATTTTGCAACTAAAGAGCCTATAAGACTAAATTAGGTTTTCCTACCCTATAGAGGTTCAAATTCCGCAGCCAGCATTTAATCCCAAGGAATATCAACGAATTGAAGAATTAGACTCTAAAGAAGACGAAGATTCAGCCCTATACCCCACCGAAGCTCCTCCTAGTCAGGCACCTTCTATAGGGGGTTTAGAAGGTCCATACCCTAATAACTTAGGTGATGATAGTGGCTGTCTATTACCCCTAGAGGCCTGTAATTCTTAAGAGGCCTAGTAACAGAGGGAGCTAAGGGATAATAGCCCTGAAAAGCTAGATTCTAGTTACAAGAAGTTACTAGATTTAGCCCTTCTTTAGCATATTTAATTAGGCCACATCGGCCTCCCTTTACTAAAGAAGTCTTCGAAATTAGCTAAAGGAATCCCTGATTTTTCCGCAATTAAAGAAAAGGATTTTAACTGCATAGCCTATATGCAATTAAAGGCTGTTAGAAGACCTACTAAAAGACTTATTTAGGACCCCCTAGAGTTTTAGACATTCTAGAGGGAGATATAGTTAAAATCGAACCTATACCGCATAATAAGAAGGCCCTAGTCCTTATCCTTATTAATCGAAAATCCTAGTATAAATAGTGTTTTCTATTAGCTAATAAAGAAGGTCAGACCCTTTATATAGCTATTAAGGGCTTCTTTAAGGCCCTGAAAAACCGATATAACGCGTATCCTAGGCACCTTTACTTTAACGGAGGCACTGAGATTAACAACGAACTTCAGTTATAGTTATCTTCTAAAGGAATTTGTTTTAGCACCTCTTGCCCTTATATTTACGAACAGAATGGGCTAGTTAAGAGGGCTATTAGGGTTATCCTAGACCGGCTTAGGGCTACACTTCAGTGGTCTAAGCTGCCTTTATATCTATAGTCTTATATCCTTCTAGCCATAGTGGACTTAGTTAACATCACCGCGAATACAACTAAGCCCCTAACCCCTAAGCAGCTATATCTAGCTAACTTAGAGCCTAAGACCTCCTATAAGCCTAATTTTTCGAAAATTAGGGCTATAGGGTCTTATTGTGAGGTTCTAATACCTCTAGAGCAGAGATTAAAGCTTTAGAAGCTAGCCCCTAGGACTATCCCTAGCTAGCTACTTGCTACTCTAGGTTCTAGCGTTTATCTTGTTTATATACCCTCTAAAAGGTTAGTTATTAAGACTAGCTTTATTAAAATTATAGAGGATATAAGCTCTGTAGGGTCCCCTAAGCCTTTAGGGAGCTATCCTTCAGAGGGAGAAGCTAATATCTCACAAGATAATCTAGAGGTTCAGGATAGCTATCTAAAGCCTCTAGCGCCTGCAGCGCCCACAGCGCCCGCAGCGCCAGTAACGCCTCTAGCGCTACCCCTAAAGAGCCTAAGCTCTAGCGCCCCTAATAAGGGTGCTATCGAAAACCGTTTTTAGATTCAGATTCTTTAACTGATCCTAATTCTATGGACATTAATAATTTTAATATATCTTCTTTTGTTAAGGAGATATGCTTTAAGGCATAAGAAAAGGCTAAATCGTTGTCTTCTAATAACGATTCTAACACCCCTAAGACATGGAAACAAGCTTTGAACAGCAAGGATAGTTAGAAATGGATAAATGCAACTTTCAACGAATTTAAGCAGCTTCTAGCTGCTAGAACCTTTAAATTTATAGGGATAGACTAAATTCCTAAGGGCTAGAGGGTTCTAAAGAATAGGCTTATTTATAAGCTTAAAAGAATAAAGAAAATAATCCTTTAAAACACAAGGCCTAACTCGTTACTAAAGGCTTTATGTAAATAGAAGGTTAAGATTACATCGAAACCTATGCTATAACTAGCATTCCCCTAGTTAGCGGATATTACTAGCCCTAGCGGCTTGTAATAACTAGGAAGTTAAACAGGTTGATTTTATAGGGGCCTTTCTAAATAGCTTGCTAAAAGAAGCTATTTATATGCAAATCCCTAATAGATTCGCTGATTTTGCTAAAGCCGCTACGCTTAAAATAACTAAACTACTTAAAAATACGGTTATAAACCCTCTTAAAAGTAAGTTATTTTCCTACAAAAGGCTTTATATAGATTAAAACAAAGCTCTAGAGAGTGGTAGCAGGCTTTAAAGGACCTTCTTTAGAAACTAGGCTTCCACCCCTTATATCTAACCTAGCTGTCTTCTTTAACCTAACTACATTTACATATATAGCGACTTATATGGATAACTATTTTCTTATAGGTCTGGATCTAGCTTATATTAATAGGCTAAAGAAGCTATTACATAAAGCTTATCCTATAGAAGATCGTGGGCTAGCTGAATTTTTCCTAGGCATTTAAATCACTAGAAATCAAAAGAAAAGGACCTTAACTATTCACTAGTCCTAGTATATTTCTGAAGCCTTAGAAAGATTTAATATAAAAGATGCTAGGCCTGTTAAAATTCCACTCTAACCCGGAATTATAAAATAGGCAGCTAATCACTTAACTAAGCCTCTTTCCCCTAATCATAAGCTATATCAGAGTATTATAGGAACTATTATATACTTAATGCTCCTTATAAGACCTGATATTGCCTTTCCAGTTTAGTGGCTTTCCATAGCACTATCTAAGCCATACATAGAGCATTTAAATGCCTCTAAATATTTGCTTAGATATCTTCTAGGCTCTATAAGTTATTCTATAACTTATAGAAGGTCTAAATCTACTACTAAAGCCTCTGTAACCCTTATTAGCTTTTGTGATAGCGACTTCGCGGGTAATAAGTCCTTAAAATTAACCTATGCTTATCTCTATAAGCTAGCTAAAGGACTTATTAGCTGGAAATCGAAGAAAGCAATTACAATAGCTTTATTTACATTAGAGGCTCAATTAGATACTCTATGTGAAGCTATTAGGAGCTAGAGTGGCTTTACAGTCTCTTTAATAAGATAAAGCTACTTATAGCACCTCTAGTTCCGATTTTTAGTAATAACTAAGGCGCTATTACTACCGCTAATAACCCTACTCTTTATAGCAGAACAAAGCATACCCTGCTAAAATTCAACTATACTAGAGAAAAGGTACAGAAGGGTATAGCTAAGGTTATTTACATTAACACTAAGGAGATGCCTGCAGATGGTTTAACTAAGCCCTTGCCTAATGATAAATTTCAACAATTTATCCAACTATTAGGCCTTACGAACACGAAGGCCTAGCTTTAAAATCAACCAAAAAGTCAAAAATCAAAATTAACAAAAACACTAGAATTCCGTTAAAAAGTTATTGATTTAAGTTTAAAAGTTATTGGATTTATTATTATTAAATTTATAGTTAACTTAGATATCTATTAAAGAGCTAAGTTTAGGTATTGAATTAGTTACCTCATACTTTTCTAGAGGGAGTGTTAAAATAATGCTATTTATAGCACTATTTTATAGGCCCACTAGTTGCCTAGTTGCGTTATTGTAACGTTAGTTACAAGGCGTTGCTTGTAGCGTTGCCTGTAGCTTTGGCTATGACCTGCGTTCTTGCACACAACTAACCCACAGGCTTGTATGACTAAGCCAACTAGGTTACCCTATAGGGAAGCTAAAATCAACTGTAACTAGGGAACTAGTAGTCGTATAAAAGGCTGATGTATACTATTCGAATCCTTGATTTATTCTGGATTTTATAGTATATTTTATTAATAAGGTTATTTATTAAAGTGCTTAGTTAGGCCACACGGGCGTCTAGTTTGTATAGCTGTGAGTTGATTTTTACTTTTCCCATACAAATAAATTATGCGGAAAATAAAAAGTAGCTCGCGAGACCCTATTAGTGACCTAGTTCTGCCAATATAGTTAGTAGGTCTATGAGGGGACTTAGTAAAATCCTCTCATTGCTTGTCAGATTGTCCGTATTGTTAGAAATTAACTACATTTAACTATTAAAGCTCTATATCTTAAAGAATCGTTGTATTATAGTGAATCTAGAAGCCGCCGCGTCAGAATCTATTAGAGAGGTCTTCCTATCCCTCTAGCTAGATTCCCTTCCATTTTCAATAAGAAGCTATTTATATGCAAATCCCTGATGGATTCGCTGATTTTGCTAAAGCCGCTACGCCTAAAATAACTAAACTACTTAAAAATACGGTTATAAACCCTCTTAAAAGCAAGTTATTTTCCTACAAAAGGCTTTATATAGATTAAAACAAAGCTCTAGAGAGTGGCAGCAGGCTTTAAAGGACCTTCTTTGGAAACTAGGCTTCCACCCCTTATATCTAACCTAGCTGTCTTCTTTAACCTAACTACATCTACATATATAGCGACTTATATAGATAACTATTTTCTTATAGGTCCGGATCTAGCTTATATTAATAGGCTAAAGAAGCTATTACATAAAGCTTATCCTATAGAAGATCATAGGCCAGCTGAATTTTTCCTAGGCGTTTAAATCACTAGAAATCAAAAGAAAGGGACCTTAACTATCCACTAGTCCTAGTATATTTCTAAAGCCTTCGAAAGATTTAATATAAAAGATACTAGGTCTATTAAAATTCTACTCTAACCCGGAATTATAAAACAGGTAGCTAATCACTTAACTAAGCCTCTTTCCCCCTAATTACAAGCTATATCAGAGTATTATAGGAACTATTATATACTTAATGCTCCTTACAAGACCTAATATTGCCTTTCTAGTTTAGTGGCTTTTCACAGCACTATCTAAGCTATATATAGAGCATTTAAATGCCTCTAAACATTTGCTTAGATACCTTCTAGGCTCTATAAGTTATTCTATAACTTATAGAAGGTCTAAATCTACTACTAAAGCCTCTATAACCCTTATTAGCTTTTGTAATAGTGACTTCGCAGGTGATAAGTCCTTAAAATTAACCTATGCTTATCTCTATAAGCTAGCCAAAGGACCTATTAGCTAGAAATCAAAGAAAGTAACCACGATAGCTTTATTTACATTAGAGGCTAAATTAGATACTCTATATAAAGCTATTAGGGAGCTAGAGTGGCTTTATAGTCTCTTTAATAAGATAAAGCTACCTATAGCACCTCTAGTTCTGATTTTTAGTAATAACTAAGGCGCTATCACTACTGCTAATAACCCTGCTCTTTATAGCAAAACAAAGCATACCCTGCTAAAATTTAACTATACTAGAGAAAAGGTACAGAAGGGTATAGCTAAGGTTATTTACATTAACACTAAGGAGATGCTTACAAATGGTTTAACTAAGCCCCTGCCTAATAATAAATTTCAACAATTTATCTAACTATTAGGACTTACAAATACAAAGGTATTGAAAATGGGAAGGGGAATGTACTGGAGGGATAGGAAGACCTCCCTAGTAATTCCTAGATAGCTAGCGCAATAGAGGGCGCTGCGACCTATAGATAACTAAACCACGATAGATAATTCACTTTGAGAGCCAAGATAGTTGAATATAGTTAATTTCTAGCTAACGGACGGTCTGCGAGCAATGAGAGGATTTTACTGAGTCCCCTTATAGACCTACTGACCATATTGGCAGAACTAGGTCGCCAATAGGGTCTTGTAAGCTACTTTTTATTTTCCGCATAATTCATTTGTATAGGAAAAGTAAAAATCGACTCACAGCCATACAAACTAGACGCCCATGTGGCCTAACTAAGCACTTTAATAAGTAACCCTTTATATACAATATACCATTAAATCCAGAAAATTCAAGGATTTGAATAGTATACGTCAGCCTTTTATATAACTACTAGTTCCCTAGTTACAGTTAATTTTGGCTTCCCTATAGGGTAACCTAGTTGGCTTAGTCATACATGCCGTAGCTTTGCTTAGGTGGCAACGCAAGATGCGTTGCACAACCACGCAACGTAGCGCGCAGCAACGCCGCGCAACAACGCAACTAGGCAACTAGTGGGCCTATAAAATAGTGCTAAAAATAGCATTATTTTAACAAAAGGCCTAGCTTTAAAATCAACCAAAAAAGTCAAAAAATCAAAATTAATAAAAACACTAGAATTCCGTTAAAAAGTTATTAATTTAAGTTAAAAAGTTATTAGATTTATTATTAAATTTATGGTTAACTTAGATATTTATTAAAGAGCTAAGTTTAGGTATTGAATTAGTTACCTCATACTTTTCTAGAGGGAGTGTTAAAATAATGCTATTTATAGCACTATTTTATAGGCCTACTAGTTGCCTAGTTGCGTTGTTGCAACGTTGGTTATAAGGCGTTGCTTGCAGCGTTTGCCTGTAGCTTTGGCTATGACCTGCGTTCTTGCACATAACTAACCCACAGGCTTGTATGACTAAGCCGACTAGGTTACCCTATAGGGAAGCTGAAATCAACTGTAACTAGGGAACTAGTAGTTGTATAAAAGGCTAACGTATACTATTTAAATCCTTGATTTATTCTGGATTTTATAGTATATTTTATAAATAGGGTTATTTATTAAAGTGCTTAGTTAGGCCACACAGGCGTCTAGTTTGTATGGCCGTAAGTTGATTTTTTACTTTTCCTATACAAATGAATTATGTGGAAAATAAAAAGTAGCTTACAAGACCCTATTAGCAACCTAGTTCTGCTAATATAGTTAGTAAGTCTATGAGGGGACTTAGTAGAATCCTCTTATTGCTTGTTAGATCGTCCGTATTGTTAGAAATCAACTACATTTAACTATTAAAGCTCTATATCTTGAAGAATTGTCGTATTATAGTGAATCTAGAAGCCGCCGCGTCAGAATCTATTAGAGAGGTCTTCCTATCCCTCTAGCTAGATTCCCTTCCATTTTCAATAAGTTTATATAGCTATAAGTTAATTTTTTACTTTTCCTATATAAATAAATTACCCCGTGGCGTGGTGGTTACACGCTGTGGAGACCTGTTCCGGGTCGCAGGTCGTGGGTTCGAATCCCACACAGGGCACAATTCTAAAGGTCTTGGTCACACCTTTAGAATTGAACCATCAGAGGGCAAGGAAAAGTGGAGTTGTGACCCACTTTTCCTTGCTTTGCAAGCGAATTAAACAAGCTATCTCGCTATATAAATTAGCTAGGATACCCAGAGCTCTAGGGTTATAATTTGAGCTAGGGTTTGCAACTATATTGCATATTTAGGTAGTGGGAACTAGATTGTAGAAAACGGGGGATAAGTATAGTGGAAAAAAATCGTTGTAAACAGTAGCTTAGGTATCTAACTTTGTACGTATAGGATAAACACATATTGCATAACAAATCGTAATAGGTTTTTCACCCAACTAGGCAACTAACTAATTATCTAATTATTAATTAGAGAATTAGTAACCTAGTACGGTTTTCCTATTACAAAGCATATATCACCGCAGGAGTACTAGTAAATAGCATAAATTGCTATCTAGCGTAATAAATATATATATATATATATATAAATAAATTATACGAAAAATAAAAAGTAGCTTACAAGACCCTATTAGCAACCTAGTTCTACTAATATGGTTAGTAAGTCTATAAGGGACTTAGTAAAATCCTCTTATTGCTTATCAGATCGTCTGTATTGCTAGAAATTAACTACATTTAACTATCAAAGCTCTATATCTTAAAGAATTATCGTATTATAGTAAATCTAGAAGCCGCCGCGTTAGAATCTATTAGAGAGGTCTTCCTATCCTCTAGCTAAATTCCCTTCCATTTTCAATAATAACTAAGCTAACTAGGTTACCCTATAGGGAAGCTAAAATTAACTATAACTAGGGAACTAGTAGTTGTATAAAAGGTTAACGTATACTATTCAAATCCTTGATTTTTCCTGGATTTTATAGTATATTTTATTAATAGGGTTGTATATTAAAGTGCTTAGTTAGGCCACGTAAGCGTCTAGTTTATATAGCCATAAGTCAATTTTTACTTTTCCTATATAAATGAATTATGCGGAAAATAAAAAGTAGCTTATAAGACCCTATTAGTGACCTAGTTTTACTAATATAGTTAGTAGGTCTATAAGGGGACTTAATAAAATCCTCTCATTGCTTGTCAGATTGTCTGTATTATTAGAAATCAACTATATTTAACTATTAAAGCTCTATATCTCGAAGAATTATCGTATTATAGTGAATCTAGAAGCCGCCGCGTTAGAATCTACTAGGGAGGTCTTCCTATCCCTCTAGCTAGATTCCCTTCCATTTTCAATAGGAAGCTTTAGGAAGCTCTTTTTGCTAATTCTCCTAGTGTTATTACCATAAACTTAAATCAAACTTTAATTAAAGATAAAGAGACTTTTTAACTAAAGAATAGGTTAAGTTAGATAATTAAGCTAGAAAAAGAAAAACTCTGCTTAGTAGCAAAAAGCAAGATAACGTAAAGTGGGGCAGGTGCGCGCCACACCTTCCCTCTTTACAACCCCTAGCTTTTAGCTTAATAGCAGCGACACCTTATGTAAGGATAGGGGATAGCTAGGCAAGAACGTATGGGGGCACTTGGTATATTGACTGAAGCTTGCTAGGTCTAAGTGTGTTGTGGGTGCGAGTCACTGCTTTATAGCCAGTGACTCGCTAGTGTCACGTGGACCTAGCCCTGTGGCATGGTGTGCCCGCGGGGTGCGCCCATGTGTTATGGGCGGGCCTCACACCTTAATTATACCTTCACTCTGTTTATTTTACCTTAGGCCTATAAGTCTTAACATAGAGAGATAACGAGAAACAAATAACAGACAGATAATGATTAATTTTATTGTATTAGGTTCTCTCTGCTAAAACCTCTAAGCTAGCTTTTTGATTAATTTTTCTTAAGCCAATTTTTTAATCTTAGTGTAAGTCCCTTCTAGGACCCTCCTTCCCCTTTGCCTCCTCCCCCTTTTAGGATACAAGGGCGTTAATTAGTGCAAGCGCCCTCATGCTAGCTAGTCATATCTTTAAGCGCTACGCCATTGAGGAAGCTCTTTTTGCCAATTCTCCTAGTGTAGTTACCACAAACTTAAATCAAACTTTAATTCAAGACAAAGAGACTTTTTAACTAAAGAATAGGTTAAGTTAGATAATTGAGCTAGAAAAAGAAAAAACTCTGCTCCGTGGCAAATTAGGAAGCTCTTTTTTACTAATTCTCCTAGTGTAATTACCACAAACTTAAAATCAAACTTTAATTAAAGATAAAGAGATATTTTTAACTAAAGAATAGGTTAAGTTAGATAATTAAGCTAGAAAAAGAAAAACAACTCTGCTTAGTGGCAAAAACAAGGTAACGTAAAGTGGGAAGGTGCGGCGCCGCTAATAGGAGATACATTTGACGCGATAAGGCGACGGAAAGTGTCTTTAACACGAAGAGACTTCACATGTTCACAATGAACATGTTGTTAAGCGAGCATCTGAATGAAGTAGGAGAGACCTGATTGCTTACCAACCCGTGGATTCTGTTAGGCCTCCTGCACTTGCTTGAGGTCTGGTCTGTTTTTGGGCCTGTTTCCTATGACGCAAACTAGAGCTAGCAAGATATACTCATGCTCACAAATGGGACCAACTTTCTTCCATTTGCAGATGGCTCGACCGGCGCAGTTTCGAATCTTGATCATTTGTAGGAGGTAAGTAGGAGCTAACTACTAAGAGCTACATATGTACCATAATCTGTGATGAATTTTGCCTTGTTTTTCCGAGAGATATGAGTGTTGATGTGACAAAGTGTGGCCGTGCCACGCCCCCTTTCTGGCCCTTGCAAAACCCTCGCACCGCCAGAAAAGTGGGGCGTGGCACGAGTAGATCTGAAGTGGTGGGGCCTAAGAATGGGAACGATTCGGTCTCCTGCGGCCAGGTGGCCCGGTCTTAAAATTGCCACTATGTCACGGATGCGTCGCGTCTCCCTTGTTTTGTGTTGACAATTCCATCTCTTCCATCTCGGTCCTTCAGTCTTGTCCGCTAAACCCATCGCTATGCTGCACTTTGGTTCAAAATGGCCCTCACAGAACAGCAGATCAAAATCATTACAGAATGCCCCCTCAAAAATAAGCTTGACCACCTGCGAGATAGATTACGCGACAACGTCGACGATCCACAGGTGGAAGATATTGCAGACCTTCTTGGAGTTCTTCTTTCATCTCCAGCGGCACATAGCCTTCCTTCTCCTGATGGAAATGGTAATGTGGCGGGCAAATTATTCTCAATTCAACGGAACATTCGAGGAGCTGTCGTTCGACTTGACGAATTTCTTCCTCTAGCCCGCCATGTCGTCGCCAACTCTCTTGACTCTGACATCTGGGCGGCCGTCTTTAATCTCATCGCTAAAGTCAACCCTTCAACGCCACCCCCTCGGCACCATTGCCCCGACATTCGATGGAACACCCATCACGACTAGCTCGAGTCGACTCGCTAACAGCGAAACGCGCGATATGGTCGAACAAGAGCTGTTTATGGAGATAAAGAAATGGACCTTCCGTAATGTGGGGGCTTTTGGGATAAGTTCTTTAACCCTAGGAGCTGGTCTAAAGAACAGAACATAATGCTTAAGGGGATATTAACAGCACATAACGGAGAGACATGGATAAGCTTCCCAACTACCCCTTATGAAAAGCCAGTCTGGGACTGGCTTTGCTCTCTAGAAGCGCGCTTCTTACATAACGCGCTATATAAGCTCCACACTACTAAGACCGCTTACCAGTTCAATGAACGAAAAGGACAGATGGACCTTTTCTTCCAGCGGCCAGCTATAGAAGCAAGCAATAGCTTTTTATATAAAAATGTTTATATTATTGGGGAGCACAAGAGTGTACTTGACACAAGCAGGTTTAAGGCTGATTTACTCCAGCTTATGCGCCTTGTTCGAGTATGTTCGCCGACCAGCCAACCCGCCGGTATGTCCACGCCTTTACTCTTTGTGGTTCTACAATGGAACTCTGGGTTATCGATCGGTCAGGGGCATATAGCTCAGGGTCATTTAATATCCATAACGAGCCGGACAAGTTTGCGCGCGCTCTTGTTGGCTATGCGACAATGGATGATAATATGATGGGTCTGGATACGTTCATTGAGCGGCGGGATGGGCATTGCTATATTACGTTAGATGATATAAGCGGAATAAGGCTCCGGCTGGATAAGTCAATGGTTAGGCAGAAGGCCATTGTGTGTCGCGGGACAACATGCTACGAGACCCAGGACAGTCATGTTGCTAAATTTTCGTGGGTATCGGATAAGCGGAAGCTCGAGGTGGAATATCTAAAGCTGGCGGAAGCGATGGGCGTTGAGGGCGTGGCCAGGGTTGTGGCACATCGTCAGATCACAACCATTGCAGAGATGCGGGAGGGGCTGCAATTCTCGGCGGCCCACCGTCACCGTTTTCGGGGCGAGGGCGTTCAATCTGATACTCTGCTAACAAACGCGAACACGTTCAGCAAGCGCAAATTCCCCATCGATCACACCTCTGACAACTCATCTGGATCAAAGAGGCGGCGGTCTACCAGTCAGAAGTCCAAGTTAAATAATCAACAATCAATTAGCAAGACTACGCCGAGTCTGTACACACCGGGTGAGGACCTATGGGAGAACAGGATCTATTCCTGCCTTGTCATCTCACCTGCCGGCCGCGTTATTAGCGATTTTAGAACCATTAAGGAGCTGCTGGAATGTGAGCGGGATGCGATCAAAGCGCATTGGTCTCTCTACGTCAAGGGCAAGATCTTGCACCGCGATATCTCTTCGAACAACATCATTATCACGAACCCCGAAACAGCCAATGGCTTTAAGGGCATGCTTATCGACCTTGACTTGGCCAAAGTACAAGATAGTAAGTCGAGCGGGGCACGGCACCAGACCGGCACGATGCAGTTCATGGCGGTTGAGGTATTGCGCAAGGCGGCTGATCACACCTACCGCCATGATCTTGAGTCATTCTTCTACGTCTTGCTCTGGATGTGCGGACGCCAAGCATGGATCAACGGGTTTGCTGGTGAAGAGACGCCGCCTAATAACAGCCTTTTTCGGAAATGGGAGATAGGCAGTTTTAGGCATATTGCGCATGCTAAGGCAGCCTCCGTAAGTGTAGACGGCCTTTATGATATTATAGGCGAGTTTCCAGAGGCCTTGGATGTCGTGAAGCCGCTTTGCTTTAGGATTAGGAATATCCTCTTTCCGTACGACAAAGGCCATGCAATGGCCTTTGGGACTCCTGAAGGAGCCCCAGATCAACTTTACAGCCCCATAATAGCCGCCTTTGATGAGGCTATTATCAGACTCTAGCTAACGTCGAAAGAATCATGTCATGATAGCAGCGATGTGTGACCTTTTAGGAAGGAAATCATGACGGATTAAGTGCACGGCGTATTGGGAGAACATAAGGACGAGATCGGTCGTCGTAATCGAAGGGAGGGAAAAGAACAACGGGGAGGGGACCCACAGAATTAAAAAATTGCTTGAAAGAAAGGAAGAACTAAAAACAGAAAAGTTAGCTAGATCATCCATTAGAGAAGAGAACTCAATCAACGACTTCATCATTGCCTCTAGGTCTCTGGCCCCTTTTGTCATCCACCCCTGGTTATTTTGCGTCTCTTGTTGACAATCAGCTATTTTGTAATTGAGCGTTCCTGTAAACTTCAGGCATCCCAATGTCATAGTCGTGATCAGGCTACCAAAATACCTCCTCCACAAATATCTCCTCCACTTGGGCCAAACCCCACGATCCGAAGCGCGTATGAACCCGCAAATGCTAGGACTTTGGCAAGGGCGGCAGGATTGAATTTGCGTCTCCTCACTCCAAACCTGCAATCCTTCATAATTCATCAACCGGCCTTCAACATGAACCCATATGAAGCCAACCCGGCAAAATACCAACAAATGACCGATACTCCGACCTTCCATTTTATGGTCGATACTTCCCTGCTTCAGACGGCTTCAAGCCTGACCCCAAGCACACCAACTCCGTCTCGGAAGATTCGCTGAAGTACTGGGCGTCTGTACTTGACCTTTGCGATACTTCAAATAGAATATATGAGGGCTTGGAGGGGGCTCAGGATGTATTCGCCCTCGGTAGCGTCATCATCAAGTCAAACCATCTCCACGCTCGGCTTCAAGGCAGACGTGCCAGTCGAGACTTCTCCTTCCCAGATGCAAACGAAGTGAAGGCAACTGCTCTGGCAAGAACTGCGTTGAAAGATGTTCAAGTTCCCATCATCTATTTTGCAAGCAAGATCAATGGCAGGTATGTCTTGGTGCAGGAGAGGATTGCTGTTCTACAGTAGGCCTCAACATCGCGTGGCAACATATTCCCGCGGCACAGAAACAACTGTTCAAAGATGAAGCACGCGATATCTTGCGAAGCTTGACCAAGGTCAAACCTCCTTCCTCAAGCACGACCCGATCTTACGACCCCGATCTTATATCGTTGAAGATGTGGATCCTCAAGCACATCGAGGCATCCAGAAGCTTGAGTGCGATATCATTTTCGGAGATGATAATCGTGATTCGGATCTCTCCTTTATGCATAACGACTTTACTCTATCGAACTGTATTGTGAACAATGACAAAATCGTAGGGCTTGTCGACTGGGAGACGGCAGGTTACTTTGGGTGGCTGTGACTGGTCATGGAGAAGGTGAAGATAATGTATTCAGCTAAGTGTGTGGCGCCCGTGGGGCTAAACTATATGTAGGGTGTCACGTGGTGTGACAGTGGCAGACAGCTGCTCAGGTGCATGTCAAGATCCGAACCCCGCGACGAGAGAACTTCATGGCGCTCAATCTGTCCGAAGACGTTTGGAACGATTCATATGAGGCCTAACGGCGAAGCAAACATAACGCCGGCCACTCATCATATTGCCCTTCCACCCTTTACTCAAGAATGGAACATGTCACAGCTAGATTGAAACCATTTCGATATGCAGCAGCTCCTTGATTTCAGCCAAATTAAGATCGATGAGCATACCGTCGAAGTCATCGGTGGTTTCAGGGTTCATGATAACAATGTTTCAAGCAATGGTGTCGCGACAAATTATAAATTCTAGCAAGTTCATTAACCTTAATATAGCTTTTTTCTAGAAATCTCATGTTTTTGTAGATTTATTTGTTTTTGACTTTTTATTAATGTTGCTTCCTTCGGACCTTCGGGTCATGTTCTGCTAGGTCGTGGCCAAAGGAGTAGGGCCACTGAAGGGATGCACGCGATGCGATTGGCTGCATCGCGCACTGCCATCGCACTGCGGTGCAGCCACCCATGGGGTGGGGTGGGGTGGAGCGAGGCAAATCGCAGGCGATAAGTGATTTCCTGGCTGCCCCGCTAACGAGCCGTTGGTAAGTTGACAAGTTGACCCCACTCAGCACCGTGCATTGGCTCCATCTCCCACGCGTGCAGCAACCCCGGTGTCACCGTCCTTCACACATGGTGGCAGGCCAAGGGGGAAGATGCATCAAAATCGACTTATTAAACAACGCCCACGTCATGATTTGCAAGCATACGGACGTAGAAGAGAGGGGGCGGGGAAAGTATATATATTCCATCTTTGCTCATCTACTCCGTAGTCAGTCCTTCAACCCACTCCCTCGTGCCTGCCTGTAAAACCCAGCCTTTTCACAGACACATCACGACACATCACGACATATCATAACACATCACGACATATCATAACACATCACGACACATCACGACACATCACGACATATCACGACACATCACGACACATCACGACACATCACGACACATCACGAAATCACCTAGCACCTTCACGAATCAAAAACACACCAAGATCAAGGAGACGACCCATACTCTACAACAACATGTCTGCTCCCCAGATTCCCCAGGAGCAATACGCGGCGGTGGTGGAAAAGACTGGAGGACGTACGGTTGCTCCCACACATCGGCATTGGAAGTCGATGACCATTACTATACACTCTCCCTGGAACATGAGCTGACAGAAAGTGGTGCAAAAGCCGTCGTGTACAAGAAAATCCCGGTCCAGAAACCCGGGCCAGATGAGGTTCTCGTCAACGTAAAGTACTCGGGCGTATGCCACACCGATCTCCACGCCATGCTGGGTGACTGGCCGATCCCCACGAAGCTGCCCTCGTGGGCGGCCACGAGGGCGCCGGCATCGTCGTTGCCTGTGGCGAGCTCGTCAAGGACGTGCAGATCGGCGACCACGCGGGCATCAAGTGGCTGAACGGCTCCTGCCTCAGCTGTTCGTACTGCAATAACATGGACGAGCCGCTCTGCGGAGAAGCCCTGCTCTCCGGATACACCGTCGACGGCTCATTCCAGCAGTACGCCATTGCAAAGGCCGCCCACGTCGCGCGAATCCCCAGGAGTGCGACCTCGAGGCCGTTGCCCCCGTCCTGTGCGCCGGCATCACCGTGTACAAGGGCCTGAAGGAATCGGGCGCCAAGCCCGGCCAGTCGGTGGCCATTGTCGGTGCTGGCGGCGGCCTTGGCACCTTTGCCATTCAGTACGCCAAGGCCATGGGGCTCAACGTCATTGCCATTGACGGCGGGTCCGAGAAGAAGGGCGTGTGCGAGAAGCTCGGCGCGAGCACCTTTGTTGACTTCCAATCCTCCAAGGACCTCGTCGCCGAGGTCAAGGCGGCGAGCTCGGATGGTCTTGGCCCGCATGCTGTCCTGCTTGTTGCCGTTCACGAGAAGCCCTTCCAGCAGGCCACTCAGTATGTCCGGGCCCGCGGAACCGTCGTGTGCATTGGCTTGCCCGCCAATGCGACCATCTCTGCCCCGTTTTCGACACGGTAGTTCGCATGGTCAACATCAAGGGTAGTTATGTCGGCAATCGTGCAGATACTGCCGAGGCTCTCGAGTTCTACCGCAGAGGCCTCATCAAGGTGCCCTTCAAGACTGTCGGTCTGAGTCAGCTACAGGACGTCTACAAGTTGATGAGCGAAGGCCAGATTGCTGGACGTTACGTCGTCGACACGAGCAAGTAATATGCTTCTTTGGCGGCATATCACATGGCGTTGTTGGTGATCAATTTGGGTGGTTGAAGCCAAGACGACAGGTGGCGTAGGATGTGTGGTCTGTCTGGTTGCATAGTGGCGAGGCGTAGGGTGGTTGTCGATAAAAGAGACAAGAGCGTTGTGGTGTTTGAGTGAAGGCACATTGACCTTCAAATATTTGAGTTGAAAAATACTGCGCCTATTTATCTGATCCATTGGTTTGAGCCAGCATGCCGTGCTGATAACATTCAACGGCGGCAATTGTATTGGCTTTCGACACATTGTTGATTGGTACGTACTTACAAAGCCTGTTCGTCTGACTGACTTTGTTCATCATTGGCCGCCGTGTTTCGCACTTTCAACCCCAGTGGTGGATGTAGATGGATGAATATCTTCGATTGCTCTATCAAAACGCACGGAATGACAATGTTTCTATGAGCCACCAGGTCCTCCCAGCAAGGCAAATCTCCGCACGATGCTTGGGCCGTACTCTTGGTACTATTCACGCGGGTTAGCTCAGCCTTGGCCACTCACTGCCCATTTGGCACGTCCTTCGCCTTCGGTGTGACAGTGACATACCTCTGCCTTTGTGTGGCAGTAAGACCGGAACTCTGGTGTCTGACCCAGCAAACTGCCGCCAAACCAAGGTCCATGTCGTTGTCTCTTGTGGGTGATGACCTGGACATCGAGACCACCACTGCGAGCTCCACCGCTGCGAACCTCACTAGCTCGGATTCTGGCATCGACAAGATGCTTAATGTCTCTCTGCAACCGTCTGCCGAAATCTTTGTACAAGGTACTTCCACCAGACAAGACAATGTTCTTGTATAGACCACGGCGCACATCGATGGGCGATTGCTGAATGACTCCATCAACAACAACAGGCAGGGGCGTAAGGAAATCGGAGCTGTACATTTCTGGGTTGAAGAATATTTCAGGCGCAAGGAAACGCTCATATCCAACGTCAACAGTCACTTGGCGGCCACCGGGGTGAGACACGACGTGCTTGGCAAATCGTTCGCGATCACGGTCATATTTGGAAAATTCCTTTACAATGTCCGGACAGACGTAGCAGTACTCTTCCTTGATATCCTGAGCTGTTTTCAGAGACGAATCGGGCTCGCCCCGGTCTCGCAGAAGCGACTGCACGAAGTAGGTAATGTCTCGCCCGGCAATGGGAATCGACTTGATGGATGAACCAATGACGTAACCCTCGGCGACAGGAATGACATGAGTAACACCATCACCGGAGTCAATCACAGTTCCCGTCAGGGAGCGATCGGTGACCTTGGACGACGTCCAGGAGGCGGCGAGGGCCAGAACAGCTTGTACGGCGATGTACATGCCTGCGCAATTGAATGACTCGAAGAAAATTTCGGCGGTATTTTCTCGGTTCTCCGGGGGTTAAGGGGCTAGTACTGTTAGAAATAACTCTTGGGACAGGACGCAGATATCTAGTGATATTATAATGGTGCTCGCTCACAGGTTCGGTAAGGAGGAAGTAGTGGTCCTCGGGTTCGACGCGGAGATACTTGAAGATCGAGTTGGACCAAAATCTTTCCATGTGGTCCTAGCAAAGACGTCAGAGAAAGAAACTCGGCTTCCTTTTAAACCGGTCCTTACCCAGTTTTCTATTTGGCCGTGTCGAATGGGGTAGTGAAGACCGTATCCTAGAGCCGTTAGCTGAGTCCATCATCCAGTGGAATCGGGCACCTGGACCGCGTACCAGGGCCTGATGCTGCACCCAAAGCTTCATCGCCAATGTAGAAGTCGAGATCCTCGGTCCCTCTCTTCGAGCTCAGGTGGCTACCAGGACCTGCACCACCAGTCAGGAAGGAGGGCTTGTTTGCGACAGCTGGACGGCCAGACCCGGAACCGCCGCTGCCTCCAGCTGGACCTTTCGTGGCAATGGCTGTTGGGAAAACAAAGGATGGCGAGTCGTTACCGGCGAAACCTAGATATCAGGTGTCAATTGGATTCCCAGAAACGGCTGAGGCAAACCCCGTACCGAGCTTGGAAAACCCCGTGCCGCTGTATTTCCACGGATTAGCTGTCGTTCCAATTGCGTTTGTTGGCGGGGAGCGGGGGCACGACTTTGGGTTGACTCACTTGTCCATGACGACGGCGGGAGTTTGGTTTGCCATGATGAAGGGGAGCGGCTACGGATGCGCGCCTTGGAGGATGTTGAACCCAAGTGGGAGTGTATGACAGACGACGATGGATGTGAGGAGGCAAGGGCGTTGGCAAGTTGGCTTTGTCGTCACCTCAGCATTAACAGTTAACAGTGGGGTGGGCCTTTGGAGTTGGATCATTCCCATTCATTGATGCCAAGAGTGGGGCTACGGTGGACTGGGCCAACCACAAGTCGTCCAACAAGTGAGGAAGAAGCTTCTTCCTGCGAAGCCGTGATGCTGGCTGGCAGTACTGTGTACGCACAACCGTCGAGGTAGATAAGACGTCATCTGCAGTTCCACCATCTCTAAATACGTCTCCCCTTCTTTGCCAGAGCGAATGAACGAGATTCTGCGGGAATGGATGACATGTACCTACACCCACTGTAGAAGGTAGCTTGCCTCAAGCCTTTCACGCCTTCACAGCGAGTGAGAAATGCAACTCCCTTCAACACGAGAGAGCCGCCTTTATTTCTGCCCATTTTATGAGACTAGCGAAGTTGCATCCTCCATCTGGCAACATTATTGGGCTTGGCCTGTCTGAACGACTCAGCAAAACGTGCATGCTCCAGTCTGACAAGTTATCGAACCGCGCAGAAGTCGGTCTTGGCTGTCTCCAACAAGCTTGGAAAGTACGATCCGCCCTCGAAAGGACCTCCTCCCCATTCACTCTACTCGAGTGACGTTTACAACGCCGATTCCTCTTCGTCTTCTCCGTAACCGGCTCGATACCAAGGAAGTAAACTCTGGGTCCTATTTGTTTCGACCCGTCCATTTCGGACGGCTATCTTCCACCACCTCCACTCATATCGCTACATATTATTTTCATTGGCATAATTATCGTCGGCTCGAACAAACCACCGTTCTACCCATGACTTCCTGACCAGAATGAGCGCCAAGTGCCATAGTGTGGCCGTTCCTGTGATGGCTCACAACAGCCACGGCACAGATGGTGCGCTGGATCGTATGCTTCGATTCGGTCAAAAACAAAAAGGGGTCCCCGCCATCTTCATACATGCTGGGGCTGGCTTCCACAGTCACCAAAACGAGCATGTCCATCTCGAAGCTTGTGTCTCGTAGGTTCTACTTAACATGACATTAATGCCCACGAAGTCTGTCCCAGACTAACTCCTTTCATCAGGGCTGCTGAAATGGGGATGAAATTCCTGAAAGCCGGCGCTACTGCAACCGAGGCGGTTGAGGCTGCCTTGCGAGTCCTCGAAGACAAGGAAATTACCAATGCGGGATATGGTTCGAACCTGTCCATTGAGGGGACTGTGGAATGCGATGCCACAATCGTCGACCATCTTGGTCGAAGTGGTGCCTGCGGCGCTGTTCCAAGTTTGTCCACTTCTGGCGGCTTTTCTGCACCGCCTAATATCTTCTTCTTATTTTTGTTTTTCTAACGCGTTTGATTTAGATATTCGAAATCCGATCTCGCTTGCAAAGCTCATATTGGATATGAGCAGTCAGCCACTGAGCCTTCGACGAGTTCCGCCCAATGCCTTAGTCGGTGAAGGTGCACGAGCTTTCGCCGAAGAGCACGGCATGGTTACTTGTGCAAATGAATATCTAGTGTCGAAGAATTCACGGGATCGTTTCTTTCGATGGCAAGAAGATCTTTTACGTGCAGAGGAAAAATTTCAAGATATACGCGCAAATTCTTCTTCTCTACCCATGCCAGCGGCCTGTGTACCTTGTCAGTACGATACTGCTTCTGCAGTTGACAACCACAAAGGCTTCCCCGAGATCATACAGCAGCCATTTTAGCTGGTACATGGAATGAAGGCCAGCCTGATTCACCCTATGCCGGAACACCGGCCCCAGATGCCGCGGTCACGCAAGAATCGTCATTTTTCCCCGCCCACGGACTCCTGCATCTGCATTACCTTCCCCATCCAAATCACCGAAACCAACTACAAGACGGTCTTCTTTAGGCTCGACAGGTCTCGCCGACAATAGGAAGGGACTCCAATTAGCTCGAGCAAAGCGACACGAAGGGTACATGGATTACCGCAAGAATGGCCAAAACATGTCTGAGACAAGTCCAAGAAAGGCCCTGGATGGTGTCACACCCACAATCACGAGTTCCGGTCGTGATGGGTCGTCATCTCCAAAGCGAAACAGTCAAGTCAGGGACAATTCACCAAAGCCCAACACATATGTGTCCAATTCCGTTGACTTGCACGGCATCAAGAGACCTCTTCACTCAGAAAACCAACCAAGAGGGACTGATGGGCCCATAGCTAAGCGCCAAGAACACCTGAACAGCAGAGACGACGATATCATCACGGACACTATTGGCGCGATTGCGATTGATGATCACGGAAGGATTGCTGCTGGATCCTCATCCGGGGCATAGGCATGAAACATCGCGGACGACTGGGTCCTGCCGCCTTGGTTGGCATCGGCACTGCGGTCGTACCATGTGCGGAGGACGACGACGAGGGAATCACCGTCGCCGCTGTAACGAGTGGCACTGGTGAACATATGGCCACAACAATGGCATCTCAGCGGTGTGCTGAGAGAATTTATCAGGGGACTCGACGTGCTCCTGGTGGCAAGGAGATGCAGGACGACGACGAGGATGCTGTGATGGAATCGTTCATTGCACAAGATTTCATGTGTCACCCAGGCGTCAAGGGCTGTAGCTCTCAAGGAGCCATTGGAGTCATGGTGGTCAAGAAAAGTCGAACCGGATACTACCTGTACTTTGCACACAACACGGACTCGTTTGCTCTCGCATCCATGGGGGCACTGGAGAAGGAGCCTCGTTGCACCATGTCTCGGCTTCCAGATGGTGCTAAAATTGCCAAGGGTGGCCGCAAGATACGGATCTCCTGATGATGCATTGGCAGAGGACATGATAGGAATTTGAAGGGTTCATGGTAGTCAATATCGGCATGAAGCAAATGCGGCCAGAAACGCGTGCAAAAAGGTTGTATAGTACGCATGGCGGCAGCTCTATTGCCAAAGGGGTTCCTTTCTTTTCGTCCTAGGTTTAATCTTTCAGAGCAGGAGTTAAGAGTGCCGCATCCCTAAAGAGAAATATTTTTCTACTCAAAGAGGCCTGGCTTCAACTGATTAATTTGGTGTCGCCTTACTTGATCGTAGCTTTCCAAATTCAATGCTATCTTTGACGTGATATCATCATAATCTACAATTCCGAAAGAGAAAAAAAGAATACCTGGCGATTCACAGCCGCGCCATCAATCCTTCTCCAAGGCAGGTGCTCGCAACCACATCGACTATGCTGTACGCAACTCTATAGGCTACGCAACGCACTTGTATGCCTTTTATCGCAGCCAACTCAACATTGTATAGAGGCCGTGTGATGGGACGACACAGTGATGCGGAGAACCTCATGCGACATTCCATAAATATACAGTATCCTGTCCCGTTCATGTCGCTTCGTTCCTCCAAGTATCTACCCATCCTATTACGGCCGAGGGGTTCCAGTAGCACTGCCCGTTTCCTCCCGTCCACTTCCCCATTCGCAAGTCTCTTCTTCTTCTTCTTTTTCCGCGGCACAACAGCCGGTTTCGATCCATAATTTCCGAGGGCTAGCTTGGTTCCGCACGTCAAGCACTCTGCGTTAAGAGGTAATTCGCAAAAGATACTGAGACAAATGGAACAAACGAAGCCTGTGTCGACGACTTTTCCATGGCAGAAACAAGCTGCTCTAAAATCTATGGTGTCGTGTGTCGGTGTGATGAGGGATTGCCGAGCTTCCACGTCAGCGATGAGGCCGAACATGAGATAAGTTAGGAGGCCTTGCGGGTTGGAAGCGACGAGGAACGTTCCGTTTGTGTTGAAACATGCTTGTTGGAGGAAGGTTGCGTCACCGCAGAGAGATAACGTATCGATGGCGACTTGGGCATGGGATGCTGCGAAGACGGCGTTCATGGTAGGAATGTACTGTGAGGGTTCGAGTCGGATACAGAAATGACGAGGATGCGGCCCTTCATGGGCGGGGGAGGAGCCGCGGCGCTAGACGGAGCGGCTTGACCCAAGCTTCCTGATGATCCGCTTAGTGCCTGAGAGGCCTTGTTGATGTGGCATAGTGCTAGTGTTAATGCTCCTGATAGTTGTGTCGTGGTGGCTTCCAGGTCCTGCTCTGTAGTCTCGGACAGAAGCTTTTGCATCGACGAGAGCACGGCGGATTCGATCTGCGCAAACTGGGGATACTTGTTGGCCAGGGCACGAGGGGGAGCATCCGTCGGGACGTCGTTCATTGTGACATCGCCGGAGGTATCTCTTCGAGGGGCAGGTTGCGGCGGTGTGGGATAGAGCCATGCGGCACGGTTGACGTGGGCTGCTACGACGGCGACTTGATTGGCATTGCTGAAGGCGAGGTGGGCGTTGACGAAGACGAGAATGTTGGCAATGGCTTTCGAGAGGGGCAGTCTGCTGTCTAGGGCGGCCCATGCGCGTGGATTCGTGTCAATGACGATGGACAGGAGAGATGGTGTTTCCTCGGCGGTAGTGACCTCGTAGTGATCGGAGACGTCGACAGCGTCCATGGTAGACGACGGGACCGCAGCTCCCGTCGAATGCAGCTACGAGGCCAAGGGGAGAATTTCCACGCCGCAAATGAAAAGAATCTCGGTTATGAGGAACGGGGTTGGCTCTTCCTAGGTTTTGTCTTGTGGAGGTTGCGTGAACGCCGTAATCCAGGGCAAGCGTGCAATCAAACGCCCCGAGATGTTGTCATGGTGCAACTTGCGCGAGTGTAAAAGCCCGGATCAATCAGGTTCGAGTAAAGATTTCATCGGCTTTGGCTCGTTTCTATTGAATGAATCAAGGCGATCAGCTTGCGTCGAAATTTGTTATGTCGCTTTTGATGGCAGCTAGCTGCTTGAGGAAAGCTTCATGGGTGAACCTGATCACCAAACGGCAAGCTCGCATTGCAAAAGATCGTCGAGGCTTCAATCAATCGGCACAGCGGTCCGCACACGTGACTGTGACATGTCGCTAGCTCGGCGCCGGGGTGGGAGCAAGGACTGGGCAGGGGTGCAGTTTCAAAGTGGGGAACTGAGGGGCAACGTCGTTTTTACAAGTGTCAAAGTGGCGTGGGTGTGACGATCATCCCCAAAGCTCGAGCTTGAGCTTGAGCTTATCTTTTCTTCATATATCTTCTTGCTCGAGTTTCGATTGAGCGTGAGCTGCGTCAGCGAACAGCGGGCAGTGAGTGGCATTACACAGGAGACAGGACCAGACACAACCACACAATAAGCTCGACAACTTCTTCTTTGTCCGCCATCTACCTACCAGTCTATCTGCATCTCTGCATCTCTGCCTTCTTGAACAAACTCACGTTGTGCGCATACTTTCCCTTTCATCATTGTTGCGCTTTCACCTTGCATCTCTCCGACCAGCTTTATTCTTTCCTCTGTCTGTATCGGTACATTCACTGTCTTGCCAGACTCTGTACGAAACCATCGTCTCTGCTGGCGTCCCTCTTCGTCATTTCCCGCCGTGTTAACACACGTTGGAACATGGCGGAAACGCTGCAAGGTGCGGCTCCGGCTGCAACCCTCGAGGACCAGACCCTTCTCGTGTTTGCTCGCTTGATGGAAGGTGGACAGGAAGATGAGGTAACGTGCAGAGAGCTCGACGAGCTCACCAAACTTTTAAACGACGACGCCGAAGCTCAGCAAAAGGACAAGAACTACAAGACGATATGTAGCGTCATTGACGGCGACTGCGTCGACACCGTCTTATGTTACCTGGATATGCGACAGCCTGACATTGTTCGCGGGCACGCCACACTTACTACTTCTGCTTATCTGAAAGCGGCAGGCGACGAGGGCTCCAAGAATATTTCAGCTTTTTTCTTCGAGCGCGTACAACGCGGAACTTACGATGACTACATCGTCGCTTTCTGCGTAGCATCTGCCACGTTTCCCATTGTGCCCGATCTCACTGCTCAAATGTTCCTGAGCGAAGGGTTCCTGAGTACACTCGGTCCTCTTATGAGGAGGGAATGGAAGAGTCGAAAGGTCGAGACGGCATGTCTGGAAATGTTGAACGCAGCCTGCATGAACTCTTTGTGCCGGGAAGCCGTGCAAAAATACTGCCTCGAGTGGCTGGAAGAAGTTGTCGATCAGGATCCTACCGGCGTGACGGGCGGGCCCAACAAGGAACCGCAAGTGCAGGGTGATGGTGGCTCTATATCAATGAGAAGACATTCAGAACAAGTCCAGCATTTGGCCGCCGTCATCCTCGCCAAGTTGAAGGTGCGTTTCCGGAATCTAGATAAACAAAATCGCCCCTCTGAGCAATTGCGTTTTTCATCTTGCACTATTTAATGTCAATGGGTACAATTGTTAACGATAAACTGACACATAGAATGAAGGCAGTTCCTTCTAAAGAATCGGAAAACGACCCCAGCAGGTCGAGGATTGAACCAGCCAGCGCCAGCATTGAGGATTTGTCAGAACTGTTCACAAAAATGATGTTGCGAGCAGATGAAGAAGAGGCAGGCTCCGACAAACAACAATCTATTGAAGGTCTCGCATATGCGTCTATTCAACCCAAGATAAAAGAGAGAGTTGCTGGCAACGAGGCATTGTTGAAAACGCTAGTCAAAACCCTAACGACTGCTCAGCCGAGATCCCCATGACGTACGGTGCGCTGAGTATATTTGTCAATCTCACTCGGTATCGGCCTGTACTCACTGAAGAGCAAAAGAAGATGAGCCAACTGAAAGCCTACGCCGACGCTGCCGGAAAGCTGGCAAGACCAGATATTCTAGACGACGATGAGCATGTCGCGAAGCGTTGCCAGGCAGTATTCGATGTTGGCATCATCCCCGTTTTAGTGACGCACAGCAAAAACGGATCCCCTGCATCACTAGGCCTTATAATCTCCATCATTCACTCATTAGCCGTCATAAAATCACTTCGAGGGTCACTTGCACAACAGGGCGCCGTGAAGCTCCTCGTCGTCGGCTGGGCCGTCGTTCCCGAGTCGGACAAGGTCGGCAAACGAACGGCCGCACAGGCACTGGCACGAATACTCATCAGCACGAATCCCGCTCTGGTTTTCGGGGAACCGTTCGAATACCATCGACGCTGCCATTCGCCCACTGGTTCATATCCTCCCGCCCGATCCGGCCGCCGAGACGCGCGATCTCCTACCAACTTTTGAGGCGTTAATGGCCCTTACCAACTTGGCCTCGCTGGATGATGACAGCACACGCAGCAACATCATTCGCCTGGCATGGCCGCATATTGAAGAACAGCTCTTGTCCTCCAACAACCTTGTTTGTAAAGCCGCCGTCGAACTAGTATGCAACCTGATGCAGGCGCCAGAGGGGATTGCTCTCTACGCAGACGGCAGTGCCCAAGCTGGAACACGGCTTCATATCCTCCTGGCATTAGCGGATGCAGAAGATGAAGGAACACGGAGTGCCGCAGGTGGAGCACTGGCCTCCCTCACTGGTTTCGAGTCAGTGGTGCGGTATGTGGTCCAGCGGGAGAGGGGAGTCAAGGTGATTCTGGGCATGTGTAATGATTCGAATCCCGGATTGCGACATCGCGGTGTGGTGACGGTGTATAATCTCGTCATGGCAGAAAGGGACGCTGGGCAGTCGGCTCGCGACAAGATTGTTGCAGAGGGGGCGTGGAGGCATTGAAGGAGTGTCTGAGGCAAAGTCGGCAGCCGGAGGTGTTGCAGATCACAGTGGAGGCACTCAAGGTTCTTCTTGGTCAGGAGTAGTGCTGGTCATCGGGGTTTGTGTGCAAATCTAAAAGGTCTCATGCCAGGTCAACTAAATGCCTTCCTTAGTCAATGAATCTCGCAAAGCGGCACGAAAAAGTCGTGCATAATTTGTTTTCTCTTTCCAAGAAAGTCTAAAATCAGAACAGTCCTGCCATAGCAAAGCTTTCTATGCTGGGGAATGGTTTCTGCGAGACATGCCGTCCAGATGATGGAAATTCTTTTCACGACTCCTTTTCCAACGTATTATCCCCATTCTCAACAGCCTCGCCCTCACATCTATTCAAGATGGCCACGCCCTCCACATGGCCGGTCTGGGGGAAAAATCAAACCCAACGAGACTCTCGACAGCATACCTCGCCCCGTCGGCGTTGCCTCTCACCAGCACGCCCACATCCCTCGCCTGCGTGTGCACATTACAGCTCACGTACAGGATTCTCTTGGGCCCAAACCTCCTCAGCTGGCCTAGAAAATCACCATCGCACCCTTCCTCGGCGGGTCCAGGACCACAACCGTCTCATCGGCAGGGTACGTCACGCTCTGGAAGAGCTGGCCTGCGTCGGCGGCGATGAATTGGCAGCGGTCTGGGCCGAGGCCATTGAGGGATGCGTTGTTGCGCGCCGAGGCGATGGAGTCGGCGGCGATGTCTATGCCCGTGGATTGCTGGAAGACGGAGGATAGGGTGATTGTGAAGAGGCCGGAGCCGGAGTAGGCGTCTATGAGGTACTTGATTGGGGAGGTGGAGGACGACGAGGAACACGGTGGGAGGATGCGGTCTCGGACGTAGGCTGTGAACTTGGGAAGAATCGAGTTGTTGTTTTGGAAGAAGGAGCCTGCGGGGTTGGTGAATGCGTAGCCGTCAATGTACTCTGTTGTGGTGGCCTTGGAGTCCGTCTCACAGGACTTGATGTCGACAAAGTCGTCGCCCTCGGTGCGAGTTGTATATGGAGCGAGTTGGTCTTGTGGAGGAGGAGGAGGAGGTTGTTGTTGTTGTTGTTGTTGTTGTTGCTCGTCTGAGCCCTGTGCACTCTTGGCATACCGGTGGGTGTTTTCACGCAGTAGAATGGTCGCGCCGCGCGTGTAGTTCACAAACTCACGATGCATGCGTTCCTCTCACGAACCATGCCCAGTCGCACGGCGGACGTGCCTATGGGGCAGTCCTCGATGTCGAGGACCTTGCGCTGGCCCTTCTTCATGAAGCCAATGTCGGGACAGCTCTCAAACGATGTACGAGAACGGTTCCTCCTGCTGGGCCTGAAACCGGGGGCCCGTCAAAGTGCGGCGTCAGTTTGGTGCGGTAGCCGTACTGGAGGGGCTGCCGATGGTGTCGTGCACGGCGGGCACCAGTTCCGCGGGGAGGCTGGAGAAGTTGCGGTAGGCCTTTTCGAGGATGCGCTTCTTCAGCTTGAGCTGCTCTTGGTAGTCGAGCATCTGGAACTGACACCCGCCGCAGGAGGAGAAGTACTTGCACTGGATGCGGGCGTCGTCGCGCAGGGGGACGGCTTGGCGATGGAGATGAAGTCGGCGACGGTCTGGTGCTCGCCCCGGATGTGTCGATAGACCTTGACGCGGGCCACGTCTCCTGGGACGGTGAAGGGCACGACGTAGACTTGGTTGGAGCCGGGTCGCATGGCGAGACCGTCGCCGGTCGAGGACAGCTCGAGGACGTCTACTTCGATCTCGGCGCCTTGTTCGGGGAGGGACTCGTTTTCCTCTGCGCCGCATGATGACTCTAGGTTGACGCCTTTGGATGCCAGCAGTGCTTCGACATCGCGCCGGAGAACCTCTTCTGATGATCCCTCTGTGATGTTCTTCTCCCGCTTTGTCTTCTTTTGCTTCCACTGCCGTGAGGTGTTGTCCTTGCCGTTGTGGGCACGCTTGGGACCCCGGCCATTCTGTGCCTGCTGAGCGGGTGCTGTTGCTGGTGCTGTTGCTGGTGCTGTTGCTGGTGCTGTTGCTGGTGCTGATGGTGCGGGAGCAGGAGCAGGAGCAGGAGTAGCCGCAGTAGCCGCAGTAGCCGCTTGTGTCGAAGCCATTTTTGAAAATGGCCGTGAGGTTACGAGATGATGGGTTCGCGGTGCTGTCAAGGTTCGTCGAGCAAGGCTGGACCAGGCTCTCATCTGCAAAGTGTAGATGAGTGCTCTTTGGGAGGAAGTGAGCTCAACTTGCGTGATGGGAGAGAGGCTTGGATGAAGAGCTCAATTCAAGATTGCCAATTTTTCATTTTTTTCCCCGTGCTTTTGCTCGGCTTGTCGATGGAGTTGTTCGATGGATCATAGTCGGGTGAAATGTGCCAGCCAATGGAGCTTGCTTATTATTATTACCAGGTGCAGAAACTGGCGAGTGACTATTGGCCAGTCACTGGTCAGTGATGGGCCGTCGTCTGCCAAGCACCAACACAATAATTTTGGTAACCATGATTTTCTCTTGCGCACCCCCTTACATGCCACCCGTCGCGGCAAGAACCAACACCTTGCTCCGACGGAGCCCTGCTCTGGTCTGGCTTGCCTCTGCTGGACCCGAGTTACTACTCTGATGCTTTGAACGCTGAAATGGAGCGTGGAGAGGAGGTTTGCGCCGCAATCTGTGTGCGGGGCGCTGAGTAGTATGTAAGTAATACTTGACGATGACGAGCAAGAGGAGGTGTGCGAGGATTAATTACAAGGGTGCGCATCCTGTTTTTGGCCTAGTGGTTTCTCTTCAGTTGCTAATCTGATGATGACGCCGTACCGCGCCGGGCCGCACCTGCCCATTTTGTATTCTACGACCAGCCCAGACCAGACCAATATATTTCTTTTCTTCTTTTCTCTGCTTCCAAGTTCAGTACACGCAGTCCTCCCCTCCCCTCTCCTCTCCTCTCCGGGGTCCGGCATCCCCAACTCCCGACGATCTGGGGCTGATGCGACACTCCGTCTCCCACGCAGTCGCATCTCCGGCATTATGAGTGAGCAGACTTCCCAGCCGACGACTCCGACTGTGAAGAATCCTACTGACGCGCCTCACCAAAGGGTTACCGGCGACTCCTATCGTGAAGCTGCTGCTGGCTGTATCCCTCGGTCATGTCCCCTCTTGCGCCCGTGCCGCTCCAGAACTCGTCTTTCGCCCAACGACGGAGGGATCGCGCGGTGCCATTGCAACGGAGAGCGTCGAGTGTAGCTCCATAGGGAGGGACTTGCTCGCCAGAGGTGTACGTGTCAATTCTCCTTCTTTTCCTGGTCCTTTCTCGTTTCTCGTCATCTCCCCAGGAGTCGTCTGCTGACATGTGGCAGGGCAACGCCGCAGACGCCCTGGTCGGGTCAACGTTTTGCGTAGGCGTCATAGGCATGTACCACTCTGGCATCGGCGGAGGCGGCTTCGCCATGATCCGCGACGCCGACGGCAACTACGAGGCCGTCGACTTTAGAGAGGTCGCTGGGGCCGCAGCATCCCAGGACATGTATCAGGGCAACGTGGCGGGCAGCGTGTACGGTGGTCTGGCCGTCGGCGTGCCGAGCGAGGTTCGTGGCCTGGAGTACATACACGAGAAATACGGGGTATGTCGAGATGCGAGCCTTGGAGGCATGAATTCCGCAATTCGGTGGGTTTTTTTCCCTTGGAGAACTAATGATTTGTTCTTTCTTTCTTTCTCCCGCGCAGGCGTTGCCTTGGAAGACTGTCATGCAGGGTGCGATCCATGTCGCCAGGAACGGCTTCAAAGGTTTGTTCCAGACGGGAGTGTTTTTGTTTGCAAGACAGGGTGCCGCGATTGACTCGTATTGAGAATAGTCTCCAAGGATCTGATCCACTACATCAACAACACGGTCAAGGGGCGTCCTGACAATTTCCTGCTGGACGACCCCAACTGGGCTCAGGATTTTGCGCCAAACGGTGAGACATCTGTTCCAACTTGTCGCGGCTCAGCCCGTCAGAGTGGTACATGGGGCCTTCGTACTCACAGGAGAAACAGGAAGACTGCTACAAGTCGACGAGATAATGACTCGAAAACGCTACGCCAAGTATGCTTCCACCTTCAAACAAGCAAGATGTACCATCGCCAACTAACATATCGCACCACTCGCAGCACTCTCGAAAAGATTGCCGACAACGGCCCAAACGCCTTCTACACCGGCGACCTAGGTACCGAACATCAATCGCGTCTATTCCGTCTGGAACCCCGAAAACTGACCCTTCAACTCCTCCCCTTCGCAGCCGCCGCCATGGTCAAGCACATCCAGCAGCACAACGGAACCCTCACCACCTCCGACTTCGCCTCCTACAAGGTCATCAGCCGGCCCGTCAGGACCGCCACCTTCCGCGGCATCAGCCTTTACACGGTCGGCGCCCCGGCCAGCGGCTCCATCACGCTCAGCATCCTCAAGACGATGGAGCAGTACGTGCCCGACAACGACGCCAACCTCACGGCGCATCGGTTCGCGGAAGCAATGCGCTTCGGGTACGGGGCGCGCGCGTCCGTAGGCGACCCCGGTTTCGTACCCGGCGTAGACGCCTTCGAGGCCCGTCTGCTCGACGCCTCTCATGCACGACAGACGAGGGAGCTCATCTCCGATAACCACACGTTGCCCGTGCGGGCGTACGACCCGGACGGCGTGGACCTGCCCCGGAGCCATGGGACGTCGCATCTCGTCACGGCTGACGCGTCGGGCATGGCGACATCCCTCACTACAACGGTCAATCTCTTGTTCGGCGCGCAGATCATGGAGCCGTCGTCGGGCGTGATTCTGTATGTGTCCTTTCTTCTTCTTTTCTCTCCTTCATGTCACAGGCACAGCACGACTAACACACCGCCCCCTTCTGGAGAAACAACGAAATGAACGACTTCTCCATTCCCGGCGTCCCCAACGAATTTGGCTTCCAGCCCTCCAAGGCGAACCTCATCCGGCCCTTCAAACGGCCCCTGTCCTCCATCACCCCGTCATCGCCTCCCTCCCCGACGGCACGCTCTACGCCACCGTCGGCGCGGCAGGCGGCTCGCGCATCATCTCCGCTACGACCCTCGCCCTCTGGCACACCATTGAGCATGGCATGACAATCAAGCAGGCGCTTCTTGAGCCGCGCCTACACGATCAGGTCATGCCGAATACGCTGCTCCTCGAATGCGACTTCGACAGGGCCGTTGCCGCGGGCCTGGCGGAGAGAAAACACGATGTGACGTGGGTGAAGCCGGGCCTGAGTGCTGTCCAGGGGATAAGGAGGGTGGAAGATGGCTTCTTCGAGGCGGCTGCTGAGCCGAGACAGGAGAATAGTGCGGGTCTCACAATCTAGCCTGTTGAGAGGGTGGTCTTGGTGAACTGGCATAGCACACACATTTTAGATTTGGAATGTATGCAGCTGTTCTTTCAGATATTATGAATGTGGCATGTGCGCTGTGTCCACACATGGCTTCTATCAAGCGAGTCCTCCTCATTTGCGCTGAGCCTGTTGCCACGCCCCAGAGTATTGTTCTGTCGTCTTTCTCCCTCCGACACTTGGCTTACAATTATATGACAACCGGAGGCGAGAGGCCAGGAATGCGAAAAATGGGATGGAAAGTATCAAAGGGGTATCTTCAGATCTATATGTGTGTGTGTTCCATCAACACAAATGAAAGCTGTCCTCCCTCTCTATCGTCTCAATGCCACCAGACGGCTCGTCTCAGCGACCCACTTCTTGGCAAATTCCTCTTCGGTGAATCTCGTCGCGGACTGTCTCGCGCGCTTGCGCATGGCCAGTGCATCAGCGTCTGACAGGGCTTTTTCAAAACCCTCGGCGAATTCTGCTTCATCGGTGGCGTGGTAGCCTGTGCAAACTCTTGTCAGTATACTATTCAGTTGCCTCTTTTCTTTCCGTCTCGTGGAAGGATGCGGAAAACGGCAAAAGCTACGTACCCGTCGGCTTTCCATCCACCTCAACAACGATATCAAGCTTCGGGCCACCACTGTTGTGGACAACCGAAATGAGCCCTGCGGCCTGGTACTCAACTACGCCAATGCCAAAGTGCTCGTTCCACATGCCATTGACACCAACAGATGCCTTCCTGAGCCACTCGAGGATCTCTGGCCATGAAGCGTCGAGGTGGAACTCTACCCGGTCCTTGATGCCAAGCTCATTGGCGAGTAGTCTGAGCTGATACACCTTCTTCGAGTCCTGGTCGTCTCGGACGCTACCGATAAGAACAAGCCGTGCCTTGTGCGCAGCCTCGCTCTTAGTCCTTAGGAATTTGGAAAACGCCTGCAGAATCAATTGATGGTTCTTCTCGGGTCGGAATTGGGCAATGTACACAATGACCTGTTCCCGCTTCTTCTCGCTCGCTTCGGATACCTCGACTTCCTGTTCAAGCTCACGCACCGCCACCGGGGGTAGACAACAGCAATGGGGTTGTTGCGGTCCTTTTGGAGTCTGTTGGGTCCCCAAAGGCTCTTGACGTGCTCCTGGGTCCAGCTCGAGTTGGTCATGACCACATCGATGGATGACCCAACCCACGAGTATACTTTGGCAAAGAGCTGCCAATAAGTCTTCTTCGCGAGACCACGGGTTCCCGCGCCCTGACCGGCATTTACACCATGGGATCCCACCGAGGAAGCAGGGTCCAGTGATTCGAGCATATCAGTGGAGATGGTCGGATAGTGCACGTATGCGCCCGTAGATACCTTGCGGAACAAGAATTTGCAGAGACCCAACGCGAAAGCGTAGCCCATCGTATCGATGAAGATGTCGGGGACCAGTAAAGAAAAGGCATCCCACGCCAGAATCATGGATCCAAGTGATTGCCCAAGTAAAGTAAAATGTGGCCAGCTTGAGGCGAGGACCCAATGGCGCTTCGAAAGATATAGGAACTGAACAGTCGGGGGTGTAGATGTATATTAAATCTACTCTGCACTGGAGGTTAGCACATGTTGCTTGTTACATTCGTGAGAAGTACAATTTTTCAAAGGGCAGGGCTCGACTCACTTTGACACGACGCAAAATGGCCTCCTTGTTCGCTTCATGATCGCCAGTGTAGACCACACACTTGGCTTTGGGCCATTGATCCTGAGTTGCGCGAATCGCGGCCCATAGCACACGTTCTCCGCCGCCTCCAGCGTTGCTGCGATGCGTTCTTCTTAGTTCATTCTTTCCCCACTCAGGAACAACATGATGGTCTTACCAAAACGGGTGAAAGAATCCAATTATGCCGTCCCAGTCCTTCTGGGATTGTACACCTGTACTTCCAGACTTCTTGTCTGTTTCCCTTCACGGCTTCCCATCCGGCACTTGGACTGGTTTTGGGGCGGGCATTCTCCTTCCAGTATTTCTCGTCTTCCTCGTGCATTACGGCGATGAGCTGGGCCCGCCGGCCCTCAGTCTTCTTGCGCAGGGTGTAGCCCAGGAACCGGCCGAACCAGTTCATGACAGTGGGTGCTATAAGGACGAGGAGAAGCGGCGTCGATGCTAGAAGAAGCACGACGGCGGAGAGCGTTCTAGGTTCCAGCCCAAAGGAAAACGACTTGCCACCAGCTGGCGTCATGCAGGTTTCGGCCATGGCTGGCGAAGCGTTCGGCGGGGACAAGTTTTCTTTTCAAACTGGCTTCGGCGAATTCGGCGGCGGTGGTCGATTGGGGGCAAACGCGGCGAGGTGGTTTGGCTTCTGGAATTAGGATGAAAGCTGCAGAGTAGTGTTCAGGCTGAGCATCGCTACCATGTAGCTAGCATGCACGAACAAGAAGGCAAAAGCAAGGAACGAGCGAGGGCAGAAGACGAAGCTGAAGCTGGAGCTGGAGCTGGAGCTGGAGCTGGAGCTGAAGCAGGAACCTCCAATTATCACGTGTGGGGCGCGGGTGACAAGTCTCGACCGCGCTTCTTCAAAATCTTGCATGCATACTCCTACATGTAGTGTCTAATGATAAGCGCAAATGCTTTGTCATCGGGAACCGGGTCCTCGGTTCGGAATTTTGTCCCAGCGGAATGAACATGGGTCTAGGCAAGACGGCAGACCCGACCAGACGTTCTTGTTGCATTCGATGACACAAACAAACAAGGAAGGAGCAGGAGAGCTCGGCGACCGCTGGGCCTAAATAGTATTTCATCTGTGTGACTCTTTATTTTAGTCCTTTTTATCCTTGTTCCTCTTTTTCATGAACAGATTAATACAATAAATACCCCTAGGAAAGCTACGACCTAGCTATCTAAAGCTCGATGCCAGCCTTCGGCCAATTGCAGACCACACTTCTTGATGACGAAGCGTGGCCCCAATCTGGACAGCTTTTTCTCAACGGCGGCAGCCCAGTCTTCTTCCACTAAACCTACATAGGTAGGTAGGTAGCTTCGATGACGTACAAGCTGCAACGTCTTGCTAGACCCAACAGCCCTACCATGATTTGGCTAGCACCATGCTTTTGTTCAGCACACATCGGCCATGTTGCCGTGCAACCATTCATGTACATGTCTTCCTTGGAAGATCGCCGCACGACCTGAACATTTGTGTATATAAAGACGACTGCGCGGCAGAACACATGGCAAGATTTCACGGGCATTCCTTGTGCCATCCGACATCGTCTTTTCTCTCTTTTTCCTCTTTTCTATCTTTCTTCTCTCTCTTGGTTGGAAGGAAATCATCATGAAGTCAACCGCTTTGGCAGTCTCTGCTGCCCTTGGCGCCGGAGCCATGCAGTTCCAGACGCCGCTGTACTCCTCGTACTCTTTCAACCCTCTGGAGCACCTGGCAGGAATTGCTCCCTACTTCGAACCCGCCGATCCTCCGCGCGATCCAAACCCGCCTCAGGGCTGCTCCGTGACCAGAGCGGCGTACCTGGTGCGACACGCGGCGATCAATGCAAACGACTTTGACTACGAGTCGTACCTGGAGCCTTTCCTTCACAAGGTAGCCAACGCGACGGTGGACTGGTCCAAGATCCTCAGCTTTCCTTCCTGGCCACGTGGGAAGCTCCTCTCTTGTAGAGCAGGAGCTCCTGACCAGGACGGGCAAGGTTGAGGCCGCGCAGCTTGGACTGTCCATCTCGTATCGATATCCGAAGCTGAGGCTGCCGCAGAGAGTATGGACCTCGACGGCTGAGCGCACCGTGCTGAGCGCCAAGAGTCTCGTCCGAGGGCTCGAAATGGACGAAAAACCATCAATGTCGTCGAGGTCTCCGAGGGCAAGCAGGACGGCGCCGACAGCCTGACGCCGTACAAGAGCTGCGAGGCCTATGCTGGCGCCACGGGATCCAAGCAGCAGAGGCAGTACGTCCAGGCATACGCTTCGCCCATCATCGCCCGTCTCGAGGCCCTTGTTCCGAGCTTCAACTTTACACTCCACGACGTCGTGGCCATGCAATCCTTGTGCGGCTACGACACCGTCATTCGCGGGTCCTCGCCCTTCTGCTCGACTGATCTCTTCTCCCCGACGAGTGGCTGCAGTTTGAATACGGCCAGGACATCCAGTACCACTACAACACCGGCTACGGCCATCCAGCCGCCGGCGCCATGGGATTCCCTGGGTCAATGCAACCATGGACCTTCTGTCCGCTGACACGGCTGCCCAGGATCTGTACATCTCCTTCACGCATCGCGAGCTGCCCCCGACTGTGCTCGTCGCCATGGGCTTGTTCAACAACAGCCAGTTCTCCGGTGGCAACGATGTCAACGCCACCATGCCCCTCGATCAGATCAATGACAACCGCGCATGGATCTCGAGTCGCATCCTCCCCTTCCTGACCAACATTGCCATTGAGCGCATGAACTGCTCTTCCAACTACGGCGTTGCAGCTCAGCACGAGAACGGCAACAGCGGTGGCGACGCGGGCACGTACTACCGGGTCCTTCTCAACCGGAGCCCCCAGACCTTGCCCGGCTGTTTCGACGGCCCGGGCCAGAGCTGCTCCGCCGCCGGCATGCAAAAGTTTCTGCAGATCAGGGGAGACATGTTCGGGGCTTATTCCGACATCTGCGGCAACACATACCAGAATTCGACGGACACGGTTACGTTCTACACCAACTCGAACAATGGAACTACCGTGAGCAAGAGAAGGAGTCTCGAATGATAGGATAGGCGGCGTGGTAAATGAAGTGATGGACGTAACTGATGAGTTTATCATCATAGTCAAGTTAGAGTAGCATATTATTTCTAAAAAGGGGTACATCAGCCTGGTGGAGGATAAAGGCGGTCTTCTCTGGACATAGATTATCAGAAATAATAGATGGAAATACAAATTCTACCCAAGAACAAGGTATAATAAATACAACACAACACAAACAAACAAACAAACAATACTCTAAGGGTGACACAGGCTGCTAGACAAACAAGGGATAGCACTGATAATATAGAGGTAAATGTATATAGTATTAATGATACATGTTTATACTGTACACTGGATCCAACCAAAAACTGCATCGCTATCTGGACCCTCCCTGTTTGATGACTACTTGTATTCTGAACGAACCTACGAATCCAAATTTGGAAGAAGACGTCAACCCGGGTAGAAGTTGCGAACAATACCACTTGTGGTCCGAGAAGGTGAGTGGGGTGGGTGGGTCTTGGCACTTCCAGACAACTTCACCTCGCTTCCATCTCAGACTTCTTCAATCATCATCATTGGGCCCCTTGGAAGCAATGGCCTACCATGCCACTGCTTCATAGGTCCGCATCCCGGATGGTGTCGCTTGCGAGAGCTCGCACACAGACACCGTCCCCATGCCACCTCGCGCCGTCGCAACCCTCCCAACGACGACTCCATCTCAGCGCCGTGGGAGACGCCGTCGTCCTCACAGCAGACAGTATTTCAGCGATTCACAACGCCGGCGTCCCCTGGTATCTCTCCATACCGCTTGTCGCCCTCGGCGTCAACCTCGCATTCAGGCTCCCCATCCAGCATTACACGCGCCGTCTGGTCATGCGGAGGACTGAGCTGAACCCCTCGTGTCGGCCTGGAGTTCCAGACACGCCGCGTCGGTGCCACGCGGGACCGAGGGTGACGACGGGGGCAGAGCGCCTCTGGAGGCTTCGCGTCGCGGGGTTGACGGAGAAGTCGCGGAGGAGGATATACAAGACGTGGGGGTTCAGCGGTGGAAAACACTCGCTCCGTTTCTGAGCATGGTGCCCTTTGTGATTGTGTCCGAGGCGCTGCGACGGCTATGCGGTGCGCCGACGGGCTGGATCAGTCACCAGATCGGACTGGCGAGCATGGACACGGCTTCGGCGACCTTGTCCGATGCAAGTGGCTTGTTCAACGCGGACCTTGCTCAGGGAGGATGTCTTTGGTTCGTCGACCTGACGGCCATGGACCCTTATCATGCTCTTCCGCTCGCCTGCTCGGCTTTGTTGGCACGAACCTCCTGGGGCCGGTTGTCCAAGGACCAACTTGGAGCCCTTCTTAGTCTCGATGGGTCGTCTGGCACGCCGCCCAAGACGCCCATGGCCAGGATACAGACTGGTGTTGGGCGCGCACTGCTGCTGATGCCTTTATTTCCGATGCTCTTTGCGGATCTGCCGAGTGCGATTTTCCTGTATTGGGCAACGACGTTTGCTCTCAACGACGTGAATGAGTCTATTCTGCAGAGGCTCCTGCCGAAGCGCACGCCAAAGCTGAAAATGGTCCAGCGTATACCACCTGCTTTGCCATACTTGAGAGGGAAACTGGGATGAGCAAGCCTGCTGCTGCTACTACAAGGGCGCGCAACCAATGGCATGTATTAATACTGTATTTGTATTGGGGTGAAGAACGGGATCTCAAGGGAAAATGCCGACGACCCTCTTGTACATTAACCATCATGAGGCTATATAAATAGTGAAACAAAAGGGAACAAAGGAAAACCCCTTTCGTGCCAACTCCAACAAGCGGACTACCAAGAAATGACAAGCTATGACAGCGTTGATCAAAGTAACGTGCTGATATTTGCCTCCTTCATCACCCCAGAACGACGGCCAGAATTACAATAGTTAGAATGACGCCCAGAATCAGCAGCAGGCAACAGCTCTTGTTGCGCGCAGCCTTCTGATATCGTGCCGCCTGTCGAGTCTCCCTATCAGCCTGCACGGTGTGCTCGTGTGTTCTGTCCACGTTGTCTGCGAGAGTCATGATGCCGGCATCCTGCTCTGCCACGATGTGCGCAACCTGGGTGAAGAGCACGTTCAAATCACCAACGCCCTGCTCGATATTGCGGATTTCTTCTTCCCGCTCGATAATGAGGCTTTCTTGGAAATCCACCTCGTCTTGCGGCGCCAGCTGCGTCAGTTCTCGCTGTTGAAGGAGCTGCTGCTGTTCCTGGTTGTTGTTGTTGTTGTTGTTGTTGTTGTTGTTGTTGTTGCTGCCGCTGCCTTGGTCGTGTGAATCGATTCCGTGCGCGGCTCGGGCTGCACTGACGGAGGCCTTTTCCTTGTCCAGGGCCCGTCGTTGGAGATCTTGGAACTCTTGCAGCGCGGCTTGGAAGTCGCCTGATATCTTGGTCTGTTCGTACTTTTGTTGCTTCTAGATTTGGAGAGATGAAGGGATCAGTCTGCCAGTCTGCTGGGGCTTCTTCTTCTCATACTCCGCAATGTCTGTCGGGGAGGGGGCAGGGCAAGGGGAACAAACCGTCAAGTCCTCCCACGTTTGTAATCGCTTCACACCGTCTCCAATCTCCCTGCACAGCTCGCGCGTTGTTTCCATGCCCTTGTTCACTCGCTCTCGCAGGCGGGGATTGTCCTTTTGGTTCCCAGGAGTTGACGCCTTTGCGAGGTCACGGTTGCTGACCAGCAGCTTCTGCAGCTTGTTCTTGAGATCATACTGGAGGGTTTGGAACTCGGGATTGTCACTGTAGTTGCCTTGACGGCCGGACTCGAGACTGGAAAGTTGATCGTACGACATGTTGGCGCTTTGCCACGCTGCATGCGATGCGATGTGATGCGATGTGATGCGATGTGATGCGACGCGATGCTGAATTCAATCGACGCAAGGAGACGCAAGGAAACGCAAAAGGTTCAGGTGAAGTCGAGTGTCTTGCGGTTGCCAAGTGAGCGAGCGGCAGGGGCACTAAGCCCACCACGGGCTCAGTCCATGTGTAAAGCACCAATAGGTGTACGTACATGTAGACTATCGCCACGTGATTGATACAGGTGACGGATCCCTGTGTCTGGCCTGGCTGCACGGCGCGTCAGCTCCGTTCGCTCCATGTGGTGTGGGGCTGGTCATTTTTATCGACATCATCTGGACTAACCACCCCAACAACTTATCACGGCCCTCAGCCAAAACCTCCCAGCTTCTCTCCGCCCAGGCAATGCGTATGCGCCATCATCACCATGGCCGGCGCTCCAGTGCGGAGGGCTTCTTACAAGGACACTTTACAGCCTGCTTTGCACAGGCGCTTCTCATCCACTGCCATTCTTTTGTTGGCCGTTTCCTATCTGGAAGCTCTACTCCTAGCTAACTGGAGCTCATGTTGGTTCACCGCCCACAGCACAAAAAGTCATCAGCCATCCCCAACTCTTCACATTGTTGCTAACTCGATGGTCTCTCTCGCTAGACTTTTGGTCATGGTTTCCAATTGGACCCGCAGGCTTTCGAGCACTGCTCATCTTTTTGTGTGGTCTGTCGATCCTCATCCTCCGTATCGCGCATTACCATGTCGGCCTGAAAACGACCGAATCGGGCCTGCAAAACCTCGGCTCGTCCCTCATCAGCCTTTCGACGTACGAGACCGGCTTCTGGTACGGCATCTCGAGCTCCCTCTTCTGTCCCATCTTTCTCTTCTCCATGTCAGAATCCGCCAACTTGAGATGGGTTACCTACTTTAGTGGCGATCGACCCCGCCTCAACGAACGCCCGCTCTTCTTCACTTGCTACCTCGGCGTGTGCGCTCTTTTGCAAACAATCAATCATTATAGAGTCGACATCGACCACCTGGATTTTGGGTCTCCAGGCGCAGCTCGGCCGCGCAGCAGAATATTCCGAATTTCTTGCCCAGGCCCTTTCAGACGGTACTCTTGAAACTTCCCAGCGTCTTTGGGCGATGCGCGCAGCAAGCCTTGTCAGCTGTGCTGCTGTGTCTGATCTTGTATTATTTGGTCCTGCGTTCATTCGCGTGGGGCTGGGCGTTGACCTTCTTACGGCCGTTTTACAAACTTCCCAAATCAACCATCCTTCCTCCGACCTTGCCTACCGATCTGTACCTATTGGCGCGCTGCTTCTATGCTGGGACGTTGATGAACTTTATCTGGGCATCGGGCAATACTGCATTCTCTGTTTTCATGGTCAGAGAACCCCTTAAGAACGGTAATCCGTTGACATCTGAGTCCAAGGACCCTAATGGTAGCCTGTTGAACGGGCTCAAGAGCAAGAAGTTGTCCATCAAAGTGAGAGAGCCTTGTTCTTTCTTCTCATTTCCTCTTCTCACCCAAGAAAAGAAACTCCCGGAACTAACTAATCTATAGTCATTTGCTGTATGGGAACTGTCACTCATTGCACAGGATTTTGAAGCTCGACGTCAAGCTATCTACGGTGATATTGATCGCAAAGATGGCCCAATGTGGTCTCAAGTCTATGCTATCTGTATGGATCTCCTCAAGCAAATCGAGAATCGCGTCGACGAATACGGAAGACCCCCGCCCTCCGCAGCTGCACAACCTGCTCAAGTAACGGAACCCAAACGGCGTGTGTCTGCTCCTCCTCGACAGGACTCGATTTTCACAAAGACGGGTGACAATTTTGGGCTTCTGGGCGGGGTGGAAAAGGCTCTGGATCAGATCGCCAGAGCCCCGGGACATCTCCCGTCTCTGAGCTCAGTCCTCTGGCCAAGAAAACGTGGAAGGAGACCAAGGACAAAATGCTTACCAAGGAGCAGCGAGAGGCTCTGTCTCCTGAGCACTTGCGAAGTGAAATCGGAAACTGGACGACAAGTCTCATGAAGATTGACTGTATTGGCGGAATTTTTCGTCACAGCTTCCGCACACGACTGGCCGGCGTCGTCATGGGCACACCCTACGCAGTGCCAGAATTGTATGTCAATGCTATCCAAGCTCTCTGCCACCTATGCGTACACAGCCTTGCAGAGGATCAATTCGGCAATGTTCATAGGGATGTTCCGAGCGTCATTCGCACACTGACGGCCGTCATACGGAAAGTTGAGAGTCTTGGGCAGCGTTTTCCGATGCATTGGACGGATCCATCTGATGACAGGGACTGTCCAGAAGTGGACCAGATTCTGGATGCACTGAGGCTAGGGTTAGAACAGATTGTTGCCAAATTCGAGCCTTTCAGCAGCGACCTGCGACTGTCTCTTGGCGACTTGCGCTTGGCCAAGGAGGCCATGGTGAAGCCCAAAAGAGAGGAGCCGGTGCCAAAGGCGAAGGAGCCCGCCGCGAAGCCAAAAGCAGTGGAAGCGAAGAGATCTGAGCCCTCGACAGTGCAGCGCAGGGGTTCGTGCTACTAGAAGAGGAAGAGCCGAAATGGAACAAGTGAGGTGAATCGGGGCGGAGCCAATGGGGCTAGGTAGATTAGGACAATGAAATCAACAAGCTCATGGCTCTTATGGCCGTATCTAGCTAGGCTGGTCCAGACGGTCCAGACTGTCCAGACTGTCCAGACTGACTGTCCAGACTCCAGAGTGAAGTTTCCGAGGCAACAGAAGCCGGTTGCGCCACAGCCGAGGCCCACTTTGGCGTGGACGAACAAGCTTTCCAACAAAGCTCCAACGTTACCGTTACACCCTCCCCTCTGCATGACTTTTTCGATGAACTCGATGACACGGCAAGGTCCATGTTGCTAGCCATGTTGCTAGCCATGCCGCCATTCTTACCTGGCATTGCTCCATCCTCGAGGCTTCGAACACTGCGGTGGACAGGGTTGCGCCTCCTGTAATCAATCCATCCCTCGCCTCCCCATTAACAACGAGCACCCATGCGCCAACAAAGATGCAATACCGACGCCTGTTCTTCCGCATCCTCTACGGGTCGATCTATCTCGTCTTCTTGCTCCTCCTCGTCGGCTTGCTTCTCATTACCCCCGGCGACGCCATCGACCGATCACTCCGCAACGGCCAAAAATACAATGTGCTCATCCTGACCATCTCGTACGTGGTGACTGTTGTCACAGTAGTTTTCGTGTACATTCTACGACTGTATATTACCAAGACGGCTCTTGCTTCCATTCCCAAGGCCTGGGTGCCCATCGATAAGGGCGACGTGAAGGATGCCGTGCATCGAATGATACACAGTGGACTGAGCCGAAGTGCGGCGATTGCATACGAGTCGAGGCCCAGAGAGCAAATGATGGACTTGGGCAGAGATCTCGGTACAAGCGATGCCGGCGAGCAGAGAGCACAGCCCGGGTACAGGAGGACAAAGACGGTCGCGGAGGACTTGGGCCTGCCGCTGCCCCCGAGCCGTCCTGTCTGGGGCGAGATCGAACACCACGGATGGGCATCGCCGAACTCGCCTGATTTGCGCAATCTGCAATACAGCAGCGTGCTTTCCGAGCTGCCGAACCTCATTGAAGCCAGGGCGCTCACGCTGGCTCCCACACGGTCGTCAGACGGTACTGTGGCCGGGCAAACACGCATGCCGGATCCAGAGACAACTATTTTGCTACAGCGCATGCCCAGCATGACGATGCGAGACTACCTCGATCATCTCTCCGGCATGGACGTCGTGCCCATGGATGAAACGACGATGCTCTTCCTCGCCCAGTATGAAGACGCGCGGTTCTCCAACCGGCCCATTTCCAACGACCTATTCCGAGAGCTCATGCATCTGTTTGCCGAGATCCTGCGCGCCATGCAACCCCTCGATGCCAACGTTCTGCAGTCCCTCGAAGAGGGCGGAAATTCTGGCTGGGGTCCATCAGAAAGCGACATGGACATTGACAATGACGCGCCGCTGTACACAAACCCTCCCTCTCCGCAAAGCAGCACATCCCGCAGCACGCTGAGTTCTGTGCGGCGACGGCCACCCATGCGGACGCCCTCGGCCCAAGCCTGGAGCTTTCGCACCGCGCCCAACACGCCCGGGAGTAGGAGAACGGGCATTCTGTCTAGGAAATCAAGCGAGAACAGCTTTGCGCAGACCCGCCGACAGTATACAGTGAGCAGTCAGCCTTCGAGTTCGAGTCTCGGGTCCAATGCGACGGGGAGCAGTGATTCGGGATCTGTGATTCGTCTTGCGACGAGGCAAGATCCGGGGCGCTTCCGTATGTGCTGAACATGAGTCCCACGGCGGGTATCTGATGTTGCTATTCATTTTATCTTCTTCCATGTTCTATAATCGGTGGTTTACCGTACATACTTATTTTCTTGAGAGGGGGCTTTGGACATGACGACGGATGGATTTTACTTTTTTACATGGAATAGAGGTACTGTACTTAAAAGGGTAATAGACGTCATTATATTGCCGCCGCAGCGATGTAGTCTAAACTTGACATGTTGGCCACGCAGCTTTTATACCGTCTGAAGTATTTCTCGAAGCAAGCCTGCATTGTCACTCACTGCATGCCCGGCCCGCACCCCACCCCACCCCACCCTTGAGAACATTTTCCAAAAGCAAAGCCTCATGCATTTTTCAACAGCCCAGCAACCAAAGATTCCGCCGCCATCAGACGCCCTCAGGCTCCCGAGCTCGCTCATCTAAAACAACTTCCAAAGAAAGGGCATAACGAGAACAAGAAATAATAAATAAAAAGATATGCCCCAGCCGACACCCCCCCAACTCCCGCTCGCCGCCAACCGCGCTGCCCTATCCAACCAGATATCGCTCCTGCTCTCCCGGCGCACAGCCCTGCTGGGATCCCTCACGGCGGGCTCCCGGCCCCGCCGGCGGCGGCGTCGTCGTCCCCGTCCCCGTCCCCGACGAGGACCTCAAGGCGACGAGGCCAAACGACGGAGTGGGCTACGTGCCCGGGGGCAGCGCGGCGGGCAACAAGCCGCGGGACGACCTCCTGCGAGGCAGGATCCTGGGCAAGAGGAAGGTGGTGTCGTCTGTGCCTGTCCGCGCCGAGAGCGGGAGCGAGAGCGACGACGACGAGGGAGGGCGTCGGTGGGTAGGGCGAAGAAGGCGAGGGTGGGGGAGGCGGCTGCTGAAATGGACAAGTCATGATCTTCATGTCGGGCCATGCATGCATTTGGTCTGTTGACCTTGTGCTCTGGGTGACGACATCTCAAGATGCCAGCTTGCTGTATGACACGCAACGTAGCCCGGTGAAACATCATCCTGACGTCTCGGAGCGTTGAGGACTTGGTCTAATTGATTGATATTCGCACGTGCTTGTTCCCTGGGGTGCCTCCCAGCAACTGGACTACTCCACAAGATTTCATAACCAGAATATCGCTCAGTATCGCTCAGTATCGCTCAGTATCGCTCAGTATCGCTCAGACGTGGTCACGAGGATGGCCTGTCGCTCGCCCTGATGTGGTCGTCGGGAATACAGCCTTGGGTGGACAAGGTCAACCAACGATCCGTGCCTCCCGACCCTATTGTATCCGCTTTCGCTTCCTGTCATCCTCTCCATGAGAATCCTCGTCCTCTTCTGATCGTTCCGCAGTATCGCTCGGGTTCAATATATGAGCCATGCTGCCTCTTCGTGTCGTCGGCGCGGATGAGTCCCTGAACAGCGGGCCTTTGGCGTCCCTACTTCCCGCGCCATTCCAGGACCAGCCACCAAAGGCATCTCCACCATTACTGGCACCGTTTGCCAGAGCGTGCGGGGAGGAGGCGTAGTTGGTCGAGATTGTGGGTGGGAGTGCGAGGCTGACTGTAGAGAATATGTAGACAGCGACTCCCCGATACGCTGATCTTCTGGTCCCACTCGCCCAGGCGATGACGGCCATGCAGCAGGCAGGTTGGACGGCGGGAACGGCGACGCCCCTGGTTGCCAGCCATGAGCACGAATGTCGGCAGCTGTATGCCTTCTGGCAAGATTGCCCGGCGGAGTTTCGACATTGGACAGCGGATGGGGGCCGGTGGGTGGAGGGCGGCCGCATTCCGGAGAGGGGATGATGATTGTGTGGTACTACTGCCTCCAATGGAGCCATAGGGACGCCGTGGGCCTAATGATAGAGCGGATGGCACTGTTGGCCTGTACAATGGTTGCCCACGGGTTTGGGATGTGGGCACAGTCAGGCCGCCAACAGGTCGCCTGGAATCGTCTTGCGGCAACTGCCTCGGTGATACTGGCGCATTGTCGACATTGCTAAAATACGGCTGTCTGCCGATTTCATGAGGTTCGTCGGCAAATCGAAGGGCATCTGCCTGCCTTTGCAAATCCCCTGCATTGCTATCACTGCGAGTTGTTAGCATGGTCCAAACGGCAGAGCCAGCCAGGCATAGGCATGCAAAACAGGGACTCTACCGTACCATCTCGATGGACAGCGCTATCAGGGGGACGAGTGTCAACATGGCCCGGGATAGCTCCTGGTTGAGTTGGAGCAAGCGACCCAGAGTCTCCATGGCTGCTTGGTTCTTGACATGCATAAAGTGCGCACTCTCCTCACTTCGTTGCAGGCGAGCACTAACGTCGTAGAGCGTATGTTCTAGATTGGCCAGACGGCCATCGATGGTTTCTGGGGAGGGGGACGGGTTCAGCGGGCGTCCCAGGTTGCGATGAGCTCGGCTTGGGGAAGTTGGTCTCGCGATGAACCAAAGCATGACGGCTTGCTCGTCTCTTGATGTCGCGCAGCCCCGCTATGTCACCGCGCTTGAAGCTACCGTTTCCGTGCTTGAATTCCCACAATGTCGTGTCCGGGTTACCAGTATGGAAAACATCTCGTTCTAGATGCCATCCATGAGTATGAAAACGTCAAGCTTATGGTAAGCAAGAAAATGGTTGGAAAAGTCATTCTTACCTTTGTGAAAGCCATACATGTTGAGCTGGCGAACAAAGGACGAAATGTTGGTATGTTTGAAGTATTGCCTGATGGTCGAGGTTAGATCCATACGTCCGTCCATACGCACACAAACACACATGCGCCAAATCCTTCCTTTTTTTTTTTCCTTCTTCTTCTTCTTCTTCTTCTTCTTCTTCACTTGAGGCGCACGTACGATAATACTTTCGAAAAGTCTGCAGTAGGAGACATGACAAAACTTTCCGCATTCGCAGACCACGATATCAAGTGCTGAATGCTCGAATCCTCAAGCATGCTACGAATATGATTAGCCTTGACAGTGCTCAATGTCGTGGACCAGTAGAGAGCTAGGTGTATAGTCCGGAACCTTACTTGTACAATTTGTGAATAAAGGCTGTCTGCACAATCTTAGGCTGATGTACCGTCGACGAAGCTGCTTGGGAAGGAGCAAGCATGTTTGATGGAGACGAGCTAGTGGCACTCTGGTCGTTCCCCGAAGAATGACTCGGCCGATTGCTCGACCTTCCGTTCGTCTCCGATTCAGAGGCTTGGTTTGGAATGGGAGTTGTGGGGAGGAAGTTATGTCCATGGCATCGGGAGCGGAGGCGGAGGTGGTGGAGGACATGATGGCAAGCGTTGGGATGGGAACAACGCGAGTACCCATTGACCCCTCTAGTTCGTTTATTCGCGATTACGGTTCCTTCTGTCTGGCTGAAATTGAACGTGAGCTTCACTCGCGGCTGTAACGGTCACCTGGTCAGCACAATTGGCCACAGAAGGGCAAATATCGCATACATATATGTTGTTTCGCGAACTGTGCTTGAGGAAGCACAGGGCGCGTAGCGGGAGGGGAGGAGCGGGCCAGCTCACCACATCTCCAACCCGAAGAGGCGGGCTAAAGTAAGGAGGATGAGAAGCCAACTGAATCTTCGTCAAAGTAGAGAGCGACAACTGGTGGAGGAAGGGTTGCGCGGCAAGAGAATGGCTGGCGATCGAATGAGTGGCAGGCTGGCGCCGGATGAGAGCTTGCTTGAGAGCTTGCTTGAGAGCTTGCTTGAGAGCTTGCTGCGCTGGTCCCCTGCCGCACAAGATCCCCCAGGTCTCGTCAAAAGAAAATGCGCCCGTGTCGTCGTCGATCAGGTCCTCGCTATCGATCAGATACATGCGCCGCTGACGCAACGTCATACGCTGATGCGGCTATAGCTGGTGAGGCGCTGTGGCCGAGGTCGTCGCGGAACAATGAGGAGAATGAATCTCGGGATGGGAATTGAGGTGGAGGTTGGTTGGCGGATCGGTTCTTGGTTGGTTGGTTGGTTGGTTGGTTGGTTGGTTGGTCGGAGACGGGAAGGAGCGCTCAAAAAAGGAAGACGCTAGGCAGTTCGTCCGCCGGTAGGGGTCAAGTAGGTCAAGTAATACTACATATATATATGACCATAATGAATCTCAATGGCCCTCCTCCACAGGGGTACAACGCCAGATCAATGTTCCGTTTAGGCAGGGCGCACAGCACAGTACATACATACGTACAGTAGTGCAGTGCAGTGCGTGCAAGGTACAGTGGGCAGTAAAGAATCATCCATCGAGCTATAATAAATAACCCGTACTTGAAGGCCCGTCCGGATCAGAACCGTGTTTCGTCTCCGTGGCACTTCTCCATCACATTTCGAAGGCTGTGACATGTGGAATTGTGGACAAGTCAGAATAATAGTCATCCAACAAAGACGTTGCTTCTGCTCATCTGCTCAGACACGGGCAAGGCGCGCATCGTTGGTTTCAACTGTTTTCTGCTTCCTGGCACGTCCACCACCCGTCCGTTGACCGAAGCTGCAGTGTCAGGACCAGGTTGTTCGAGCCGACCAGTCGCCGATCAGCGATGGCCAAGTCGTTGTTGGGTGGATGGCAGGTGTGACCAGTTCCGCGTCGACGACGTACGGACTATTTCTTCAAGAGGCGGACGGACACGCAGCAGTGACAGCACCGGTCGACAAGTTCAGTCTGATCTGAGACTTGGACCATTCGACGTACATGGTGCAGATGGTGGCGACCCAGCTCCCGGGAAGCCCTGGCTTTCCTGGAATGCTCTTGCTGCCATCCGGATCGGAGAGATGATTTCCGCGACGAGAGGAGTGAGGGTGTTCAAATTCATGTACATGACGTGTCGAATGTTCAATCAAAAATTGCCGCTGAAAATTGCCATGGATAAAAGCCGTGGCCAAGAGCGTAAATGCTTTTTCGCATAACCCTGAAACAATACACAGATTGATGGGAGATGCGGCAGAAAAGGATGGAAAGAGAGGAAATATTCATAGATTCGTACTCCAAGTATCGTATTCAAACTAGCCTGCTCAATGGCTCCCCCTTCCGTTGACTCCCTCTCATTCTTGCGTGACGAACAATACCCAAAAGACCCAGCACTTTTTGGACGTCTCTCAAAGGAGACGGAAACCCTTGTCGTAACACAAATAGTGTCCCTCCCCATTAGACATCGTATTCGTCCATGCCACTGACCCTCTTTTCTCCAACCTCGCGAATCTTCTCTCCCAAGACGGTACGGCCATATCGCTCGGCGACCTTGCCTGCAGCTTCTATCATGCGACCTGTTCGGTCTCGCATGAGCTCTACCATCTCCAGAGCGCGCATGCCGCGATCTTCACCCTGTCGACATTCCACGGCCAAGAGTTGCAAGAGCGTCTTGTCAATCTCCAATTCAATGCGTGATAGCAGAGAGCGTTGCGCGTGGTTTCCAGATGTGCATTCAACGAGGTCACGAAGTTGGGCACTTTGCACATCCTTGAGCATAAACTGCTGCTCGAGTTTCCTGCTCTCGGCGTTCTCGTCTTCTTCTTCTTCTTCCCCTTCGCCATTGGACTCAATGTCGTCCTCATCCATTGCCTGATCTTCGCCGTTCTGTGCCGCCCCGATTCCTTTTTCTTGTCTTTCTGCTTCTTCTCGGGTGGTGATGACAGGGGATGGAAAAGTCGAATTCCGAGAGGAGCGGTCGCGGGAAGTATGGATACTGTTCACCTCCTTTGAGAATGATGCAGTGGAATTTGTTGTCTGCTACTGCAATTGGAAAATACGTTTCATACTTTCGACCAGATGCCAGTCGTGGCAACAGTCTGGTGTCCAGCAGCGGCACCCAACAAGCACGAGATGGCTGGCGCCAGTGAAGAAGAGTCAGTAATGTGCCCGTTGAGTCGTATATGCATGGATCCTGCCACGGGTGTTAGCATACATTGAACAAGAAAGACCAAGTAAAAACTCGTGGATGAAACCTACGCCATTGTCTGAGAAGAATACACTTTTGAGCGTTGCCCCTTGGGGAAGGGCGACGGTGTCTTCATTCTGGCATATTTCATCACGTTTGACGTTTTCAATAGTATAGAGTAGTCGCGTGTTTCCGTCGGACCCGACTGGGCCATTTCCTATCGTTAGAACGTAGTCTCTCCAGCTGGCGCATGTCACCATCGGAGAGCTCTTGGGACGATATACCCGGTACGGTATGCCAAAAAGGGTGAAGACTCGAACGTAGTTGGCAGATGTGGTCACCGTGACAAAGGATTCGCTCAACGACATTGCTGTCACAGCTTCTCCCTTGGGCAACTGTGTCCGCCAATCCGACCGCTGTGTCCAGCTCTCATGCGGCCTGTAGAAGATACACGCGGGGGCCTCATCTTTGGGCGGACTCGAGAACAACGCCCCTTTGTCGTTGAGACATGCCTTGTCGTACAAAAATGTGTCTGTGAAGTGAAAGTCTCGCTGAAACTCATGGTCGTAGAATTCCACGGTGACGGTGTGGTGTGAGTCTTGATCTACTGTCCACACGAATCCGATCAAATTGAGGCACAAATACTTTCTATTTCCTCGCCAGGGAGTCGATCCAGGTTGGAATGATTCGTGGTGTTGTGGTTGCATGAGATGCATTCTTTTGCTGCTGTGGTCTCCGAACACATCGTCCGGGTCGCGGGCACGCTTGCTCCCTCTATCAATCACGTAGCCAGCATTGTCATCATTGACAACCCAGTCATCGTCATCCTCGTCGCCGTCGCCGTCGCCGTCGGCGAGTATTGAGTCAATGCTTCCTAACGACTCCTGCGAGGCCTCGATGGAATCGGCTGGGCCTTGAGGCCATTGATTGGTGGCAGTTGGCGATTCCCTGAGATCTCGGATAATGGGTCATGGATGAACGGTGCAGGTTGCGTGTTGAGCTTCAGTAATGGTGCGTATTGTTCAGGTAAGAAGTCGGTGTAGATGTAAACTTCTCCATCCGTAGTCGTGAAAGACAGAATATTTTTGGACGGGTGCCACGCTAGATCAATCACATTGGAGTAATCATAGCGCTGGATGACACTCTGGGTCTTGGTCTCCCATACCAGCACCTTCCCGTCTTTGCTCGCTGAAGCCAGCAATGCACCGTTTGGAGACCAAGCAACAGCGGTGATGTCTGACAAATGACCATTCGCGAAGCATCTTTGTTTCTCCCAGTCATGCTTAGAGATGATCTGAATATCCTTGGTCGGCGTCGGAACTGCGAAAGCGCGGCCATCCGGATGCCAGACCACTCTGGTGGATGCTTCCCTCTCACCATCGTTAGCTCCGATGATACCGTCAACTTTCCGGATCAATTCAGGCTGTTCTGCCGTCAATGAGTAAACATAGACGATGCCATCTGCGCAAGAGAGAGCTGCAAGTCTGCCGGGGGTCAAAAGTGACGTGTCTGGCCGGCTTGCTATGTTCTCGCAAATGCTTCACTTGCGTAATATCGTTCGTGTTGACAAGTTTGACGCTCAACTCGTCACTGGCAACCGCGCACCATTGGGAGTCGCGACTCAAGGCAACGTCTCGAATTGGCAGAGTCGTGCGGAGCAAGAAACGTTCAAAGTTGGCTGTGTCGATATTGTACAAACTAACCGTGCCGTCCTCAGAACCGACAACGAAGATGTCCTTGCCTGCTGCAATCGATACGTTCTGTTCCTGGCAGTCGTCGATGTTCGTCGGTTCTCCGTTCGAACCTGTTTTATAAAGCCGAATGGTGTTGTTCGAGCCGACGGTGACGAGTCGATTGCCATCAGTGGTGTAGGCGCAGCAGGTCGTTCCTTGTGTATGAGCTGGTCGCGGCCGTGGCCTCGACATCATTGTAGAGTCCATTCTGATTTTTGATCAAAGTCCTTGACGACACAAAAGGAGCTCAAGCAAGGCGCAGTCACAGTCTATGTACTATCACCGTGAGGCATCGACAAAACGATGCTTGCTACGTTGAGCGAAAGGGATTGGTTAAGTGGAAGACGCGCTTTGGGACGCGTCTCAATTAAGCCCAGAGCCGACTGACAGTTCTGACAACGCGCACCCCGCCGCGGTACGTACTGAGAAGCGCAAGTGGCCAGTGGGGTTGCCAGCCGTCGGCAGCTGCCCCACGATGTCTCCACCAGGATTTGCCAACGCTGTGGATGGAGGGGAACGGGACGAGTTTTCAGATTAGAACGTGAAAAAGGAAAAGAGCTGCGATGTTTGATTATGACGCATTTTTTATTTCATGATCCGTAACGATTCTCAGACGAACACATAGATCCAATTGTCGGATAAGGGCCCCGACAATGCAATCTGCAGACAGAGACCACTTCTTTGAAACCGAGTAAGTCGTCACAAAACGCGGAGCTTCTAATATAATGTCCCGATCAGAGGTCTAACTCCATCAACGGACAGTGCATCTCAAGCTCAAAGAGCAAGAAAAGCAGCCAAGGCTGGCAACAAGCATGGCGACCCCATAGAGATGAAGTCGAAGATTCTCGCGGCTGTCGCTGATCCAGCATCGCCCCTTTCTTCAATATATGTCGCAGAGTCTGCGGGCTACATCCGCCGCGTGAAACTAACAGTACGAAATAAATCGTTTTTATTTTCATGTCTTCGTACACCCATTCTCCCCAGCTAACACTGGCAATAGGCCTCTGAACACCAGGCAACATATCGTGGACCAAAGGCCCCCGTCACCTGTCTCGCCCTTGGCGGCAAAGGCAACAAGACTGTGTTTGCGGGATCATGGGATAAGGACATCTGGTCATGGAACGTTGATTCCACTGAACTTCTTCGAAAATACAGCGGTCACTCTGATTTTGTGAAATGTGTACTCTGCGCACAGCTTGGCGGCAAAGACATTCTCATTAGTGGCGGAGCCGACAAGAAGATTAATGTCTGGGACATCGAGACCGGACTTCGACTGCGCACCATTCAAGATCCCACAACGACCATGCTCGCCGTCCAACATCTCGCTTTGGACCCGACACTCAGTTCTGCCGACGAACTTCTTCTCGTCAGTGCCAGCAGTGATCCACATCTTAGGAGATGGAAGCTTACCCTAGGCCACTGTGAGCAAGTCACGGAGTCCTTCCATGATCGGCCTGACACGGAACGATTAACCATTGAAGAGCACGACACGAGCATCTACAAGCTTGTGTTCGACATGGACAATGAAGATGCCGACTTGTGGACTGCCAGCGCTGACGGCACAGCCAAATGTCTCGTTCGGTCTCGCAACTTTGTTGCCGAAGATGTCCTCACACATGGTGACTACGTTCGCGGAGTTCAGCCCACGGAGCACTGGGTATTCACTGCAGGCAGAGACGAGAACGTCAAGGTATGGGATAGAGCTTCTGGAAAGCTATACTGCACCTTAGAGGGCCACTACGAGGAGATCACAGACTTGGTCCTGCTTCGCAACTCGCAAGGCACGCCGGAAAAGATATGCAGCGTCAGCATCGACAGAACGATCCGCACCTGGCCAATACAAAAGACACAGCTAGATGATGTGATTAGACAGATTGAGGATTTCAAGCAGCCCAAGACCGATGAGGCAGACCCGGCTGGCGAAAGCTTGCTGACGGCAGAAGAAGAGGCGGAGCTAGCAGAGCTGATGGATGACTAGAATTGGGCATGAACATCACCAAATCCAGAACGAAAATTGTACAATGACAGCAACCTCAGGATCGTGATCCCCTTTCACATCACCGCAACTACAGTACTCTCGCAAGAGCAGAAACCAAGCGACCCGGAAAAGAAACGTGCGAAAAATCGTATTGCGTTCCTCAAATGCCGCGTGTGGACGTTGCCACATGGTGAACAAAGGGGATGTTTCACTTTCTTCAGCAAGCTCATCCCATCTAAAGCCTCTAGAAGACAGACCATCCACGCACCACGTTGTCTGACGCATCCTTTCCCCTTCTCGTCGGCGGAAAAGAACATCGTTAGTGTCCCCTCAATTTACCAGACAGATTAGATTCTGTAGGTTTTCTTTTTTTTGCTTCTTCCTCTCGTTTACGAGCCCAGCACCCACCACGGATGCAGTGAACCGACGGCGAACCCGAGACAAAAGGTTTTACATTGTACCTACCTACCACCTGGGTCGTCATCCCATGTGTCTTCTTTCCATTGTGCTTCTGCCCGCCTAGTGCCTAGCTGCCCGCCTAGCTGGATATTCCTTGCTTTAGGTTTTTTTCTCCTTTTGTTCCGTTCTCGGTTCAGATACATGCAAAATCAAAATGTCTCACTTGCCACTCCCAAGTGGTTACTCCGTACAGCTGAAGGGATCAGGCGGAAAAATTGCCCGAGTTAGCGCCGCCACCGCCCTCCAGGAAGAAACCAATCACGACAGTGAGAAGCGAAAAAAGAAAAACAAAAAAACACAAGGAACTGCAATCTCGCTATCTAGTTCCTGAATCCGCTGAAGGTGTGAACCATTGCAGGATGAAGATATTTGGCGCGCCGCCATTTCGCATGGAGAATCCACCTGAGCGACATAGCGACCATTCCTAATCCTAACAAAGTACGCAGTCATCCTGGGCTGGTGTGTTTCTACTCAATCCAATGAAGACGACATAGCATTGGTCTCGTCCTGAAACGATACAATCTCGGAGAGCATTTCGTTCAAAGAATGGAAAGTGGGAAGATCCGTTTTTTTCAACCCGCAACGGCTGCACCGAAGGAGCTAAGCCGTCAAGGATTGTTCTGGACGGAAGCCGACTAAAAAAATAACAAGAATAAAAATACAACGTCCCGTTCGGTCCGAGTTCACAGACCTCTGGCGCGACAACCAGACAGCGTCACATTGCCCTATGAAAAGCAGGTCGTCATGATGACTCTCGGGCGGAAGCTTCTCGATCGAACCCGTTTTTCTATACATAATATGCTCTGCATGGCTTCCATGTGTACTGAGTACATATGTACATAGTCTTTGTTTCAGTCCGGTAATCCGTACACCACTTTCCAAACCAGATGGAGCGTACGGAGTAGATGGGTCAGGGTTCTCCATTGTTGAAATCTGCCGCAGGGACTCGTATTCAGATGGACAGGGCTTGTTCTTGGCGAACCTTGTCCTGTGCTGCAAAAGACTTATCGTAACAATCAACGCGAACTCTTTCTTTTGGTCCTGCGGTCTCCTGTCATCGTACAATCGCCGTTGCAACATGCGCCGCGCCATTCACTTTCAACAAACGAACTGGAACGGAGCGGTTTGCGCCACTATACGGCAATATTGGAACCTAGACATCACTTTTCTATCACAACCGGTCCGCACTCCGAGGGTCCAACCAGCACCACCGTCGCGACCTTGGCTTGAATTGAGCAAGCCGAAAGACCCCCCTGGAAGCTGAACCCCGGGCTACGGTTGGCGCACGGTCCTGACATCGGCCATCGGTGATGAGGATAGAAGCATTGTCCTCGCTTCTCTTGGGCATTAAACCCCAGGTCGCGTAGCAAATTAATGAGAGATCTGCCGGAACTAACCGTGTCTGTTATATGTATTCCGTACGGAGTATCTGGTTTGTGAATGGCGACTGGCTCGGCCGCCATGGATCAAAAGCCTCTCTTCTGGGGACCACCACTAGCTGGTTCTGGCAAATACAGCTCGCTGCGTTGGTTGTTGTGTCCTGCGGCTGTAAGAAATCATGTCGAGGAAAAGTGGAAGATGATACATATGTGATGGGCCAACCCCGAATATGCGCAGACCCGTCACGGCCATGGCCCGTTGGTATCATTCGAGCTCCGTAGCGGAGGCTGAATTCTGTCGAAGCCAGCCATTGGCACTCCGTCGACTCCGTACGGATTCCTTGTTCTTATCCCGTACGGGAAGCACTTATTGGTGAGAACTGCCGGACCGGGAATGTCGACAAGGATTAGGGGTTGGCCCTTGCATCGCCTTTGTTCAGGGGCATTTTCAGAGCCTGCATTGGGCAGCGATAAGCGAACAGATGTCTTCTCAATTCAGGCTAATAATGTGCATTGTAGAAAAGAAGTTGCACGAACGATGTCATCCGTAGTAATAGTGGTGCCTCCTTGATCGGTCTCACCGGCGCCCACTCGTCCCGTTCTTGAAACTTAGAATGCCGAAAGGTGGTCATGGCATGCATCAAGCCTTTTTCTCGTCTTCCACGCGCAGAGAGACAAGAGCGAAAAAGGTCCTTGTCCTATCAGGCTGGGCCGCCACGGGCATGTCTCCAATCATTTTGCTGCAGAAAACGGCCAGACGATGCAGACAGAACATACTTTGTGGTACGAGCGATGAAACAGCCATATTATGCCTCGTACTCCGTACTTCGAGAAAATCGATGGAGACATCACACCGCCGCACACAGCACAGAAGCTGTTCAACGGGAGACGATGTGCTTCATCGCCAACTTAATCAACACCCCAGCGGCCAGATTTGTTGCTTAGAGTCAAGGCTCAAAGCGTAAATCTTTGACTGTAGGCATTTTGATTAATATTCTGAACAAAAATACTCCGTGCTCCTGAGAAAAGAGAAGGAAAAAGAATATACATAGGAGCTACGCTGGAATTAGCATTGATCGTCCTTCTGCACCAGACTCATCTGCTGCTGGGCTTGCGGGGTGACAGAAAAACGCGGCCCGTCAGGGATAAGCGCCCGTTTGACCACGAGGTGCTGAATAACGGCAGGGGACAAGCGACTTCTGTTGTATCCCTTGCTCACTGTCAAATGTGCGGAATTGCTCACTGTACGGAGCATATGCATGATGCATGGGGCGTGTGCTTGGCTCAACGCAGACTCACCAAGCTCATCCGCCGCCACTCTTCTTCCGACGGAGGATGCGCAGCTCATTAGTACTCTCGGACAAGAACACAAGGAAAAATAAGAAGAAACAAGAAAGAGAAGAACAAGAAAAAGAACAAGAACAAGAAGCACAATCTCTTTCTGGCCTGGCAGTATGACGCCAGCTGAATTTCAAAGATTGCGACCATTGGCCTTCCTATTACATACACATCGGCGCACACGATAATCGTGCAGATGGTGGAAATCAACGTTGAAATGAAGAATCCGTTATGATTGGCCTCACGCGACTTACCCCGACCCTATGCCACGTTTTCGCGACCAGAAATGAGAACAAAAAGGGTCTGAATGAGACCAACAAAGAGGGTGCGTCGCATTGCTTTTTCCTCGCCCGATTTACTCAATAAGGTTCAAGTCGTCACATCGCACTGAACGGCTCATCAAAATCCCAACCTAACGAGCCGAGTTATATACTGCGCTAGAGGCAACCAATTTACTCGAAGATCGTAATTGTAACATGACATCAACCATGTAGCAGCAAACCGGCAATGAGGGGCCCGGGACGGAGTGCGGGTTATTATTAACAAGGCTAGCTAGCAGCCGCCAACAGCAATCGACCCAGTCTAAGTCCTAATTGAGAAAGCCTATCTTGGCCATTGATTCGAGAGGATAGCTATATGATGATGTTCTCCGTAGTTGACAGGATATGCCCGCATACACATAACATTCATTATTCGAGGTCGACTCATTCTCCTGTACACCGCGGTACCGTTTGCAGGAAGCACAAGCTGTGGTACAGATGTTGCCTGAAGAGGCCGAGTCTCCTGCAGTGCTAGCTGTACGCTGTGATGACGATCGGTGTGGTGCAGAAGTTCGATGTGGCAGCCTCAACTTCTTGACCGGCAGACTGGGACGAGAACTCCCTCCCCCACTGAAGAAGTGACCATGTGGTTCAGCAATTTGCATCCCTGTCCTCCTGTCCCCCTGTCAGGAACGCGACAGTGATTGGTGGGTGGGTGACTGCCACTTCGCCAACTTGTGACCAAAGTGGTTGATGTGAGGAGAGGCGAACTCCGCTCCGACGTGTTAGGCCTCGCGGCGGGTTCCCGAGTCGTATCGTGTCGAGTACAAAGATGCTTCTAAAAGCCGTGCGCATAATTAGTAAGTCGTCAACCGAAGGGCTGCCGACTCGAATTCCATAGTGTAGGAAGTACTCGTGCCACGCCCCACCTCAAATCCATAGTGTATGTATGCACGGAGAACCTCCCGTCCATTCGCATCTCGCATCGTCCTGACAAGGGCAAGGCAAGCCCCGGTTCGTGGTCATTTCGAGCTTGGCAGACTGTGATGACGGTGCCGACGTGAGACCCGCGCGTCTACAGCGTGGCCACGGCTTTGTTGGGCCAATCAGCCCCAAATATAGCTAGAGCAAGGTCAAGGATGCCATCAACGAGCTACCCTTCCTTGCACTTGCACTTGTGCCAGGTGCCCAGGGTTAGATCTTGAACGAAGCCAAGCCAAGCCAAGCCAGCTCTGCCCGTGGGGTTGTGTTGCGGTGGAAAAGCGATATCAGGAAAGGCGCTGTGCAACTGGCCCCTGGCCCCTAATAACAACTGGCACCTGGCACCTGGCACCTGGCACCTGGCACTTGGCCGTGAAAAACGAGCGGACCGACAGGCTCAACCAGCGAGCTTTCATTTTGGTCTTTGGTTATTTTGTCCTATACCCCCTCCCCTCCCTCCCCTTTTAACCTCCTCTTCTCGTTTGGTTCCGTCCAGAATCTCATGTTTGTGAATTGAATAACTTACCTACGAGTGTCTCCGTCTCCGTCTTCTCTTTTCCTTACCACTGTGGCCTTTTATTTCTTACACCAAACCTTCTCTCGCCTGCTGCTACCGTTGCTTGGTGTCAACGTTTCGAGATTCTAGCAATCTCTCGTATTCACAAAAGAGCGGCTGGGATAAACCCTTGGCCCTGCTCATATCAGCGACTTCGGACGCAAAACTCAAATAATTGGCACATGCACAATTCAGCATAGATGGTATAGACGGGACGCAAGGCTTGATGCCCGTTCGGTTGTCACGGCCCTAGGAGCAGGGGTTTGTTGTTGTATGGTTATTTCAATACCCAAAGTAACAAAACCCACGCCCTCAGTGACTGTGTCTTTAATGGACCTCTTTTACTACCCCGTCAATTTTCGAATAAGTCTGGCATCGATTGTCAATTTTTCTTCTTTTCTCCCGACTCCTTGTGAGATCCTCGCCTTGCTCTTGTTTCTTTCGTACCCAGCGTGGTACAAACACCCAACATGGCAACAGAATCGTTGATGGGTAGCATCGTTGCCTTTGAAGGGAAGCCAGACCTCGTCTCGACACAACTACGTCTTCTTCCTACATCACCGCAGCTTCTTATTCTTCCGAGTGTCGAGTCTTATATCAAATCAGGAGATGATGATCCATGTTTCGACGCACGCGGCTTTGTTCGGCAAGTTCACGATGCCCTAGTAGCTCGGAACGATGCGGCACGTAATTTCTTGGATGGTTCGACTGCAGATCACAAGCGACTCGTCTTTCTGAATGGAAGTACTCCTGGAGCTCAGACACTATGTGTTAGAGAAATCATGAAGCACGAAACCGACGGTGATAGAGCCGAGGCCGAGGCCATTTTCGATGACATTGTGAAGGATGGACTAGATGGTCTAGACATGCACTCATTATATCCCGAATTGCGCAGCTTTGACTACTCAGACGCAATGAATGACGATGTTTTCGAAGAGGACCCCATCACGAAAGCCATGCGGGCGGCCGATGCTTTGGATCGCCAAACGGCAAATTTGCAACCTTCCAACAACCTGGCCTTGAACCCAATATCCCGGCCTCGGAGCTCAAGCCTTCCCTTGTATGGTTTCTTGGACGAGTTTGCGGACTTAACGCCTTTCTATGTCTTTGGTGTCCGACCAAATGAGGAAGAAAGTACTACTGGGGATGTTGTGGAAAGTCTCAGCGCTCCCGCGACACCCAATCCAGCCATGATCATGAATGCGACACAAAATACTCTGGAGCTCCCTCCATTTGGACCATCGTGTGCATCACCTAGTATTTATCCTGCCAGCTGCATTGGTGAGACATATGGCCCAGGCGGTATTGGGGACCACTCAGATGTTCTTGTTGCATCACCAATGTCCGAAGCGTTCAGCCTACGCTCAACGGACCACATTGTCATTGGTGAAGCCTCTGTTCTGGACATGAGGCTGCCAATGGGACGCAAATCATTATCAAGAGTCAGGTCTCTTGACAGGATTTATCCAGCTAGTCCCATGTTTCGAGGTCTTGAAATTCCCACCAATTCCTGGTTGGACGAACCAGATACTCCAAGAGCTTTGCAAGCTCCCCACTCTGCCACCTGGCTATCTGAGGACAAGGGCTGGAGATTTAGCCGAGTCAGTACCATCGAACGACCGAGGACTGTAGTCGTGAGATCACGACTATCTTCTGTACAAATGCAGCCAGTACCAATCTGCAAGAAGAGAAAGAAGACAAAGGAGTCAATCGACATTGCCAAGCCCAATTATGTTGACAGAGGTACAGATGCTCGGCAAAGCGTCGTCAAGGAAATGGGGTTCCGACCGATGCTACCTCCAGTCGAGGATCTCGTCGTATTTCTCAGAGACGACAGCTCAGATGCATTGTTGGAGTCGGCAGTCAGCGCTTTCAAAAACCGCCGTTATCCGCCTTTGTCGTATTCTCCCACCGCATCCGAGGAGAGAACAATGATGGTTCCATCCCGGGAACCCCAACACAGCCTTCACCCAAATCTGGGGACAAACTGCGAGTGTGTCTAAAAGAATCGGACATGTCGTCACCCGGTGCAGACGATTATGACCCTTTGCTTATACTCAGCCATCTTGGCAGCCATCGAAATCTTCAGAGTTTGTTGCCACCGTTTCAATTGTTCGCCCTCCTACTCCTGCTCAGACACCTCCACCAACTGCCGTGGGTGAGAATGAGAGCAAGGTTCATGAATTTCACATGACTCCAGGTCAAACTGCAGTATCAGTGCAGAACTCGCTCCGGTCCACCCTGGGCGAATATTTCCCCCAGGCACCGAAGGCTACCGTCAATTTCAGTTTTCTTTCCTCCCCGAGTTCGACGAACTCTGGAAACCCATGTTTCGAGGGGGAGCCCGCAGAGAGACGATGGAAATGGCACCCAAATTCTTGCAATTGGTTCACAGAAGGGTGTAAAGAAAGAATATTCGCAGGCGGTTACTGGGAGATTGGAGAAGGTTGGTCGAAAGTCGTGCGAGATTGTCAAAACTGGACGTGTGGATTTCCGGTGAGATTCCAATGGCCGTGGTCATAGGTTCAAAAGACTTCTTACTGACCAAGTCAGGTATTTACTCGCGAACGCCATGCAAGCTTTTACAGCCCAGCGGCTGGCTAATCAGACCGACAATCCGTTTACCAACTCATATCTGCTGGCAACACTGATTATCCCGCACCTAGAGACGTACTTGACACTGCACACGGATGTTCGTTATCTCCTGCTGATGTATCCGCCTGAGCATTTGGGGACTGTGCTGGCATTGCAGAAACTCACAGGAATCGATGTCATGAAAGTAGCCCAGATCGTCGATTCAACAAGCAAAGAGGACTCACCATTTACGCATATTCGTGGGGCATCAATTAATAGTAAATCAGAAAGCAAGCCGACGCGTCCGCCCTTATCGACTCGATCATCATCGGACGTTGCCGTCTCCAAGGCCAACTATCTTTTGACCTCGACCGCCTCGGAGAAGGATATAGCAACTTTTGTGTCCACAGTATGGAACATTGAAATCGAAGAGCCCGAGGTGCCTGCTTCAGAGCCCGTGACTGAAAAGGCCAAAAGAAAACGTGCGCCACCACCGCTGAGTCTTCAGAGCGAGCACATGGCTGAACATCCTAGAGCTCCATCTCGGAGCTCACCTTCTCAAGTTCGGCAATTACAGCCCCTTCACCCAGAGGCTTGAGCGCACCGGCTGTGCCATCGCACGAACCATCATCCCCTGCTGTGTCGCTGCGTGCGTCCTCATTTGCCGAGACGATCAGAACACTCAGGTCAATCAAAAGCAAGCGTAGTCAGACCAAGCTACGGACGAAGAGTGCGTCGCAGGTGGACACGGAATCTTTGGCGGGCTTTGAGTATTTTGATGAGAGCGAAGATGACATGGACGAGCGTCGGCTCATGCCTTTTTTATGCAAAAGCGCAGTATCCGAAAACCAAACAGCCGAAAAGCTCTCAAGTTCTTGGGCCTGGCCTAAGTTGGTTTCTCTATCCCGAACGGGACTATATTCATATACACACTAAAGAACCGACAGCCTCTACTTTTCACTCGACCCTTCCATTCACTACACCCTCTTCGATTCATATTTCCGCCTGTGTGTCGGAGTTTTTTTCCCGAGCGTGCTAAGGCAAGCGCTGAGGTACTGAACTAATAATGTCTGAACCTTTCTCTTTCTTAATTTCATACCCTTTTTTTCACACGGCGGTCAGAAGATACTTGAAAAAGCATTCACATTAGATATAGTTGGTTATTTTGGCTGGAGAATGGATTGGGATCCCATAAAGTTTTCATTTGTTCAGAGGAGGAGTTGTCTTCATAACGATACTCTGGAGGTAATGAGTTTGTTGAAGGATTTCGGGGCGGGGCTAGCTAGCAAAAGATAATGGGCTTGAGGCCAGACAGATCAGACATGGCATAGTCAAATGAGAGTTCTCGTGTTGATAAACTACGTACCATGTGTAATTGTGTCGCAAGTACTCCGTAGCCCGTGGCTGTATTGTAAGATGGTGGGTAGTGCTGTCAATTGTGCTGTCGATTGGGATTCCCTTTTGGTAATTAAATGCTCTTAATCTTGGTGGTTCTGATTGAACGCGTCACGGCGTGAAGCTAGGTCACTGATTGCCCCCTTGCTCGCTATCAACCCCGTGACTGGCAGCCACGTGAATGGGAGTGCGGGAAGAAATACGATCGAATCCAGACGATGCCCATCGAGGAGTCAAGAGAAACACGACATACACTTCACTTTCGAGGCAACGAAGGTGAATCTTTCATATCAAGTTTCCCTAGTTTAATGCCCATTCTCACACTCGCACAAGTACAAAAAAGTAGCTCAGATCCCCTGAAACGATGACCATAAAAACAAAATAACAGAAGACCAAGCGACAAAACCAAGTGAAATTAAAGCGCGGTGCTGCAATTGGGTAGAGGAGGCATCGATTGCCCGAGTGCCTTGCGTTTCAACCAAAGGGCGCAGGAAGCGGTGAGAAAAAGAACCCATCCTTGATTGGACACGTCTGGCAGTTCTCATGACACTCTTGCCCCCAGTTTCCCCAGTCAAGTGGTGTTTGTCTGTCTCTTCAGCAAGAGAAAAAATAAGTTTCAGTCGTGGCCCGTCTCATCGAACTATTTCGTCTCGATGCATGGCGAAGTGCGTGGTCTCGTAGCCCGTTGGTAGAAAAATAAGAGCGAAGAAATCCAAATGGACATGATTCAGTCTATGCGCAGAACAAGAGATACTGGATAATGGGAAAGAAAAGTTGTCTTCCGAGGTAGCCCGCCCAGTTGTTTGCCTTAGCTTCGCCTAGTCGTACCTACTCCATCGCTGACTCAATCTCTCATGTAAAAAAATACAACAAAAATCTCGCTGCTTAGCAGCAGCTGTTTGCTTGAAGATGAGCCAACACCTTGGCCCTGGCCAACCTGCACGCTGGGCTTGGTGTTGTTGGCTGTTGTAGTGCCCATGCGCTCTTTGATCTGGCGGGCCATTGTCAAGAATGCTTGCTCGACGTTGCTAGCGTTCTTGGCCGAAGTCTCGAGGAAGGGAATGCCCAGACTGTCAGCGAACTCCTGCATGTAGGGGTCAGTATCCAGTTCATGGCAAAGGGGAAGAAAACCGTGGAAGGCCTGAGAATCTAGTAGCATAATTTTGCCCAAGGCTGGACAGAACTTGCAAAGCTGCTGTCGTCTGTGCCTTCCCTCCTTGATCACGGCATCACTCAGGGACGCGTCTTACCTTTGCGACTGTGTACTCGACGACCTTCTTGTCGGACATATCACTCTTGTTTCCGACCAAGAGCTTGTTCACACCCTCGGTAGCATATCGATCAATCTCCTGAAGCCATTGCTTGACGTTGTTGAACGAGTCCATGTCAGTGACATCGTAGACGACGCAAATGCCGTGAGCACCGCGGTAGTAAGATGAGGTGATGGTTCGGAATCGTTCTTGACCAGCAGTATCCCACTGTACGAGAGTTGATGGTTAGCCGGACCGCGCAGGAATGAAATTCAAAAGGATGAGCATTCGACCATCACCCACAATCTGCAACTTTACGGTCTTGCCGTCGAGCTCTATCGTTCGGATCTTCTACAGTACTAATTAGTTCTGGGTTTCTCGAGTTTGATAGTTGATTTCGGATATGCGCATACGAAATCGACACCGATGGTCGAAATGTACGACTCAGTGTAGGTATCATCGGCGAATCGAAGCAACAAACAAGACTTGCCTACACCGGAATCACCGATGAGGAGTAGCTTGAAGAGGTAATCGTATCTGATCCAAATATGTCAGTTTCCGAAAGTCTTTGCGTCACCCCAGGAAGCACGCGGAAAGTCAGAAGGAGGCGGAACAACGGCGTTGAGCAAAAATGATATCGGAGGCACTCTATCGATGAAAATGATCAGCACTTGAAATCGTCAGGAGGTCAGCGCAGTGGCCAGGGGCTGGAGGTTACGCGCGCACCACTCAGGGTTCATATTTGCAGCAGCGAGGTTATGTAGCGACGTGAGAGTCAAGAGATTCGTAGCAAAGAAAAAAACGGTTAGCGGCGAGGGCAGTTGCTACGATAGAGGAAAGTTGTTCGTGATGATGTGAGAAAGATCAAAAGGAACGATGATGGTAGCGAGGGTGCGAGACTGGGTGCGAGACTGGGTGCGAGACTGGGTACGTCAGGGACAACGAACCACAAAACAAGCTGAGGGGTCACGTGCCGGCGGCAGCCTTGGCCGTGCGAAACATGATGCTACTAACCAGCCTAACTAGCCTACCTAGCCTACCCAGCCTACCTAGCCTAACTAGCCTACCTGGCTAATAAGGCTTCCTGACCTGAGTGACGGCATGTGACGGGGCCCCGTGGAACATGGCAACCTCCCAACGCAGGCAGGCACTTTCCCAGGCGGCCTACACGTCTTTTGTGACAGTTGAGCGAAATGCCTCGAGTTGACACTCTCGGACAGCAGACCGCCAAATCATGCTTCGAGTGTGAAGTTTCCTGCCCGCTGCGACAAGTCACACCGTACTTCCAGGCACAGCGTTGCATTACTGAAGGGCATTCTCAGTCAAGAAACGAAACGAGCAAGAACTGCCGGGTGCCGCCGCATAGGCTGGGATCACAGCCATGGATCGCTACGACCCGCATCGGCGCATCCGCCCAAACCTGCATTGGTCCCTCATTCGTCTGGCAATAGCTCCAGTGCGGAGTATCCAAGTACATATCTATATCTATCCATTCTAAAGTTGTTCTCTGCAGCTCAGTGACGAAACTCAGCCAACCTTTTCCTCTCACTATCCTGATGAACTCCCCCCTTCTTCACTGACACAGTTATTTTGCCTGCATCGTGTCCTTTTCTCCAACATCTTTTCTGGCGTCACACGTCCTTTTTCGCTTCGATTTGCACCTGGGAGGCTGGTTGTGGTTCGGGTTATAACGATCATCCATGCGGCCAAGTCGCATGCTGTACATTCTGAGGCATACCGGATGATACACACAAACCCGGCCGTGACCTCCAAATGGCTGCGCCGTTGCGCAACACAACCACGAAGATTGCTGGAAGCTCTCACTCGATCCGATCGTTGAACGCCCTCCGCGCTCCCAGATTCCCGACTGCGCCCGTCGTCCCGTCGACAGTCACCAACGCACATCCAGAATGTCTCCTACAGACTCCTCTCGCAAACGAACGATTGCCGCCGCAGTCACGATTCAGTCGAACAGTTGACAAATGGACAGACAGCCAAAGCGAGCAAAATGCCGAGGATCCGAACAAGGTCAAGCTTGGAAGAAGTCAGTCGTCTAGGTTTCCGCAACTTGAGATTCTGCTCCACAACTGCACCGTACGTACGTACGTACGTATAACAACACAAGACTAACGACTTGCAGCTCTAAGGATACTCCAAGAGCGGCTACCGACACTACTACAATCACCTCTCCCACAGGACATATTGGCGCCGAATATCTCTCTCCTCCTCTTCCCCACCACACACCCTCATCTGCCCGCCGTCTCCGGCAAAGTTGCTTACAATGCCGCACTCTGGACGTCTCCGATCGCCTGGAACCGCGTGCCCATCATAGGCAACGTCAAATTAGAGATCCTCGCCGAGCGCATGACTTCCGAGCCCCTGACCTTCTTGCCCCGCCGGCCAGGCGCCATGCCCGAACAACTTGTGGTACGGTGGTGCGAAGAACGAAGATTGAATGGAAATCTTCCCGAACCGGGGGATCGCACGGGCGTTATGGCGTGGGAGAGGGTGGACCCCAACAATGCTTTTACGGGACTCTTCATATTCGACTTTGATGCCCAGGGGAGGGTGTTGACGCATACGATTGAGCAGGCTCAAGAAGGAGGGGATTGGGAAAAAGGAATGGGGGCCAAATTTGTCGGTCTGACGGACTGGCTTCTTGGTGGGATGAAAAAGGGGGCGAAAACCCGTTACCTGTGTTTGAGAAACTGAGATGAGGATGGCGGATTCGAGTACGCCGCCAGGCGAAGGATGGAAACGAGGACGGGCAGAGACAAAAACACTCTTGAAGTGGTGACGTGACGTGGTCTCTATTGGCGAGAACATGGTGTACAAACATATTGTTGTTTTGGCACAGTTGCAATGCCGTGGTCGAGGTGGTTCCCATCATCGTTTTGAAAAATTGGGCAAGACGTGTACGATATGATATATCTTGGTCGAAAAGACTCCACACCATGTATCTATATACTATGTACAATTGAGTAAAATACACAATCGTTGCTATCACGTGTTGCCACTGGTGATATCCGGCCTTTGCCAGCGTTTGTGAGAGAGGACGCCCGATCGTTGCATGCTCATGAGGTTTATAGCTCCGAAAAGTTCTATGCTTTCCTCTGTTTCATGTTTGTTCTATTGCAATACAGGGACACGGCTCTTACGGCTCTTACAGCTGCTACTCCAGCTCCGAGACATGCAAGGATATCCCAACCAAAAAAAAAAAAAAAAAAAAAAAAAAAAAACCGAGGCCCTTTTCGACAACTCGCCAAAGAGACCTCCCGACTCTGGGCATTTCACAATATTCTGCCCTTGGAGCCAATCGGGTGCCGCGTGATACAACTATAAAGGAAGTTCAAAGGAAAAAAAAAAAGATATGCTGCTCTCAAACGAGATTCAGGCGCATCATGTACAGCCGGCACTCCATCTCTGATGCCGTGAAGCCAATCATGAATCCCCCACCTTGACTTCACAGGTTGGCCTAGTAGCTTCATGGACGAGGGCCCGCGGAGTTTTTAAAAAGCCAAGTCTCCGAGATTCTCGCCTTCAAAGCCCATAGTAGCGAGCTTCCCCAGCCTCTTCTTCTCCCTGGTCTTATCCAGCCTCTTCTTCTCCTCAGCCAGCCTCTTCACGGCTTCCAACTCGGCCGGCTCAAAGCCAGGAGGCGGGTCGTCGTCCTTGTCGAGATCGATTTCTCCCAGCAGCAGGACATTCTCACCCCTAACTAGGAAGATGCCGTGCTCGATATCGGCAAAGTACCCTTCTGGGATGTTGGCGTCAGAGCCGGGTTTCGGTGCGAATATCCTTTCCGTTGTTGATTGAAGAACGAGGTTGGCTGTACCACATGTTAAAAACAAATTAGACCGCCATTTCCCGAGATCGAGATGGAGATCGAGCTGGTGTCTCGGTATCCCGGAGGGTCCCGGAGGGAGACTCGCGTACCAAATTGATCCCAACTTCGTAGTACACCTATTAGTTTCCTCCCGTCACGTAAAACCACCATTAGCTTCTCTGCGGGAGGACACCATGTCAGCTAGCTGTAAGCCGTCTCGCGAAAAGCGCGATTGAACAAAAAGACATACTGTCCGTCAAGTCGAGGAGCTGAGCAGCTGTCGTGAACATTTGCGGCGGCAATTGGGCAGGTGCTTGAGGAGGTGCCCCGGGAGAGGGGCTGTTCCTCCTTGCGGAGGGGCATCGGAGATGTTGAGGTTTTCCATCTCTACGTCATGTATGCTGATCACGGAAATCGTAGGCAGTGTTAGAATTGGTTTCAAAAAAAAGTCCACGGGCTAACTCTGTTATTTGGGTTCATAAGATCATGACGGAGCTGACATGTGTCGTTGTGGCAAGGGAGGCATCGAAGGGTTCGTTCATTCACCATGGGAATCGTTGCTGTCTGGTTGCGACCAACACTTGCCGTTGTAGTTGAGTTCCGAGCTATCGATAAGACGAATCACGTGATGGCCATTTTTTTAGTGGAATATATATGCGAGGAAGGCGCGGGGCAGTAGAGAGCTTTTGTTGGATCACGTCGGTCTTGTGACCCTTGTCTGATAAATCGGCGGCTATTGTCAAGAGACTATGACGTCGTGACACCATCAGCCTCTGCATGGCCATATCGTATGTTATAACCTACGCGCCTATTGCCAGGCATGTCATATTTGTAATCTGACCCCGTAGCTTGTGTTACCATAATAGTTTCAATGCCCCGTGCATCACTGCGTGGGGCAAAAGGTTGAAAAGGCTGTAGTAGTAGTCCGTACACCTGACATAGACGGGTGACAAGTGGCGACGCAGGCCAAATAAGTTCCTGCCAAGCAAAATAACCACGCGTACTAGCGATGTTGGTTTGCTCCAGACGTAAAACTGCGGTAGCTTTACTTCTTCAAGTTGTTCTGTTGCCTTCTCTGCATGGAACAGATGCGGTCAAGCGGTCTAATCTATGCTTATGTCATGAGACAGAATAAAATCATCTCTGGAACTCAATGGAGAAGCTGCAGCACAATCCACTCCCTCCAAGTCTCTCAATACAACATGCCATCTCCGCAGTGTCGTCTTTGTTGCCCCCGTCCCCTTCGCCCGTTTGAAGGGACTAGGAAAATATGATGCAGATTCGTCATGAAATCAAAAATCAAGCAAGCCAAAGCAACAAGTCTATCTTCTCCGCCCGCGAACGCCTTATTATATATGCATGATACATCCCTCCCCGGTATTGCACGAATAACGAGTATAACTGTAACCCGAATGCTTCCCAATTTGATATCGCTTGAGTACCTCTGCTCAAAATACGATTCTCTAGTCTCACGGTTGGATTAGTTGCCAACATATTTCAAATGAATTATCGACGAGATATCACGACACCGTCGATGCACGGCACCATGTATGGTTTCTGGCAAAGGTCAAAGTTGTGTAGTTCTGCTGGCGACACATGACTACTCGTCTTGGGAGCCACAGCAACAGTATACTTAGCGGGTAGAGTGTGGCTTCTTGTTGAACTGATTGATCGTGGAGCGTTGTAATGCCTCTTGTAGTTCAGGTCTTGTTGCCAAAGCATCAACAGCTTGAGTGTAGGTAAACCACTGACGCTCTCTTTTGTGTCTTTCTGGCCAGTCTTCGACTTCAGCCAGCACAGTGGCTTGGAAAAAGAGTACCGCGACCTGTCCTTGGAGGACTTGGGTGGGCGCTTTTCGTCAATGGTACCCAAATCATAGTCGATTTGAATGGTTATTCCAGCCTCCTCCCAAGCTTCACGAGTCGCTGCCTCTTCGCAAGTCTCATCCGATTCCCACCCTCCTTTTGGAAGCACCCACCCCTTGCGCCGAGTCGACTGTATGAGGAGGACAAAATTCTGGTCGGGACTTAGAGGAACGACACCTGCGACTAGACGCTCGCCTTTTGAATTGTATCCTGTAGTCGTGACAGAAAGGAGTCAGTAACTCTCATGTCACACGAGACCACGTCAGAAGCCACGGCATTCGTACAGCGTGACGACCAACAGCCAGCACTCCCAATCTGACAGCAACCACGAGAGGCGGTCAAAGAATGAATGACCCGTGAAGACAAGCACTCACTTTGCTTATTTCTTCCCGTCCTCGACTGCATAGACCGGCCTTCAGAGGTCTCTGAACCAGGGCCAGACATCCTCAGATTTCGATTGTGGTTGCGACAGCGTTGCACTCCTGCTTTCGAGATCTGACGTTGGCCGGTAGCGCCAAAAAAAAAGGAAGGAACTGGCTGGGCCGTCCGCAAATCTGACAGGGGATTGCAGCGCTGCAACCTGGACCTTGGGGCTGGCGTCTTTGCAGCAAAGAAGAGAGATCAGAATGAATTACAACGCATCATCGCCACTGTTGCTGATTGAAATTGTCGTACAGGCTTGATTAGTGAGGAAGAGGAGAACAGAGGTGTAAGAAGACCGGACGTCTTGACCTGGAGGAGGACTAAAAAAGCAGGCCGTAGGTAGACTTGCTGTTCCCGGGGCACCGAACAGAAAAGTATACTAAGCCTGGCACTTTATGGGGAGGGTGCAGCGAGTGGTTGGGTGGGAGGCGACGCCAGCCGGGTTGCCGCAATGCCGTAACGTAATGCGCAACTTTGGGCTTGTTGCTTCCAGTGTTGAGCCACGGGTCTAGCTGGACGGGGCTTGACCTGCGAGTCCCACCTTATGGGTAATTCTGTCTATTATAAGAGAGGACCAGACCTCTGGACGGACTTTTCTGCCACACACCAGACACCAGGGGCAGTCGCGTCTTTCGGGAGGCAGGCAGGCGGTGGTTCCGGTCAGAGGGGGTGAGGGGGCACTGGCGCAGTTGCCGGCTTTTATTCGAGCCAACCTGCCCAGAAATCCGTTCCGGGCCCCCAGCACATGAAGCTCACTCAGGTGGGGCCAGCAGGGCTTGAGAGAGTCGTGCAGATCGGGAACTCGGTTCCGCTTGTTGTGTCGACTGGATTTGTTTGACAAGTGGTCCTTTCTCGCCCCCTGTTGACACGCTCAACTTCTTTTAGAATGACAGTCGTGAGGCAGCATTATGCACAGTGCTCGTTCGTGTCCGCTTAGAACCAAGGCAAGGAATGGATAGACTGTGACGAGAGGTCGATAATTACACGATCTGCTATCCACTCGATGAACTTGGAGAACCACCAAGGCCGTTGGTCCTTCCCAACAAGCTGGCAGGCAGGCACTTGGCAGGCAGGCACTTGGCAGGCAGGCACTTGGCAGGCAGGCAGTTGGTGTTGGCAACAGGCACCAGCCGTAGAATAGGGCGAGCTGACACTTTATACGAGTGCTCAGACTGGTGGCCATTTCACGGGCGTATTTATTGGAAGAGTTCAATCTCGGAACCAATGGGATTAGATGCCTCTCTAGCAGATAGCATGGGACAACTGCTGGTACAAACAAATAAAGTAACGGTGAGCAAGAAAGTGATGCAGCTAATGTGTAACTTAAATCCAGGTACTGAGCAGGCGGCGCGGCATCGAGACGAGTAGGGGGATCCAGGAACGAAGTGCTTGGTCATATGTTCTATGCGACTGGCACTTTTGGAGAGTTCATACAAAAGAAATGTGATAAGGCACGATTGCTCTTGCAGGCGGGAAATTGGTCATTTACATCGCCTTACTGCCCTGCTCGAGTGTTCTCAAACGTCTTTCTTCCATGACACAATTGCAAGTGCAGCGCAATGGCAGAAGTCGGAAGGAGACTGCGCATGCACGAAGTAGGCACCGGGTGAGTACTCCGTACATCGCCGAAGAATCCGTATACGATGCTGATGTTGCTTTCAAGATCCCATTCCAGCACGAACCAACCATTGAGCAATAATGAGGGTGTGAAGATGCATGTGGATTGGATCCTGTTGTCACTACATGTAAAGTAGGGTGTAGGTTCCTTGGTTCCCCCTCCCCCGCCTGGGTGCCCTTCAGCGGATGGCATGCATAACGCATAGAGCTTGTATATCCGATCGAAACCACTGGTGTTGAAGTGGAGGGTTACACGACATTGCAGGGCTGCTTCTGCCAAGTTCATCTCGTGGTCTGATCTTTAACCTTGCAGCTAATAATAAAAGCAGGAGTCTCTGGCTCGTTTACTCCGTAACAGGGCACGACAATACATACCTTGATCAGCTTTCCGGAGACCCAGCGACAGAATGTGCTAGGACATCGAGGTTGGACCTATAGTGACATCATATTACTGTACAAAAATGCGATGCACGACAAGGGTATTTGTTCAATCTGTCTTGAAAACTACCTGCCCAGAGGATCAGCTATTGGGTATTTTACCTGCGTTGAGATTTCTGTTCGGTACGGAGTACTTGCCGCTTCAGAGAGCTTTCTCGTGTCCGCTTCCCACGCCAAGTTTTCGAGCAGTTAGTAAGTCTGTGTCCTGTGGCTCATGTATTATTCGCAAGCAAGATGACCCATAGAGAGGTTTTATAAATCAACAAGCTGTTTCATCTCTCCGCATTGTTCTCGGCTTCTGAAGGCTTCATATGGCGACTAGTGTGCATGTGCGTCATCCGATTTTCCCGTTCTGAGGAAGACTACCCGACCTCGTCGTCATCTCTCGTGATGATCGTGGACGACTCACGCTAATTGATATATACGGGACCCGAAAACATTTAGTCATAATGCAGAGGCAGCATGTGGACGTGCGTTCTGCGTTTGGAAATGTTCAACGTCGCCAGTATGCAACCTCGGAAATTTCGTTGATCAGATCAACTTGAATAGGCACGAAGACAGGAGACATCGAGCCAGTAGAGCCCCACAGCGCACATGTGGTGCCAGCCTCAACCCCTCATCAGCGCCTACATGTGGACCCTGGGCTCATGCCTCCCGCACCATCGTCGTCGTGATCGTTTCAGCAACTCGCTACTTCGAATGCTCTCACGAGAGGCTCGGCCTTGGAAGTGTACTTCTCCGACAACTTACCTTGAAAAGTATTGCCTCGACGCTTCACATATTCCGAGCTTTCCAACTCACTTGCTCCGAGTCCGCCCACTCCACGAGTCAGAACCTGGCCAGACACCCACCTCGCCAAGCTCTCCAACCTCTTATTTACGCCATCCATCGTCGATGTGCCCTTGACCAGTGCGTTGAATGTCACGAAAACTCATCGTCTCTCTCGTCTGATATTCGAACAAGGTTCTTCCCTTACGAATTGGCTTTCCTTTTCAGGCTGCGCTCGAGTGTCCAACAGACAACTGTCGGCAGAAGCTTCCAGACCATTCACCGAGACCCTACTCCAAACACATCCAACATAACAAAGAGCCAAATATCTTTCCGGGCCAACAAACGGCGTTTCTTCCAACATGGAAACTAGTCTATTGACTAGCACCATACAGACCCCTGAAAGCGCCTCAATTGACTATGAATACATTTCTCCAATTGGTGAGTCGCTCTCTCTCGTGTTTGAGGCTCCTCCATCCCACCTTTCGACTTCATTGAGCCCACGTGCTTCACATCGCCTTTCTAGTTGGATGAGGCGGGAATTGTCGGCGATGCCCTCACTCCAAGCTTTATACTCGTGATGCAAACCGCGCTTGCCACGTCATACATTTTGGTCAACGTTAGACCCAGACGATGGGTGGACATCTCAGATGAGCGTCTTTGAACGACAACTTTTCGTTTTCTTGCTGCTCGCCTGCTTGCCTGCTTGTACGAGCTGTCTAACAAGCAATGCATCATTGTCCCCATGCATGGGGTTTGTTGTACCCTTCGCGTGAAACTTGCTCTGACCCGAGCAACTCTTGTGTGAATACAAGCGCATGAACTCGGCGGACTTGTGTATTTGCACATGTATGGAATGCCGCTTTGCAACCAATGTTCCAAAGTGACACGTACAGCTCGTTGAAATTTGTTTGCTCTCAGGATGCTTTGTAACCCATAGTAAACTCCCGACGCTGACCTCACTCAGGATATGCAAACTCTTCGCGATGCGGGTACTGTGGCACTCAGGGTCAGAGTCAGTCAGAACGTGAATTACTTTGAGCCCCCTGCCGATGTGATCCGGGACTTGGGTGCCTTAATTGTCACATCAATTTCGGGAATAGGTCACTTCTCAGACTGTCAGCAGAACGACTGACTTCGAGATAAACAGGTTATTCATACTATGCGAATGCAACTTCATTGAGCCCCAGATTCTACCAGAATCTTCTCGACCGATGCTGGCGTCGTTCAGGAAAATTAATGTATCGCCCGAACCAAAAGCGATCATGCTGTCCTCATTATACAATTCGTCTTGATTCTAGCCAATTCAAGCCCTCAAGAGATCAGCGGCAGACTGTGAATCGCTTTACAAAATTCGTCCTTGGAGATGCATATCTCAAGGAAGCCGCTCGGCTGTATCCAAAAACTTGGGAGGACATTAGGAGGAGAGATAATGAATTTTCTCTCATCGGTCGAATCCATGAAGCGGAGTACGATCATTTGAAAACACCTCTGGAACCAAGACATAAATTCGTTGTCACGCTAGAGAACGATGACTTCACTGAGGAAAAGTATCAAGTCTACGATAACTATCAAAGAGTTGTGCACAAAGACCCACCTCAAGACAGAACCCCACGGGCATTCAAACGCTTTCTCTGCAGCTCTCCTATAAGACGAGAAGTCCTGGTTGGGGCAGGTGGACGCAAAAGAAGGCTAGGGTCATACCATCAGTGCTACCGACTGGACGGGGTGTTGGTTGCGATCGGTGTCTTGGACCTGCTTCCGAACTGCGTCAGCTCGGTTTACTTTTTGTACCATGAGAGCATCCACAAGAATGCACCGGGTAAGTTGGGTGCTCTTCATGAGATTGCGCTGGCATCTGAAGAAGGCTATCAATGGTGGTATCCAGGGTTTTACATTCACAATTGTCCTAAGATGAAATATAAAATCGACTACTCTCCACAGTTTATCCTGGATCCTGATAGCCTCAGCTGGGATCCTCTTGACTCGACAGTCTTGCGCCTTCTAGACCGGAAACCGTTTCTCAGCTTATCTATGGAGAAGCACAGTGCTTGTACTTCTGGAGGCGGCGATGGTGACCATCATGGTGACACAAGGGAGGCAAAGCGACCGAAAGTCGGCGAATCAGGTAAAGACAGTAGGGGTACAATAGAGTCCGATGACGACGGCGAAGGAAAAGACGAAGAAGACATAGGTTCGCTATTCAAATCCGGAATGCCCGGCATAAGCTCTGCCTCCGACATGATGGAGGTAGACTTGGATCACATTGCTCTCAAGATCTATCCTGAGGGGCCCCTTTTCGAAACATCGGATCTGGTAGCATGGGATTCAAAGAGCATAACCGACTGGCCAGGTATCAAAGCCTCTGTGGCAGAGTTAGTGGCGGCCCTAGGGCCTGAAGCGGTCCAATCCTTATGTTTAGATATGACCCGCGGAGGGTAGTTAGTAGACATGCTTCAGTACCTAGTGAGAACAACTCAGGAGTCAGGACCCTGAACGCTTGCGGTTAAGCTCGTCGTCCACCATACAGATCCAGATTGGCCCCCCCGGCCAAAATAGCAGTGACCCCCGCCTATCTTATCACCCCGATCGGGTAATTAATTATGTGATGCAAGTTGCTCAAGCTTTCTGGTTCTAGGAAAGAAAAACTTCGGGTCCTAACATTCAAACCGGCTCATCACGATACATCGGCGTTTCAGCGGATCCACGCCGTGTACGCGGCCCGATCAATCATTTTGAGGGCCATGGCTACGCACCAAGCCCTTTTTCGCCGGCCGAGCTCGCCTACCTGCACAGTTCTCTGTCTCTGACCCCACCAATCCGATCTGATGGTCGCACTCCGACGCAGTTTCGACCGCTGACAGCAGAAACGGGCATTCTTCCCGGTACAAATGGCAGTGCTCGCGTCTGCTTCTCAGATGGCACAGAGGCGATTGTGGGAGTCAAGGCAGAGATTGAGAAGACGCCTGGTATACGCGATGCAGAGGACGCAGAGGGCAAATTAAATGCCATAGCAAGCGCAGAGAGGCCAGACGAGAAGAATGCCAGAGGCGACTGGTTGGAGATGACGATTGAGATACCTGGACAGAGAGACGACGAGGCTTCCACCGTGTTCTTGGCCGAGATGTTGAGAGAGGCGTTATTAGCGAACGGGGAGTTTGCGAAAAAGTTGTGGATCAACAGACGGTTTCACTGGAGATTGTACCTAGACGTACGTCTTTCACTCATCTCCCAAAAAGGGAGAATCTGCTCGCTCCCCCGGACTCTCTGACATGAATGACTCTTGAACAGGTTTTGCTCATATCTCCGCCTCTGTCCTATCCGCTACCTCTTCTGTCCTTGACATCACATCTTGCACTTCTCGCAACCCGACTTCCTCGACTCAAGTCCGAGGGCGACGAGGACCCCATGTTTGATGACGACTGGGAATCGTCGCAGTACTTGTACCCTCGGGAGGGTGCTGCGGGGACGGGAACACGACCGCCGATTACGCTGTTGGTCATCACGGTAGCGGGGAATATTATATTTGACCCGTCCAAGGAGGAACTAGCTGTTGCTGAGACGGCATTGGCTGTGTCAGTATCAGAAGTCCGGGAGCAGAAAGGGTCGGGTGAGATGGATGTGGATTCAATTCGCGAGCTACGACTGTTGTCGATGAGAACCATTGACCCTCCGTCCAGATTAACGCCGCCAGGCGTGCCGAATTCAGAAAACATCGCGACAAATGGTGCCTCGGGGGTACGATGGCAAAACAGCACGCATCGGATGGGCGTCAACATGTGGAAGGGTGTGGAAAGCACCGATAGGGGGCACCAAATACGCTGTGTTGGAGAGCATTATCGATGCGGTGCTTGAGAAAGGCGGTGTGGTAGATGATATTCTGGACGGGTTAGACGGCGTTGATTTGGCATGATACTTACTACCCCCGTTGAGAAAGTTGATGGCTCGATTGGGCAACAATGACAACTTTTGAAAATTTAAATGTGAACGGCCTGGTGACCTCAGTATTACGAATTAGGTGTAAGTTCCCTCATATCATGCGGCGCAATGGGTGCAAAGTATGATTTTTTTGACATGAATTGGAGTAATAGTGCAATGCAAGAGTAGTACAAAAGGCACTTGAATTTTACCAGATGCCGAGCCACTTCTTCTTCTGGGCCGACTTCTCCTCCGAGTCTTCCTTGGGGGAGCTCACGGCCCAACGCAGCGGCCTCCAGTTCTTCCTCTGACTTCTCTTCGCCCTTCCCGAAGACCATAGTCACGGGGTTCTTGGCCTCAATCCCATGCACCTTCATATAATAGTTGCGTTTGGCAATGTCGTCCAGATGACGGCTACGGTGCTCTCGCGCTTTTGTAGCCTTGTCCTTTTCATGCAAGGAGATGACGTTCTTCCAGGCCGCGAAGAAATATGTTGGTTGGCGCCAGAGGTCGGATATGGGTGGAGCGAGATCTTTGAAGGGCGAGTTGTAGGCGTAGTTCATGAAGAATGTGCAGATGGCCATGGCGAACAAGACTCCTGTGAGTTATGCTAGTTAGACGTGCAAGTTCAAACATGAACAAACTTGCGGATACAGAAATAAACCCCAGATATTGGGCATGGGGAAATGTTCCTAGATGTTGTCTTACCATGGTAATAAATGTGTGCAGCAGCCGGCTATGCCAGAACCAATGAGACCAGGTCCCCTCGGGAGCCATCAGACCTGGATAATGTTTCCTGCCTCGTGCGGCAATTTCGGACGGCGTCAATTGGGGGCCGTAATGCTTCGGGGTGGTGTTTCGCTTGAGCCGGGATCCATGGGAGGGAGGGTTGAACTTTGCCGGCTTCTCGAGAACAATTGGTTTCTGGGACCGGTCCGACGAGGACGCAAATCGAACACGAACATTTTGTGACAAGGGAATGCGCACGCCGCGCCAAAGAGGTCCTTGCAGCGGGAGTAGAAAACGTGGGATGATCGCTCTTACTGCCATACTGTGCTGGCTTGAAGAAAAAGGAAAAAAAAAAAAAAAAAGTGTCACGGCTGCTGGACCATGCGAGCTTGTTGAAGCTGACTATCGGTGATGTTCAAACGGTCCCGTTTCATTTGTCGGTACGAAGTTTCTCACGAGCAAAAATGTTGGCCTTGGACCCTCAGGCTCCTCTGATGTTGGGCGGTTAGATTTTGCCGAACTTTGGCCGCTATGCCTCCGGGGAGATGGAAATAACGATTGTTTGGGATGTGTTGGATAATAACCGTAGCTGTAATCTAACTAGGCTCGTGTGGTTGGTTTTTCACGCGCATGTGTGGGCGGACACCTGATGAGCGCGAAGAGAAAAAACTTCAAGTTGGCCAAGGTACGTAGTCCGTAGTTCGTTCCTAACAATGTCCGAATTTACCCGGCCCAGCTTGGTGTGGCGGGTCTTGTAACTGCGTAATTACCGCGCTCTGGTTGGACTGCGCCTCGGGCAACTTGTGGCTCAATTGCGACCGCTTTTCGAGTTGCGCCAAGGCAAGGCCAAGGCCCGTCAATGCTGTCATAAACTTTTTCACCTTGTTGCGCTCCTACATTCATTCCTCTCCTCCTTCCTCTTCTTTCCCCAAGCTCTCGCCATACCCCAGCATCGACCATCCCTAGTCGTCCGTTGTATTTGTAGACTCTCTTGGCGTCTTTTCTCACGAACCTTTACGAACACCTCTAACTCTTTAATACCTCCTTTTATCCCTCTACTCCAAAATGGCTGGCGGTAAGTTCATGCTCCTCTGCACCAAGGATGGCCGAGGCTACCGGGTTGGTCGGTCGACCCGGGTCGGTTCAGTTGCGATTGCGCCAACGCAAAGCGATCGAGATGAGCGCAAACTGCGCACATGAAGCTTCCGAGTCGCTGTTGGGCGAGATTCAAGTCGTTTTTTCGGCATCTCTTTGGCACAATGACTACGTGTTCAGTTGCTCTCGGCTGGCGTCGGCTGGCGACGAGCTTGTGAATCCTGCGTCATTTGCACTTGGCCGAGAGAAAGAAATACTGGGAACTCGACTCGGGAGGATTCGGTGCAGCCACAGTGAATGCGTCTGGAATTGCGTTCTCGCTCATCGTATCTTGTGTTTTGCCGCACAGCGACACAGCGAACTGACCTAGACCTGAACCGCCATGCCTTGATTATCCCTCCGTGCAAGATCCTACCTATAGGGTGACACGTGCTGACACCATTCTCACAGGTGACACTAAGAGTGGTGCTCGCCTCTTCAAAACTCGTTGCGCTCAGTGCCACACTGTCGAGAAGGACGGTGGCAACAAGATCGGACCTGCTCTTCACGGTCTCTTCGGCCGCAAGACTGGTTCCGTCGAAGGCTACTCCTACACCGATGCCAACAAGCAGAAGGGCATCACCTGGGACGACGAGACCCTCTTCGCTTATCTTGAGAATCCCAAGAAGTACATTCCTGGCACCAAGATGGCATTCGGTGGTCTCAAGAAGGACAAGGACAGAAAGGATCTCATCGCGTACGTTTTACGCTCCATCACGGGATTGCTTCATGAGCATCAATGATTGCTAACATTTTACCACAGCTACCTGAAGGACTCTACTGCTTAGGTACCTACCTACTTTTGCATGTGTAACGATAGGATTGATAGACGGCGCGCGGTGTTGCAACGAATGAGTGTACTATAGACAAATTTTAGAATTATATGAGCGCTAGCAAACGCGCGCTCAAATCCAAACTCCTCTTCAATCAGCACTTTCTCCTTGACTAATTTCGATTGAAATCGAGCGATTGTATCAGCAAGTGACAATGAGTGCGTCAAATAACGCGGCTATCTATTGAAGCTACATCTCCAATTCGAATTCAACGACTAATCGCGAAAAGTAGTACACACCTCCGAAACAGGCAACATTCCCTCACGATATTTTCTCCTTCAGGACATGTCTTCCTGGGCATACAGCATATTCAGCTTCTTGTTCGCCGCTCGGATTTTTCGGTTTTCTCAACGTCCCTACTGCCCTATCAGAGGATTTCTCAATGGCAAGCAAAAATACCTGAAATAAAACTGGACACTTTTAGTAATAATTATGCTTGTATTAAGTGCACATGGGGTATCGTAGACCATCTTCCTCCAGCCCGCCTGCCTTCATGCAAGATTGCGATTCCGGTAAGCTGCTGGGTCCTTCACGCTGGCCTTTGTGTTGTTCAAGGCAACCTCCCAATCTCCATCCACGATCTCCTTTTGCGAGGTTTCGTCCTGCATCCACCGCTCCAGCGCAGAATGTGCTGCTTTTGTATGAAGTCCATCCAAGTCTGCACCACTGAAGTCGGTGCATCGCGGGTCCTGGGTCACCTTTGCGAGCGCCTCCAACGCTGCTGGAGATGGGTTGTTGTGGCGGGTTCTGTAGATTGCTTGAAGAATTTCAACGCGCTCAAGGGGTGTAGGTAAATCAATGAAGATCTGGTTCCCTAGACGACCCGGTCGAAGAATAGCCTCGTCTATCATATCGGGGCGGTTCGTGGTGCCAATCACGTACACTCCGCTTCGATCTTGTGCACCATCAAGCTCTGTGAGAAGGGCGTTGACGACTCTGGCACCTGACTCGGTGGACGCATGGGCTCGTGGAGGAACGACAGAGTCCATCTCGTCAAAGAATAATATGCAAGGCTTGGAGGAGCGAGCTCTTTGAAACAGTTCTCTTACTGCTCGTTCCGACTCACCCACGTACTTGTTCAAGAGTTCCGGACCATTGATAAGAATAAAGCTGGCCCTTGCGTCGTTGGCAACCGCTTGTGCAATCAAGGTCTTGCCGCAACCTGGAGGGCCCCAAAGAAGCACGCCGGCGTTTTGCCTAAGCCCAAATTCCTTGTACACATCAGGCCGCTTGATCGGTCCGATGATAGACAATTGCAATTGTTTCCGCGCCACGTTGAGAGCACCAACTTGGTCCCACGTAACGCTGGGAATGACAGAGAATCCTTCTTTACGAAGAGATGGCGTAATTTGCCCGAATGCCGTTTTGAAATCGTCCATGGACACGGGCGCTTTCTGTCGCAACCTGTATCGTATTGGTCTGAGAACCTCCGGGTCTTCTGCCAAGATGGCAGCCTTCAAGTCAATGCCGCGGAGATCAGTATCATCTCCGTCACTCAAATTGTTTGCTGCTAACCATTTTGCTTTGTTTGTGAGGAACGCAAGCTCGGCGGGCACAAAGCCGTGGGTCATTCTGGCAATTTCGTCCAAGTCAACGTCAACTCCGAGTGTCGACCCGCGCGTGATTTTTCCAGAACATCTCTCCTCGCATCGTAATCCGGTAGCTTCGCTTGAAGAGTCTCCTCGAATAACCCTCCTCTGAGAATGTCAGGGTCGACCTCGGCCATGTTCGATGTCGTGGCTATTGCAACACAGTTTGCGCCTTCAGCTCTACTGCGCTGAATACGCTCCATTTGCTGCGTGAATAGGTCGACCGCCTTGAAATGAGAGTCGTTGTGGCGCAAAGAACCTGGTCTGCCCATGTAACGATGAACGTCGTCAATGAAAACAATACTGGGGCTTGCGCAATAGCCGCATCGAATGCCTCCATCATGCTCCTCGCCATTGTCTTGGGTCCTGAAAAACACATTTTCAGAGAAATAAGGGGACTCCCAACATGAAGGCCAAGTTTTGAACCAGTGATTTTTGCCCATCCCACTTGGTCCTGATATGATGATACCGGTCGGCCGATTACACCCCCAGATTCTTCGTAATAACTGGGGAATTTCAACGTGCCCTCCAGCAGCGCAAGTATTTCAGCCGACAAAGTCCCAAGACCACCGAGCGGTTTCTTGTCATACATATGCTCCACAGTGAATCGACTTGGGTTCTGCCTCTTGCTTGCGGGCTGTTCCTCTGTGTTGTGGCGGTGGGCTTGTTCGAGACCTCGCCATTAATTTGCGTCTCTATGCCCGATGCACCCTCACTCCCTTCTTGTAATCGTCGTTTCTTAGAGGGTGACTGCTCTGCTGAGTTTGCCGCGGTAGTGGTGGATATATCTCGATGCCATAATTTTGTCATTTGTCTGGAAAGATATCGATCGTCGCCTTGAGTCGTCGCCGCCTCAGCTTTTTCTATGGCAGCCTCCGAGTCATTTGAATCGTCGGCCTCTTGCTTATGAAACAAGAGTACTCGGTCTATGGCATCCTCCAGAGGCTTTTTCTTCTGTCGTTTCAGGCTAGAGTTGGATCGTTGGATGGCATCGTAGGCATCCACGGTAGATTTGAAGCGGCGATTCGCATTGGACGACGATTCAAGTTGTTTTAGAACTTTATCAACGTCGTACTCGAGGCGAGATCGAAGGCTTATACGTGGCGGCATTGTGAAGTAAGTGATGATGGATGATGACGGATGGGAATTCCAACAAAAAATTTGTCCCACCAGTGCGTTTCATATGTTGGAAATCGAAGCCTTAGGCATAATTTTTCTTTCTTTGTTGACAGCTTCCCGAACTGCAATGGCTCGGCAAACTCTGGCAATGACTCGGCAAACTATGTTAGCAGCTTCCCGAACTGCAATAGCAAACTGTTCTGCACCTGCGAAGTCCGCGTCACTGAGGCATTGCTGCCTTGCCGAGTACGTACAAATTTTTGATCATGCAGTAGCAACTAAGCCTAAACGGAAGAAGTGCCTCTACGCCTTGTTTAATAAGTTGCTACATGTTACGCACTCTTGCTAAAGCAAATATTGTCGCAGTTCGTGACGTTCTGCAGCTCTTTCACTTCAGCCAAGGGTGACTCATATCTCGCGATAGAACGTAAGTTAATCACTGGGTGACTGGTGCGAGGTCTTCGAGAACCAAAAAGTGGGACATGGCACGAGTAGTAAGTAGACTGACTGACTGACTGACTGACTGACTGGCTCATCGCCGAGTGCCTCCGATCTTTCAACATGCAAACTCAACCCAGCCACGCAAAGACTGGGGTAGAGGCAGCGCGCGATCAGTATGGGGAGCAACGCCAGCAAGGTCACCGCCCAGGACAAGTAGGTTTATTTTTTTCGTCAACCTTCACCCCGTCACCCATGAGCCCGTCGTTGTCCTACCATGACCACCCACCCCGCTTACTGGTAACCGTGCTTTGGTTTTGGTTGGAGCAGGGCGATCCTGGATATGAAGAACCAGCGCGATAAGCTACACCAATACCAAAGACGCATCACCGTCCTCACAGACAAGGAGACCGATGTAGCGCGGCAGATGCTTGCCAAGGGCGACAAGAAAAGAGCCCTCTTAGCGCTACGGCGCAAGAAGTACCAAGAAACGCTGCTCGCCAAAACCGACGCGCAGCTCGAGCAATTGGAAAAGCTGACTTCGAATGTGGAATTTGCCCTTATACAGAAGGATGTTGTTTTTGGCTTGCAACAGGGCACCAAGGTCCTCAAGGAGATCCATGCTGAGATGGGCGGATTGGAGAATGTAGAGAAGCTCATGGGCGAGACGGCGGATGCCGTTGCCTACCAGCAGGTATGTTTTTGCCTCCCGAACTTACTGATTCGGCCAACCCAATTACCATCCTATGGTCGCAAGGCTGATTCTTGTCGCAAACAACAGGAAGTCAGCGAGATGCTCGGTGGGCAAATATCAAACCAGGATGAGGAAGACGTGGAAGATGAACTTGCAGCTCTCCAGGCCGAGCTGTCTGGTGAGGGACAAGTCCTGCCATCGGTTCCCAATGCCCAAGTACCCATTGGTGAAAGAACTAGCGAAGAACCTTCGAGTTCCAGGAGGCCAGAAGCGCAAGAAATGCTGGCTGCCTGATCTCCTTCTCTTTCGCGGACATACGAAGTCATCGCTGGATCTGCTTTCAATTCGTTTCCGGCGCGTTTTGGCTTATTCTATAGACTTGGGGTGGTTTGCATCACAGCGAGCAATCATATACAGGCGTTTTGGATGTCAGTTTTACTTCCTTCGTTTCCCCACCATGGTAGTCTTAATCGGTATCCTTTGAATACATCAATCATCATGTATGACCGGGTACGACTCTGTCTTCCCATACTTTGCAATCAGCTTTTTCATGATGGACATGGCTCCGCCGCGGTACCCGCCTCCAAACATGGCGAAATGGTTCAAGTGATGATATCTTGGGTCCGTCAGCTCATCGACAGCACATCGGTCGTTGTGACCTCAGCGGGGAAAGGGGTGCTGTAGGTTTTCTAGGGGTCACTCACAACTCGTACATTGTCACTCTATCCTCCCATTCCTCTCGTGGCTCCGCTTTCGGAAGAAGCTTCTCATACTCTTTCCAAAAGCTGCCACCAAAGCCTCCAAACATGATCATTATGCCCAGATCATACTCCGAATGGCCATGGACGGCGGACGGATCAAACACTACCTCTTCACTTCCTCCTCTTCCAGCTATGTGACCATTCGAGTGATTGCCGCTCCACAAATCACCATGGACCACGACGGGCGTGATCTTCCCGATGGTGTCTTCACCTATCAATCGAGGGACGACTTCCTCAGCCATTGATTCCACAGCTTTGCTAAGCTCTGCGTCGGCGCCGTTCCTGTCAACGCAGGCTCTCAAGATCCCTCGAAGGCGATTATTGGCGTAGAACTCTGCCCACGAGGACTTCCACGTGTTGTCCTGCGCCGTCTCACCACAACATGTCGAGACGGGAAATCCGAACATAGGCTTGTCGTAGCCCTCTGGGATTGGCGCCGGAGTCGTATGCAACTTGGCCAATTTGGCTGCGAGAGGCAGTCCCGATCCCCGGCCGCATTTGATCCCAGATCAAGGAAGTCTGTGACTAGGAAGTATCTGTTCGCTGAGGACATTGGGCCGTGGGCGTGGGATCTGGGGCAGAACAGGGGACGGCGTCTTGGATGGCGTTCAAGGAAGTATGTTCTCCTGCGGTATAAATTGTGTGAGAGGTCGTTAACGCACGTGGAATGCTGCTTTGATGAAGAGCGACAGGGTACCTCTGAACATCAATTCAGCGTTCTTCCCGCCACCGGTCTTGACAAAATAGTTGATGGGTTGGCCATTTGTCGTGGCAGTGAGCTTGAAGGTGGATGAGAAGCCGGATCCGCCATGAGAGCTAATCTGGGCCTCTTCGTCCTGTAGGCCGAGCGCTTTCAGGATCTCTACGTCGACATTTGGGGCCATTGTACTCTCTTTGTCTTTGCAATGCCCGAGGGGTTCAGACAGGAAGGTTCCAATGGATGCGCTTGGAACGGAAGGCGTGCACGTGCTCGGCAGGAGAGAGCTTTGTATACTTGCTCGAGTGCTTGGATGTGATGGAGGGGAGGGGGTGACGTCAAAGGCGACAACCTGATGGACCACATGTGTAGATTTATTTGTAGGAGGCCAGTACTTGCGGCTCTTCATCCACGATCAGTGCAGAGTCAATGTATTGAACCCACGTAAATTGAAAGGGGGTTCGTTTCTCCCAACGCCCATGTGCTCCGTACAGTCTGCTAATATTGTCTTCAACGCCGTGCACCAGGTTTCCAAGTCCACGGCCAATTTCTCCAGCATGCTACAAAGCCACATCCATCTCGGAAGCGAAAAAAAGAAAGAAAAACCATGCCAGTTTCTAACATATATGTTTTTGATTTCCATCATTTGCTGTAAGCCAATTCAATGTGCGCCGTGGTCGTGGCGGCATCTCCGCCCGTGATGGAAGTACTGTCAGAGTTTCGCCTCGTTGGTGAGCCAGCACTGGATGATGCATGGCTGTGATTTCGGTCGTCCATCAGTGGTCTTTGGGCTACAACATTGTAGCAGTTTGCGCAAGGGCACGTAGGCGTGGCATTAAGTGGCGGTGGAGGAGCCATGTGGCGAGCGAACCAGCTTCTTCTCTGGTTTCTCTGGGACGGCATTTTTGTGTACATGTACCAAGCAAGTATGATGATTGCGAGATGAGATAATGAGGGTTTCAAGACAGGGAAAATAGTGTCAGAGCCGTAACTTTTGTGGCCTCGCGGGCATCATACTTATAGTTTGGCATCATGACTCTTTCCATCCAGAATGTGGGCCACGTCTTCGCATCAAGCAACAACAACAAACAGTCTGAGTCGCGCATCCAGCGGTCACCTCATCTCTCTCTCTGACTGCATTGGTGGAGACGAGAACATCTCGTCGCGCCCAGCACGATTAAAACGACATGTATGTGCTTGCAACCGAACATTGCCGAGAGGCCCTGTCAACTTACTTGTTCGCCCCCTCCCCCGGCTCTCTGGTACGGGTGAGCAGTTCAGACGGCGGGGTTGGCACCACAGCAAAGGTCAGGTCAGATACTCCCTTGTTACTCTGTATTAAATACGCATGTGATGTGAATTGAGACGATTATGCGACATAGATGAGAACGTGGGATTTGGCGATGCAAGTTTGGCTGAGAGTTGCCCGTTTGGGCTTTGAGTCGTGCTCGTCGTGGGTGGACTGAAACACAGATCTGACAAGTTGAGCCACTCGGAGTGCCCGTCGGTGTTCGCAGACGACACAAGAGATCAACATCAGGCCTGAACAGATAAGAGACCCGGATTGCATGTTTCGAGGCCAAGTTTTCGGTCTTCCCGACGGCGTGCCGCGGGTATATTGATATCGAAGCGGGAGATAATCTCCTTTTCAAGACCTCGACAAATCTGTATTGATCTTGGAACTGTACAGTGTTGCCAGTGGTCCTCACGTCGGCTCACGTCGGCTCACGTCGGCTCATGTCGGGGGAAAATATCTCATGCAGCAGATGTCACGTACAGTCAGAGTAGTAACTGCAGGAAACAAGCCAAGTCCAATTCTATCAAGTCACGAAAGGCTGATTGCATGATACAACAACAATACACTTTGCCGCCTTCCAAGGCAATCTTCACCCGTAACCCCTGAAATCATGAAATTTTACACGGAATGCTACTCTTTCCAGTACCGCACTATGCCCATTTTAGATACCTAGGAGAACTCGACACCGACATCGATGTCGCGAGCTATAGAGAAGACAGCACATGTTAGCCAATCGAAAGCCACCGAGCGCAGATGGCAGCTACTTACCCATCTTGACGACCTTTGACAGTTGAACAGACTTCTCAGCAGCGCTCTGCAAGTCGTCAATGGAAAAGATCTTCATGCCGGACTCGTTGATCAGCTTGTGAGCCCGCTCGACGTTGGTTCCCTGCAGACGGGCAATGATGGGAATCTTGAGGTTGAGGTTCTCAACGGTCTTGATCAGGCCAGTGGCAATGTGGTCGCAGCGGACAATACCACCGAAGATGTTGACAAAGATGGCAGTGACCTTGGGGTCGCTGGTGATAAGCTCGAAGGCCTCCTGAATGGCAGCAGGAGTGGCACCACCACCAACGTCGAGAAAGTTAGCGGGCTGGCCACCGTTCAGCTTGATGATGTCCATAGTGGCCATGGCGAGACCGGCGCCGTTGACAAGGCAGCCAATATCACCATCAAGCTTGATGAAGTTGAGGCCAGACTTGGCAGCGCGGACCTCATCAGGGTCCTCCTGAGTGGTGTCGCGCCACTCAAAGATCTCCTTCTGACGGAAGTCGGCGTTATCATCGAAGCCGAACTTGGCATCCATGCAAAGTACCTGGTGGTCACTGGTCTCCGAAAGGGGATTGATCTCGATCTGGGTGGCGTCGCGTTCGGAGAAGATCTTGTACAGCTTCTGGATGGTGTCCTTGGCGTCTTCGATGCACTGCTCGCTAAAGCCCAGCTTGGTAGCAATGTCACGGGCAATCTCGTCAGTCACGCCAGTGTTGATGTCGATGTAGGTAGTGTTGATGGCATCGGGGCTTTCCTTGGCAACGGTTTCAATATCCACGCCACCCTGCGATGAGGAGACGATGACGGGGACTGAGAGGCACGATCCATGAGGATGGCCAGGTAGAATTCGCGACGGGCAAACTTGCGCTCGCAAATATACACAGCGTTGCAGAGACGACCACCAGCTCCAGTCTGTTTGGTGACGAGCTTGTGGCCAATCATCTGCTGAGCAAACATCTCGGCCTCGTGAGGAGAGTAAATGACTCGGACACCTCCCTTGAGGCCATTGTCAAAGGTGCCCTTTCCACGTCCACCAGCGAGAACCTGGGCTTTGATGACCATGTCCTCAGTGCCGATATCCTTAGCGATAGCCTTGGCCTCCCAGAAGTCTTGGCAACTGAGCCCTTGGGGACACCAACGCCATACTAGAATACGTTCTTTGTCAGCAAATTTGAACGGGATTGCTGTTTGCCCTCCCAGGGGAAAGCGATTCGGGGCCACGGGGAAAGCTCTACCTGTCGCAAAAGGTCGGCAGAAAGGTATTCGTGAATGCTCAGAGCTCGTTTTTGTTGAGCGATGCCGGGGAGTCTGACGGAGGGGGTGATCTGGAGCTGTTGTGCGGCGTCATGTTAGCAGCTTGACTCCAGGGGATGGTCAAAAAAAAAGTTGAGGGAGGGGATAAGCCAGATTGACGAACCTTGGAGGCATTCAGGGTCGACGCCAAGGCACGGCTGCGGCTGATGTTGAGCATTTTGACAGAAGGCTAGCCACTGCCAATTGGAAGGGGACAGACAGGAAGAGAAGTTATTCACGATGAGGGCGAGATGGGCAAGTGCACAACGATTTTCCCGAGTGTACGGAGTAAGATGGGGCGGGAAAAGGTGCTGCCGTCCAACTAACTGCTTGTCTTGCAAGCAGCCGCTGTCTTTGGGTAACCAGCCAGTCAGAACGCGCCACTACGGGCTCTCCCATGTACTCCGCCGTATTAAGAACAATGGTCCGTAGTGACCGACGACATATTCCATGATGAACGCATTTTTGGGACAATTCATCTCCTGAGATTGACTCCAGAGAACTGACCGGCCTGCGAGGGGTTCTTCTCGATTTTTCCCGATTCTTCTCTGCAGAACCGAGGAAATCAGTTCCCGTACCCTCTGGACCCTCAGTCTTCTGAGAAGCTTAGAGGAACGACATGCCAGTTGCCTTGGAGAACTGTCCCCGGCTCTCGATAATCTTGCTACCCACCAAGTGTTGTTACCGCTCGGCCGCCCTTTTTCTCCTACTCCCACTCCACCAAGCAGACTAGACTAACAATGTAGTAGGTTATGAAACTCCCCACGTCCAACATCGGGTTGTGCCCAATCCCAAGGTGCCGTCAGACATGCACCTCGCACACGTCCCACAGCTCAGGACTGGACGACGATCCGCCGCTAACCACATGTAACTCAGCCGTCTGTATCGAGTAGCACGCACTCTAACAGGCTGGAGACCGAGTCGTGCCCGGCGTGCTGTTAGTTGTCCTTGGAATAAAATCAAATGGTTCTCTTTCTACGTCCAAGCCCGCTACTTGGACTCTTTCGTTGCAAGTCTGTTGGTTTTCCAAGAGTCTTTGCTTCTCTCTGGCCTTGTCAACCATCTACCCAGCGTGCTTCGTCTATGCGACCTTCCTGGCGGTCGAGGCCCTTTCTGCTGATTGTCTCTACCCGAGATGATTTCTTTTGCCATGTCTGGCACCGGCTCCTGGTTCGCCGTGATAGGTAGTGCAGTCTTGGTGGCCTCGTTCGTATGGATAAGACACAGACTTGTCGATTTTCGCATTCGGCTCATCGGCGGCAAGCGAGCTTATGTCTTGGCCAGTAATTTGTATTCTGGTAAGCATGTTTTGCCCATACCCATACACAAGCTTGTAACTTGACCGTTGACTAATTCTTCTCTTTTCCATGGTAGCTACCAGCTTATACATCCAAATCGGCAAGCACCACTATCATAATCGTCTTGCACAATGGTGCAACGAAACGCTGGATCGCACACAGAAGCATTGCGCTGAGTTGAGCTTGACGGGGAGTAAGAGAGTCATAATTACTCGTGAACCTGAGCAAATAAAAACCATCTTGGCTACCAAATTCAACAGCTTTGGACATGGACGGCAATGGCATCAACTATGGTTGCCATTTCTCGGAAATGGCATCTTCACCACGGATGGGCCAGAATGGCACCGTAGCCGAGGTCTCATCAGACCAATGTTTGTCAAAGATAGACTGAGAAACCTTGTCATCTTTGACAAATGTACCGAAAAACTGATATCAAAGCTGCCTCCGTCTGGCACGACAGTCGAGGTGAAGAGTATACTTTATAGATGGTCTTTGGACACTATAACAGAGTTCCTTTTGGGTGAATGTGTGGATAGTCTAGATGAGTAAGTTCGGAGTCGTTCAAATTACTTTAAAAACACCGTCAAGTTCTTGTTCTGTAATTAACTAGCTGACTCGTCCAGTCCCGATCACGAACTTGCAGAGGCTATGGCAACAGCTCAGCGGATCCAGATGTACATCTTTGTTCTGAAGTATGATTCAAGTCATCAGAATTCTTCGATATGCATGATAACTGAAAATTTAATAGCCCAATCGCACCTCTGATTCCCAAGGGGGACTACTATCGATCAATCAAGAAGATCGAAGAGTTTATTGAGCCCATCATACAACGCGCTATCAAGCTGCCTCTAGAAGAGGTTGAGGAAATCTCCAAGAATGATGCGCAATACTCTTTTCTCCACAGTATTGCTAGGGTTTCTAAGGATCCAAAAGTCATACGAGACGAGATCATGTCCGTTCTTCTCGCTGGGCGAGACACAACAGCTGCCACCTTGTCATGGGTCTTATACGAGATGTCACACCGGCCGCACACCTGGAGTCAACTCCGTTCCGAAGTCCTGGTCGAGTTGGGCACCCACGGATGCCTACTTATGAAGCACTGAAAAACATGACGTACCTCAGAAATGTTCTCAGCGAAACCCTTCGACTCCATCCCGCCGTGCCAATCAACATGCGCCAGGCGCTTGAGGATACAACCATCCCGGGGAGCCAGGAGAGCCCGAAATTGTGCTTCTCAAGGGTGACACTGTCACGATCAGCACTATCGGCATGCATGCGCGAAGGGACTTGTATCCTCCTGTAAGCAAAAGTTTCCCTGATCCGGGCATTTTCAGCCCTGAACGCTGGGAACACTGGACTCCAACTCCGTGGACGTATACACCGTTCCATGCTGGACCCAGGATATGCGTGGGCCAAAATTTCGCGCTGACCGAAATGGCCTTTTGTCGTAAGCACAGTCCCCAGTTTCAAGACATAACTGGCTCTTTGATGGAGTTCGGAATTCTGACGACTTGTTTTGAAAAAACTTTAGTGGTTCGATTGGCCCAAAAGTTTGAGAGATTGGAGTACCGGGGCGATTGGCATGCGCAGACGCTGCGAGCAGACATCATCGGCACACCAGCGCTAGACGTGCCTATAACATTCTACCAGGCATCGAATCTGTGACTTTGAGTCTGTTGATCCCTGGTATTGGCGCATCGGTTTAAGGTATCGGAGTTATGAGCAACGATCATCCAATGGCATGTTACATCAAATGTATTGAGATCTGGCAGATATACATGGTATTCATTCAAAACTAGCCATAGTCCAACTCCTTCCTGATCGTCGTGCGCCAATGTGATTTGTAAGAAAAAGCCCCGAGATACAACACATGAGTGCAAGAACGTGAGCAACAGCAAAAACCTCAGTTCGCCCTCAAGGCCATGCACACCACGGCGAACCAAGGACTCTGCCCTTTTCATCAAATTCGATTCCCTCGCCTTTCAAAAGACTCCTCTTCTCGTCCAGCGTGATCCCCTCTCCATCACGTGGCCACTTCCCCTGAAGCCCCCAGAGCCATGCCCGTCGCAACCACCCGATGGCACGGCACCAGGGGAGCAAAGGATTGCGCCGCAGGGCATTGCCCACGGCTCTCGGTGAAGAGTCGACGTGCTTGGAAAGAAGCCCATAGGTCGTGACGCAGCCCTCTGGTATCTGGCAGAGCGCCGTCCATACTCGTTTCTCAAACTCTGTGCGATCTGAGCGAGCAATTCGTGAGAGTTGAGCTTGCACGTTCGGCGCAAGGGTGCTTGTATCGACGGCCTCCCTGCGGGGTGCTTTGCTCGTCGAGCATGAGTCTGCTCCTCGTTTTCGTTTGTTACGAATTGCCATGGGGATGGATTCAAAAAAAAAAAAGTTGAGAAATGGATAAAAATGGGTGTTGCTCTCGTTTTCTTCTTTTGTACAGCGTTATGGGCCAAGACGCGGTGCGGTGATTCGACGTACCCTCCTTGTTCTCGGGCGTCTTCCACAGTTCAGGTTAAAGTTGTCGCTCAGATATACTCAAACTGTGCTTTTAGTTTTCACGTTGTTGTTGCCATGAATGGCCCCGTTGATTTACTCTCTGAACAACCCGCGAGACTGACTTACTGACAGATCCTGCCGTGAACTCCAAGCCACGTGACTTATTGTCTCGCTCCTTCGTGCAGCCAACGAAAGAAGGCTTTGTCACGAAGCATTCGTTTCGCGTTCAAATCGCAGGGCCAGAAGTGGAAAGGGCAACATTTTGACAATGCATGCCGGTGGCCTCGATGGCATTTACGGGAACCAAATTTACCGTGCAGCGTTGTCACATTTCGTCGCCCCCTATCAATACAGCGAGGTGCAATGAGGTGCAATGAGGTGCAATGAGTGGTATTGACAAAAACAAAATATCCATACGTTGGGCTTCATGGGCCGTTCTAGTTCGAAATCCAACACTGCGCCTGATGATGCTATTTGATTCCCTCGCATGTTCGGCGGATTCTCGCCGCTGTTCACATCCTTGAGCAACCCTCTTCTAAAAAAACTTCGATGAAGTCAAGTCAATGAGCTGCCAACAAGATACGGCTGTACGTCATGTTGACAGCGTCCTGGAATGCATCGCACATAACAAGTGACAAAGAAAGCAAGCCCATACGCGGAGTCATCAGCCTCGGTTGGGCCTGATACCGTATACCTGGTGCGCATTGCCTTATACCATGAAAGACTCTCCGCAACCACATTGTTCCTCTGAGATACTGTTAGCGTCTCACACCTGCACAGGGAGGGGCGTGCGGGACAGATATGAAGAGGACATACTTATGTTGGGATTCTTGAAAACAAATCTTTGGTTCAGCTTGTCTTCCGCCCAGTCCATCTCGCTACCAATAATGCTGAACAAGGCCTTGCTGTCTATGAGCACCTTGACTCCGTCTTGCTCGACCATCTCATCAAAGGTCCCGGGCTTTTCGACATATTCCAAGTGGTACGCGAGACCGCTGCATCCGCGATTCCGTACTCCAACTTTGATGAGTTTTGGCTCGGGTTGGTCTAGCATCGTTCGAAGCTGCTCTACGGCCGCTGGTGTGAGTTTCATCGCCGCTTTTCGCGCTTGCAACTTTGAGCGTGGCCGTGCAGCTTTCGGCTTCTGTGTGCTCGTGGTTTGTTCCGTCGCGGTCGGTTCTACAAGCGGAGCTGCCGTTGCCTGCTTTGGCGGCGGCCGGGTCTCGTGAACCTTGGGTAAAGCCTCTGGGGGCGATCGGTGTCTCGGGAATATCCTCCTGGTTGTAGTTGCGAGATGTGGAAGTCGGTAGAGAGTATGATTGGTAGGCTGAGGCGAATGACCGAGTGGCCGGAAGCTGCCACAGTGAGTGGCAACTTCGTCGCGACGCGACGCGAGCCAGCAGAGCATGTGCACTCATCTCGACAGCATGTGTTCAGTGAGGTGTGTCGTAGAAATCGCTCGGGTGTGGTTTCTTGCGATCGGTTGCCGCTTGTGTTGAGATCCGAGAGTTTGTTGTGCAAATGTGCATTTTCGACAGTTAGGCTGATGACAAAGAAAGGTATGATGTGATGTAAGGGCATCGGTAACCGTGTGGCAATTGGTAATGCCGTGTTCGGCCGAGCCAATCATCACCCGCAAATTACTAACTGCTTGTACGTGATGCCCCGGCATGGACTGTTAGTGGCTATGTCTTCGCAATTGCCATCAAAATAAAGGTACATTGATTGTACATGGATTAAGGTCATGAATATTCTACTCCTCCTTTGTTCATTGTCGCCTTTTCTCGAATCTTTAGAGGAGAGGAGGAGAGTTCGGTCGGTGATGAGAGCGCCAGCAGCTCCACTTTGAAATGACTGCTACCCTGCACCGCAATTAACTGTCTTCCGTTTGTACTTGAGCCCATACTCTGGGATCGCTATCACCGTTGAACCTCAATATACTAAACGCTGTCGTTGAATTAACACGGCAACAACCTCCGCGTGAAAGACGCCCGTAGCGAGTGATTTAAACAAGGGGACAACCGCCAATCTCACTACTCCATGGAAGAGGTGACGAATTGTGTTCATACCAACGTGACTTGTCACGATATAGGCTAAATCATCTTTTCTACCGTACCCGCCCAGCTACATAAGACTGTCGACAAGTTCTCATGCGCAGTATCGTTGAATCAAGGTGTGGACACACAGGCCTCCCCGTGCCATGGTGCTGGTCACAAACTTTTGTCGTCCTCCATTGACCACCTTGCCGTTGCCATCAGATAATTGTGAGGCGCTATGCGTGTAAGGCGCGGTGCACGCAGCGGCTAGCATTGACGCATCTTTGGGTCCATTGCGGAATTCCGTTGGAAGGCATTAGTTTAGGGTGCTAGTTACGCACAAGGGTGTGCTTAATAAATAGGTATCCATTGTACGTGCGCAAAACGAACCACCACACGCGTTCGAACAAGTCGTGGTTCTGCCCTATCGGCAAGCATTATCATCATCATTATAATGGCAGAGAAGAAGTCAAGCCGTGCCACAAACCCGTTGTTGGGAACCATTCGCAAGAAGTTACTTGGTGAGCAAACGCCATCCCCTATCTAGAAAGCGAACTCGCCTCGTTTCCTAGCCATTTGCCGCGAACTTGGCAAGGGTTAGTCCCCCTGCCGGACGGCCTACAATGTAGAACTGGACAAGGGCCCGGCGACCTGCTGCCGGGCTGGTCTACGAGTGAAGAAAGTGATGATAGAAAAGGGGCCAGGAATAGCTTGGTGAATCAATGCTTCCTTCCCTGTGATCTGCCCATTATCACCAGCTCTGGTTGCGATGCGGCCGAGCACCGAGTACGGAGTACTGATCACGCCATGTGATGGGTTTGTTGGTGAGCACCGAGAAGTGTGCCTGCCACCTACCTGCCTGGCAACTGCTTGCCAGCCCAAACCCATGAAAGAATCCACGAGATGAACAGCCAGCTAGATATAAGTTGGCCGCCCTCTTTCCCCTGCGGCAGCAGCTTGGTAGGCCCGGAGCGATTTGCCGGCCGAGGTCGCAAATTTTCTTCAGCGCACTGCAAGGATCCCCGGGTTTCTTGCAGCATCCGATAATTGGTAGAACCGTTGTCGAGCCGAGGTTTCCGGTTCATCGAGCGTGGCTCCAAAGAGTTGCTGCATCGGACGCGACTTATTGGTCATGATCGCGGCTTATGTACTAGGTTTTCTCCAGCTCGTAAATTGGAGCATGAGCAAGGTTCTCTGTGGGAAGCCAAAAGCGGGCTGGAATGAAAGTCTGACTCTTTGTTAGTGAGAACTTGAGCGTGCGGAATCGCTGGGTTACTTACACGATAGGTACACGACAACTTCGCACGCGAGATTCCGAAGTCGACTGTGGAAGGTGAAAAGATGATCGAGACATCTTCATTCTTTTGTAGAGAACACGCTTCGAAGACAGATGGACTAATATTCTTCGTTAATCTCACGTAGATCCTGCAATCCGTACACGAACATGTCTAGGTCTGTCTGGATCGAGTTCGAACCGGAGACAAGCCCAGACGAACGGGACCGACGATTCTCGGGGCCGAATGCCGGCCTGAAAATTGCAAGTTTTCTCGCCGATTTCTTAGTCAGATGTAACAGCACTGGGAAGGAAGTCCACACTTAACAGCGATTATGGATGCCTAAAAGCTGGGATGGCGTTCGGGTTCGGGTCGTTCAACTGCAACACGAACCTGAATGAGATGGCGGCATGTACAAATTACGCAGGAACGACACTAGCAGACAAGGCGAGGCATGCGAGCAGGGGGAAATATCCTTGCCGGGAGCTAGTGAGTAAATTGAATGAGTTGAAATATTACGGAGTTCGGATGGTTGAAGACACACCAACAAATGGCGGAACAGCGGAGATTCGCCCGTGTGAACTGGTTGCAGTGGGCAGTATTCTTCTGACCTTCTATGTATTTCTCTCGCCGGCCTTGTTGATTGATTGTCTGTCGGCTGTCCTGATGAGCCAACTTGGCATGGTACCCTGACATCTTTCCAGGGGACGACAACTGAACTCTGTGCCTGGGCCACCAAACGCTTAAGTCGTTGTAATTCTTGCCGGGTGCAGGGTCTGTGATGGAGGTCCTCCTCCAACATGTCTGGCATCGTCGTCGCGGCGCCTTTACGAGGTTTGTTCTATAGAAGGGTTCCAAGTAATTCCTAGCCTACTACTGTCTCTGTCAATTAATGCCTCACTTGCGCCAAGTACTTGTATGGACAAATTTATCCCAGAAGAGCAAGGAAGGAAATCACAATTCAGCGGCTGCAGAAGAAGACCATTCATCACTCATGTGCATGGTTGGGTTTAACGCCGTTTCAATCGCCTAGACGTCCACGTTACGTTGTGATGGCATGTCACACGTGGAACGCGGAATACCCATCAATTCGCCAAACGAAGGTGGTTCTTGATACAACGTGTGAATGCATTTCTGGATGGAACCTAACATGATAGGATAGATATTAATTAAGCCACCTCCAACTTTCTGTAGGACACAGAGCTTCTCAGAAGCGGCCCTCGCTGTTGCCGCTGTCACCGCCAACAACCTCGAGTCTGACGGTCAATTGGACAGATTATTACAGGGTGCAGTGTGACGGAATCTCAACGCAGAAGCGGTCCTGAGATGAGAAATCTTGGGTGGAGATTATGAACATAAGGACTCCTCCTGCTTAAGGAGGAGGCCACGAGAGGCAGAAGATGACATGTCTCACAGTTGCTTTTTCCAAACGAAACATCACACTATCCGTCCCGACATGTGTCGCACCCTCTTTTCTCCATATCACGACAGACGGACCAGTCGGGCAATTTTCAGTGACGCTGACGCTGGTCGTCGCTCAATCAATGGCTTACTTAGTGCTCGCCATCCGTGTCCGAGCTGCCGCCCCTTCCCCGCAGGAAGCTGGCACTGCCAAGTATTTATTTGTACCAGAACAGTACTCGAGGTTTTTGACGAGAACAAAAGGGAGGTGGGAGGTTTCGAGAAGACGTGAACTTGTGCGTCGTTGAATCGTTGCGATCAACAACAACATGGTCAATTCAAAACAATCAAAAACCCCGATATCAAGACAATTTGGTGTCCGGAATAAAATGTCATTACGACCCATTGTGGAACACGCCTCTCCTGTTGGTCCGGCCACACACATGCGATGTCTCGCAAACGGGGTGCATGGAGCAAGATAGGAGGTTGAACAAGCTGCTCGGAGAGTTATGGACGCGGGCCTTCTGTACAACCACGCATCATTCCAAGTTTAGTCGACCTGCGAGATAGATGCATGGTATCTGCTCCGTGCGGTGGGATGCCTTGATATCTGTGCGCTAATGCGTGATGGCATATGGACTGGGGAGCTGTACGTTCGTGGCTTTAGTACTCCGTAGCCGCATCTCCTTGTCTGTTCGCACAGCAAGCCTCCATGCGCTTCATGTACATGTAGGGGTGACCGTTCGTGGAACCAAGGATTTATCGGCAGGGTATCCGTGCGTGTAGAGAACGGGCAGGGAAGAAGTCTGCCAGTCTCAGTCGCAGTCACAGTCGTCAAGTCCTGCACGTCCTGCACAAGAAGAGGTCAACTGGAGGGAGGAGGAGGGGAGGGAGGGCCGGCCAGAGGTAGTAGAGGTGGTGGGGATTTGTGGACGTCATTTTTCCTTCTCCCAGTCACCCGAGGGGGCTTTTTAGTCTCGTTCTCGTCTCGTGTCTCGTCTTGCCGTGTCTTGCGTGCTTCGCTTCCTTTTGGCTCGTCCAATGTCAAAACGTACCAACATGGCTAGCGCATTCTTTTGGAAGACAGCTGGCACACCGTACTCGGCACAGGCAGGGATGATAGTGAAGAGGGTGAGCGTTGGTGTCATCCACCTATATCTATCCTATCATAACCTATCCTGTCTAACCCTCACATCTGAAGGCACATCTGAAGGCTTGATGCTTTGATTCGATCATGACTTGATGATATTGAGCGCAAACAGACCTGAGCCCGAAGTGCCCGCAACCCAGCTCCACCACCCCCTCTCAAAGTTGCATGGCGGTTGCTACTACCTTGCCTTTAGTTCACAAGGGGAATTCGTTTTGCTGTTGCTGTGCTGTAGCTGGCGATGCACTAGCAATCGAAGTTTGGCTTGTGTTTGATACTTGGGCACCGCACTGACTCGCGACGGTTAGTGTCAAAGATGCGAAGATGGTGTTCGCAGTATTACCAGGAATACGGGCGATGATGCTCAGACTGCTGCCGCAACACCTGTGGCAATTCCTGTGAAAAGAAAAGAAAAAAAGAAAAAGGGCAAGTAAGTGACAGACAGGGTAGGGTGTTGGGCATAGTACAGACGAGAAGACGGAGCACCCCTGAGTACGGAACAACACAGTGTGAAAGTTATAACTAGATAGGTTCAATTCGATCACAATGCTGAGATAGTCTCCTCTCACCCTTGTCCCGCTCCCTTGCTCCTGAACTGACGACGACGACGACGACGACGACGAGGGAGTGGCAAGGTGTGTGTGCCCAACGCCCATGCTAACGCCGCCGAGGGCACGAGGGGTTTATTTAGCCCTCCAAGACCATTACGCCGATGCACCGCGTGGGCGTGGTGCAGACCAGGTTGGTTAGCTTCGTTGGCTTCCAGCCAGCATCGTTGCCATCGGCACTCTGCCGGGTCGCCCGTCCCTTTGTGGATGGATGGCTGTGGATACCGTCCAGACTAGAACAATAACACGATAAATCATCTCCAGTTGCTCGTTTTGGGTCCGCGCTCTGTGTCTCTACTCTCTACTTGGGTTTCTTTGCTTTGCTGGAAGCTGATTTGGTCGGGGCCCATCTTGGATGCACCTGGCATCCTTCCTCTTTCCCTTTCCTGCGCGTACTGAAAAAAAAAAAAACTCAGGACAACGAAGAGAGAAACAACTTTCCAACGATCCTGTTCCCTGAAAACAAGCTTCACTGGTCGACCATTCTGTTTTTGTAACTTCACCGCTCTGACGCTCGATGCAGCATCGGTGGTCGTGTTGCGTTGCCTCTCTCTCCCTTGTCGAGAGACAGACTAATTACAACGGCTTGCCGACCCGCAAAAAAGGGCGACGAGGGCCTGGTCTTTCCACTCGCCCCTGCTCCGAACTAGCTTTGCAACTGCTCGTCATTTCTTGATAATCATCTACCATCTCTCCCTCTCTTTCGCCTTCTTCGTTGCAAAACCGCTTGACCAGAAGCTGTGCTCTCACCAGCTGTCATTTCTTGTTTGCCAGTGTTTGTTATGCTGCAATTGAACCTGCAAGCTCGGCATATAGGATACGCCGATTAGCTCTAGCTTTTCGATAATACATTATCATCAGGTAAGACACTATTTCTGGGCGTCTTCTATTCTTTCACCTTCCCGACTTCTTTCTGGCCTCGCGGTTTGTCGCATGCTGCTTCATTGGAGGGCTTTTCATAATTCCGGGACCAATGCCGAAACCACTCAGAGTAGGCCCGGAGTTACCGAATCTTCAACATGCCACTTGCATTCCACGGGATCCTATCTTGCTTGCCTCCACTGGCTCATTCCAGACACGAACCCTGCCGGCTTGCCACAACATCTCCTGGCGCGTCATGCAATATCTAATCGTTCAATCTTAATTTAGCAGATTCTGGCTCAGCCAGCTCATCGATTTCGTGATCAGCGGCAACCGCAAATCGCAATCCCGTGTTAGCCTCTTCGCTACTATCACCTGAAGGAACCGTTCAAGCAGGCTTCCGCCTCCGAGACGCCTTTTTCTCAAAACGAAACTCGCCTCGGCACACATAGGTTTTCAAGTGTCGCGTGGTTTCGGTACGGACACGGCGCTTTGACTCGTACGACCTGGTCGGTGACGACTGCTGTGTCGAAGCTGTTCTACACTAATAATTTGATCTGCCGGAGCTTGATGCTCTCGGAGCGCACTGGGTGCCAAATACAACAGCAATGCTGAGTGACCTATCTCTGGGAGCCAATACTCGCACGGCTCATGACTTTGCACCTTACCAACAAACAGATGCGGATTCATATGGATCCCAGAATCAACACACAAAATTATACCCCCACTCACAAATGACTCCTCCGACAACTCCAAACGGGTCACAGGAGAATCTTTCTCCAGAGCCAACAGGGCCACCGATCTTTCACAACTTCCTAAGAGCGTTCTATCCATTTCACCCCAGCTATGCCATCTCCGATTCTAGTGTGACCTTACCATTGGAAGAGGGAGACGTTGTATTAGTGCATTCAGTTCACACCAATGGATGGGCGGATGGAACGCTGCTGGCTTCTGGTGCAAGAGGATGGCTACCGACTAATTACTGCGAAGCCTACGAACCGGAAGACATACGAAGCCTACTCAAGGCTCTACTGAACTTCTGGGACTTGCTGCGAAGCACATCTGTCAACGACAGCGAGATATTCAGGAATCAAGAATTCATGAAGGGCCTGATCGCTGGTGTTCGATTTCTCCTGGTATGTTACGATCAGCTACAAAACAATGGTACATCCGAGGAAAGCACGGAGAGTGTAACTAGGGTTCGGCGGCATCTCACTTACATGTCTTCAGGAACGAACTGGCTGCCTCAATAGAGAGTCGACCATTGTGCAACGAAGTGATGGACTTCGCAAAGGCCGCAAGTCACTACTTTCGGAACTATCGTCCCTGGTCAAAGCCGGGAAACGCTTGCAAGAGAGCCAAAATGGTACACTGTATCCTTCAGAGGATGCAAACGACATTATCGATGAAATGATCCTTCGAGCTTTCAAAATTGTTACAAATGGTGTTCGGTTTCTCGACGCCTTGGAAGAAGAAAGGAGGGCCCGAGTTCACGCTTCGGTGACTGTCATGGCTACTGTAGCTGAGGAGTCCTACGTCCCCCTACACCCCTGCAGACCGAGCTACATTCGACGATCATAAGCATGGAGAACCAAGTGAACCAAACTCTCGCACCACAATAACAGATGAAGCTGCGTCAACTGCCGCTCATGCCGCTTCGTTGGAAGCACATGAACCCGCTCGGGGTCTCATGGCCACTGGAACAAGCGTGGCTCGTCACTCAACGCGCCGGTGAACACGAACCCACCCATCGTCTCCAACCAGAACCGAAACTCGCAAGGTAGCTGTCACAACCATCGCCTATCTTCGGGAATGGCACACAGGGTGTCGCTTGCGGGGCCATCACCTTTGTCAAGTCCGCAACACCTTGTCTCCGAAAGACTCAATCGCAGTCACGACAAGTTTCTCTCCCATCTCGGCTCCTTCATCGGAAGATTACATCTGCAATCACAATCTCGACCAGAATTAGCCCTAGCCATCAAGCAGTCTGCTACCTCTGGTGGAGAGCTTCTTGCTGTTATGGACAGTGTCTGTCTTTACAACAGTTCCAGCGTCGCAGCGTTGAGCAAAGTTCGTATTGCCATGTTCGAGCGTATCCAAATTCTTGTCTTATGTGCACGGGACACGCTAGTCAATGCGGCCACCGAAGGTGCGGACATGATCATGCCCCATGACAATGGTATTTTGCTTACGGCGGCCACCGGCTGCGTTCGGGCTGCTGGCGAGTGTGTGGCCAAGACGAAAGCTGCTATTGAAAGAATCGGGGACTTCGAATTCGAGTTCGATGGCTTCTCGCTAGGCATAGACCTAAGCATACTTGACGTCGCCGAGGAAAGGGCTAGAACTCCGTCCGTCGTGGAGCAACCAGAAATGCTAGGCAGCACTGCTGAGTCTTTCGAAACCTGCGAGCCGTCCAGGACAGCATTGAGACAACCACTCGCGAACACGACCGATAAGCCTCTTCCCCGTGTGCCACGCCTCACTATACATGTCAATGAGACTGCGCAACACGGGGGCTCCCCAGCTTCTTCGCGGCCATCATCGGCACATGAAGACAACACATCAAGCGTCGCATCTTCCGTATCATCAACCCGCCCTGCACTGCCACCTCTTCCCAAACTCACAACATCTCTGAATACATGTGAAGCAACCAAGTCCGCCATCGACATGTCCGCTATCGAACAAGACCAACATGCCTCTCGATTTGACAGCCTCGTCGCTTCCAGCGCTGGAAGCAGTGGCACGTACCTCAGCAGGGACTCCGAAACTAGTATGGTGTCTCAGACCTCAACTCGCGCAACAACTCCAGATCACTCTCTAGCACCTCGCAGCCAGCCTTCTCTCTCCAACTTGAGCGTCGCGGGCAGCTTCTCGCAAGCCGATGACCAAGACGATGTAGAGACGAGACTCCTGGAGAAGACATTTGCTCACGAGCTCATGTTTAACAAAGAGGGCCAAGTGACTGGCGGCTCCTTTCTGCCCTCGTCGAGCGGTTGACAACCCACGAGTCCACCCCAGACGCCACATTCGTCTCAACCTTCTTCCTGACTTTCCGGTTGTTCTGCCGCCCCGTAAAGTTAGCAGAGGCTTTGATGGAACGGTTCGATTACGTGGGCGAATTCCAACACATGGCAGGTCCAGTTAGACTGAGGGTTTACAATGCATTCAAAGGCTGGCTTGAATCCCATTGAGAGACCAGACTGATCGCGAGGCTTTGAGGATCATTATCCCCTTCGCTGAGCTGAAACTGACGTCCGTCTTACCATCTGCTGGCCGAAGGTTGCTAGAACTCGCCAAGAGAGTTTCTGGGGATGGTTCTTTGGTGCCCTGACTTGTGTCATCTATGGGCAAGACGAACACAGCCATAGGACAGTTCGTTCCTGCAGACACACCCTTGCCCTCGCCCCTGATTTCCAAGAGTCAGCAGCACCTTCTCACCTCATTCAGGACTGGGGGAATGGTCCAACCATACTTGACATCGAACCTCTGGAGCTTGCCCGTCAGTTGACCATCAAACAGATGGGCATTTTCTGTGCTATATTGCCCGAAGAGCTCCTTGCTTCGCAGTGGATGAAGAAGGGTGGCATCGACGCGCCCAACGTCAAGTCTATGTCGGCCCTGTCAACAGATATTTCCAATTTGGTGGCCGAAACCATACTACAGTACCCGGAGATCAAGAAACGGGCTTTGGTCATCAAACAGTGGATCAAGGTGGCTCACCACTGCCTTGAATTACACAATTACGACGGGTTGATGGCCATCATTTGCAGTCTTAACAGTAGCACAATCAGCAGACTGCGCAAAACTTGGGACGCCATCTCTGCGAAGCGCAAAGAGATGCTGCGACACCTTCAAGAAATTGTGGAACCAGCACAGAACAACAAAGTATTGAGAACTCGTCTCCATGATCATGTCCCTCCATGCCTTCCATTCCTTGGCATGTACCTCACCGATTTGACGTTTGTCGATATTGGCAATCCAGCCACCAAGCAAATGTCAATGGGCACGGACTCTGATGAAGATGGCTCCGGCGGCCTGACTGTCGTCAACTTCGACAAACACACGCGCACAGCAAAAATCATTGGAGAACTACAGCGCTTTCAAATCCCGTACCGTCTCATGGAAGTTGCCGATCTTCAAGATTGGCTATCTGCACAGATTAGGCGAGTTCGCGAAGGTGATCCAGGCAATGTTCAAGTTACCTATTATCGAAAGAGCCTTTTGCTGGAGCCACGTGAGAGTGCCTCTCGTCGAGAGGCAGAACCACCAACACCGGTCTCGTCTCATACGGGAGCCTCTCGAGGAGACCTTTTCGGATGGATGACACGGGACCGCAGTCAAACTGCCACACCGGCTCAATGTTGAGGCATCTAGCACATACCCGATGTCCAAACTATCACATTTTACCCCTGTGAGGCAGGCATGGCTGCTATGCATCTGCCTCGACAATGGCATCATGATCGATTACAGCACACGCACATACTTTCCACTATTTTTCCTGTACCTACCATCTTTCTTTCTTGATACCCCTGCTTTATTATTATAGTGATTTTTTTGTTTTCGTGGCTTATTCTCTCTTCTGGGTTTTGTTTACCTCATTATCGAAGACGCACCGGTCGCTTGGATGGGCGACATTTGGTCGCTACAATTCGTTCATGTTTCAATAAGCATCATAGCGTTTTTTTTTGGAGTACCAACACCACGTTCACGAACCGTTGCAATGCACAGTCTCGAGGATCTTATGCACTTACGATCGACACACCCTAGCTTGTTGCTATATCAGAGTGTGGAAGTGGTGCGACAAGGCTCTGGCAACACATCAAGGAGCATAGAATTGCAATCTTTTGCTACAATAACGCTACAAACGCTGCAGAGCGGCTTGTTCGTTTGTTGCGCTTAGGCGCCTTACAGGACCGGGTTTATTTTCGCAAATTCAAAAATGGAGGTTGGGAAAAGTGGTATTGCATATTTGGGCCTTTTTTGTTCTTTTTTTCAGGTTATGGGTGAGAATCAATTTTTGTTGGTTGTGGAAATGCACAGCGCGGTTGTCAGGCGTCAACGGGTTGATTATGGGAAGGTTTTTGTTTTGTTTTAAAAATTGGGTCAAGATGGTTGGCATTGCCCAGGAAACAGCGACAATGATGAATTGGGAGAAAGCCTTGTGAAACAAATGGTCGTTATTATGCTCTTCTAGCCTAGTTTTTATTGTTTGATAGAGCAGGTGAGCCCCTCACTCCCTGGTGTTCGACAGGATTAGTCCAACAGGATTAGCACCAGCGGGAACCCCACGGTCCTCGCATGTAACAGAATCTTGAAATTCTCTTCCTATTTCAAATGACCCTGCCGTGAGGTGTACTTGTGCACCCTGACTTCAACTCGCCGGAGATAATGTCCACTCGCTTTCCCACCTGCTTTTGGTTTGTGGTCTGCTCATATCAAAACGATAAGCCGATTGCTTTCGGCAGCTGAAAGAGATTTTTTGGTACAAGCAAGCCAGTCAACACACAACCACTCGCTAGGCCTCGCCCAGTCTTTCACAGGGGGTAAAAATTTAGTGCCGGGCTTCGAGGTGGTCCTTTCTATTGTCCAAAATGTCCGGTACAGAATTTGGGCGATAGCACAGTACATAAATCCACGCCCACCTTATTCGCACGATGCACACAAGTCGACTCCACAAGGTCAGCTTGAAAGCATCCAACAGCGTCACAAACCTCGCTTGTGACGGTGGTCCTCTGCATATTGGTTTCTCATGGAGGCATCGCCCTCACTCGCCAGCCTCCACCAGAGGTATTCACTCCGAAGATCATAGAGCTGTATTCAGCCCTTTTCAAGGTTTGCTGCAACTCCGTATGGATGTGCAAACACATGTCGGCAATCCTTCATGACTGACCGACCCATCTTGCCCGACAGGATGACTACGATGGCGAAGAAAAATCCGATGGCTTCTGGAGGGAATTTTTCCTGTTACGACCGGACCGTCAGAGCCTACGAAACCTGCTCAATGATATTTCCCCATCAGACGTGCTTTTGTTCGAGGGACGGACAAGAGAAATATTGAGCAAAGCTATTGCAGCTGTTAAGACGGGCCAAGGTCTTGCACCTCAACATGCACTAGACGTAAGACAGAATCCTGGCCATTCAGAAAACTCCTGAGCTAAATCCATGCAGACTTTAAGCATCTTTCTTTCTTGCCTCCTTTCCAAGAAATACCCCATCCGAGCTCCGACATTATCACTATTCTGGCTGGCCTTGACCATATCGACGCCGTCTTTACCGATTTTACAAGCACTCTAGATTCAATTGTTCGAAATCGGGAATCTTGTGGGTGTTCATGTTGTGACCAGAAAGCTGTGAGCTGACACTTTGACTCAGTAATCACGCGACACAAAGCGATCAAAGTGCTCCTTGCCGTTGCCGCAGGCGCATATCAAACAACTCTTCTCACATATTTGATCCAAAGAGACCTGTTCCCAGCTGTCATAAAGGTATTTCTGCTGTGTTCCTCGGGAGAGAAACTTTTTACGAAACAACTTCTCATTTCGCCGTTGGACAGTTTGTGCAAGATTCGGAAACACTAGGCCATGTGCTAGAACCATTTATTCTCTTGGGAATTTTGGCCAGTTACAACAAATTTGAATTTCAGAACCCCTATCAAATTCGACTCAAGGATTTCGTCAACGAAGCTACGATTCAGAAAATCATACATTGTGTTGGGTACACTTGCCAAGCACTTAGGCTGGACTATATCGACGTTCAAGACGATCTTCCTGAGGGCTGGACACTCAGTAATACCTTGAATTTGATTGGCCTTGGTCTTGTGCTACGGGGGCCAAAGCCTGAGAAGAAGCCAGTGTACGATGCAGACACCGCAAAGCAGCTATTCTCCAATCTGTAAGTAAGCCCTCATGTGATGTGACTTCCCAGCAGTATGTTTCTTAAGTGCTAACCAGCTGATAGACCTGATGAAAATGCAGCCATTCTACTAGCCACGTATGATTTTGCTCATGTGAACAAGTTGTTTTGCTTCAATTTCGTGTCGTTGCCTGGTGAGCAGGGCAATGAACGGCCCATTGCAAGCTACTTATCTCTCACATCGTACTTGCTCCAGCACGCACATTTGTCACATCGGGCCTCTCACTACGCACATGTTAACCTCATGGTCTTTCGCTTACTCGTCGAAGATCCAATTACTGTCAAGAAGATGTGCAGCGATGAGTTGAAAGCCTCAGTGCGATTGTGTAGACAACGACAACCGTTCCTGCCATTGATGAAGGGAGAGCGAGTGCTCTCAGCCAGTTTTCTTGACTGTATGATTGACGGAATCAATCACAACTTGAGACGTCGCCTAGACGTTAGTCTCTATACACTGTGCTTGGGTATCCTGTTACGGATCATCTCGTACCTCTCGCGATCGAAAACGCGGCTCACCTATCACTGGCCAGAGTTTTTCAGGTCTCTGCTGTCACTCGTACGCTTCTTGGCGACCTACACGTCAGACCTGAAAGACTTGACCCATATCAACACGCTACTTGACCATGTGGTCAACCTCCTCGCGCTATCACTGTCCGCTGGGGAAGCCTTCTTGCCGACCCCAGCTGCGTATGACGACCTGTTCTACAAAATTGTTGAATCAGGGAAGTTCTTGCCAAATTCAAAGAAAATTATGGATTGAAAAATAGGAAAAGCAACTCAATTGATACGCTCATCAGCGTTAGCACCCATTACAAGCAGATTCTATCTGAGGGAGGTGGCTCAGCAAAAAACAAGCCAAGCAACTTGACGTCACATCAGGTCACAGAGGTTATCAAACAGGGATACGAAACTCTGAGTATACAGGCGAAGGAAGGTCTAGACACCTGGGATAACTTTCGCGAAGCAGACGAAAGAACATTGTTGAAACAAATGGCTAGAGCATCTGTTGGTGATGCAAGGATAATGGTGGAAAAGCAAACATAGAGCGTTTTCGATAGATGCGAACACGACAACCAACTTTCCATGGAAAGAATGCTTTACAAAGCAAATTGCCCTGCGCAATATCAACAACCGTGCTGCGATGTTTGATGTTGGTCTCAGCATACCCGAGGATTGAAACGAGTCAATCATCGGAGCAAGTGTTTGATTAAGCCGAATGCTCGAGTTTCTCTGCAATAAGGAACGCTGTTGATAAGTCGAGGGTTTTGCGACCCAAGCCTCTTTCTATATAATAAGTGCACACTGGCAAATGACGAGATGAATCTCGTAGATATGTTTTATTGCCACGAGCGCACAGATCAGCTCACAATACACAACATACGACTGAAAGCCTCTGTCGATTTGTTGAGCACATTCTGTGTGATAGAATCTGCTACTTGGAGTATAGAATACTCTTTTAAACCTGTTGCACAGTAACACGAGACTTGGGCGAGCCGCCCGAGGCAGGAACTTGTATCGCTCATCAGCGGAAACTTGGTCGTCCAAAACCAAAATTTCAACTCATCAATCACAGAGAAGTCAGCAACGCGGAAGGCGGATTTCTCAAAAATCGCATCAAGGCGGGTAACCAGTCGTGCGATTTCTCCCCGAGTCCACCCACCTAAGCCATCGCAGCTCGCTCGGCGTTTGTACTCCGCGTCTAAGCGAGAAGACGAGGTTCCTATACAGACGATGCCAAAGAGTCTTCTTCTTCTTCAAAACGATGGGGAGATGCCTTTGAACGGACGCCCCGAATGTAGAGGCAGATTTCTATCTATTGGCTCGATACGGCATGAGAAAATTGCCTAGTTTTAGTTCTCCCCATTCATTTGTCGTGTTGGACGGTCTGACGATATATTCTCCAGAGCAGTCATGGACAAAGCTGAACAATTCCAAGATAAGCGCAAATACAAAATCTTCACTGACATTCTTTCTCAGTTAGGAATCATCTTGAATCTCGACGTGGTATTTAATAGCTAACGTTGCACAATGCAGGTTGTAAGCGAGCTTCATACTTTGATATTTTAGACAAAAAAAAAAGTGCAAACATGACTGGGAAATTAGAAGGTGTGGTGAAGAATACGTCTCCAGGCTGGCCACGAGGCAACCTTGGCGCGGAAAGCGTTAATCTCATCCCAGTCCAATTCACGTCGGCCAGTGTCAACATCCATCTGCTCCGTTCGGAGCCAACCAGTTCGCTTCCAAAGATATCCAATGACCCAGAAGAAGAGGACAACAGGAAACGCAAGATAAGACTTGAAGAAGCCTTCAACAGTGCCCATGCCACTCTTGCCAGGTGGTGCGACAATGGCAGTATAAAACTGAAACAAAAGTGTTAGCAGATGCTCGAGCACGACGTGGAAATGCTACGGGAAAGGAGTGGCATATTACCTGGGCGATGAGAACAAGAACGCAAAGACTGAGGCCTAGCCAGGAGCCATAAACGCCACCGATAGCCTTAAAAGGGATCTCATCCAAAGTATGGCCGTTGTATTTCCAGGCCTTTCGGAAGCGGATGTGAGCCAGACAGATGGAACCCCAAGTGAAGAGCGCGGCAAGTCCAGACAAGGCCAACAACCAGTCAAAGACAACAGGGCCCTGGTTATTTAAGCTGACAAAACCGAGAAGTCCACAAATAAGGATAGAAGTAACGGCCGGGAGGGGGCGACCGGACTTGTCAATGTAGGTGAAGAACTTGGGAGCGTAACCTTGCTGAGCCAATGCCACCAGGGTTCGCGATCCGCCATAGACACCAGACACACCAATGGACAAGACAGAAACCAAGATTACCACATTCATGAAGTGGTCGAATCCCTTGAGACCGGCGTACTTGCCAACCAAGACGAAGGGCGATGCCTTGACATCAGTAAAGGCTGAGTCTGAAAGAAGAGCAGGGTCATTGGAATCAATTAAAAGACCAACAAAGAAAAGACCGAGTATGTAAAAGATGGTGATACGCCAGAATACCTGCTTAATTGCGCTAGGCAGAGACTTAACGGGGTTCTTAGTCTCAGCAGCAGCAAGACCGACTAGCTCGGTCCCAGAGAAAGAGAAGGCAGCAGTGACGAAGACTGAGCAAAATCCTTTAAACCCGTTCTTGAAAGCGCCAGGGTTATACCAGTATCGGGCACCCCAATACTCATTATATCGACCAGAGCTGGGACCACCGCCGAGAACTAGGACGAAAGCGATGATCATGAAGATGACAGTAGCGCATAGCTTGAAGACGGAAGAGACGAATTCTTCTTCAGCATATCCCAAAGCACCGAACAAATTGATGATAATAATGGCAATCAGGAAGACGGCAATCCAGACACCGACCGAGATATCCGCGTTCCAGTATTGAATAGTGAGACCGCAAACCGTTAATTCGAGTGGCAGGACGACAGCCCATTGAAACACGTAGTTCCAGCCCATAGCGAAACCCCAGGAAGGATCGATAAAGCGAGACGAGTAGGTATAGAAACCACCAGAGACAGGATACATAACAGCGAGTTCACCAAGAGCGTAGACTGTGAAACACACGGCTTGTCAGCGAGAGCAGGAGTGAGGGGGAAAGGAGCGGCGAAACAGTTCAGTTGCTAATGCGATTCAAATAGGGGCACTACATACCGACATTGAACATCATGATACCAATGATCAGAAAGTCGACGAAAAGAGTACCGGGGCCCTGCAGAGAGACTGTTAGAATCACTCGGAAGCAACGGCTGGGCGAAAACAGGAACCGCCAGCGCTAGCGGAATGGAACGGGAAACTTACACCTTTACTGAGAGCACCACCAGAACCAACGAAGAAGCCAGCGCCAATTGAACCACCAATGGCAATCATGTTCAGATGTCTGGCGCTCATGGGACGCTCAAGCTCGACGTGACCTCTACCATAATGGGCCTTCTTGAACGACTCGATGTTCATGCCGTTTCGGGTCATGAAGTCGGCGTGGCGGGCGGTGCCTTCATTTTTACCAATGACATGAGAAGTGCCTTCCATGGTCGTGGTCTGACCCTTCTCCACGACGCTCGAGTCGACTGCCTCATCTTTGGACGACATTCTGTCGACGTAGGTTTCCTCACGAGCTCTGCTCCCTTGTGTATGGAGTGTATCAGGCAACAATACTCCAAGCAAGCACGAGGCCAGAGGGGGAAGGGAGAAGGGGAAAAAGAACAGAATTGGGTACGGAGAAAAAGAGAGAGAATGTTCACATCATCATGAGAGGGGAACCGTCTATCTTTAAGAAGAAAAGGCTAAACGACCTAGACTTCTGGACTTCTGGAAGCCATGTTCATGGGGGCTCAGCTTGGAGAGTGGAGGGACGATTCATTCATCGAGAAGGGGAGGGTGGGAGGGGGTGTGACTTACAGAGTCAATGGAGGCGGATCTGCCAAAAGCGCGGGCACCAGCCCAGCTTTGACCCTTGGAGCTGATGTAATTTGAGGGAGGGCCGGCCGGGGACCCCTATTTGGGAGAGAGGGGACGACGAGAAGTGGGAGGGAACGGGAAGCTTCCAAATTCGTGGAAGAGGCGTTTTACCTAAACGCTGACCGGCTTGGCGAGTACTCTCCGACGGCCAGTGCGAGGCATTATTGCAAGGCAGTTTGCCGGAGACAAGCAGAATCTTGATACCAGAGCAGAGACCATGTGGTGGGCTGAAGGATCAAGGGCAAGAGCTTCGAAGCATGCTCAACTATCGATGCAAGTCATCTAGGTGGGCTTGAAGGAAAAGGATCAATCAGTGAGTGCATGGAGGGCAAGCTACGGCGGCGATGTTGCGACGAAAAGCAACAGAAACAGTTCCCTCGGGCTGTTACAGTACAGCAGCCTGCTTCAAGAGAGAACACGAGATACCTGACAGGAGGATCTTTGCGTGTTTGCCGGTCACTAATCCCATGACATTCTATTTAGGCAAGGTGTGCGGAGAGCATCCCTGGAGGTTCTGTTCTTCTTCATTCTTTTGTATGATGGGCCTGGATCAGGCAGGGTAGACCCAGGTCTGGACCAAGACCGCACTAGTCATTTGTCAGTGGTTCATCAAGAGACCCAACGCGTTGCAGAATATTGTCTGCCGACCATGGTTGCAGCTCCTCCGAGAGAATCCATCCCCATCCCCCTCCTGGCCATGAACCAGCCTCTTGGGACCCCTGGTCAGCCACGGCTTATCGACAAATGAACTAACAAACTAGGCGTGGACAACGGTGGCGATAAAGGGGGCAGACTCGAAGAAGCAACCTGGCACGCGCGTCCAATCAGTATCGTCACCGGCTAATTCTGGAACTCTCGGATAGTGGCCCTGTTCGACGTTTGCTTATCTTGAGTGGACTTCTCCCGAGCGCTTTTGCGCGGGGGGGCTTGGTCCACCTTTTAGGCGCTCTTCCAGGACGTGCTATTTTGTCAAGGTTCACCGTCCCCAAAATCTCCACTCCCGGACTTGACCACAGGAGGATCAACATGAACGAACTGGTTCGGAGAATGGACTCTCGCCTGGACTAGCATATCGACGGCGCGGGGCTTGGCGATTGCTGACATGGTGAACACGGCAGCGTGAAAACACTACATAGGCATGAAGTTGATCGAGGCTTGCCGAGACCGCGGAGACCGCTGTCCCCAAATAACACAGGCGATTTGACGCCGGCGACGACCCAGACCCGGCCCTGGACGCCCGTCTGGCTCAGACTCTGGGCTGGGCTGTCAATGAGACTCGCACATGTTCCATATATGCTTCTACACCTTCCGTTCTTGGTTGTCGAGTCTTGGATGATATTGGTGCACGCGTCCAACACCTTGTCACGCCACGTCTTGGCTCGACCTCGACCTCGACGACGACGACGACGACGACGACGACGAACAAGACCACGCAAGACCACGCAAGACCACGCAAGACCACGAGCTGCAAGCTGCAAGCGTGACGGCCAAGCGCCAACTAGCATGGAGAGATATCTCAAGCAAGGGATTCAAGGATTCAAGCTTCTTATTCCGTGGATTTGCAGGGGATCTGCATAATTCCCAAACGCAATGGCACCCACCCCACCTTGCCATCCAACGAGCAGCCATGTCTGGATATCAGAAACAAAAAATCAGCATTTCGAAGCATGGTGTCCAAGCTGGTTAATGCGGATAGGGATGGATACCCACCCGATTGCCGTTGTGACTCATGTACTCGGCGATGGTTGGGAGAATACTGAGCCAGTTAATTACATGCATATATATATGCGTGCAGGGTGTGGTCGGGCGGAAGCTCGAACTACTCCGTACGGACTAAGTGATGACCAGAAATGTTCTGGAAAGGACATATCCTCGGCATGGGCGGGCACTTGGATAACGACGGCCTCTGTTCTGTCACGCCCCCTGCGAACAGGGTTGCCACCCACTGCTTGATACGTAGAGGCTGTCTGGCTGCGTCGGATGCGTTATCCGCCGGGAAAATTTCCTAGCTGCGTGTCCTGGCCGAGCGTGAAGTTGTTGTACTTTGTGTGTTGACTTTCGCCTGCGCACGACAAGGCGGACACAAGTCGAGGCTATCGAGGCTAGACTCGGACATCCAGGGCTAGGGCTGTAGGTAAGGTGGTAAGGTGGTGTTGTTGTGTTGGTACGCGGGCCCCACCCACAGCAAGCCTTATCTTTCTCGATATACGGAGTCTCCACAAAACCCCAGACTTTGACTGCTCAAGTGGATGTTGTATGTACATAGTACATGCATGTACGGGTGGTTCAATGGAATTGAAACGGCCTGCGCATAATCTTATCTCTGTCGAATCCATCCATCTAGTGTTCCCCACTTCTATTCGTTTTGATGTGTCACGTAAATGGGAAACTGCGGGGAGCCCTGGTCTGCCAATAACGCGAACCCAAGACGGTATTTTGCGTAGTTCTAGCAACAATGGTATGGCATATGGAGTCCATCGCAATTGCAACCATCATCCTCCGATTCAATAGCATGACCTTAACCTTCAGTCGAGTCTTGTAACAAAAGCGTTCGTTTGCGAGCAGCCAGCCGCTCATGAGCGCGCACCCCGCGTCACCAAGAACACGCGGGCACCCAGGATCCAGGATAACCAGGGCAACTTATCCCAAGCTTGGGCCTTGGGCCTTGTCCTCAGTAACAACAAATACAAGGGGGTCCGTCGACGGCCTTTTGTGTCCTGTCCCGTCCTGTCGTATCGAAGCCCCGGTCCTTGCGGAAGCATGTCGTGACTGCCGCCGGGTTTGCAGATAGATGACGTGATTGCGCAAAAGTAGGATTGTCGCCGGCTTTGCTCCTCGATCGAGGTTGCCTTCGCCGAGAATTGGAAGAAAGAAAGAAAGAACGATACAGCGTCCTCTCCGATGGTAAAGAAAGGACGCAAAACCCCGATCAAACGAAAGGCGAGGTCTCATCTCGGTCGAACCAGAGTTCATGGCAGATTCTCGACGAGTGGAAATAATTCTGATTCGCTGGATAGAGAGGCCTTCATGTAGAGTGTTGCAGACAATCGGATTTGATTCATTCAAACACGGTCCGCTGGGATACATGGCCTCCATCCCATCGTTACGTGGAGCATCTCTCGACAATCTTCTCGTTGTAGACTTGTAGCTGGCGAAGCCCGGCAAATAAGTGACATGGAGAGCAGAGGCACACCCGGGACTGACCCGGGACTGGAGCACAAGGCGGAGGTTTCATCATTGCATGATTCCTCTGCTATCAACATCTACTGACCGAGTCACGCAAAGCTTGGCATTGACAAGGGCACTCGTTTCGAAAGCAATCATCACCAAATCTGACATGTGTACACTGAAGGGTACACCTGGTTCGAGATAGTCCTGATCCAGGATGAAGCTTTTCATTTTATTTTTATTTTTAAAATTGCGTGCGCGATCGCTGTCAATGGATAAAGAAAAAGGTATCCGCGACTCCAAGACCTATTGCCCTCATTCCACGTTCGGACACACATCTGCGAGCTGGGCAACCAAATCCCCACACTTCCAAGAGCCTGGTCCATGTGAATTTTCCCAAGGCAGCGGCAATATTGCCTGCCAAGCAAGAAGCAAATTTCAATCGGCCGGTGCTTGCATATCAACAATTGTGTCCCTCCTCATTCCGCTGACACACAAGAGACGGAGGTGGCAATCCTCGTCAAGTTCATGTGCCGAGACGAAAATGGTACGTCTCCGGCAACTGGAGTCGCTGAAAGCTACTCAACGCCTTAATAGCTGATACTCGTGACTAGGGGTATAATACTGCGTGATTTCACAGAGTCATTTTGATGTTGCTGCGCTTGACGCAGCCCTTCCACTCCCCGCTGTCCCGTACCTGTTGTCCCGTTGTTTTCTGTCTCAACCTTCCCTCAACACCTTACCAAGCCACCATGTTTAGCCCAGAAGCGCGGCTCCGCCAGACTCGACAGCCTCAATTTCTGCCAAATCAATAGGCGCTCGTCGGAATCGGGCAGGCAGTTCAGAAATGTCGAACAAGACTCCACTAGGAGGGTGAATGGAGCCGAGTTGAGAGCCTGAGGAGCCACCAACACCGGCCTCGGCGCTACCGATGGTTTTCTGGAGGGGACCGTGCTGCTGAGCATGGTCACGGTAGGAGCTGAAGGAGGCGTGTCGGGCTGCGGACGAGTTGTTACCGGAAGCTGTGAACGACTCTGGCAATTGTCCGGTGGGGAGGCAGGATGAGGCTTGGGCGTGTGGTCGACAGATGCTAGCAAGAATGGTCAGTACGTTTGTTCCTCAGAGGACGAAGAACGCACGCTACCAGGCGTGAGGTTAGAAGGAAAGATGCTCACAAGGAATTGATCGCGGGCCAATGAATTTGATCAGAGGCGTGCGCTCGGCATGCGCTGCAGCCTGTCGGAGAGCTCTGGTTGCGAACATGGCTTTTTTTCTCTTCTTCCCCGGGTGTACAGCGACTGTGTGAGATCAGGGTGCGACAGACGCAAATAGGATGATCGATGAAGAACCAAAAAGACGGTTCTCGCGTACAGTTGACGGCACAGGAAAGAGCGCGTGAAAATGTTGGTTGTGGAGGCCGAGGTGGAAGAAGTGGTAAGACGGAAGGAAGGTGGGTGAAATGAGCATTCCTGAGGTGGATAAGATGGGGATCCATTATGTATAATAATTTTTGATAACGAGAACCGACTGATGGATTAGACACGGAATTTTCAGAAGCAAGCGCGATCCCGGGACGGGGACGGGACTGCAGTGCCACCCAGCACTAGCCCGCCCACTAGCAGCACCACGACGCTTCAGGGCAGGGGATCATCGTACCACTGGCTGCATGACGCTGCAAGCCCTGTCAGCGAGCAGCAAGCAGTGGATCCCAGGGCGGCGCATAGCCCATCGATTGGGCAATGGGGAAATATCGGACCAAACTCGACACCCAGAACGCGACAGCTGGGGAAGATGTGGAGGCGGCCTACCCCCTCTCCGAGTGTCGGAGGATGGCTTCGTCGGCGTCTACAGACATGACGAAAAAAGCCCGCGGGAATTTAGCTCGTCACATGCAAAATGACATTATGTCGACGCTCTACAGTACCTCGGCAGGTAGACACAATGTACACATGTTCATAAACGTAAACATATGGCACATTCATGTTATACGTAGATACTGTTTTATTCGACATGACATAGTTTACTCTTGTACCAAGTAATAACTGTTAACAAAATATGAAAAAAAAAACCTCACAATGTATATCATTGGCAATTGGGATGCAGAACGTTCATAAAACTATTGCTAAAGGATGCATTGTCTACTTTATACTCGTTGGGGGTTTGGCTGCAGAATTATGGTGCATGTACGGAGTAATCCCACTCAGTCGCATACCCTCTTACTTGAACCAAATGCTTATGGTTTCCCGATCTACTGACCCTCTCTGATTGTTTTCTTAACAATGTCCGAGCATTCCGCCGGGTCTTCAAAAACATGCCAAGCGTGACGCGGGACGTCTTTGAAAGCTTTTTCGAATCTCTCCGGTTCATTCTTTTCGTCTATGCCAACTTCAGCAACATTGGTGGCCTTTCTTATGAGAATCAGACGAATCCAACCTGGCGAGGTCCGATACCTAAGTCAGTGGCAATCAGCTGCTTGTTCTAGACTTTTTAGGAGAGGGTTTTGATGAGCACATACATTTCGCCGTAAGCTTCGGGGTCTGACTGCGTTGAGTCTCCTATCACAATCATCTTTCTTGCTGGTAACCATCCGTGGATTTTCTTGATCCGGTCTACCTTGTATTCCTCCGTTCTCAACGTCAGCGCAGAAAGAAGACCAGCCACAGTTTTCCAACTCGAATCTCGAAGGATGAGAGTTCCCGCAGGATAGTACTGCTCGCGAAATTGCTTCAGGAAAGGATAAAGGTTGTAAGGAGACGCGGAGAGATAGAACCACGCAGTGTCCTGGGGCAGAAGTGACTTGATTTCAGCATAAAGCTCAGGCATTCCTTTGATCGGGAGTGGTGGGTTGATAAAGGTCTCGCGCAGTATTCCAACTGGGTCGCTTGTCATCGTAACTTTGATTGTATCATCTACGTCTATTTTCTCATGAGTACCAAGCGGATCAAAATTGAAAGAAGAAAAATGCAGGACATGGGTGTTCCTACCGGATATGATGCCCCATCCATCTTCACCAGCATAGTACGTTTGCATGTCGGTGATACTTCCAGTGCCTGCTCCCAGTTTTGTCGATGTCCTTATGAGTGAACCCCTTTCACTGCTGGGGAGGTTCAGTATGTTCGAGGACAACCCATTCGTGCTGGATGGGCCGAGCTTCAATCTTGCTGACTGCTGAGTAGCGGTTATAGTTCTTGCGGGACAGACATCCCATAGGAACGGGAGAACCCTCTCCTCGACAGTCTTTCGCTCTGCCGCGTCATCTGTCAACCCGATAGCTTGAACTATACCCGATACCATGTCCATGAGCTTTTTCTTATCCTCACGCTCGAAAACGGCGGCTACAAACTCAGCTTGCCAGGACCCCGTGCGGGGAGACTTGAACGCCGTGTTGTCGAGGAGCCAGACAATTTCATCGTCGGTGGCGGGTTTCGCGAAAGGGCGGAATATGTTGAGTCTGTTCAACCAGCTGGTGAGTCTAGGCTGTCCTTGGGCTAAGGGGACCCTTGAGCTTTTGGCCACGGTGAGGCTGGATTCGAACTTCTCGAACTTCTCGAAGTCCTTTTCCTTTCTTGTTCGCAGCTGCATCGCGCTGGCAAGATTCGAGGGCTGAATTCGTTGTTTGCCATTTTGAAACATCTCACAGCCCGGTACCTAGCCTGTCTTTTTAACATAAATTTGAGTCCAAGGTCAGATGGTGCGAACGTGAAGTTGTTCCCTCGTGTATGTCGGGTCCTGCTTGCTCTTGCGTTCAAGGTGTCATACGTCTGTCTACACGGCGAGTCTCGTGCACCTGAAGAATAGCTAGGACACACAATGCTGCCTTGGCCGGGGAAGGCTGAGCTTGAAGAGGTTGGGGTCGCTATCAGCCCCTCGTGACGACTTCTGGCCAAGCGTGACCAGATCATGACGGGACCCTAAAAGCTGGGCAATGAGATCACCCGGCTTATATGGAGTATTGCCACCGATTGAACTTTCCCATCAGGCTCCCAGCAGTTGCACTCGTCTTCATTTTTGACTTGGAGGCAGCCGCAACGCTGGATAGAAAGCAAACGAAAGTCTTCAGTCTGTCAAGCCTGCCGATTTTCTGTCCTTCGTTGGAATGCGGGGAGCAGGCGCTCTACGCGCTCTGCGCACTCAACGCCACAAGCCGTTCCCGCCAACCTAGTGGAAGCTAGGTTAGGTAATTTTGTTGATCCATGAGTAAAGTGCTTAGACTATGCATGGTCTCGCAATTCCGATCCCACCACTCAAAATCACAGGTACAGAATAAAACCTCTGCAGTATAAATGACAGGTCGATGACTTCGTGCTGGGCTACTCTACTGCTGGCCAGGTACAGCCCGCCGCTTGTGTTTCGGGTATGAAAGCCGCTGTGAAATACGCATCCAACGGGGTGAAATTATGGAGGTAACAAAAGTAACGAAAGTGGTCAAGTTGGAGCTACAACACGCGGACACGAGACCATATTGGTAGTGTTTCGGAGAAACGGCCAGATAGTCCTCCGTAGCAGGTAGTAAGTAGGACCAGAACCAGACGGACCCCCTTGGGATTTTATGGGGCTTGTCAGAACATTCCAGGATTCCAACCATGACGCCCAATTTGACACGATGGCTTTGCCATGACCATGACAATGACAGGCTTTTGATCTCGACATGAACACCGACTGTCAAGGGTCATCCGCGCCATAGAACGACCAGCCTTTTGCTTGTGCTGCACACCTGTGATCCGATACTGCGCTCCTATTCATACGACAAGTGCCACTACCATGGGCCGCCCATAAGTCCGTCGAGTCGCAACATGATTGCCTCGAAGTTGCTTCGGCTAAGAACGAAATTGTATCGAGCGAAGCGCATTGCTCGCATCGGATGAACACAACTTGCCACGTCATTTCGAGTTCAGTTGCTAGTGTTTTACTCCTGGAGAGCACCGAGGCCCGCAGATATGCTCTCCCATTTGCGCTTTCACCGAAGAGGCACATCAAATCCGTCATCTCCTGTACCAGAACACCAGCAGTCATTCTCGCCGCTAAGCGGTAACGAGTCGCCCCAGACCCTGGAATCTGCCTTGCCTCATGACGGAATCACACATTCTGCAACTACATCCCACGCGCCACTTTTACCGCCAATTGCGAGAGTCGCCTCCTCGGAATCCGATTCGCGGTACGAGAATCCAAGTACGGCTGGCCTGACTCCCGAAAACCGGCCACAACAGGCACAGCGCTTGTCTTACAATGGAGATTCAGGGTTTATTGGAGGGCTGCTTTACAAAACTATCGTCGGGACGTAGAAGCACAGCAGATGACGACTAGGATCGATATTGTGGATAGGGCAAACAACAGTCATCTCGAGGACATCTCACGACACCAAAATCACAACAATCAGGACGCAACCGCAGAATTCTCTACAAATGTGCAGATTACAAAAATGTCATCTTTCAGTACGCCGACAGATTTGCAGGGCTCTCATTCTTCGAACCTTGGACGACGACCGGCTGCTGCTAGGCTGCCTTCAGAGTCGCCCATGTTGTTGTCTAATCCCCAGTCGCTGCAAGCCTTGAGACCCAAAGGGGCAAAAAGGCCTTCCCTTCTTGAAAAACCCAATGTCAACACTCTTGATGAGAAGAAGAAACAATCAGCATGCGCCAGATTTGCATCCTTTGCCATTGAATAAGAAAGATGATGCACCAGCGTATGACCCTCGTATAAGAGGACACGAGTCCACGATTTCAGCGCACCGCGCAAATCCAGGAAGCACATACTACGACTCATTCAGCGACCCAAGTCTTGGTGGACGTAACCTCTACGGCTGTGACACAAAGTTTGACAGCATCTTCCTCTGTCGAAGGGGTTTCATCGGAAGCACAGAACAACGTCACAAAGTCGCTGAACGAATTCTCAAGTAGTCAATCCTCGAGGGCCATCAACAATGCGGCACAGAGTTTGTCAAGTAGATCTGTCTACTCCTCAAGCGACCAAGAACATCACGCAGGTGCTGACGTCTATGCAACCTACTCGGAAAAAGATGAGAGAAACCCTGTTCCACAACAAGATGCATCTGATAACACTGCACGCGAGAGGCCGGAACTCGGCCCTGGGAAGTCGTCATCCGTACGGAGTAGCCGGTCAAGGAATATATCTCTGTCGGAAATTTCGAATGCTGCAATTCCCAAGCACATGAAGAGCACGTCATCCAGGTTTAGCTTCGACATGGCAGGGGCTGCCAAGCAGGAGAAGCTGCTAGAGGAGCGCCATCGGCAGCGAGAGCTTGAGCGTAAAACAACCGGCGATGATAGCAATAGAAATTCGAGATTCGACGAGTTTGGCGAGGACGCTTTCGATTACGATGACATGATGGACGATGATGGCCTAGAAGAGAAAATTCCGGGGTCAACGCAGACCTCGAAGATGAAGACTTCCCAGGACTCGGTGCTCTTGATGTTGAAACCGACCCTGACAACGATCAAGAGAATTTTGCGGGCTTTGTGTTTCAGCGCTCGGATCCGGCGTCTACTTTGGCAAGTCCTTATAGCGCTGGCGTGAAGATGACTCCCCGAGACGGTGACGGCAATGTGATCGGATTTGCGATGTCCGAGGATACTCCTGGAACTTTGACATGCCCAATACCATCTCACACTCGCGGTTCGAATCGAATCGATAGTTGCGAGGATAGTGTCGCTGATTCGGGCATGCATGACTCTAATATAATCCCTCTTCCTCAACTTCATAATGAAGACGATCTATATTACGATGATGGCATGATTGGTCTTGAAGAAGACATTTCAGAAAATAATACGGCCTCACGAGAGACCAATGGACAGCCTTTTGACGAATCCATATTTGATGATAACGATACCGATCAGTTCGGACGTCCTGTTCCCGGAGCCTTTCAACAAGCCCAATCTTTGCGGCGGGCAACACACTTGAAGAGGAGTCTGATTTAACTTCACGCACGTCTGGCCCTTCAGCGGCCTCAAGCCCCACCACACACACATCCATAAGCGCGGATGACACAAGACGTGAAAGGCACCAAAATCTACCCAGAGAACCAGATGACGCAAGCCGCTTGCAGGACGCACAGTCTCTCAATGACGGGGATAAGTCCGTTGCTGCCTATCAGGCGGCTTTAGCTGCTGCTGCTCACAGAGCGGTTGCCACTGGGAAGTTTCAGCGGACTTCTTCGCCGTCCTCAGCAACTTTCCGCATAGAAGACGATCATGCCTTTGCGGTTGATGAAGATGACGAACTTCATGGTTACGATGAGGTGGACGATGATTTTGATTTTGGTGATGATGCCATCATCGCTGAGGCAAATGCAAGTGCATTGGCCAATGACTCAGACGGATGGTATGGCCAGGAGTTTGGATTCTATTCTGCACCGCCTGGCTCACAAGCTGCATCGCACGCTGCCGTTTCAGCTAGCCTCAAGGACTATGAATACGCCAATGGCGGCTTTTTCGGTCCTGGGGGCATGGATGGACTAAATCGAAGCACCAGTGGCAGGATGATCTCCCGCGAGCCCAATCTGACCCCTATCACAGAGAGATCCGAATACTCCAATCGGAATTCGCTAATGAGCTTGGGATATCCGCCTTTTAGCGCGTCGACCCCCATCGTACAAAGTCCGGGGCTCGCTCAACTTGCAATGAAGGCTGATACTCGGGACGATCAGATGACACTATCAGCACTTCTTCGGCTACGCTCCAAAGCTTGGGGTGGTTCACAAGCGAGCCTCGCTTCCAGTCGCGAAGGATCTCCGCGTTCCGAACGCGGTGACATTGCCAGCTTGTCTTGGTCGGCCAATTCGCTTGGGGCCGTCGGCCAAACCAACCACAGTCACAGCCGAAAGCCCTCGACATGTCTGGCTATAAGCTATGATGATGATGAACCCGACGGCGCAAGTGCTTCAGGAAGCCCTACAATGACCATGGCCAATACAGGCTTCGAAATTCGGCAGCAGACATCAATACCCGAGGAGGACACGACGCAAACCTTAGTTGGTGATGGCAACAATGAGTCATATGGACTTGTCCCGGGGCCTCACGCGACAGCTGATGATCCATCCTTTAACCTTGCTACTGATCCTTCCCTCATGGAACGATCAAGAAGAAACTCTTTCGATGTCACGGGCCAACCCAATGGAGAATCATTGAGCTCGTTTAATGGTCTCTCAGTCAGAGGTCACCGTCATAAAAGTTCGGTTGACAGTGTGTCTTATTCTCAAGAGGAGGACAGCGGGGAGACACGATGGGTGCTTGAAAGACGCCGCACAGCAGAGTCTGGTGAAGTAGAAGTCCTCGATCGCGAAGTTATCGAAGGAAGAAGAATATGATGAAAACTACCAAGTAAGGTGATGTCGTTGACCGAGGTGGAGTCGGACTCTTGTTTCTTCTCATGCCTTGAGATACGAGGCTTGGAAGAAAAGGAATGTCGAATATCTCTGCGCTACAGAGACGGCAAACGAATTTGGGCATTGCGCTGTTTACAACCACATTGAATGAAGTTTTCAAAGATGATGTGTATATCACGTACCTGTCCCTTGAACTATACAAGACTATAGTGAGGTTTCTCACTCAGTCCAAAAAAAAACCCTGAATCCTTCGGCAAGCTGTCTGGCGCTGCTTGCCTCGCTCTACAACACCCGAGATTTGACATGTTTGTCCGTCCCACTGATGATTCGTTGACCGTCGGAATGAATGGAGCACACACGAGGGAAGGTCAATCGTTACCTGATTGTGGCACTCACTCACTAGTCGAATTATCCCAATCGGCCACTTGTTGAAGAGTTGTGCTACCTCACTTGTAGGCCAAAACAATCGGCAGGATGACGACATTGGTAAGCCTCCATTGCAACGTCGAAACTCATATTTAGTAGGCGCAATGAACACATCGCCAGCCTGTGTTCGCCAAAGTGATGTTCACGTCTCAAAAACGACTTGGGTAGACTTGTGCTGAACTTACCAACATTGGCGCATATGCAAAACACAAACACGGTTCGCTGTTTGAAATCGTCATCTTTCTAGCCCGCAGGAATAGTGTCAGCTCAATTCGACGTACGCGCAGTATCAATTGCCTTTCGACAATGGCTCCTCACCATCAAGAAAAGTCCCCTGTGGACACTGCAAAGCTGGAACAACAGGTGGCCGGACAACAACACAGGGATGGATTTTCGTTGTTCCAGACGATATCCGAAACGCTGATGGACCTTCACTCCATGGCGGTGAGGATATCCTCGCTCTTCAAGATCTGGACCCGGCTCTGAACATGAAGATGCACTTGGTGAACAATGTGAGTGATGGGACAGTGGGTAGTTCAATGCCAACAGAACTCTAGGGTCTGATAATGTTTCAATCTCGGCCTCAAATTTTGTAGTGCTGACTGGGCTGGCGAAGGCTATTGATGAAATAGGATGGACTCCTTATCACCTCAAGCTTTTCTTCCTGAATGGATTTGGGTAAGCACGGCCTCGCTAGCATTTTCCCTTGATCGAGAACATGTGCATCATGGTCATGGTTTGAAGAAGGGCTCATGACTAACATTGTCTTTCCCAAGATATGCGGTGGATTCCATGATTCTTCTCTTCCAGTCCATCATCGCTGGCCCAGCGTTCAGGGAGTTCCAAAACAAGGGATACGCAAACGCGCTTACCATAGCCGTCTACTGCGGAATGCTTACGGGTGCCATATTCTGGGGTTTCGGCGCCGACCTCATTGGCCGAAAATATGCCTTCAATATCTCTCTGTTCATGTGCTCTGTCTGCTGTATTGTGGCTGGCGCAATGCCTAGCTGGCCAAGTCTCGGGCTCTTCATTGCTCTCCTCGGGTTCGGCGCTGGGGGCAACCTCATCATGGACACGACCGTCTTCCTTGAATATCTTCCTGGCAGCAAACAATGGCTGCTAACGTTTCTGGCTTGTTGGTGGGGTGTTGGGCAAGCGGTTACAGGATTCATCGGCTGGGGTTTCCTGGCCCCTGAGAAATGGAATTGTACAGACGCTGCGACGTGCACCAGAGAAAACAACTGGGGCTGGCGTTATTCCCTCTTTACTGGTGGTACTTTGGTGCTAGTCATGTCCTTGCTACGGATTACGGTCGTTCGTCTTCGAGAAACACCCAAATACCTTTTGGGAATGGGTCAAGATGAGAAGGTAGTCGAAACGTTCCGATACCTAGCCAACAAATACAACCGTCCGTGCTCCTTGACTCTGGAGAAGCTGCAGGGTTGTGGTACAATCCGAGCCGTTCAAGACTCCAAGGGCTTTTCCTTGAAACGATCCGCAATTCACTTCAGCGGGCTCTTCTCTACCAAAGAGGTCGCAGTCTCCACGGCCATGGTATGGTTCTCGTGGACGTTGATCGGACTAGCTTATCCGTTGTTCTACGTCTTCTTGCCGTAAGTTGTCCCGCTTATTGTTCCCAAGCTACATGCTGCTATAATCGCGATGCTGACGAGGTTAAGAACATACTTGGAAAGCCATGGCCTGAGCTACCAACGGACTCCCTTGGAGAAGTGGCGGAACTACGCAATCACCACTATTTGCGGCATTCCTGGGCCAATAATCGCTGGTGTCATGTGCAACACCAAAATCCTCGGGAGAAAATACACCATGAGCATCGGTGCTTTGATCACCATGGCGTTCTTCTTCGCCTACACAGCCGTCAAAACAAAGAGCAAGACCTTGCACTCACGTGTCTGATTGCTTGCTTCCTCAATATTTACTACGGGACTCTCTACGCATACACCCCAGAGGTGCTCCCCAGCGCTCACAGAGGGACAGGAAATGGAATCGCCGTGGCGTGCAATCGGATCATGGGTATCATCTCTGCGGTTGTAGCCTCCGGGGCCAATACAGCGACATCAGCACCGCTTTACGTTTGCGCAGCAATCTTCATTGTGTTGGCCGTCATCTCGGCTCTTTTCCCCTTCGAGCCGTATGGTCGACGCAGTTCCTAGAGCTGCTGGATTCAGCATTCGGAGAGTTGTTGAATGAGAGAAGGCGTTTGATGCTACGCAATCGAAGCTTGTGTCTTTGGTTTTCTTGACGATCCAAGGAGGGAGGGACATCTGACAGAGTGACAGAGTGAGCTATGAGCTATGATTTTTTTCTTGGAGGGCTTTGATCAACTATACCAGACCCTATTCCCATTCCACTCACAGATAATTTAGTGGTCACGATCGAATTAGCATAGCACATCAGACCAGTTGACGCCTTCCAGTCACCTAAATTCGGAGCGCTAGCTATGGCCAGTAGTGAGTGGGTAGTTACAGTGGCCGCTACAGTGGCCGCAGCCCCAGGTCCCCTATTCGAGGCCCAGCAGCTTGCGTGCCCACCGGTTGGTTATTATTTAGCAAACGGCATTTGAGCCAGTGGCAAATCATGCCAGACTCATTGTTCAATGTGAACCACCACCAACTCGACCACACGTCGGCCTTACTCTCGGCTTGCATCCCCACTCTCAGACGTGCCCGAGAGTGCCCTTACAATTCTCATCGTTGGTAATGCAGTCTCCGCACCTGGCACGATTCAAATTCTGTCGCCGTTGTGTTACTCAAGGCCTGCCTCAAGCTCTACATAAAACATGCCTGCACCACTCGGCTGCACTTCGGGGACCAAAAGACGGCACACGAAATGACAATCCTCACGACGCAAAGGGGGCCAGGGTAATCCCAAGAAGGCTGAGCCAGGCTCCATGTCTCGCAGGTTGAAGGAAGCGACAGAAGAGGCTCTTTTGTCAGGCGGTGCAAGTGGACGACGCGCAATCGAGGATGCCGGCCTCTCACAGGAACTCAAAGAGAAATTGCTCGATAAAGTCGCCGGTGCCAGGTTTCAACAACAGTACAAGGGGCTTTTGCGCAGGCTGGCATCTCGCCATCAACATCATCACCCCCTGCCGTGCAAGTACATGCATCGCACATCAGTAGCGGAAGCCCTTGGACGGGTACCGAAGATGCGGCCGATGCCGTGCTCAGAATGCTTCACGACGCCAAGAAGCCTCTGGGGCCTGGAGATCGTGGCAAATTCCAACCGCCCGTTGTCGATACACAAATTCGACGTCGTGTACCACAAAGTCCAGGACAAAGGGTTGCCAGTGCTCGTGATAAGGCGAACATGTACGTCGGCGGCATGGACATGAAGACGATCAAGGGCTTGAGCGATGAGGAGCGGGAGGAAATGAAGGCAGAGCGACGAGAGCGATTCCAGCCGGCAGCTAGGGCTGTGCCCTCTACATTGTCGGAATTGCGGCACTCGCTAACCAGCGAATTGAGGATGCGATTGCTAGGGGCCAGTTCAAAGACTTGCCGCGTGGCAAAGAGATGGAGCGAGACCCGCGAGCAAACAGCCCTTTATTGACACCACGGAATACCTCATGAACAGGATGATTCAGCGACAGGAACTTGTCCCCCGTGGATTGAGAAACAACAAGAACTGACGAAAGCTGCTAGAGTTTTCAGAGAGGCTGAGAAACGATTGGAAAAGACATGCTTCAAGAACGATTGCGTCCCAGGGAGGATCGCTTGAAGAACAAATGAGGAGAGCGGAGGTGTTCGCCGCAGCAGAGCTGGCGCACAACCCGCGGCGTTCAAGTGATGGGGAAAACAGTCCTTCCATTCTTGGCCTCCACGGCACCTCCCCAGTCTTGGTGCAACAGAATGCCCCAGTGACTCTACCTCTCCAGATCCTGCCGGTTCGGTGACAGATGGCCCTGTTATCCAACGACCTTTTCGCGACCCAGACTGGGAAATTGCCGAGACAGCTTACATAAACTTGTCAATTGAGAATTTGAACAGCATAACTCGGAGCTACAATCTGATGGCACCCGAGCTGGCCAGAAAGCCATACTTTTCCATCGATCGAGAGTTGAAGTCGTGTTTCGCTGATATGGCGCCCCTGATAGCAAATGAGATCAAGGTTCGAAAGGTGGGTCGCTTAACGGCAGGAACGGTGAGATCAGGGAAACAGAAGGCTCAAACCTAGCCGAGAGGATTTTCGGTAAAGACGATGTCAAGATTCATCTGGAAGCGGATGAGAAGGTGTATGGCCTGAAGGAGTGGTGGCGGGATTTTTGGAAGAGCGGGTAAATCGTGCGGCGCGAGGCACGAGAATTCTTCTCAAAAGCACTTCAGGACCAGTGTTTCGCCGCAGGGGCGCGCTCGATGTTCAATACAAGCAAGCCACTGACTTGATCATGTTGCTCTGACTGCATGACTCGCATTCTCTCAATAACCGCATGTGTTCTGCGCAAGTTGGAGTCTGGAAATAGCGGGTTGCGCTTGCTATGATGAGGGTGGGCTCTTGCTTAATTCATACCAATGACACATGAATCAAATCCAGCCTGTCGCAATGGTTGTGCCCGGCAATAATAGGTGCTCGAACAATCTTTGACACAGCCTCAGGCTTTACTTGGGTCATCTGATTCGTGCCGTGTCTTGGAGGGAGAGGAATAATAAACTCCAATGATCAGTCCTCACGCATCGTGGATCTCTCGCCTTTTGAAGCAATTCAAACACGATTGGAAACCGTGGCGATCCAGCCACTTTCTTAATTTGCACGTCAGATGCCCTGAAAGGGATGCATGCGGCGGCTTCACCCCATCGTCTTCCAACACGTCCCATGGTCTCGTTCTCGACAAGCAGAAAAGAAACAGACTATTGTTTCGATTTGTGGCAGAAGCAAATAGTTCCTGTCTGCCTGACATCCATCCGTGCAATGCGGGAAACTCAGTCGAGGTCCATGAACTCCATGGATCAGAAGGCGGGGCCCCGGACAAAGATGAAATGCGCGGGCCCAAGCGTGGGGAGTTTTCCCGCCATCTATCTATTTGATCCATTGAGTTGGTGGCGGCCAAATTTCCTGCAACCTCAAAACGCACACATTTTGGTTGGTGGCATGGAGGATGGGTGCAGCAACTCGACTTGTTAATAGCCTGGACTCATGGTCTTGCCCCAACTTGAACCTCGATACGCTTCACATTTGGTCACAAGCCCGACCACTTCGTCCTCTCGTTTCTCTTCTCTGCCTCTTACACAGCCATCTGCGTCGCATTGCCAGCTGGAACACGGTGTATATAAAGAGACTCGGTGGCTCACCCAGAGTCACATCGTCCTGCAAGCACCCACGAACTTCTTAACATATACTCTTATATCATGACGTGCCACAACAAGAACGGTGGCAATGGCTACGATCAGTCTCCCGAGGTCACCCGGGTTGACGACAGTGATCGTGTTGACTCGGATCCATCCAAGATGCACCACAACGTCATCGAAAATGCAAGAGCCGCCGCCGCCAAAGAGCAGGGCATGACCCTTTGGCAGGGTCTCAAGCTATATCCTAAGGCTGTTGGCTGGAGTCTTCTGATATCCACCTGCATCGCCATGGAGGGCTACGATATCAGTCTTGTCAACAACTTTTGTGAGTAGACAGACAGCCCCTTGGATCCATCCGCACACCCATCTGGGTTTGATTGATGTATTGTTGACGCATTGGCTAACGAGGCACCGTTTCGGTCGAGTTTAGATGCATTTCCTCAATTCACTCGCAAATATGGCGAATACCAGCCAAAATCAGGCACGTACGAGATTACTGCTCCTTGGCAAGCTGGCCTCAGCAACGTAAGTGACTGCAGTCAAGCTCAGCCTTGCTATCTTCATTCCACCGGGGGCGATGCCTGTTATTCTTGCAATTTCCCATTTCGATCCATGATCATGGCGCCATAACTGACCTCCCGAAATAGGGTGCAATTGTTGGTGAAATCATCGGTCTTTTCATCAACGGTTATGTCTCGGAGCGATTTGGTTACCGATACACCGTCATGACTTGTCTTGTGCTCATCACTGCATTCACCGCAATCTTCTTCACTGCCCAAAACGTCCAGACTCTCTTAGTCGCTGAGATCCTGTGTGGTATTCCTTGGGAATCTTCCAAACGCTTGCCGTCACTTATGCTTCCGAAGTATGCCCAGTTGCCTTACGTGGGTATTTGACAACCTACGTCAACTTTTGCTGGGGCCTGGGACAGGAAATCGGCATCGGTGTCATTCGAGCCATGCTCTCGCGCGACGACGAATGGGCGTACCGTATTCCTTATGCTCTGCAGTGGATGTGGCCGCTACCTCTCTTCATCGGCATCTACTTTGCCCCGAATCCCCATGGTGGCTGGTTCGCAGAGGAAAACCACAAGAGGCCAAACAAGCGCTCCTTCGTTTGACCAGCCTTGACCGGGAAACTGATTTCGACGCTGACGAAACAATTGCCATGATGGTGCACACGACAGCCTTGGAGGAGAAAATGACCTCTGGAGCATCTTATTGGGACTGTTTCAAGGGCGTCGACTTGCGCAGAACTGAAATTGTTTGCATGACCTGGGCGATTCAGAACTTGAGCGGCAACTCCTTCTCAAACTACTCAACGTACTTTTTGAAACAGGCCGGGCTGTCAGACAAGGACGCGTATTCTTTGCACTGGGCCAGTATGCCATCAACATGGTAGGCGTGTTCGGAGCTTGGGGCTTGATGACGCTCGGCGTTGGGCGAAGGTCTCTTTATCTTCACGGGCTCTGCGGGCTCTGCGCCATGCTCTTCATCCTCGGTTTCCTGGGTCTTGTGCCTCAGGAACATCGACAGGCAGGGTCCATTGCTACCGGTAGCATCATGATTGTGTGGGCGCTGTTTTACCAATTGACTGTTGGAACAGTGTGCTATTCCCTCGTGAGCGAATTGTCCTCGCGCCGGCTTCAGATTAAGACGGTTGTGCTGGGAAGAAATCTTTAGTAAGTCCACCACCTCGTTGTTGCATCGTTGTTGCATCGTTGTTGCATCGTTGGTGCGCCTTTCTTTCATGTCGTTATAGCGCCACGAATTACGCGATCATTGGCTTCGCCGATCGCTAACCAACTCGCAGCAACATTGTTGGGATCATAACCAGCGTTTTGACGCCATACATGCTGAATCCAGGCGAATGGAATTGGAGCAATTATACGGGCTTCTTCTGGGTACGTGCGAGTCGAACTTGATTTCACAGACATTCATTCCAAGGGCCCTGGTCTAATTTGATTTGTTTGAACAGGCTGGCATCTGCTTTTGCTGCATCGTTTACACGTACTTCCGCATCCCAGAGCCTCGGGGACGCACATTTGCAGAATTAGACGTCTTGTTCGAGCGCCGAGTCTCCGCGAGAAAATTTTCAAGCACAGAGGTGGATGTGTTCCATGAGACAGTGGAGGAGAAAGTGATGAACCAGTACGAGGTCGCCGTTGAGCCCAAGTCCGAAAGGGGGCCCGGTTATGCGTGATATAGTCAGTCCTTCTCGTTGGCGTGGCTTGTTTGTTTTGCCTGTCAGTAGCAAGATGGTCAACTAGCCTGCATGCGACGATATCTAGTGCTCGATCAAGGATCCAGGAATGGGAGAGACCATTGTAGTAATGTAGCAAGACAGACAGGACAATCAACCCGTTGACAAACCGCTAGCTGCGTCGTTTGATGCAGTTGGTTGTGTAGTCGTCTTCGTCTGGGAAATGATCAATCCCGGTCCATAGCATATTGAGCCAGTGCTTGTGTTAGCTGTACACGCTGAAGCTTGCATGCATGTGCGTCGGCACTGTCTCCGGTGCCAGGTCTGGCTTGTGTGGCCACGGAGAACACGACAACTTGGTTATTGAACGTGACATGTTTCGGTCCAGCCCAGTCCCCCACCGCCCTCGGAGCAACATCTGATTTTCGCAATTCCGTCCTTGACGCACGCTTCTCATCCCCGTACGTCAAACATTGGCAGGCTCGCACATCTTTTTCATCCGCCATTCATCTGGCCCTTCGTCGACATGATGCTGTCTACACTTCGAGTTGCTACCCGACAAGCCACCCGTCGGCCAGCTTGCGCCAATTTCGCAGCCATTCGCGCCGCATCCACGTGGTCGGCTGTTCCTCAAGGTCCTCCTGTAAGTCTGGAATTGGTGACCTTTCTACTTCGCGCTGCAGCCTCATTCGACGACTCAATTTAGATATCCCTGACCTAATGTAATCAATCTCGCTAACTCGTTGCTCTAGGATGTAAGTTTACCTCCAACTTCGTCTCCATCCGGCCCACGAAATATTCCTTCCTGTGCTGATAGCTCGGCATTCTGCTTCTCTTACATAGGCCATTCTTGGTAGGTCCTGCTCCTCGTAATCGTGGTTGCTGCGATGATTCATTGCGATATACTGATTATTGTCAAATTTTAGGAATCACTGAAGCTTTCAAGGCCGACAAGTCCAACAAGAAAATCAATCTGGGTATGTCAATGAATGCCCCGTCACCCAACGAGCGCAGTCAACACATGTCGACGACGCTTGTATGCCTTTATTCTCCATCACCTCTCCCTCTTCCTCTCAATCACATCCATTCACTATACTCTGTCCGATGAACGACTTCTCACATCAATGCAGGTGTCGGCGCATATCGTGATGATCAAGGCAAGCCTTACGTTCTGCCATCGGTCCGCGAAGCTGAGCAGAAGGTCATCAGCGAAAAGCTGAACAAGGAATACGCCGGCATTACTGGCGTTGCTGAATTCCCTGCCTTGGCTGCCAAGCTCGCCTACGGAGCCGACTCCCCGTCCTGGACCGCGTGGCCATCACTCAGTCCATCTCTGGCACTGGTGCCTTGCGCCTCGGCGCCGCTTTCCTCCAGCGATTCTTCCCCGGAGACAAGAAGATCTATATCCCTACACCATCCTGGGCCAACCACAAAGCTGTTTTCAGTGATGCCGGTCTTCAAGTCCAGCAGTACCGCTACTATAACAAGGACACGATTGGACTCGACTTCGAGGGTATGATTGCCGATATCAAGGCTGCTCCCAAGGGAGTATTTTCCTTTGCACGCATGCGCCCATAACCCTACGGGTGTTGACCCTACCGCTGAGCAATGGAAGCAAATTTCCAAAGTGGTGAAGGAGCACGGCCACTTTGCTTTCTTCGACATGGCTTACCAGGGCTTTGCCAGTGGCAACACTGACATGGACGCTTTCGCCGTTCGCCATTTCGTTGACGAAGGTCATCACATTGCCCTGTGCCAGTCTTTCGCCAAGAACATGGTCAGCAAGATCCCTATTTCTTTTTTCCCATTTATTGACTTTGTCTCCCCGTCATGGCGATTTCAAGCCCCCGGCAATTTGTTCTGACGTGCGCTTGTCGCATAACAGGGTCTTTACGGTGAGCGTGTCGGCGCTTTCTCTCTGGTGTGCGCTGATGCCGCCGAGAAGAAGCGAGTTGACTCTCAGCTCAAGATTCTCATCCGTCCTCTGTACTCTAACCCCCATTCATGGTGCTCGTATCGCCACTGAGATCTTGAGCAGCCCCAAGCTGTACAAGCAGTGGCTCGACGAGGTCAAAGGCATGGCTGACCGCATCATCACTATGCGCGCTCTCCTGAAAGAGAACCTGGAAAAGCTAGGCTCCAAGCATGATTGGTCACACATTACAAGCCAGATTGGCATGTTCGCTTATACCGGCCTGACTGCTGAGGAGATGGAGAAGCTTGCCAAGGAGTTCTCGGTCTATGCTACCAAGGATGGTCGTATTTCCGTCGCCGGTATTACTACCGAAAATGTCGGCAGATTGGCCGAGGCCATTTATAACGTCAAGGGTTAATCGAGCACGCTGGGTTCGGGGTTTTCGAGCCCGTCTTTTGATTGTGGCGATCATTGAACGTGCTTTTCTGCTGTGTCACCACAAGGGCACGCTGAAGGCGAAGTATAAACGTGGACAAGCTTGTCGTGTATGTTTCAACTCCAGTGTTGACTTCAACGTTATTGGCCCATGGTGCAAACGTTGAAAATTGTATTTGTAGCAAAAATATATGAGCCAGGAGGACTTAGATCGCTTTATAGAATCCCAACTGTCCCTGTTGCATGATGCTGCTGATGCGCTGCCGGTTCACTTGTAATACAACAATGACCCCAACATTCAGGCTCTCTTGTCAAGTCGATCAAGGTCTTTTTAACGTCTTCCATCTGGTTTTCTATTTCGTGGTGTATCCTGGCCATTTCTCTCATCGTCTTCTCTTTGCCTCCGTCCGCATCGATACCAACACCATACTCGGCAAGTTCTGCCTGTAAACCTCGCAGTCGCTCTGCAGCACGTATCTGAGCGTCTTTCAGATGAGATGAGTAATTCATTAATGCACTGATGGTCTCGGTAGAATACATGTCTTTGCTGATATCATTCAACGTGTTTTTCGCGTCAATTTCTGTTTGTTGTGACTCTTGGGAAACGTCCAAAGCTTGTAGCTCAAGTCTTCTCGACGCAAGTCCGTGCTTGAACTCAAGAGACCGAACGACGAGTGTTAAAGACTGCACATGGGAGTTCAAAAGCTCTGTTAGCGAGACGAGAGCCTCTAGGCGACTTTTCGTTAGCGCAGACCTCGCTTCAGAGAGTTTATTGCCCAGAGCAGCATGGTCGGTCGGCAGAGACGGAATATGACGGTGTAGATACGACGGGTTTGTCGATGGATGAGTAATTCGGGCGACACCAAGCGCTGAAGCATGCAGATTTGCCGAGACCAGATTACATAAGTCAGGGAGAAGAGTCTCGAGTTCGGAGAGAGGCGGACCTTGAAGAACACAAGTTGCATCATCCGGGTCAATGCGCTGGTCGTTGCTCATGAGAGAAGGCAGGAGGACAAGGAGATCTGCAAGAGACCCTGCTGCTTCTTCTTTTCCCATGGTTCTCAACGATTCTGAGGGTTGAGACTTGGAGTCAGGAAGTGAGACTGCGCTTATAGCCGTCTCTAGCAAAATACGTTTTGCCCGAGTGATGCGCAGCTGATGCAACTCCTACGCGGAATAGTAAAGACGTAACACGTTAGAATCGGGAAGCAAGCATGTACAGTTCCGGTTGTACCTAGCAGGGGCGAAGCTCCTTGATTGATGGCTTTCGCTGCGGCCGCAACCGATGGTGACATTGGGAAGATCCAGGCTCGGTTCCATACAATTGTTGCAAGCAGCACATTGACTTACTTGTTGTACAGCGTCTCGTTCATGCCTGGCAACATCGTATTTGGTCGATCCATCTGGGTTAAGAACGTCCTTGAGCAAGATCTGGTATAGCTTGGCGAACCCTGGATTGTCTCGGATGACATTCTCATCCACCGGCGGCAACATTGTGTCCGGGGCCTTATGGGAACATGCCACGATGGATGGTATTACTTCCTTGCCAAGTCATTGTTGGGGAACAAGTCGGCCACGAGTGGGGTCGCTCGATGAAACCTACCCGGAGCAGGACGGGAGTCGGCTCCGTAGGCGAGCTTGGCAGCCAAAAAGCCACGCAGTCACCTGATGCATTATTGCCCAGCGGGACGGAAGATTGCTCATCCGTCTCTCGCAGCTAAAGTGCACGCTGCCCGGTGGTAATTAATAAGGGAAAAAATGTCCTTCCAAGCTTGGGGTGTTACCACCTACCTAGGTTACCTAGGTAATTAATCATCGACCGCATTTTGCACATAACGCGACCGAACCTGAGGCCCCGGCTCCAATGCCTTGATTTCAGCATCAAATCGAAATTATCCCACATATTTATTTACTTTTGGTAGGCACAGCGCCCCAACATGTGGACAGGTGCTCCTTTCGGCTGTGTCCAGCGAGCAGTGGCGGTCGTTCTGTCCACGAAAGGCGCGTCAGCACTTCCAAAGCAGATTTCGTCAACCTCCCTTTTATCATCCAAAGCAGCGACTGCAAGACCACGGCAATTGGCTTGTTACAAGCTCAACAACTCCCCATCGCGATCGTTCACGACCACAGCGCCTCGAAATACAAAAACGATCAAACCTCATCGTTTGCCCTCGGATTTGATTCCCCTTACCCATATGGTGAGCGCCGGGTATACAAGCAATCCAACCGTGGACTTTATGGCAGTGCTCGAATCCGATTCGGCAACAACGTGGTTGAAAGACACAACAATAAATCTCGTCGATTCTGGCGACCGAACGTCCATGTCAAGGCATTCTTTTCACCCGCCTTGGGAGCTCGGGTCAAGACACGGCTTACACTACGCGTACTCAAAACCATTCGTCGAGAGGGAGGTATCGAGAATTATCTTCTCAAGAGCAAACCTGCACGAATCAAGGAACTCGGACCTGGCGGTTGGAACCTACGCTGGATTTTGATGCAAACCCAAGCTGTTCAACATCGACTGAACGAAGAAAGAGCTACCTTGGGATTATCACCCAAGGAAATTGAGATCAGAGACGACATTATACAATTTGCGCTCGATTACGCTACCCCGGACCGCTGAGTGTGCGGAGTAGGGAAACATTGGACGGAATGCGAGCGGCCGTAGCTGATGCGTTTGTCTTGGGAGACGATAGCTTGGCTGATATTGAGGGTGTTGGAGAGTTGTCGGATGAAGCAGAGCTTAAGCTTCTCAAAGAGTTTGCGAATGATGACGCGGGTGAAATTTTTGATGCCAAATCAATAACTACTGTCTAAAAACGCCTGTGGTATACTTAATTACTCCACATCGTGTACAAAATAAACGCCCCTTCTTATTTCTCCGTAGAACCTTGCAGAGGTAATATTTAAGTCATTGAAAGGCGTTGTCCACTAGACGCCTTCCCCTGCTTTATTTTCAGAAACGTAAATCCCATCCAATTTTCGGTCCCAATCTAGGAAGCTCTTCGGCAACGCTTTGCACATCCTTGTCGCCACGACCACTGACGCAAATGACGAGATCTTCACCCTTCTTCATCGTCTTGGCCAGTTCAATAGCACCATAAATACCATGAGCAGTTTCAAGCGCCGGAATGATACCTTCCAGTTGACTCATTAGCCGGAATCCTTGGAACGCCTGTGCATCTGTAGCAGCAATGAATTTGGCTCTTTCGTCGTCTTTCCACGAGCTGAGCTCCGGACCGACTCCTGGATAGTCTAGACCGGCCGATATAGAGTGTGTTTCCGAAATCTGCCCATTAGCATCCTGCAAGACGTAGGTCCTTACTCCGTGAAGTACGCCCTTTGAGCCTCCCGATAAAGTGGCACTGTGTCGCCCAGTCTCGACACCGTCTCCACCTGCCTCAACTCCGAGGAGCTTAACTGAATGATCCTTCGAAAGGGGTAGAACATGCCCGCGGCATTGCTACCTCCACCCACGCAAGCAACAACTGCATCCGGGAGCTTGCCTCGCTTTTCCATCATTTGTTTTTGGTTTCGTCGCCAATGACAGATTGGAACGTTCTGACGATGGTCGGGAATGGATGAGGGCCAATTGCTGAACCAATGATGTAATGCGTGGTGTCAAGTTCGATGACCCAAGCTCGGAGGGCTTCGTTCACCGCATCACGAAGTGTCTTGCTTCCGGCCTCAACGGCCACTACCTTGGCACCGAGTAACTTCATGCGGAACACATTGAGAGCTTGGCGGCGAACATCTTCCTGCCAAGAATGTCAGTCAAATCTCTGGCACATGATGGCTTGAGCGCAGTTGAACTCACAGCACCCATATATACCGTGCATTCCATACCAAACTTGGCACAGATTGTTGCTGTTGCCACGCCATGCTGGCCGGCGCCAGTTTCCGCAATAATCTTGGTCTTTCCCAAGCGCTTCGCCAAAAGAAGTTGGCCTAGCGCATTGTTGATCTTATGACTGCCTGTGTGGTTAAGATCCTCTCTTTTGAGCCAGATATTAGCGCCGCCTGCATGTTGAGTCAATCTCTCCGCCATGTGCAGACGAGACGGTCGTCCCATATAGTCGTAGTGAGACTGATACTCTTTCCAAAATTCTGGGTCATCCTTAATCTGATTGAACCCTTCCTCGAGCTGAGACAGGCAGTCCATCAAACTCTCGGGTACGTACTGTCCACCAAATTCGCCAAACCTCTCCGGTATCTTGCCGTGTAGCGCCGCGAGTTGCGCGACCAGTGCGCTGTCTTGCTCAGCTGTCATACGATCACCATCGGTAATGACAGCATCAACAGTAACATTGTCACCGGCAGGCCCCTTTGCACGGCTAATGGCCTCAACCACACCAACTTCACGGGTTGTGTTATCCAGAGGCAGAGAATCGCGACCGCAGAGATAAGCGCAGTAATTTTCGACATCGGCAGGGCCTTGGCCAGAGGCAGCTTTTGCAGCGTGGTGATAATTTGACTACCGACAACAACACCATCGGCGATGTTGGCAACGCTGAGAAAATGTTCGCGGGTGCTAACACCAAAGCCAACAGCAGCAGGTTTGTTACTGCTGTATTTCTTGACTCGGTCAAGGAGAGCAGGCAGGTTCGCGCTCAAGGATCCTGATGCCCCGGTGACACCCTGTCGGGATACTACGTATATGAAAGAGTCGGCCAACTGACATAAAATCTTCATGCGGGCATCTGATGTGGCAGGAGCGATTAGCGGGACGTATGAAAGGCTATAAAGAAAGTCGCAGTTAGTGCGTGAACGTGACAGCATGTGAAGCAGAGAATGCGATGTAATACATACTTTCCCTTGGTGCAAAGCTTTCGAAATGAAATCGCTTCCTCAGGGGCAAATCCACGACAATAAAGCCATTGACGCCAGCTGCCTGACAGTCTTGGAGTAGGCGTTCCTCTCCGTATCGCAATAACGGATTGTAATAGCCCATGAGCAGCACAGGGGCCTTTAAGCCTTGTTCTCGAGCCTTCTTCACCATGCCCAAAGCGGTTTCGATTGACACCCCATGGTCCAGAGCCACCTGAAAAGTCAGTTATCATTCATGTGCAACGTTCTGATGGAGCGCCGTACAGTGTTTGCTGTTTGGATTGTCGGTCCGTCGGCAATTGGGTCGGTGAAGGGCACTCCAAGTTCGAGAATGTCTAGGGCAAAGGAAAATCAGTCAGCGTGCCCACCACCTTCGAACAGGGATATCGGCTCGCAATACCTGCGCCACCTTTTTCCATCGACAGAAGAATTTCGGGGGTATCTTGGGGCTTTGGGAAGCCGGCAGTTACATATGTAACCAGTGCCGCCTATTTGGGATGCAATCTGTCAGACTTAATCGATATTGCCAAGCCATATTGTTGTCACGTTGGCTGGTGCCCCGCGAGGAAGGAAGATGGAGATAGAGCGGAATGGTGAACAATAACTGACCTTGTTTTGCGCTTGGCATCGCTGAAACGTTTGCTTTATACAATCCATCGTTAAAGAACAATGAGATTTGGACAAGCGTGTGAAAAGACAATGTGCTGTCAAATGATGGGCGAGAGTAGAAGGGGACGTAATAACTGGTGGCGGCGTCAGTCTCTTATTATTATCGACACAGCTGGTCAAGTCGCAAGGTCTCCGTTCCGCAACGATACCCTCCGCCCACGCAGCAGCCCTGCGTTCTTCTTCTCGGACTTACCTAAATCAGCACCCGCTTTTTGCACCACCTCGACACGGACAACTAAACGCGCATCCGTTAAACATTAAACATGCATCCGCCGCTTTCCCTAGTTTGTTTTCGGAGCCCACTAGTGTATCTTCTTACAATACGGAGTAAGCATCCTCAGTCCGATTGACTGTTCAGGAATTACTCGCAACACGGCCCATCACCATGCCGCCTCCACCCGTGAGTCGCCTCGCAAGCAACTATCCCCACAGTTAACTCATCATTGCGACATTCTTCTGCATTGTCCCAATTTCTATCGCAAACGTTTATTGTTCTTCGCATTTCACGCTATGCTGTCTGTGATTCTCTCACGTTCCAAACGGGAAATATCTGCGAGCCCTATAAGCCATCCCAAAATGAGGCTCACGCCCGCTCTTATATCTCGTGCTAGTATCGAATCGCGCCGTGGTACTTTAAGACAGTTTATAGAAGCTCAGTGTGATCAATTGCATTCTCGAGCCAGCGACATGAAACAACCTTCTAAGAAAATTCTCGAATTATTACACATTGTATCATTCAGATTGTAACCTGCGAGTCGTCGCTCCTATCCAAAGGCTTACACGACGATGAAGATTAGCCATTGCATCTGGCAAGGAAGGCTTGGCTTCCTGGGTAGACACACGCTCCTCTGTCCAGATCTTATTTGTTGCTATACTAGCCTGGGTACAGTTTCAGCTCGCTTGCTAAATCAATAAGTATTAACATCTAATGGAAAGAAAGTGGGCTGTCCACGTCGAAGTGACACAAACATGCCGAAAGACGACGTTGCGCGTATTTTGATTTTGGCCTTTGCTTCCTTAACAAACACGGAGACACGGATTATTTATCTTCAAAAATGGCCTTCTGAAACATCGCGTCGGAGTGTAGCGTTTGGCTCGGTACCGGTGAAGGCTTGCACGTCGGTTCCACCTGGGTCCCCGAACGAATCTGGCTTTTCACTCTTCTTATTCAAAAAAACCATCATGATTCGCTTTTCTTCCTCGGGGGCTGGGTTTTGCCTATCATCCGCCCTTAGTCGGCAAGGTCTATCCCCTCGTGGTCTCATTCAGGCATCGCCATGCCAGCCAGGGTTCGACTCAATCCAATCAGGACGACGATTACGTATACAAGCAATATGCCCGTCGAAATGAGCGCCTCTTGAATTAAATTATTGGAAAGCCATTCGGTAACCTTTTTCACAGCTCCGGATACTTCATCAGTGGTAACTGAGGATGGAGAAGCAAGAAAAGTCTTGAGGTCAGAGTCGCCAGATATACTCGTTTGGGCTCCCGAACTGAATATGTTGTTTTCAAACAATGGAAATTCCACATGTGCGTGGTCGTGGACCCAAGTAAGCCCTTTCTGAACACTTTCAATTTTGATTCCAATAACACAGTGAAGGACGGCTTTAATCGGATCGAGAAGGATTGTGCCATTAAAGGCCGTCTCAAGCCTTTCTGCATGGTGTCGACAAAGGTGTTCAGGGTGTCATTGACGGCGCCAGTAGCATTCGCAACATAGTTGAGGACATCTTTGTTGACATCGTCATTCAGGCCCTGAACAACACCGTTGGCGTCAATTGCCCACTGGTTGGATGCCTGTTCCAGTTTGGAAACGATGCCGTCCGCAAATTCACCAACTTCACTTGCTAGCGCAGGTACCTCCTTTTGAACGGCTTTCAATATGATGAACTGGCAAAAGCATGAAAAAAACCTGCCAAGGCAAGAGACAAGACGAAGATGGCAGGGGCAGAGGTGGCATAAGCAACGCACCATCTGGCCAGGACCTGCCGCCTGCCCGTCCACCTAGAAGCTAACTTGATACCACAAGTCGCCGTAACTGGTCTCGATGCAATGTAAACCACATCTAGAGAATCGTATTGGTGTGTCTCGACGAGTTTGGCATGTTTCTCTTGTCGTTGCCACCTCCGAATTTCCATCCAGGTCATTGGGACAATGGCAGCAACAGCAAGAAGCAACAGAATTACAACAAACGTGACCCTAGCTTTGTGAATCAGCTCAAAAAGCTTGTCAAAGAAGCTACTCAGCTTGTCGTTGTCGGAGCAGAACTTCAATTGTTGTTTCTGCGCAAGGAAAATTCTTCTTGTCAAACTTGTATGAGCTATAACTTTGATTCAAAGCTTCTCTGACTATGTTGAACGGCATTGAGATTGCTTGTTTCGTCAGGTTCTGTACTTTCTCGAAGTCTGGTAGGTCATTGTTGAGCTTCTGCACATCTGTAACGAAATCACTTGAGTTGAGGTGAATGTCTTTCAACTGATTGACTGGTCCAGAGAAATCAACCTTCGGTATTTTGGGAACGAATTTCCCAAATACTGAGTCCTGAATTCCTTTTGTAATGTCGTTGATGGAATTTTCAAGTCCTCCTGCGATGTCTTTAATCTCGACAGTGGCTTCATCGACTATTTTGCTAATGGCTGCTGTTGCATCTTTTGTGACGGACGCGACAACTTCCAAGCTACCATGTACCAAAGCTGTAATTAAGCACACATATGTAGCAGTGAGGAAGTTGATGTAGAATATAATAATTCCTTCGACGCCTTGCATTATTAAATCCAGGGCCTTAACCATGGCGTGCACGGCCTTTTCTATGCCGGACGCAGCGAGGTCGTTGACACCGACTGAGAGGTAATGTGGCATGGATGCCATGGCACTTCCTATATCCTCAACTTTTGTGCAGGCAGATAGAGCACGAGTTTTGGCATCTCCGACGTTGTCATCCAACTGAGCTAAAAAGCAGGACGAGGCGGATAAGAACTAAGATGAGAAGGATAGTCCACCTGTTGATCCAAATTTGGGACAGTCGGGATCGTAACCCAAGATAAGGCGTAACAGACGAGTTTTGATGTCTTGTCACCGCCAATTTTGCGTTGTTTTTGGCATCGAGTGAATTTGAGTCAAGTGAGCGAGGTACGTCTGGACATGACAGTGGCGGTATTCGTTTTCGTGAAAACATTCTGCTTTTACCACCAATCTTGGAAGGCACACGAGAATGAAACGACCGAGTAATTCTCGTCCGTGGGGCGCTTCGTCGTTATCTTAAGAATAGAGGAGCAGGAAGACGGACCCAGAGCGGCTTGACAGTCCCATAGAGTAACAGGCTTCGCCACCGCGTAGAGGAAAGTTAAGAGTGCATAGAAATTTGTTGTTCCAAGAGAAATCAAGGGCTCCGCAGGTTTACAGGAGACATGAGAAGGTGTTGGTACTCATGATAGCCTGTTGGGAAATACGGGTAGGTACAGTACACAATAACTTGCCGACGTGAAACTGGTGTGGACACGAGCGTCGGATCACGGACAAGCAAATGAATCTTACTATCTAGTATCTCTGAGTACTTTGAACCAATGGATGAATCGCGACTGTGATCGGTCAGACACAAGCACTCCCAGTCGTCCTTATTGTCTTGTGAACAGCGCTTGAAGTGGGGCCGGGCCTTTAAGCGCCAGCCCGTTGAAGAAAGGAGATCCAGTCGAGTCAAAGGATCCATGTCGACCTCTTACACAGCGCCTATTTCGATCAAAGAAAGTCTGTTCTTTGGGCTGGAGTGAGGCTTTTCCCATTTACCTGCAACAGGCTTGGTCGTATTGTTGCGAGTCTAAAAGAAAGTGCAAGCAAGGTCTGCATTGTTGTCAGCCCCGTTTCAGGTCCTGTGAACCTCACTTTGGTCTCAGCAGAGAGAACAAGCAAGCGTACCGCACACGAAGGATCTCATTGTTTCCTATTGTCCACTGAGCAAGAGAACTAGAGTGCGGTGGCCGCGAGGGCAGATCAGGTATGGCACATACGAAGAGAAAGCCACACAAGCTGTCGTCTCCTTGGCCTCTCTGCCTCTGTCTGAAATACTGTAATACAACGGGGTTGATGCAGGTTGACGCCAAGACATTTTTGCTAAATTGATGGGAGGTCACATACGGAGTATCAGCCGCTTGACATGGATCATGCGTGGGTCAAGTGTACCACCATAGCGATAGATTCATTGGTTGACTCCCTGGGCTGTTCGTGTACCTCCCTGGGTTGTTCGTGTACGTGCTAATGGTTGTGAGAAGTATTGCCGTCTTGGAGAGCTTGACTGCAGACCGCGGTATCGTAAGGACCTCGCCGGCTGGCATCTGCTTTCGGTGTAGAAGAAAAAGGTGGTGCGTGATGACAAAAGCCGTCGCAATCGTCAAAGACAGTGGTACTCTATCAGAAGCAAGTCCAGCCCCATTCCACTCATCACCGGCGATGCGAGGGTCTGTCTCCAAATACCTGCCTGCCTACCTATTATAGTAAGAAAATGGCTGGATGAGTAACAAGGCCAGACACTAACCAGTAAGCTTTACTCCGTGATACTTACCTAGAGCTGAACCGAGTAGTCTAGGCAAAGACATCATTGTCTAGGATTCGACGTGCTTCGGGTTCCGATAGCTCTACACCAAATGGACTAGCACTATCATTCTGTCGAGCACTATGGTGAGAAATCTCCTTGTTGGTTTGGCCTGGCGTTAAGGCAGGCCAGACGGCCCTTCGAGCCTCAAGAACGTACACTCTTGTTTGCTCTCTCACATTAAACTACAGACTGTTTTGCACTCTACCATTTACACGAAGTGAGGGCGTGTCCAATATTGCTGTTCCACGTTCAACTAATGCCATTAAAGCAGTTGTGCCAAAAGAATGCCAATAACATAATTTCATTCATGTTCGTCCGCTGTGGTCGGTGAAAGACAACACTAGGAAGTTTTGACTTATCTTCTTCATGAACTAGTTAGGGTCTTCTACCTCCTACCTAGATAGATGTGAATACGCTAGTGTCGTGGACGGACATTATACGATGGCCTACACTATGCTGAAAACCCTCGATATTTTCACCGAGGGGTTGCTTTAAGTCTCTTTAAGGCGTTTTATTTCATTCTCGATCATACGCAAACGGCTAACCTAGTACTTGTTACCGAAATGCTATTGGTTAAAATCGCATTGTTGAAGGTAATCGACGTGCGTCATAACAGAAGAGCCAATTTAAGATCATCGCCAAGTCAAATAAGAAGTTTGTGTCTGCACAGTACAACCGGAACGCCTTTGCCATCAACCTAAACCGAGATCGTTTGAACGCGAATCATCAGCCCGAGATAGCACCGAAAGTGTTCTCGCCGGAGTAAGTGATGTAAAGGAATCTGTAAGTATTATTCTTAGTAAATGGTAGTATTATAAAAGAGCCCGGAGGTGGAATTTGAAAACACCTACCCATCCTCATCTTTGTGTTCATCGTAGATACTGCTCATCAGAGCTGCGGTCGGCGGAAGCACCTCGTCCACGAAAATAAAAATGGCCTTCTCTGGGGACAGCTTGATTCTCTTGCGAATAACATAAACGAACTGCCCGACCGTCAGATCAGACGGTACCAGATATTTCTTTTTGTCAATAGTAGCAATGTCGCTCTTCTCGACCTTCTCGCAGATGACCTATACCATAAATCATAGCGTCAGCCAACGTAAGAGCCCAGTAAAATCGAGGAAAATAAATGATAGAAGGAAGAGCGAGCCAAGGTCGCAGTTGAAGCGCGGTGTGCGACAAAGGCTGTAACATACGATGGACTGGTAAATGACTTACAGGAATGCGATCCGCATATTTCTGTCGGATGCGCTCAGCTTCTGCTTTACGCTTTTCGAAAGGATGCTCGTCCTTGAATTTGCTTCGCATGGTCAAAGTTATCGGAGTATGGCGCGAAGTTCTACAACTGATGTAAGCTCGAGGTGCTGAACTGGGTTCCCAGGCAGTAAGGTATAGTGAGATAATATACGTACCAAGTTGTTCTCCCGAAGACAACAGGTGGGCACTTGATGGAGGATGGAAGTCTTGGGATCGATGAAAGGCCGTTCAGGTGATGACGAGGCAGCAGACTGTGGCAGGAGGGACGCTGGGTATGACCAAGCGAGGAAGGCCGGTGGTAGGCAGTGACAGGCACGAGGACCGAAAAGCGCGGGGCATACCCACACTAGTCCACATCCGGTATGGCAAAGTTAGACCGACACGAATCACCAAGGCAAAAAAGCTGAACCTTACGATATTTGTTCAGAGAAACGACCAGAATGGCAATGTCAACTTTTGTTACATCTTCCCGGTGTAGCAAATAGTACTTCAAGATCAGCCTCCCAAGCTCCATGTGTAAAGAACGAGCTTACCGTGGTAATCCGAAAGACAAGTTGTATTACCTCCAACTCTACGGAGGTCGAGGTCAAAAGTCGTGTCCCTGTACAAGACCCCGGACAAGGACCCAATTAGCCAGCGGGGTCGGTATTTCCTGGGTAAATTAAATAAGAGGCATATAATAACTATCACAAAGGTCGCGAAGGTTAAGCTAATAGTTAGAGGGTTTCAAGGGTTATTTTATAATTATTAGAGTTAGAAGATAAAGGTACTACTACTACTACTACTGTTACGTGCTAGAATTGACAATAGCACGTCATCTAGAACATGACCTAGAACGTGACTAGCACGTGACCTAGAACCCCTATATTAGATGATAGTTTTGGCCTGTAGCTAGTTGAATAAGAACAACCTTTACACTCATTATAACATACATTTTGTATCGTAACAACTACTAATGTGATAGTCTAGGCTTTACCTAGAGCAATATAGGTGTCAATTGCACAAGTCACAAGGGACTTGTACAATGCGTATTCTCTTGCTATGGCGCAATTGGATCGGGCACATCACCCGTATGGTGGCGCAGACACCCGCGATTAGCCCTGTGGGCTAGACCATAACAACTAATAATAAAAGAAGGTGGATTTTAGACCCTTATAAGCTTAATAATTCTAATAGTCCTAATAACCTTAATGCCTCAGATTCTAATTATATAGAGGAAGAATCTAATGATAACTAGGATAAGTCACTTTTGCATGTAATTTGTATAGTAAAGGTACCTAGTTTAATTTACCGTGTGTTATTCCAGACTATTTGTGTGCCTTAGGCTACTATATTAATGCCTTAGGCCACTCTAGGCAACAGCGTGCAGGGGACACGACTTTTGACCTCAACCTCCGTGGAGTTTACTTTATACCTTAGGCGATGTCCCACCATATGTTTGAATGATCACTTCTATGTAGGTGGTCTGCCATATCCCTCAGTGCTTATTACATACCGCACTTTCCGACAGCACTTGAATACTCCTTACTACACTTAGGGTCCAGGACCTGCTTATACCTAGAGTCGCATCGTGTGAACACGTGTTTCTCTTTATCTGCCTTACGCATTTGTTGCAAGGCATATAAGAGATGATAAACGCACAAACTAGTGGCCAATCGGCTGCGCCTCTTTTTCGTGCAACAGCATTCGGTAAGGGAACAAGTGCTACTACGGATAATAGCTGTAGCTTTACGGACTACTAACCTTATTAGCTGCGTATTTTTACCAGCACCAAAGAGATACATACTATTAACTGTGGTAAACGGTACCCACTTTGACCCGCAACCAAGTGTCAACAGCTGATTTGCATCTGTTGCTTTCTGTTTGAACATCATTCGATTCCTCTTTATCATACGAGTTGCTTCCCGAGTTTGCCCGCGCACTATATCAATAGAGACGACGAGACATCAAATTCCTTTCGGCTTAGATGGTCCTCACTGTAGGATTAGTGCATTCGGATCGATCAGCTATAGACAACTTTAAACTCTCTCCGAGCATTGCTCCCATCGATAATGTCTTCATCAAGCCGCTACGGTTCACGGCTGGGCTCTGCAGCCATTAATCGCCTTTGCAATTTACCGAAACAAAGTACACATGTTCCTTCAGCTCTTCGCCGACGGATGATATCTCAATCCACCAAACATGCACATCGATCGCCGTCAATGCCTAAATGGGCTGCTTTTCTTGTAATCGCCCTCGGTGCTCCGTTGGCCTTCCAATTGGTAAGTAACTAGGTCAACAGCGCTTCACAAAGATGTCTGAACAAGCTGCTTACTCTAGGCTTCTACCCAGAACACCGGCTTTAGTGCCAAACTCGACGTAGCGACGCTCGCAGAGAGGGACGCACAGAAAAACGCGAAAGCGCGATCAGTGACGACTCGCCAATGCGACTCAGGATGGAAAAGTTCATCAAGGAGCAACAGCACATAATCGTCAAAGAACTTGAGAAAGTCGATGGCCACAAATTTCGAAAGGATGAGTGGGAGCGCAAAAACGGGGAGGAGGCATAACCTGCGTTCTCCAAGATGGCAACGTGTTTGAGAAAGCTGGCGTCAATATCAGCGTGGTGTATGGAACTCTTCCAAAACCAGCTATTCAGAAAATGCATGCGAACCATAAGATGCTGGATCCGAACGTCGAGTCACTCGATTTTTTGCCGCTGGGTTGAGCATGGTCCTCCACCCCAAGAATCCCATGGCGCCAACTGTGCATCTGAACTACAGGTATTTTGAGACAGCAAATCCGGATGGTTCCTCCCAAGTGTGGTGGTTTGGAGGTGGTAGCGACTTGACACCTTCGTATCTGTTCGATGAAGATGCCATTCATTTTCACAAAACACTGAAGGACGCTTGCGACTCGCACGACAAAACCTACTATGCTCGTTTCAAGAAATGGTGCGATGAATACTTCTACAACAAGCACAGGGGGCAATGCCGCGGTATTGGGGGCATATTTTTGATGACCTCGATGAAGCCGAGCGTGACCAAGAGAACACATTTGCGTTTATTCAAGACTGTCTGAAATCTTTCATTCCGTCGTACTTACCAATACTCGAAAAACGCAAGGATATGCCCTACAATGAACATGAAAAGGATTGGCAACAATTGCAACGAGGCAAGTATGTAGAATTTAATCTCGTGCATGATCGTGGGACCGCATTCGGGCTAAACACTCCGGGCTCCCGTGTGGAAAGCATTCTTGTAAGCCTGCCTCTGACTGCAAGCTGGAAATATATGCATGAACCCGAGCCCAAAAGTAGGGAGCAGCGCCTCGTGGACATCTTGAAGGACCCGAAAGATTGGGTCTGAAATCTTCCAGCGTGGATTCATCAGCACAAGTTGGGGCCTTTGGCCGGTTGGTATCAGAGATTATGGAAATGATTTTCAATTGTGCCCTTGTGGGATTCCTTCCGACTGGGAAATAGCAACTACAAAGACACTGTCCTATATTAAGCTTCAACTTTTGCTCACAAATACCGTCGTAATATCGTGTTAGCTTTAAGCAACCAAACATCCATTATAGCATCTTACTACATCGTCTTATTCGCCTTATGAAATAGACAATTATATAGTACATAAAAATAAAAATATTTTGTTACATGATTATTTTAGGAGCCTTCGATTTGTGGTCTCTCCCTCTTCGTTTTGAGTGTTTGGGGGCCATTGATGCTGCATACCAGATAGGTACCTAGGTACTTGCACACTAGGACACTGTGGGGATGGATGCCTATTAGAAGAGACGTTCAAATTCGAGTGGCACCAAACTCTCCTACTTCTTGCAGGTTGCTGCACCATTCCAGGTCACCTACTAGTTGAATCGCTATGAACGCTCTGGCATAGGCTATAGTCACGTCAGCAAGTCCTTACACTGTAAACTCGAAGTCATGACAGCAGACTCAATTCCGGCTCATCAGCGACTTTTGTCGTCGCTTATCGCCTCACTTTCCGAGTCTGGCGAATGTTCAATCCAGCAATCCCAGGCTGATCCGCAACAGCAACATCATGAAGCGAACCCAAGATTTCGGAGTTTACTGCTTACGCTTCATGTGATTTTCCCGAATTTGGTCTTGCCGGCTCTGGATTTAATAGACAGACAACTTGTTGCTAGATTGCAGGCCAGAGCAGAGACGCCCAACGAGCCTAGCAACATACAAGGTTGGTCGCAACCAGAATCGTTCACTCTCAGACAAAGGATTGGTGATCGGTCTAAATTCCTTTCCAGCTTATGCCGTTCAGTCGTTGTCCTCTGAAAATATTTCGCGAGCCGTGCCTAAAGACACATTGCCGAGAGTCCATATCATACATCTTGCGGCTTGGAACTGTTCATGTAACGATTTCTCTCGCGATAAGTTTTGCAATCGAAAGACAGACGAAATTAGGGGCGCTCACACAGAAAATGCATGTAATTCTGATTCAGACGGTCTGCCAGGAGGATTTTCCCTGCATTACACATCCGTTAATAGCGACCACGTGCCCTGCTGTAAGCATCTTCTGGCTTGCTTAATGGCGGAATGGACGAGGACACGAGCCACGTCCACTGATAGAGTTTCCTCGAAATATGAAATAGCGACATTAGTTTCCAGCGTCTAGCAGGGTTAGTTCAGTTCAACCCAGAAAATTCTTCAAAACCGCATTCACAGGCGCAACATCCAAGGTCAACGCTGACGCAATGCTCGGGACCAAAATCCAGGTAGAAGGGGTTGGGTTATACGCCAAGACCGGTTTTTTGTCCTTTTGTGTATTGATGCAACAAGTCCAGTGTACAAATGCGAGCACTGTTCCGCTTTGAGCGACTGCCTTGCCTTTTTCTTAGCAGCCCAGGAGAACCGCGTTTGTCTGCTTCCAGTCATTCTAATAGGCTATTTCTTATCCTTAGCCCCCTTCTGTTTGTCACCACTGTCTTTCGCATCACCATTCACACCACCAGTATCGCCTACTTTGTTCTCATCCTTGCCCCCAGTGTCGTCTTTCTTTGCCTCTTTGTCCTCCTGTTGCTGTCTGTTTTGTATCTTGTTCTCAATGAGGTCGTGGAAGGCTGTAATGGCCCTTATCAAACTGCTGAGATAAATGGCCATAAGTTGATCATTGGTTTTGATGCCCATAGCATACGCTAATTCATCGCTACCGCCCTTTGAGTCACCTTCGGGACTAGATAAGTTTGGTAGGAGATTAAAGACGTCTTGCAGGTTACCAAGAATGGCATGATTGACGGGCAACTGCCCATCTAGAACTTTCTGCAAATAAGCGCCAATGTCTCGCAGTCGCAAATGAAGGCCTTGAAGAGACTGAAGCTGATTCGTGACGCGTGTTGACAGAGTGCCAACAGCAACATCTCGAATATCTCTCAATAAATGTTCAACGCCAATTTCCTCTGCCTCCTCGGCTTCAATGATCGACGGCGTGTGGACAAAGGTTCTTGACGTCGTAGTACCATCCTTTAACTAACGTTAGCATATATAGCAAACCTGCAAAATTGAAGCATATCTAGAATGGCAGCAGCTTAAGACTCAGCGCCATGGAGCATGCGCTAAGCTGAAGACGACAAAGGAGTTTGGTTGCTTACGTCTTTGATTTCCTCTACAGCAAAGTAGGCATCAGTTGGCACACCAGATTCTTTCGGCTGGACGTCGATGATGACCAGTAATGGGTTAGGAGTATAGCGCTTGAACAGTTCATTGATCTCCAGATCTGATGCCCGGAGTTTGGGCCCGGAGTGGTACCACCCAATCAGCTTTTCTCGAGCATTGACTTTCTTGAACAAATCATTCATTGACTCCACGTAGTTATGATCTAGAAACCAAACAGAAGGATCCTGATCGTCCTCCTCAAATGGCACTGAAGAGCACAATGTGTTAGATTACCGACATCCGCGGGTCGGGGGTGGGGGAAGCAACTCACCCGCAAAGCTGTTCGACACTCTCACATTTTTTCCATCATTGACTCCCAGTAGTACGCCAACTACCCGTCTTTTTGTTTTATTCTGAACTGTGCGGTTGTAGTGGTCGACAGCGGACAGGAGGACCAGAGGGGCAACCGACACGTTCCTGGTAACGAGGGAGAGCGTTTCTGCAGTAGTGGTAGGCATCGTCGACACGAAGAGCTTTTTTCGTGTAGGAAGGGTCAAGACTAGGCTGCGTGGCCTGGAAGTTGTCGAAGGATAATTGCAGCTTGGTGGGTTCTGTTCAGTCGCCTGTGCCGTCACAGTACGTGTACGTGTACGTTTGGCTGCCTTGAAGCTGGAAAGCCTTTTCAATCGGTCTGGCAGTTGACGCAATGATCATGGAGTACTTAGATTGCACGACTCGCTGCGATAGTGGTATATCGACAAAAAGGACTTGAACGTATGGGGAAAATACGGGATGTCGTGGATGTCTGGAAGCAGCTACTTTAGGTAGGCTGACGAGGCTGGCATTAGATGCCAACAACTTGCACAGAACAGGTCAGAATGGCAGGCGGTGGACCAATGAGTCAACTACTCGCATCGCATCTGCTTACTGCCAAGTGCAAGACCTGTCACGTGTTTCACTCCCAGAAGCTTGTCGTGCTTAACAAGACTCAACAATTACCATCACCAACCCATGACACAAAGAGTTTGAATAGCGACCTCAGCATCATCATTTACATATGCTCAATCGCGTATGTTCAGGAGATATACAGGGTGCTAAAGCCACTTCAAATGTGCTGACTTTATATCCAGTCTTTGTCGCCGAACGGCCTGTCAGCCCTTTGCAAGCCTGCCTCTGTTGTCATGACAAGTTCAATGACTTTGATTAACCCTGTATTGTTATAAAATTATTGAGAGATTCGTAGTTAGTGACAGAAATCAGAAACGGGGCCAGTGCGCGTATAAGTGGTTACGAAGCCACCCTTCCCCTGTCAAACTTGACGATTTGGGCCATCACGGGGTACATACAGAGGTAATAGTGAAACGAATGTCAATACCTGTCACGTAGTTATGCTCAATCAGGGCTTTCATTATTAGAGAGATGCAGATATGCAGAATGCTGGACGAGAGCATAAATTTGTCTCCATGATATTAGTCCAATTCAAGCAGTCTAGGGAAAAGGCGACTGGAGTCTCCATCTCAGCTGCGTATCAGCTCCTCCAAACGCAAAGCCTGACAACGAATTGATTTGGATCATAGAATGCGCCGCCGCTACGCTGGCCGTGTAAACGTATATGAAGACGTTCTTGTAACTAAAGAAAGTAAGAAAAATAAAGAGGCGAAAAATTGGCATGGTCACAATAACGAACATGTTTTTGACAGGCCCGTTGGCCAGAGTGATAATGCTCGTCCGAACGGGCAAAAGGAACCTCACTTGCACAGCACTTTACGTGCAAAAATGTGTGCATGTGGGTTTCAAAGACTGAAACTGCGGAATAACTAGTTAGCCGTGACCAGCGTCCATGTCGCGCTGTACTGTATACCCCCTCCGACCGAGTTGAACTTATCAAATGGTCTTGGTCCGGCGTTTGCTTCAAGTCAGGTGTAGTACTCCGTACAGACTAAAGCAATCTGGGAAAGACAGCCGCAAGCCAATCATAGCGCCTGGTTCTCCCGGTTCAACGCCGCGTGTTGCCAGGCCCAGAATTCCAATCCTATTGGGGTCAAATCTTTCTATTTGAACCTAGATCCTCCGATATCCGCGTGCACCTCAATTTGCAGCACAGTGCGCTGTCTGTTGATTGATAGCGTCTCTAGTTTTGATTCTGCCAGCTCGTTGTTTTCACATCACGCTTGAATTTGTCGTCAAAACCATATACACCGCGATCATGGGCTTCGTTGAGGACGAGCTTAAGCAGCTCAAAGAGGTCATTGGCAGCCTCGACTCCCGCATCAAGCAGCTTGAAAAACGCGCTACGGGCTCGTCACCCTCCACCGAAGAGATTCGCATGATTATCATGGGACCCCTGGAGCCGGTATGGAATATCCTGTCAAATAAAGTTCATTATCCTCGTACATGGAATAACCCCAATTGCAGGAAAGGGAACCCAGGCGCCAAAGATCAAGGAGCGATTCTCTTGCTGTCACCTGGTATGTCTATCAGTTAGACTAGACTATGATTCGTCCTATCGGTCTCGATGTTAACATATTCTCTGCGGTCTTAGGCCACCGGCGACATGTTACGTTCTCAGGTCGCCAAGAAGACGCCCCTTGGCCGAGAAGCAAAGAAGATCATGGACCAGGGTGGGCTCGTTAGCGATGACATCGTTATTGGAATGATCAAGGAAGAGCTAGAAAACAACGAGGAGTGTCAGGGAGGGTAAGCGAACTCCATAGACTATTTCCAGCTCTTTGATTGCTTACCATGTGTTTGTTCCAGTTTCATTCTCGACGGGTTTCCTCGAACTGTTCCCCAAGCCAAGGGTCTTGATGCAATGCTTAAGGAAAGAAATCAAAAGCTTCAGCATGCTGTTGAATTGCAGATCGATGATTCGCTGCTCGTAGCTCGTATTACGGGTCGGTTGGTTCACCCTGCATCGGGTCGATCGTACCACAGCACCTTCAACCCTCCGAAGGAGCCCATGAAAGACGATTTGACTGGCGAACCTCTTGTTCAGCGAAGTGACGATAACGCTGACGCTCTGAAAAAGCGTCTCGTCACCTACCACAAGCAGACTACTCCGGTGGTCGACTACTACCAGAAGACTGGTATTTGGAAGGGCGTAGATGCTAGCCAGGCCCCTGGCCAGGTTTGGAAGAATATGTTGGATATTTTGGAAGGAAACCAGAGACATGGTTCAGGTATATTGAGCCGAATCACTGGCAAGAATTAGATCTATTTTTCAGTCTCGTAAACTAGCTCGGGATTTGTTGCCGTTCCTCTGGTGACACATACACACCCTCGCAGCGTAACAGTTAACACCGTGTAAGTCTTATGATTTAGATTACGCCTGCATGCATTAACATACATTACCTATTAATTTTTCCCGACTTTGGTTCATGCTGTGACAAATCCATGTGCTGCAGGAAGCCGCGGAGTCTGATCAAGAATACCCGCTTCAGAAATCTCTGTTCCCACGTGGCAATTTCCAGAGCTTAAGCGATCTGTCAAGGAAGGGAAATGCGCGGCACTAAAGGGCTATTAAATGAGAACTAAGATTATAGTCTAAGTGGGTATAAGGTCTTTGATGAACCTCCGAAGTTGATACATAGTGTCCGATATCACGTTGCGCCATCCGACAAAAAGGAGGAGCTGCAGAGAGTGATAGCGCAGGATAGGGGAGAATATTCGTTATCTATCAAGTCTTGGCGACCCTGGGCTTGCGGCTTGAGGGCTTGCATCGTCTGACGTCAATGCGAATTGATATAGGTCCTATAAGTCAAACCCTTCGCTCAGCTTCTTCAAGGCATACTTCGCGAAGCCTAGTCCAAGCGTTCCTATTTTCGTGGTGTCGCTGGAAGAATTTTGGTCAGTAGAGGTAGAGCAAGTCGCGTTGGCGCAACTGACCATTGACCATCTGCCTCTGCTTATTCAACCAGCTCCGTGGAGCATCATGTCGCCGTTGAAGTACAACATGGTTGCTCTGTAACCGACTGGTGAAATCATACCAGGCTGTCGCAATAAGAGCATTTTCTCTTTGCAAGTTTCTTATTACTTGGTCAATGGCAGCCTTGAGAATGAGATGTTAGCTCGACTCATTGCAGTAAATGCCAGCAGAGAAGTGCTTAGGAACTAGGATGGGTCCTAGCTGTTGAACCATACTTACTCTTTGTGCAGCAGGCTGTTCGCCGCCTTGGGCTGCCTTGAGTCGCTTTTGCAGATCCAGTTTCTCCTGCTCCGACTGTTCCAGTTGCTGATGGTCATAATCGTTAGAGAATTAGGATACTAAGAATGCAAGTTGAAGGTGAAATTGAAGTTGAAAAGGTGGCACTATCTGGTGGCACTATGTGGTGGCACTATGTGGCTACCCTCGTGGTGGATGGACGCTGTAGCCAAATCGATTCACATGCGAAACTTCGAATGATCGGCATTGGAAACTCGCCCATTAGACCATTATTCCCCGCCAATAGCGAGTATAATCATCCAAGCACGAGAACCAGGGCACGTGATACTTGTTGACACTGCCCACAGGTTGGCACGATTTGACTGGAGGTTCTTTGGTTGATGTCGTCCCAGAGACAACTTTCCAAGACCAGTTGAGGGACCGAGGATACGCATGTCAGGGGCTGAAATGACTAAACTCACCTGTTTACGTTCCTTTAGACGTGTACGGAGTTTTTCGATCTTTTCACTTGATTTTTCATCGCCTCGGACATATCCGCATCTGCAGGACCACTCGTTGAATTTTCTTGTAGCTCTTTGGCATCCTCAACTTCTTTCCTGAGTCTGTCCTTGGCAAGAAGGGCCTCGATCAACTGAGACTTCTGTGCATCTCGCTCACTCACAACGAAACTGTAATCTTCTCGCAATCTGTCTAGCTCTGCTTTCAGGGATTCGGAAATAAGTTTGTCCGTGCTTTTGAGCTCATTTATGGCTTCGATCCCACCTTTTTCCGCGGCCGAAAGGTTTGCTTTTGCTGAAGTTAGCTCGCGGTCTGTGTCGATAACCTTGATTTGTAGATCATCGGCTCGTTTCCTAGTCTCGTCCAGGCCCTCTTGTGATCGAATCAGCTGACTTCGTAGATCAACGAACGCTTTGGAGCTGTAGAGAATGGTTTCAACATTAGTTTAACAATCTCTACTAATTCACAGTATCCAGATATCCTCTTACTCTTCGCTGATGGAGTTTGTCACAAGTGCAGTGACCTGTTCTTGGCATATTGTGTGCTTTTCAAATATATCGTTGAAGTTTTGTTGCAGACGATCTCGCAGACGACGTTGTTCCTCGAGCTCCTTTCTCAGTAATGCAGCATCGCCTGTTGATCCTAGTGTCCGCCTCAGTAGATCGTTCTCGGCTTTGAGGCGCGAAAGTTCTAGGGGTATATTGGTCTGCCTATCCCCATCGGTTGCGTTATTCAGCTCGTCTTCCAAGCTGAACGTGGCAGATGTAACACCAAGGCTCGCCCCTGGCGTAATATTATCCTGTCCTTGTTGCACCTGCTCTTGCAAGTCTTGAATGAAGCGCTCATCATGGGTTCTTTGTGCTTTTAATCTGACGAGTTCCTCTTCCAGAACGGCAAGGTCCTTAATTAGCTGAGTTTTTGGTTTCGCTCGTCCCAAAGGTGCTGTTCTGACTGTGTGATCATTTTGGTGAGCTCATCTTCAGCTTTGCGAGTTCTTTCGTTTCTCTCCCTGTCATGTACAAGAGAGCGTAGCTGCTCTTGTAACTCTGCTTTCTCATACTGGAGATTCTGCACTTCCTTTGCTAGGTGCTGTTGAGACTCGAGTTTTTGTTTGTATCTCTCTGCTGTATTTGCTTTTTCTCCAGTTCCTCAGCCTTGTGTTTCCACTCTGCAACTTGGTCTCGGAGCTCATCTGCTTGGATGCTCTTTTGATTCAATCTTTGTACCTCAGTGTCCAGCTGCGACTTCACTCGATCGTGGCTCCGGATCGTTTCCTCATTCCTTGCTATGATTTCCATTTGTTCATGAACTTGAGCTTCAAGGAGTTTAATAGCTTCTGCGCTGTTGACCCCATCTTGTGTAGCTTTGCGAAGGACTTCAAGTTCTCGGTCATTTTTTTCCTTTTCGTATTTCAGCTCTTCGTGACTCTGTTGCAAATATTCCAAGCGAGTAATGTAATCCGAGAGGTTCTTTTTCGTACTGTCGAGTTGTTGGCGAAGAGCCGCGTTCTGCTCCTCTACTAGGAGATCCATATCTCGGGCCTCCATAACAGCATCGATGGCATCGTCTAAATCAGTGTCATCTTTGAAGTTGCCAACGTCCTGCTGCATGGTACGAATAATCTTCATGATTTCTGCCTGATTCTCGCGATCAAGACTATGCTGGATCCTTGGGACATATTTGCCATTATCGGGACCCATTGCAGCGGCAGACACCATGACAGCAAGTAACTAGGATCAATCATTAATTGGCGATTCTCAGTGATCTGTTTCATGGTCTTGTTATACAAACCTGGCTAATGCCCTGAGGCTCCGGGTTTTCTGCGATAGCATGGTAGTCAAATTTCTTTGCCTGGCAGCCAAGTTCGGGAACTTGTCGACGAATAAATCTGAATAGACCCTTATATACTGTCTGAATGTTTCGCTTGTGTGTCAAATATTTTGAAGTGCCTTGGGTGGATTCGAGATGGGACGGTTCGAATTCAGAATCTAGCTCGTGAAGAATTTGACCAAGCAAAATCCCATTTGTGAGATCTTCAAGGGACTCGACAACTTGGCCTATGTCAAAGACACGGTTTGCCTGGATCGCGCATTAGCGTCGCTTAAGTACCAGATTGACTGGTCAGAAAGAAGAAAACGGCAACTCAACAGTCACTTGACTTACAGCTTTGAGCAGAGCGACCTGCGCCCCGGTGCTGTATATCGGCATAGTCTTGGCTATTGGCGTAGGAGTCATCCTGTCATGGAGGTCTCAGCGGGCAGTTGCAAAGCTTGGAAACACAGACACCGGTTTGCTTCGCTTTAGTTTCGATCTGAGGTTTAAAGAAGCATAGCGAAAGTGGAAAACAAGATCAAAGTTTGAGAAACAAAGCCAAGAGACTTGCAAGGTATTGGGCATGTACGTAATCAGGGCCTGACGGCAGAGGGAAATGCAACTGGGAGCATTCGAGAGGACGCGACTGGGGGCTCGTTCCTACTAGGGAGGTGTTGCGCAGCCGACTGGCCACTTATTTGTGCGTTTATCATCCCTTGGAATAGAAGGTAGGGAGCTTCAGCGGGTCCCACCGCACTGGAGTTCATCCTTTTAAGTACCTAGGTACGCAGTAGACCACGGGGTTTGAAGGGGCTGAGCTTTTGGCGCATATTTTGAACTTTCTTTTAACCTAAAGCGGTTATTCGTCAAAAAAAGACGCAATTGCCGTTTCTGGTATGTTTATGCAGACCAACTACTTTATGTTACTCGAGTCATGATCCTTGGTTTGAAGAAAGTTAACAATAATAAGCTCGTTTCCCTCCTGATTTTGAGTGCAGGAGGTTCGATCGTATCCAGCTATTACTTGTAGAGCCAGTCCTCTGCGACATTTTCTGCTCGCGTCCCTTTGATATGCTTGCTTCGCTAAGCTGAAGGCTCTCTACAAAACTGCAGCATAATGCAGCCTGAATGCTCATTTCAATTCTGGTTCAATTAGCTCGTATTTTTAGAAGGTTATTAATGCAAGCCGTACGATCAGTCGTCGTCCTTCGATCAGACACAACGGTCGTACTTGGCTCATTCTTATTCTGTCGAATTCAACGCGATAGCAACATACGTTGATGGGAAGTTAAACCACGATGATAGTTAGTACCAAAGACAACAGCAACAGATTACACGAAGTCCACATCAATGTTGTACTTCATGTCAATGTGCGTCTTTGCTTCTTTCTTGGGCAAGTCTGCGATCTTAATAATCGCAGAGCTTAGTCTGCCAGATCTATCTGGGTGATCCTGAGTGAGAGTTTCTTTTTGATTCGCATCTACATGGCATTGAGCAAGTATCAGAGAATTTCATTATGAAATGTATGTGATTAGAAACGTACGTAATCCAGAACCATGGATGGATGCTTTTGCAGTTTCGTCGACTGGCGGATGCGATGCCTAGATGAGGAGAAGTCCTTGTATAAGAACCATGTTAGTATAGACTAGTATCAGCTAGCTACACAAATGTTTAGATTCATAGTTTATTATTTGTACGGGAGGTCACCCGTGGACAGAATAACTTTCAAGCGGCCGCGTGGTTTGAGAGAAGAGGACCTAGCGATCACACGGGAAGAGATTGGTAAGTGTAAGGCAGGTATTAAAATATTCTTGCAAATAAAATTTTATGTTATGGTCATTGCCATCTGTCAACAAATCGTCAATCTAATTAAAGAAAGAATTACAGCATCCTTCTTCCTGCACATGCGCCGATACTCGGACAGCTATCCTACGCGATCACTGGATCGAAACCATTTTGTCTTCTTCAACATTCATAGAATGCTCAGCTCCCCAGATTCGCACTCTCTCCAGGGCTTTTTCAGGCGCAACGACAGCAAAACCCCTATTATATTGTGAGTACTTGGGATGAGAGATGCCGATTTCGAATTTACCTAATGGTAGCAGAGTAGACGTGCGTAATTTTGCAACCCGCTTTAATAATTGTTTCCTTTGCTTTATCTACCACAGAGTCGGGAATGTTAGTGTCCTTAAAGTACATAATGGCCGACTTCTTCTGATCTATAGCGAGTGCAGGAGTGATAGTGGCGAGTGCCAGGACAAGATTCGAAAGTACTCTCATTTTACCGACTGTTGAAGAGATTTCGTATTGATATTGCTTGCTGGGAGAAGATGAAGGCGAGACAATTGTTCCTGGAGCAGATGATGCGACTGCTCATCATCTGCGAAGCCCCGCTGAATTATTGATCCGGTGTCACCTGCTATTTCGCGCGGACCTCTCCACCTAATTCCCCGCTAAATTTACCCTCTCTTTTTGGTAGCAAATGCAGGCAGCTTACTACAACATGCAACGCTTGCAACGCTTATTACAACGCTCCTCTTCTGTAGATTTCTTCCTTTTCATTATCACAAGGCCTCACAACGTAACGTAACATAGCCATAATAAGTCTCTTATAAATACCCTTTATTATATTATTCCCCAAGATACAGCTATACATCTCAGTCAATAGTAAAAATCAACAGACGCGAGCCACACTAAAATTGAGTGGGTGGACTGTCCTTCCGTTCTAGGACTAAGGGGTGTGCGCATTCAGAAGTCCATTTCAGCGCCGGCTGGATCCGGAAGGTAGTGTGCGTCGACTTTCATCAATGAGCTCGTTTCCGTCGAATAAGAAATGCTTCCATGTCCATGAAAAAGCAATGCTAGCCAGTCCGAAGCACCACCTCTTTTATTCTTCATTTCGCTCTCCCCAGCCATTACACTGGTGAGAGGTTTGCGGTATGCTACCAACAAAACCCGTGACGGACAGGTGCTCACGGTAAAAACACTGACTTTGTTACGTGATATAGCAAGCAACCTCAGAAGAAGAGCGAGGGATGCAAGAGAAGTCCATCCAACCTGGCATATGGTCCAGACCCAATCTAAACAGCAGCAAAAGACAATTGCTCCAAGAGCAGCAGCATTCAACATCACACGAAGCGAGAGCGACAGAGATTTAGCATGATGCATTACCCTCATTCCAAACAGGTTGGCTCTCTTGCTCTACTGCATGCATGGCCACAGCGACATCTTCCAGCTTGGCCACAACGTCAATAACACCTTTATTGACCCGTTGAAAATACTTGTCATTTGCCTCTCTTCGTTTCCTACCGAGAACGATGTCCATCTCAGATTCCTCATCCAGATCGGGCTCCGACATACCTAAGCCCTCATCCCGGACATCGCGTCCGTCGCTGGGTGGCCTATTAGTACTTCGAATGTGATCAGTACCATTTCCGGTGTTCGGATTTGGCGAATTCATCAGATTGTTGTGCATATTGCGCAAATCACCGCCACCAGAGGATATAATCTGATCTCGTAATCCCGTAACCGTCACCTCATCAGCCTCACTCCTTGCCCAAGCCTGTGCAAGACCGATCTGTGCAGAGCGCAGTTCAGAAAGCTTTTGGCTGTGTCCAGAACCAAACACATGGGTTCCACCCGAAGCAGATAGTTCAACTTCTTCCAAAGTGGCTTGCATCTCCGCCCATAGAGCATCAGTCTTGTCCGTACTCCGAGTGCTGCCAGCTCGACCATTGCGTTGTAAATCAGGGATCAAGATAGATCCACAGCGAATAGAGGTGCTACGTTCTAGATTAGATTGTTCCCGCCGCGGGGTGGAATAGCCAGGTGCTGATGTGCTAGCGAGAGAAACACGTGAAGCACCCGGCGAGGGATGTAGAAAGAGAACTGGAGGAGGTTCGCGCGGTCGATTGTTAATTCTCGACATCGAGCGTGCTGGCGCATTGGTGCGCTGCGCATCAACGTCGACTGACAGTTAAAAGCCGTTATCGTGGAATTAATGTAATTGCATCAGTACCTACGTTTTGTTGTTATGGAGGAGGGGTTTGTGTCAAACACAGTCACATGACTACGAGCCCAAGTCCCGGCGACATCTTTAATCCGGCAGTTTAGTCTAAGTCACGTGGCTAGTCGCTGTCATCCTGTGCGCTTTACGTAGTGCTGCAAGACTCTAGGGCCGCAAACCCTACTTCCAAATTTGGTAGAGCAGAGCCTAACTTTTTCGTTACGCCCCGGAAGTCATCACCAACCCATTGCCGAGCGGTAACTTCAGAAATCGGTGCGTGCACTCCTCAACCTGTGTTTTGCGAATTTCGACACAACCCTCTACTATCGGTTCTCAGTGCTGACGTTGCACAGCAATCATGGCTGGAGGCAAACCCCGTGGTCTCAATGCGGCGCGCAAGCTGCGAACGAACCGAAAGGACCAGAAATGGGCCGATCTTCACTACAAGAAGCGTGCTCTAGGCACTGCTTTCAAATCTTCTCCATTCGGTGGCTCTTCCCACGCCAAGGGCATTGTCCTTGAGAAGGTAGGCGTTGAAGCCAAGCAGCCTAACTCTGCTATCCGAAAGTGTGTTCGTGTTCAGTTGATCAAGAACGGCAAAAGGTCACTGCCTTTGGTACGTCTATTGATAAAATGGTAAATTCGCTTTCATTTGTACGCTAACGACTGCATGTAGTTCCCAACGACGGTTGCCTGAACTTCGTGGACGAAAACGACGAGGTTTTGCTTGCTGGATTCGGTCGTAAGGGCAAGGCCAAGGGTGATATTCCTGGTGTTAGATTCAAGGTGGTCAAAGTCTCCGGTGTCGGCTTGTTGGCTTTGTGGAAGGAGAAGAAGGAGAAGCCTCGATCGTAAAAAGTGGTAACAGATTGGGTCAGAGAAGGCGACATTTTCTGTCAAATTTTCAGCACATGGAGATATCGGCTTTTTGCAATGGCATTGAAGGCTGGGTGACCTGAATGACTAGATTACAAAGTAAATTCACATGGTTCACTTGAAGCAAATTATATCCCCTAAGACATAATCAACCTTCGATTAGAGAAGACTTGAATTCCTGGGTTTTTTTCGTGTCTTTGCTTATCAATGATGTCGCCATTGCATTGAATTCCCGGTATAATCTACTACACCCAGTCGAACGAAGGAACATTGGCAAGCATTGAGCGTACCAGTCATAGATTCCCCGGGTGACGCGGGTTGTGGTCCAGCATGATGACAAGCTTCAAAGAAAGCAACCTCGAATTAAACGGTGGTTCTGAATGTGCTATATTGTACATGAAAGTCGATAGATCCCTCTAAGCCCTTTATTTTAAAAATCTCCCGACTCATCTTCCAAGCCGCGAAGAAGGTAGTCGACTACCAACCTGAGGCTAATGCTGCCGCCGGTGATCCAGCAACCGTTCACAAACCACCACCAACAGTCCTTTACATTTTCAAATTGACCTTTCGAATCATGATGCCCAATGTCACAGCAGCGCCACCGCAGCTGCCGATGAAGAAGGCTGGCCCGGCCCCGAAGCTACACCCGCTGCAGCAAGTAGAGCAATCTGAGCCCCAGCTAGGCCAGTGAGTATTTGCTTAGTTTGGGCGTCGTGTTTTAAGGCTATGCTTTTGATGCCTGCCTTTGCATCGTCTTTGATATCCATATGTGCGTAGATCATGTCATAAAGGACCGTCCAAGCAATATTAGAAGAATAAAGGCAGCCCGCAGCGGTCAAGGCCGACCAATTCGACAGTAAGTCCACACCTAATGCCGGAAATCCCATGATTGCTCCCCATGAGAACGTCAAGCCGAGGACAATTTGGGGATAATAGGTCACTCTCTTTGCAAGTGGATAACTTGCAACAAATAAAAGACTCGGAATGCCATAGAAAAGACATGAGGTGGGAAATTGTAACAAGATACCCAAGCCTGTCAAGAGTTGCGCACCGGTGAATACCAACCCTTTGAAAGGAGAAATGGCGCGACGGGCGATTGGTCGTAGCCGGGTGCGAACGACATGGGGTCAAGATTTCTGTCCCATAAGTCGTTGATCGTACATCCAGCTCCGCGCATGATCAATGCGCCTGAAAAGAACAATAAAGATGTGCTAACGACTGATCCAACGGAGGCAACAGGTGCTGCCATTGGAGCTGCCATCAAAGTAGAGAACAGGCAAGGGAAGAACAGATAGTAGGTTCCCGACGGTTTGTCAATGCGAATGAGTTCTGCGTATGGTACCCATGACGCCGGAATGACCGATAAAATTCCAGATTTCGGTGGTTGATAGTCTAACCGTTGCTCCTTTCTGTCTAGACTTCCTGGTGGCTCAACCAAAGGATTTTTTTGAGTGATGTTTGGTGAAGCCTGCTACGCTGCTCTGTCCTCAGATCCTTCGAGAAAGCAACCACTCCTGCGCTTCTGTTTAAGGGATTCGTGATGCGTTTTCTCGCCAACAAAAACTGCTGACGACAAAAGGTGTTGGACGCCCATGGTGAGACTTTGGGAAAGTTCGCTAGCCTCATTTTGATGGCCAGCAACGTTGGGTGTCCCCGTTTAAACAGTGAGCATTCGCGCAGTGTTCGATGGCTGGAGCACTAATATTGAGGAAGCCATTTCCATGGGCTTTCAAAGCTTGGTGAATATTCGCTTTTATCTACAGGGTATGTCGCGAGACCAAAGGTGAATGATATCACGTGACAGTGAAGGTAGACGCGGTCGCGTTTTCAACTCCACATCATTGTCCTTCCTACGGCTTCATTTTGAGTGAAAGAATGCTGATCTCTATCAAGACCCTCGACAACGACGGATATTCAGTTCCTGAAGTATCTTCTTCGCAACTATTTGAAATGATGTCTGTAGGCAGATAATGTTTGTACATTTGAGGAACCACCACAACAATGCCAACCTCACTTCACCCTCAGGCAAAGTTCGACCCTTTGCCTCCGGATTTAGATCTTCATGGTTTGATAGATCAGACCCCAAATTTCAAATGGGTCCAAAGAGTCTCAAGACATCAAATTCGAAGCCTCGGTCAACTAGAGTTCGAAAAACTCATCAAAATACATGTTGTTGACGGCGGCAAACCTCTCGTCATCGATGGCTGGGATGCGGTGTTACCGAAGTGGCTGTTTAATGCCAAGTGGTTAGAACAGACATATGATAAGAAGCGTAAGTTCGCCATGATCCCCTATTGAACAACACTGACTTTTGTAGAGGAGAATGTGCGTGATATTTCAGCTGGCAATGATATACCAATGACAACTGGGCACTACCTGAGATCCATGGAGCAATTGACGAACCAATGGACTCCGCAAAATTTCAGAGATGAACGTCGGCAAAGGCTCTATCTCAAAGACATTGATTGCCCAGCCGAGTGGCGGGACTTCCTACAAAGACTTTGCACCCTAATTTGTTTTACTTGAACGAGAATGTGACGATGCATGTATCATCTGATGCGACGCAAAGACAACAAACAGTTGCGCATCACGACTCTGATGAGCAATCCGATGAAATCGCGCTAGCCCCTGCAGGTGACTTGATGTCAAGTCTACCAGAACCCATGCGGGCACAAAACCTTATGTGTTACATTGGTCACGAAGGTACATACACACCAGCTCATAGAGAGATGTGTGCATCTTTAGGCCATAATATCATGGTTGAGGCGTCGGACGCCAGTCATGGCGAAAAGCCAGGCAGCTCTATCTGGTTCATGACGGAGAGTAAAGATCGTGATGTGGTGCGCGAATACTTCTTGTCAATGTTGGGCCACGACATTGAGATTGAGAAACATTTCGCACAAGTCAATGCCTGGAAAAAGGCTCCCTTTGATGTTTATCTCGTCAATCAGCGGCCTGGTGACTTCATAGTCATACCTCCACTTGCGGCCCACCAAGTCTGGAACTCTGGTACCCGAACAATGAAAGTGGCTTGGAACCGTACAACCCCGAAACACTTCGGCTTGCGCTGCATGAAGCTCTTCCGAAAGCAAGATTGGTATGTCGCGATGAACAATATAAGAACAAAGCGATAATATATTTCACTCTTGAGAAATACTTCGACGCACTGAAGGAAATGGAAAGACGGGAAGAAGCTACGCAAACGAGCTTCCTAGGTATCGGCCGTGATATCTTCAGAAGTTCCCCTCGTGCGAAGCAATTATTGAGAGATTTCAAGGCATTATTCAGTCTTTTCGCAGAAGTTCTGATGGACGAAACCTTTGCCTATAAAGAGAAGCAGGTAGAGATGCTACCCTTTGACTCAAGTGTCACTTGCTCGTACTGCAGATCGAACATCTTCAACCGCTTTCTTACTTGCAAACACTGCCTCAGAACTTTGGCGAACGGTGACGAGGATGCCTATGATGTATGCATGGAATGCTATGCGATGGGGAGATCATGCGCATGTGTGTCTGGCCTTCAGTGGTGCGAGCAATGGGCGTGGCCGTTCTTGATCGAGAAATACGAAGTATGGCGTGAAATGGTCATCATCAACGATGGTTTCATCGATTTGCATAGCTCGCCGCCGCCATTCGAACTGCTTAGACAAAACACAGGAAAGAAATCTGTGGCACAGATATGCCAGGAGGCTCTCCTCAGACGGCCTTGGAGGGATGTATCCAAACCAGATTATGCCAAAGAGCCAAGCGATTCTGACCGCGGAAGCACCGACGATAAATCGAAGAAGAAGATCAAAAGAAAACCAAAAAAGGTTCAGTTCGAAGATGCCATGTATGCTGTCACAAGGATTACAGTTACCGGGTTCATCAGTGTTCTAATGAGGAATGTGCTGAAGCATACTGTTACGGCGTCCTCTACAGAGCTTTTGATACGATGCCCCAGGCTGTCCTACAAGATGAAAACTGGCAATGTCCCAAGTGTTTGGGGATTTGCAATTGTGGGCATTGCCGTCGCGCAGGCAATACCAACCCTTATACTCCTAAGAACACGTCTCTCGGCCTCGACACCAGACCAATTGCTGACGACAGAAGCGTTGAAGCGCTCGTTGACTTCCGCGTACACAATCTTTCGTGGCTCAAGGCGGCTGGGAAGAAGGTCGCAGCAAAGACAGCAGAAGGATGCAACGCTTGCGGCAACAGGCTGCCAACGCCAAGGCACAAAGCTCAATTGACAGAATCAACACCGAGACAGATGACCATGAGGATGCGGACGGTCGCCAAAAAGAAATCACATTATCGACGCCCAATGCGATCTCGAACAATACCAATGATGCTAGCAAAATGCAAGGAGTCGGTGAACTTTACGTGGCCTCGGGTGCCCATAGCAATGCAGGCGCATTAGACGAACGATCAGAGCCGGCTCCAGGTGTGTCGGGGCGAAATGCAACTTCACATGATGGCGAGTCTTCTTACCCTGACCCACTCGTCTGCTCGAGCTTTGGAATAGGGATGGGATATTACGAACAAGACGATACGCCCGATAAGATTTTGTTTGATCCTACAAACTTCCATCTGCTAGTGCGGTGATACTTGATGATTTAGAAGTGCCCGATTCTGTAAGAAAGTCCATTCGTGCGCGCAAAAGGAAGGCAAAGCGCGATAACGAGGATCCAGACTTCACACTGGCAAAGTCAATCACAAAAAAATTCGATCATCGAACAACGCACATGTAATGGACAACGTGGATCCAGCTCTGTCTGAATTCAGTCCCTACATAGTGCCTTCCCTACCACATAAAGGGCAAAAGAGCATCGAACAATCAGAAGAGAATTTGGCTCATGCGAGTAGTGCAGTGACCCAGACGTGTCCGTCAGTCGTACGTTATGACGCGCCCCATGAGCCTTCACTTCGACATGCGAGGCCGATGACATCATATGTCGAAGATGATGAAGTGGACGTTGAAGATGATGATGTGGACGTTGGAGCAAAAGATGATCACGACGTGAATGAAGAAGTCAATCGTGCTGCACTCGCACTCGACAGCGCCGACCGCATCCATGACACCGGCAAGGACGGGCTATCAGATGGCGCCAATATACAACCTAAGCTGGGTATTTTCGGGACAACTCAGTTGTTGCAGAAGACTTCGACTCCAGCACGTGGGATAAGAAAGCGTGGTCGGCCATCACGACGACAGTCTCAGACTCGACAGCCGACGAAATCCCATGGGACACCAGTGTTGTCAGAAGAGCTAGGCACGTTTCCTATCGCTAAGCGTCCGCGAGGCCGACCAAAAAAAGGGGTTGTGTCTCCTATTGTTCGCTCGGGAACATCAGAAAATGATACACAAATATCACCTTTGAAAGATGAAACGCGCCCGAATATATTGTCTGCATCGAGGACGACCGCTATCACGACTCGGTCTCTCGATGTTCAGTCCTCGCCTAACCATGCATCACGGAGAAAAAACTTAAGTGTGACCCTACGAAGTGTCCCCTGCGCGACAGAATCAAGAGATAGGAAATCAAGTGCCTCAGATAATGACACCAATGTGGCTGCACGGCATGGAATCGCAGGTAGAGATCACTGGCAGACTCAACCATCTCGTACGAGGGACAAACCCTCCGACAAAACATCGACAGCCCCTATCGGCCAACAATTCATGTCAATGGCAGAAAGGTGTGCACTAAAGGGCAAAAGGTTCAAACTTGTGCAGCGACAAGAGGCGGACAAACTGCCTTTGAGTGAGAATCGAAGTAGGCACACTTCGCTACGTGAACGTGAGCCCAAAGCGAGTGTTTTGTCTCGGATGCAATCTCCAGGGAGGATCAGCAAGAGCTTGAGCATCAGGATCGGCCTTCATCACCATCAGGACAGAACGCAGCAAGCGTTGCTCAAACGCAACAAGAGAACCTTGCTGGACTGGGGCCTTCCAGCAAGTATAAGACAGTAGTGAGATTGTCGAATCAAGTGCCCGACGAGGACGAGTATCAGAGCTTTAGCGATATGAGTCATGCTGCACCGTTCAGTGACGACAGTGACGACAGTGACGACAGTGACGACAGTGACGACAGTGACGACAGTGATATTCCTGCTAGATGCACAAGTGTCTCGCGGCCAGCTGCTTCTCAAGTCAGTGAAATTGAAGAACGAAAATTGGGACAAGGCGGCGGCAGAGGCAGAGGCAGGGGTCGAGGCAGGGCCCGAGGCAGAGGTCGGGTCGAGGCAGAGGAAGGACGGCGGAGTAGTCAAGCCAGCAGCACACAAGTATGGAACTCACACCTGGCCGTTGGCCACGACTGGTCCGTACTTGTACAGAAGGTCGGGTTTAATCTATGAACGTCACATTCTATCCCCTGGCCCCAAACTAGCCTCAAATTGACACTGAACTATTTCAGATGGACCTTGTACAAATACGCTTTGCCAGCCATGTGTCTTTACACAGTCAGGCCAGAGACTCCTTGCTGTATCTATATTTCAGAAAGAAAAGGGCCAAGAAAGAATGGCTTAACACATTAGTATGGACAGGAGATCAAGTGTCAGACTACGTGTGTGTGGACGTCTGCCCACCATATTTTCATTGTCCAGGATCAGAGCCTTGGTCACTGTAATATTTAGACAGATAACCTTATTTTAATTCGGGGTGTTCTAATCGCTCTGCTCTCTCTGGAGAGTAAGAGGCTTACCATCTATAGGAATCTTTCTGTGTGACGAAAGGGTTGATTGCCGTTGCCAACGGCACTTAACCTGGGGCGCGGAATGTCCTTGATATCTCGATAAGTCGTTTTTGTCACATCCACAATACCTGCCTCCCATAATAGTCCCCGACCCGACCCGACCCGGATACCTAGTCAGGCAGCGTTCCCTATGTAACGAGTTACTTCGCACGTACTTCACGCCCGGAAACCTGATTAGTTTGGAATGTCATTGATGCCAGTATACACGTCGTTCACGGCCCCGATAGCCCAAATTACGTGGACACAAATCAGTCCTGCAACCAATAACCCGATAATTATATGTAAGCGGTCCAAAAAACCATGAGCGCAAAGGAATGGATTATGATATTACAAAGCCATGAAAAAATAAGCAATGGCTTAAAGTGGCTTAAAATGGCTTCCAGGGCGCATCAAGGCACGTGGACTGTGTTATGTACGTGTAAGTGGCGTGGGCTTCTTCACTTACTTCCAATTATCACAATCGTTTATGCAATCTTATTGAACACAAATTGCAAAGGCGTCGAATAATAATCTGGCGACGTCGCCGCCTCGTTTCATCCATCGCCTTAAAGCTTCTGAAAACCGTTCCGAGCGACACATTTTCGTTCGACATTTGCCTTCATGCTGTCACTTTTGGCCCTCCTTTTGGGGGCAGGGGTATCGCCGTCCAGCATAATGGCAGAGGCAAAGCCAGCTTGGCCGGTGGGCGTTGAGGATATCGACACAAGCTGGCATGCGCCTGCAAAGGGACAAGTTAACAACCTCACGGCAGCCGTTCATTCTAAAGGCGTTTATGGCTTCATTTACAACTCTTCAAATACACCTGATGTCGAATACGGGACCTATAATTGGTGCAACATGCCACATGTTCGACCACTAGAGTATGTTCGACCCGACAAGGAGTTTGAATTGCGATATGTTGAATTGGTACGTCTCACAAACCCATATCATTGTGCTTTGCATAACTGCTAGCTTGACACCCGCGGTTTCGTGTACCTGAGCTGTTGATTATCTAAAGGCTCAACGTCACCATAAAAGAACATGTTATGCTTCCAACGCCTTTCCGATTGAACCTGATCAATGGAACTGCGACGATGCACATCTATTTATCTATGGACAGCCTCTGCAGGGCAAAGCCGCTACGTCTGTTTTTCGCCAGGGATATACTTCTCTAAAAAACCCCTTTGTCCCATCTGGCTGGGTAGGGAGCTGTAGTTTCCCTCAGATTACCGCTGGCGGCCTTCGAGACTCCTGGCAGCATGGAGCAGATCTTTATGCTGTCTATCATGGGCTATTGGGGTTTCTCCCCGCAAAGCATGACGACTATAGATCTGTTGTCAGATATCGTGTCACTAATAATATAATTACTAGCCAGGTTGCAGGCATGGTTATCAATGGAATGTGGTCAACAAGCGACCCTTTCCCACTTCTTGTCCAGGTAAGTTGAGGCCCTATGGCTGCTTTGGGTTGTATTTGTAATCCTTTTTACAAACCCACATCTTCATCTATCAACAGTAAGTTGATTTGGGACTACGGATTCTGATCAGGCTCTCAAATCAGGCAGTGGGAGTAGATAGCTTGGAACCGCAGTACCCTTGCAGCACGGCGAATTATCTCTTCAACTCAATCAAGTCAAATAGCAACCCGGATTGGAAGGAGCATCTAGAATTATCAAATGATCTCTTCCATGCCCTCGGTGAAATCTCTGGGGTACCCTCCAATGATGGTGGTTTTCATGCCTCCTTTGATCATTACTATGACAATCTTTCTGCACGCCAATGTCATGATAAGCCTTCGCCATGTAAGCTTATGGACGGTCCAAATAGCACTTCATGTGTCTCGCAGGCACTCGCCGATTCTGTCTACCGGATGGGAAACTGGGAATACAGCCACATTTATCGAGATCATCCCTTATCACTTCCGGCCAGTGTCTTGTCTTTTGGTGTCTGGATCGGCGAACTCGCCCAGCATCTACGAGAAGTCATGGAATGCCAGTCCAAAATTCGTTATTTTCATAACATTGCTCATGACGGATCGGTCTCTCGCTTACTCTCTATCCTGCAGATTGATGAAATGGTTTGGCCGGGCATGGGGTCTGAAGTTGTGTTCGAGCTCTATAAGCGAAAAAGTTATGCGCCAACCCCTCGCCCAACAGGTCAACCAGAAGTAGGACGAAGTTGCAATCAGGACAATTGCCTCCGCTACATGATTCGAAACCTTCCATCACTTAGCACTCTTTGTCACGATATAAGTACACCGCCGAACTTACCTCAACCTACTATACTGCCGAGGCCCTCGCAATGTCCAAACCAAAGCCGCCTGTCATCTGCCTGTGCATGCCTGCCCAGCTCGGCTTCCGCAGAAGCAACACCGACAGCGAAAGAAAACGCTTCACAAACTTCTCTATCCAGTCCGTCGGGCTTTTACGTTCGTGTTCTTTTTAGCGGAAAGGTTCTGAAGTCCTCCAGCCCAACTCTTGGCAGCATAGATATGCTTCCAGTGGAGGTGCTGTTAGACTACCTAGATGGTTTAGTTGGCAAAGGGGCAACCTCATCAAGACCAAGTGCCAAGCCTGATGAGTCAGATCAATATTCTCGAAATGCTAGGCGACAATAAGGAACACGTTCTAATATGATATAGTAATTGGACAGCCTGTGAGGCCAAACCATTATAGCAACTTGACTTAAAGCTTGTTTGTATTTCTTGTCGTTTTCGAGATCCCAATCATATGACCAGTTCGATAATTTAGTTAATCTGGATTTGTTTCTCTAATTCATCCCAGCGGCCGCTACGTTTCGTGTCAAGCTCTCGCAATTTTTCTAACCAGTCAGCTACTTGAGGCGGTTTCATCTGTTGTTGCGCATCAGTTCTCAACGTGTTTGCAGCCAATGTACATTCTATGAGAGCTTCATATATCCATTTCACATCCAGGTAGTCTTGCAAAAGGTCCTTGATGAAGTTGACTTCCGCTTCAAGATATCTTTGCCGATCTTGTGCCGAAAGATTATGCACGATCAACCCCTGGCCATCAGCCCCTATGATGGCATGAACGAGATACTGATGATAATACCACAAGGACTGATCTTCTGGGCCGACATTCAAAGCTTCATGTACAGTGGAAATTTCTGATCGAGTTGTTGAATTAGTGAGCTTGAGGAAAATAAAGGGCTGTGGTTCTATGCATTGAACTATACCTTCGTCCAGAAATAGTCGCCGGGCGTTCACATCAGCACTCCTCTCATTCAGGAGGCGAGGAATCAGTTGACTGCGATTATGCCACGCTGAAAAGTTGGAAAGGTCCCCTTCGATCATCTTGGTCGTATAAGCGAATTCAGCTTCCACCATACTTATACCTCCAAGACTGGGACTTTCGAGCTGTTCCACTACATGACGTCGATAGCCCCAGGCGTGGAAGTTTCTGCGATCTTTTTCAGCATCTTTCCGACTAATGCCAGCTCCTCCTGCCATACAGCCCTTGTAGCGGTAGGCGACAGTCTCTCAATGGCTTGGTGGAGGATCCACAAGCGGTACTTCCAAATCCAGTAGCATTTGGGGAATTCCATCAATAAGGGTACGGTAAACATAAGCTCAGAGCGGATTGTTTCTTCATCACCAGACTGAGAGTCGGAGCAGTCTACTACAGCCACATGGCTTCGAATATCGCGTTGGGTTTTGCTGGTGTCGTTCCATTTTTGTCTTGAGCCTGTAAGTATGGCGATTGCTGAGTGGTAAATGACTTATATTCACCGCCGCGCGATGTTGAGAGAATGAAAGACTTCAGACAGCGCCTTCGGACATTCCAGATTGTGTAGTGTTCTGGGTTGATACGCAGGAGCTCTGAGCTTAAATGAAAAGTTGTTTTGTCATACTGGGAGCTTGTTGTCTGACATGATGAGTATCGTTAGCGACGAAGCCAAGGCTAAGATGCTCCAAGAATTATGAACGAACCCTCTGACGAACTTTTTGTTCCAAGTCTCTATACTGTTGGATTTTCTGGAGCTCCTGCTCTCGCTGCTCTTTCGTCCGAGGTTGCGTTGAGCGCGGCACGTTGTGCTATTCGCTATGCTGTCAGCCGTTCGCATCATGATTTTATCCACTTTTGACGAGAGACCAGGAGAAGGTCTTACGCTGGACATTGTGAGTGGAATTATATTGTGACCGGCACATGAATCTGATAATCATGATCCAGGCTAGTTTCAGATCGTTTACGCAATTTACGTGCCGCGAGCACTTGAGAGAAGTGGGGTTAACAGTCCCACAAAACGAAGTGCTCTCTCTCGACCACTTCGCCTTGTCTTGTAACCGTACTTGTAGGCAGGCAGCACTTTGCCCCGCCGTGTTTCGATGTTAACCTACGGAAAGCGTAAACATGGCGCGATCGCTCTCACCAGATACTCGTGATCTATATTCATTCTTGCGGTATACGTTATTGAATTGAGGATACTGCCGTGTTCGGATAACCCCATCTCTCATCTCCATCTCTGCGGAGTAGCATCACGTATTTTCTTCAAGGTGGCATCCACTAGAGAGTGTCAACCATGTGGACAGTCGCGATACCGATGTTACTGAGAAGGCCAGCAGAGAATAGACATAACTTATTGTTTTTCCCTGTCGGCCAATATTCTATCCGCTCCAGATCTATTGAATGCCGAAGTGCAACGATAGATAGTGTGCTAATAAATTATTACCACGAGACGATGAGAACTTGAGAAGGCTTCAGGCCCGTCACCGACTTCCGATTGTGACAAAAGCCAGCGCCGGTGGTCGAGACATGTGCACATGAGCATTGTGCTGTGCTCATCAGCTAATCACCATCCCGCTTGATTAAGCTTGATGGTTGCTTTCTGGCCTTGGTATGCGTCAGACGGGATGGCGGGATGTCCCCATATTTCGACGAGCCTACGCACCTACCTCGCATACAAGGTACAACAAGAGCACAACGAACAAGGGACTGGTAACGTTGCAGGAGCAGGGCACATGTATTGGTGTAAACATGCTGGTGCAAGGAAGCCCTGACATCTGACCCATTGCCCGGAGCCACGCCTGGAACCAGATTTATGAGCCCCGACATGCTTCTGCCGCTGACTGCGGAAGCTGTAACTCCACAGAACTTTACAAATTGCCGCTTGACTCACGATTCAGATGGGAGATCGTACTGTCTGACGAATTACAGGCTAAGCTTCATGTTGCAAGTGAACAATACACTGCACCCGTGCCTGGCCTACGGTGGTTTTATTAATGTAGCTTCATAGCTTAAATACCCACACGTGAGCACGAAAACTTGGTTGACGATATGCATGTGCCAAAAAAAAGCCACAAAGGAACGCTCAGCAGGTTGCCTGGTCTCCAACTGGAACCCATTCAAGTTCATTGAGAATAGAAGAACGACTGGCCACTGCCTCGCCAAACTTGGTGGCGAAGATCCTGTACTAGCAAGCAGTTGCTTACTTGCCTACCTGGGTATCTAGTTTCACAGGGTTGATGTCTGATATTCAGCCTTGCTGAAATGTCAGCAAGCGGTGGCCGAGAACTCCGCAACTTGATCTGTGTGTAAAATTAGTGCCCAGCCCACCGGATCCTCTTCCATATTCCTGGCCGAGGCGGCGCAGGTCCATGCTTGCCCATGAGTCTCAGCAGATCTGAATGAAAAACCATGGAGAGAGGTCAGCAGACGCATGCCAGTTGATTGACTCAGGCAATTCTTGGTGTGGCGGGGTTACGGGGCTACAGGGCTCCTGTCTGGCGCGTTTCGAACGGAATCGCTTAGTGTCAGGGTGAAGGCTCTGACAACGCTGTAACGTCGCAGGTCGATGGTCAGACCCTCCTTGAGACATCGGTGGATACGATGTATTAGAAGTACCGGATTTAGTTAGATAGTATCATAGCGCACTATGTACCTTTCAGGTATAAAAGTCGGGTGCTGTCTGCACCTCTGATTGATTGAATTGAACACTTTTATGCACATCTTATGACCCTTACCTACTAATAGTTATGAGCCTGGGAGGATTCTACTGCCTTTTTATTATCTAAGATTATACGCTCTAATTAACTATATTAATTATTTATTTAATATAATTAACGCTTACCTTTATCTTTAGATAAAAACCCTTTAGCTACCCTTAAACACTAGTATCTGTTCCCCTTTATAATATCTAAAGAAACTCTAAATATAGTGTTATTATTAGAGAAGGACTAGATTAAATAGTATACGCAGATTAAAAATTACGTGGAATTATATAGCGTATAGGAGTATATTAACCTAAAGAAGGTTAAATTGCTCTAAGAGCCTACAATGCCTACATACCTGTAGAGGGTCTAAGACTAGAGGTCTCGCCGGAAAACCCTAATGCTATTAAAGACTGGAAAATCGCTTATAAAGATATGAAAGACTGGTTTAACTTCTAATACAAAGAATTACAATTTAATCTTATAAAGTATAATACCCTATTAAAATAATTACTAAAGATTAGGAATTTATCTATAAGATAATTTTAAAGAACATTTAAGACTCCTTAGATTTTAACACTAAGGTTAAAGAGAAAGAGTTAGTTTAGCTTTATTCTTAAAGAATACTAAAGCTTCTTAGAGATTAGTATTAACTAAACGCAAAGAAAATGCTAATTCTTATAGAGACTTACCTTAATAACCACTTATAAGCTAAGGGAACTCGTGACTAGTATAAGTGGGCTTTAATAAGTAAGGTTTTATAGAGGAATTGCCTAGACCTTAAGACTTAATAAACTAAGGAGATAATGCTTTATAAGTTTATTATACCTCTTTAAAGCAAATTTAAATTATTCTAGAAGAAGTGGAATAATCTCTTAAATAAAGGAGAAGAGTAAGACTTTCTAAAGGCTATAGCTAAGTTTAAACACGATTACAAAGCTTCACAGAGCATAGCAAAGTCTACTAATACGCTCTTATTAGAGAAATCAGGTGATAAGAGCAAATTAGAATAATTAAAATGCCCTAATTACTTAAATCACACTATTAATAATGCTTTAAAGTGGTAAGAACACTATAATTCATTTAAGACTCTTTATAAGCTAGAGGCTGCTCTAAAGGATTAGTTAGTTAGGAAGGCTTTAAGGGAGAGTATTAAGAAGTATTTAAAGGATTACCTAATAGAGAAATTAAAGGTAATAAATTAGAAACCAGAAAAGAAGAATAGTAATATAGTTATCCTATTATAGAATCTAATAAATAATATAATCGCTACCACTCTAGGAGAAAAGTTAGCAAATATATTAATATCTATTAGATCTAAGTACCCTAAATTAACAAGGAGATCACAGCTAACTCTTTAAGCGCGCTAAGCGCTATAGATACAAAAAATAATATAGTTATTTATAATTCTAGCGCAAACGCTTATATCTTTAATAATATTCGCTAGTTCTAGCAATCTAGCTTTAACGAGAATATTAATATAGAAGTTAGAGCGGGCGGAACTATTTACGCTGCTTTAGGTTAAGGAACTGCTTAAATTATAGTAATAGACCCTATTACGTAAGCTATAAGGACTATAGTACTAGTAGATACTCTATATATTCTAGGATTTAATGTTAATCTTATCTTAGTAAAGATCTTAATAAACGCTGGTGTCTTTTAGGATTAAAAGAAGAATATGTTAATATAAAGTAATTATCTAATTACAAAACTCCACAAGGTTGACAATCTCTTTATGTTATTAAAGCTCTCTAAGGACTTAAAGGAGGCTTACGCGGCTTCTAGAGCACTATAACCTCCTAGGAAGGGAGATGCAGACCTTTAGCACTAAAGATATAGTTATCTAGGAATAGAGGCATTTGCATAGCTCATAAATACAACGCTAGGCGTCAGAATGACTAGTCCTAGCCTCACGCAGTGTGAGATATGTGTAACAGGCAAAGCAAAACACTAGAGATTAAAAGCAGCACCTAAAGGACTTCCTTAAGGACTAGGTTACAGAGTATTAGTTAATCTAGATTACTACGACTCTAAATGCTAGAATAGGGATAGGTATTAGTGTGTGTTCACATACCTCATAACCTTAATGCGCTTCTTTTACTTATTTAAATTAAAGGATAGGATTTGCAATTACTTTCGCATAATAATAAGCTTCCTAAGCATATAATTTAGGATTTAACTGCGCTTTTTACATAGTAATATTAAAAAAGCCCTCTTTATAGGAGAAATAAGAGATAAAATAGCCTTTTTAGGTATTCTAGTTTATAATTCAGCTCCCTTAACCCCTAGCTAGAATAGTAAGGCAAAGAGATCTAGGGGGTGGTGAAGTAAAAGGCAAGAACCTTAAGTTTAGAGGCATAGCTCCCTTATAAGCTTAATAATAAAGTCTTTAACACTATGGTATATCTCCTTAATTAGACGCCTTTTAAATATTACGGAAATTAGGTTATACTATACAAGCTTTAGTAAAATTAGGCTAGGAAAACCGTACCTGCCTACTCGCAGATAGCGGAAAACTAAAAGCTAATGATATTATATTTACAAGCCTACGGTTATAAGGCATTCTAATAACCACAAAAGCTCTAAAACACGTTAAATTAAATAACTTAATTCCACAGCTTAAGCAGAAGGCTTACATTAGGTATCTTATTGGATATAAAGGCAAGTTATAATATATTATCTAGGTTCTAACGTTAAGGAATTAAAAGGTAATTATATTAGCTTATGTTTGTTTTAACAAGAACGCCTTCTTTAAACCTAAAGAAGAGATTAAAGAAGCTTAGAAAGAGAAGGTACTGATAATTAACTTACTTACTAAGCTTAAGGCTAAAGACATTAACGAGGAGGTTAGTTAAGCCCTTATTAGAATAGAGCTTAAAGATAATAATCTTCCTTTAATACTAATAAACATAACAAATAAAAACGTTTAGGTTAGAGAAGAAACACCTTTTTAACCCTCTTAGCAAGAAAGGAGTTAATCTAGCGCTCTTCTAACCCCTCCTAACTCCTCTTATAAGCACTTTGCTTTTGTAAAAAATGCTAAGCTTTTATTGTAAGGAGATAATACGCTCTTTTAAGAGTTTAATAGCTTTATGCATAAGGCAATAATAGAACACGTAGAGTCTACTACTAATACTAGTGAAATCACTACTAAAGGTAGTAAGGACTAGGAGCATTCACATTCTAAGGCTCCACACTCTTAAGATAATAGTATAGACCTAAATAATATTATTACTAGGAAAAGGCATTAAAAGGAATCTAGGAAGGCGAGTTAATCTTATTTAGCCTTTACTACGGCATTATAAGGTGCCTAGCATAGTCTTAGAATTAAGGATATGCCTCTAGAACTTACCTATTACTATTAAGCAATGGCTTTAACGTATTGCGACCGCTAGAAGGAAGCGATTACAAAAGAGGTTAACAAGCTTCTATCCTTAAATTACTAGGAAGATATCCTAAAGGAAGCATTTAATCTTAACTCTAATAAGAAGATTATTAATCTTAGTTAGGTTTTTAAGTATAAAACTAATAAAAAGGCATAGTTATAGAGTTTAAAGCACGAATAGTAGTACAAGGGAATTAACAACCGAAAAACAATCTTAATAATTACGCTACTACACTTACTTCGCGATCCTTACGCATACTACTCGCCGTTTACTACGCAAACAATTTTAACACCTAATAATATAACGTTTGGAATGCCTTCCCTTACGTAAAGCTTGAAGATCCTGTCTTCTACAAGCTACTAGAAGGCTTAAAGGTAGAAGGTTGTCTTTAGAAGATAACATAAGCTTTATACGGTCTTAGAGAAGCACTAAGATAATGGTTCCTATATCTAACGTAATTCCTACTAAAGATAGGCTTCACCTAAGGGAAAGAAGACCCTTATATCTTTACAAAAGGAAAAATCATCCTATTCTTCTACGTGGATAACATTATGGTAATGTATCCGGGCGAATTTGAAGACGAATTCAAAGCTCTATATAATTAATTAATAAACCACCTAGATGTTAAGGATTAAGGCGAATTAAAGTGGTTTCTAGGGATTAAGATTATTCGAAATTAAGCCACAAAGGAGATGTAGTTATCCTAAGAATTATATATCCGTAAGATTACATAGAAATTCCTTCCTGACATTATAGAGGATGATTTGAAGAGCTTGATAGCCCCTCTTTGTATAGCTACTATCTATCCGAATAATAGTTAAGCCACTAAAGAAGAAATTAACCTCTTCTAAGCTATTATAGGATTATTAGTCTATATCTGTATTATTAGAAGACCTGACATTGCTTTTGTAGCCTTAAGGCTTGCTATATTCTTAATAAACCCTTTACCTAAGCACATTAAGCTTGCTAAAGGCATTATTAGATATGCCTAGTGCACAAAGAAGCTTTATATCTGATATTCTAGGGATAATAGCTTTAACACGCTCTTTTCAAGCACTAATGCTTCTCTTAGTAATGACCCTAATATAAGGAAATTAACGCAAGGCTACGTCTTTATTATATATAGTGCTGTAATTAATTAGAAGTTAGGTAAGTAATATTACGTAATGACTTTAAGCACAGAAGTAGAGCTCTTTGCCTTAAATTACAGTGTAAAAGAGCGCATATTACTAGGGCGCCTGCTTCGCAATATTAACATATGCGCGCCACCTCTCTTAATTATCTAGTGTAATAATAAGCAGACAATTCGCATTATAGAACACAAGGAAGGCTAACTCTAGACTAGTCTTAAGCACCTTAATATAAATTAAATGTAAATTCAAGAGCAATATGCCCTTAGTAACATTAAGATTAATTAGATAAAGACCTCTAAGATACCTGCTAATAGATTTACAAAGCCTCTTATAGGACAGAAGCATTAGGACTTCTGCCAAAAATCAGACTATAGATGATTTTAAGCTATCTAATAACACTAGAAATCTGCTAAAATCCTACATAACATATATAATTCACAGCTTCACTTTTAACTGCTAGCTAGGGGTGTGTTAGGGTAAAGGCTCTAATAACGCTGTAATGTCGCAGGTTAATGGTCAGACCCTCCTTGAGACATTAGTGGATACGATGTATCAGAAGTACCGGATTTAGTTAGATAGTATCATAGCGCACTGTGTACCTTTTAGGTACAAAAGTCGGGTGCTATCTGCACCTCTGATTGATTGAATTGAACACTTTTATGCACATCTTATGACCCCTACCTACTGACACTTAGGGTGAAGGACGAATTAAGGATTAGTGGGTATTAATCCGTAGGCGCAGGCAGGGAGGTCACTAATTTGTACATATCGGCACGTGGGGCAGGCAGTTAAGTAAAGCAAAGACTAGCTTAGCTTAGTTTTATTTTATACTATATATACTTCCTTGAATTTATATACAGATTTTAGTTGCTTTTAGGTGTATGTCTTTAATTTGCGTAGTTAGTCTCAATGAATAATGTGGGTTTTTGTTTTAGCAGCTCTTTACGGGACCTCTTTACTGTGCCACCGTACATGTGGGCTCCCTGTTCACCAGAGGGTTCCGTCTCCTTCCTAACCAGGCTAATCCGTTCTAGACCACTGGACAATCTCATCACCACGGACAGACCAGTGGCTCGGTATTGCTCACCCTCAAGTCGAAAGTCAAATATGTCTTGCCTGTTGCGTTTTCCATCAGACGGGTGGGTCGTTCACCACAGCCCTCATTCATGATCGGCACCTTCCTCCTGCCAGACAGCTGATGACCTAGATGCATGTCGAAGGATGGCGAAGGTGGAGGTACCAAGACAAGGATGCTCAAGGTTGCAAAATGACGCCTATTCGCAGAGCAATGCCTGCCCACGTACGGAAAAAAAGGCTCCATATATGATCCAGCAACATCAGCAACGTTGCCAGACCGTTGGAAAGGCTGTTGGAAACGCCGTTGCAACACCGGCTCACAGCTCAGTTGTCTGCCAACTTGACGTCTGATCTTAGACGAGACTATCACACGATCAGGATTGCCGATAAGCCATTTGAGTAGAGTAACATGCTCCCACCATTACGTCTGATTCCACGCCCCCGGCCACACAGAAGCAACATACTACCTACCATGCTCCATGTTAACTATATCGTGAAGAATGGCCATTTTACGGGGTGACCATGCCATGTCTTTGTATAAATAGGGATTCCGTTCCCCTCCCCTTCATTGCTATTGTCAAAAGCTTTCCCACACCTGCCAACCTTACCTCTAGGGTCAATATTACAGGTTTTCTCAAACTTTTCTCGTCAATTCGATATCTAAAGCAAAATGCCGTCTTTGCTAGCACGATCTGTGGCGGTTCATGCCTCGCTGCAGGCAACTCTTGGCCTTGCCACTCCAATTTTAGCATCCGACAAGAACATGGAGAAACGTGCTGGCGGATATGCGAACTCTGTTTATTTTACGAATTGGTGAGTCCAAGCTGTCCGGTTCTCGCCATCATTCTTCTCAGAGAGCCTCTTCAAACATGAAACGCGAAGTTAACAAATACATCTGCAGGGGTATCTACGGCAGAAACTTCCAGCCAGCCGATATGCCTGCCTCGCAAATTTCCCATGTGCTGTATTCGTTCTTGAATCTCAGAGCTGATGGCACCATGTAAGTCGAGCTAGAAATAACACTGCCAGATTTCCAAATTGGCACGACTAACTTCTATAGCTTCTCCGGCGATACCTATGCTGATTTAGAGAAGCACTATCCAAATGACTGTAAGTGTGTTCACAAGTGCTAGTTTATTTATTTATCCTTGTACTTCAAAATGCTTCTATGAGACTAATCCTTGATGTTAGCCTGGAATGATGTGGGGAAAAATGTGTACGGTTGCGTTAAGCAGCTGTTCCTGTTGAAGAAGGCAAATCGTAAACTCAAGGTCATGCTGTCAATCGGAGGATGGAAATGGTCTACCAACTTTCCTGCTGCTGCCTCTACCGCAACCACTCGGTCTACATTTGCCAAGTCGGCTGTGACGTTCATGAAAGACTGGGGATTCGATGGAATTGATGTCGACTGGGAGTATCCTGCCGATGACACCCAAGCAGCCAACATGGTGTTATTACTCCAGACTATTCGCGCCGAGCTTGACGCTTATGCGGCCAAGTCAGCACCTGGATACCACTTTCAACTATCAATTGCTGCTCCGGCTGGCCCAGACCATTATAAAAAGTTGCGTATGGCCGATCTTGGCAAGGTGTTGGATTACGTGAACTTGATGGCCTATGACTTTGCCGGTTCTTGGAGCAACTACAGTGGTCACGACGCGAACCTATACTCTGCTCCTGGTAATCCCAATGCTACACCATTCAACACGGACGATTCAGTCAATGCCTACATCAAAGGTGGCGTTCCTGCCCGAAAAATTGTGCTTGGTATGCCAATCTATGGACGCTCTTTCCAGAATACGGACGGCATCGGGAAATCCTATTCTGGTGTCGGAAGTGGCAGCTGGGAAAATGGAATCTGGGACTACAAGGCCCTGCCAAAGGCTGGAGCAACTGTCCAGTATGACAGTGTGGCAAAGGGTACTACAGCTATGATGCTAGCACAAAAGAGCTGATTTCTTTCGATACGCCAACAATGATCAAGGAAAAGGTCGGCTATCTCAAGGGCAAGGGCATGGGCGGGAGCATGTTCTGGGAAGCATCTGCAGATCGCAAAGGATCCGACTCACTCATTGGGACCAGTGTTTCTGCTCTTGGCGGCCTTGATTCTACCGACAACTTGCTCGACTACCCTGATTCTCAGTATGACAATATCAAGAAGAAGATGGCTTAATTCTTGCTCTTGCCGCAGTCTTCACCACCAAGCTCGGATGAGGATTCCTTTATTCGACCAGCGCATCATCTTCTCTTGCGCTATGAACTATTCTTTCTATTCACCATCGAATGTGGTTTTGCGAAAATTTTGAGATCTTGCTCAGTTTAACGGCATTTACGCCTTCATTTCTATCGTGCATATTTCATGTTAGCTGGGTAGTCAAACTAGATGCTGGGCTGCTTGGTTTTACGTACATACAATAAAGCATACATGAAGTAACTCATTCATTTAAGCATCAGAATGATGTGGCTAAATTGCATCCATCGTAGATCGAAACACTGAATATTCTTTTAAAGCTGCGGAAGGTATCCGGCTTACAAATTCAAGTCGCGCTTCAATAAACAGTGGAAGTGGTCACGTCTGTGTACTTGCTCAGAGCAAGGGCAGTACCAGAACTTGCGCTTTCCTGGAAAGAGAATGAGTGGCGTGGCTCAGAGAAGTCGCGACACAAACGAGCGGTGTTTGTCTGCCGAGGTACATCAGATATTCTGAAGTAGACGAAAGTGCTGCTGGTTATCCATTGTGCTTAGGAAAGTACATCGCAGCAACTCATACTCAAAATTGTAGGCAGCAAGTCACTCAAAGTTTTTGTGGACTGACGGAACTTCAAAACCTTCATTCTTTATACTACTATTCATCAGCTACAGGTCCTCCGAAATAATCATAACTTCTGACAGTATAGCGACGTAAGTTGTTCATAAGCTTTGATGTTCCGCTCTGTGTTAATAATTTGGTATCAAATGATGCTAGCGTGACAGAAGAACCTTCCTCGGGGCTCGACAGCATACATCTTTTTGTACAAAGTCTGACCGACCTTATAATCGCGTGGTTGAATTTGGTAATTGCTGGAATAAATCAAGTATCCAAGTCACTTTCATGATGCCGCATCATAGCAAAGGCGTTTGCGCCGCAGAGAGCTATTAGCTGATCCTAGTCCAGCAGCCGAAAGAGCCAGGGCCTCATTATGAATGATGAAACATTTGTCACATTGGAAAACGGGTTCCCCAGCGGCCCCGAAGCTTCAGAGCATTCATACTCTCGAGCAGATGCCAGACGCTTGCGTTCTTATTTAGCGGACACTCATCGTCAACAACGTGAGGCGGAGGCCGAACGTAACGGCAAACATTTCTTGTTCTGCACTGACATGCGACTGTAGTCTTATTGCGATTTTCTGGTGTCCGCGCTGGCCGGAATCCCGATCCCACCATCTGTTTTCCATCTGTTTGTCTGGATTGGTCTCTTTCATTCAAGCCGATCGCTGATCCTATGGACATCAGAAGATCGGAAGAAAACAGACTCTTGAAAAGATGCTCTCTAAATTCGACAGATATGTTCCAATCAGGGATTACTCGGAACCCCATTCCCAGCGATATCGCACGAGCCAGGAGTCTGACAGGCTGGCCCACACCGAGCGACTGACAAAATTTGGCACATTTCACCACAGGGGAAGACCCCTTCTACATCAGACGCTATTCAGATTCTCTTCTTCCTTCGATCTCCTCCTATCCTCAAGCCTTGAGTCAAATGCTGGGATAAGTGAGAGTTCTCTCTAATCCTGAAAGCTACATGATTGAGAATACTAATCAGAATTGCCAAGTGAATTTACAACTTCTTTCGAGTATGACTGTACCAACTATAGCCCTATCATCTCACGTACCGCCACTTGCTCTCTCGCGAATGCCCTTGGAACGACATTTGCGGACAGAATCTAGAAGAATTCGTGCACCACCTGACATCTTACTCTCGCTACACAGTCAGACCATACACAATAATCCGAGGAGAGGCCACAACACAATTGCTATGGCCCTCGGAATCGATCTCTTCCGTAGAGTTCTGGAATTTAATCTACCTGACTTCAATCCACCGAGAGCCACTGTGTTTGCTACATTTGCCTCGAGTGCCCTTTCATCTGGGTTCTATAATCCATGCAACTGTGGTCCGGCTGTCATGTCAAAGATCTCCGGTATACTATATCTTTTCGCACTGGATATTGCCGTGCTGACAAATAGATAAGCCAAAAACCATCTCGCGAGCTTACGTTCATTGCCACTAGAACCATTCAGGTAAGTACACACTATCCTTGAAATAGGTTTCGTTGCCGAGTTGAACTAACACGTTGGCCAGGATCCTGGGTGCGCCAAATTTACGAGATGACTTTTATTGTTCAGTGCTTGCATACTCGTTGAGTTTGCAAACTCTTGCAGTCGGACTGGGCAACATCATTCACACCTGGTCGGAAAACGAGGGCGCCCGCGCAATTAATGGTGTCCAACAAGATGGTGTGTAGGTCACATCATTGTCATTTTCCTCCTTGGAGGGAGAAAGAACCTGCTCGCCGCAGGGAGATCTGATGGTGCTTTCATCATCATGTCTCTTTCAGAATCATCGCCACGATTCGAAATACAGCAACCTTATGCTGTCGCATGTCTTAGTTGGCGCCCTCGCCCTGTCCTTCGGTTCTCTAGCAAACCCTACAGTTCAAACATTCTGGTATCTACTGAGGACTTAATCGTTGGAGACGAGTTTGGGCAATTGTACTATTACTTGGTAGAATGGCCCGAAAGCGACAGAGATCTATGGCCGGGGTCAGTATCCCTGGTTGTCAGGATTTCCTCACACAATCAACAGATATGTGGCCTTGCATGGTCATCCAATGGCGACTTGTTCGCCTCTGGGGCCAATGACAACCTGTGTGCCCTTTTGAAGTGAATGAAATCCTGTCGTCGGAGCATCTCGGTATAACGTCAGATTCTCAAAGCAACTTTGACGTGTTCACGAGAGACGGGACGAATCAGCAGTGTCAAGTCCAAATACCTACCAGCAGTGAGCGATTGCGCTATAGAGGGTTTGATGGACAAGAAATCTATGATCTGTCTCCGAGAATACGACCTGAGATTATCAGGATTCTTCCAAACAGCGCGCGGCGGTTAGCTTCAGGCTGTGAGCTTCAAGTATAGGCTCATCAAGCTGCAGTTAAAGCTATCGCATTTTGTCCCTGGCTTGAAGGACTAGTGGCCACTAGCGGTGGCTCCAGCGACAAGTGTATTCATTTCTTTCATACGACTTCTGGCTCGTCACTTGCTTCAATCGCCGTTGCAGCTCAAGTTACGTCTCTGGTATGGTCAAACACTAAGCGAGAAATAGCCGCGACGTTTGGATATGCTTATCCAGAGCATCCTTTTCGAATTGCAGTCTTCAGCTGGCCTGATTGCTCACAAATTGCGGTCATTCCGTGGGAGGAAGACTTGCGTGCTCTGCATGCTATTCCGTACCCCTGCGTACTTCAACAAAGAAAGACTTCAAGGACTAACACCAAGCCTATCACTGAATGCATAATAGTGGCATCTAGTGACGAGACTGTCAGGTTTCACGAGGTATGGTCTACGGAGGGTGGCCGAGCAGTCACCAGACCTAGTATGTTTGGCGGCAGCGATATTCTGGAGGACCTGCAAGGAATTATCAAGGAGGGGATATAATACGTTGAGATGATTATCTCGTTCTACTTGCTTGCATTCCTGGCCTTGTTTCTTAATGGTCGTTTAGCCTAGTATGTGTAGTAAAAACGCATCGATGGTCAAGTTTGGTGGTGAAGCGTCTGAGGCTAGGAGTCGACTGAAATTAGGCACAAACAGTTTGTCAATACAACCCCGCCTACGATACCAGCCTTGTAGTAGGTAATTGAAACTAAAGACTGCTCAAGTGGCTGAATGTGCAAATTGAAACTGGCTTGCACGCTTTCGATTGCAAATACTGTAGTTGAAATTGGGTCTGAATTGCGAAGAAACAATAGCGAACAGAAAACATCCATGAAACGCTAAACCATGGAGTAAATTTGGCCCATCAGTTGGCCTCATGAATGAGGCTGAACAAGACTATTTGAGGATTGCAATTAGTAGGACAAGTATGACAATGAGCACAAGGATGGCGGTCATTTGCTTGTTCTCTCCGGCGCCCTTGGTCACTTTGCCCAGCACGGTTTTGGCTCGATCTAAACGACTTTGGTGTCTGTCAACAACAGCATCCATTTCATCCAGCAGAGCAACATGATTGTCTAGTTCGTCACCAATTTGCATGCTTATCTCCCTCTGACGGCCGATGGATTCTCCAAGCCGATCGAGTTGCTCATCCTGGTCTTCAAGAATTTGTGTATGGTACTGGTGGAGCTGCTGGTTTGTCATGTCTTCCGCTTGGTCGCGATAGCCCGCTGAATCTTTTGCGGAGTCGTCTCGATAAGATATGAATAGCTCCTGAGAGGGAGAAGATGGGGTGTCACTGAATCTGACAGTTTTCGGTCTCCTAGAAGATGCATGTGAGAAATCTTCGGCAAGTTCGTTCGAATTCGGCTCCATTAGAGTGTTCTCTGTCGCGGCGCTGGAGAACCCGTGGAACTCAGCGGTCAAGTCGTCAAACTGTCGCTCCAGGTCCGAGAGCGACTCCGCTAGGTTCGTGGCTAATCTAAGAAGAAATTTATATCAGCAACGCGGTGGCTATCAAGGCGCATCACATGGTAGTGCTATCAGTTGTCGTACTCTTCTTCACCTTCCTGTTCATGCCAACTTTTCTCTTTCCTTAGAGCAGCAAGTCCTGCGCGGAGCTGGTCTAATGAGCGCGAAACATGTCCGTCTTGAGTGTCGTCATCGAGGTTGAGACTCGTCGCACGTCGACGCTCAAGCAGCGACAGCTTGATATGGTCCGCCAGCAGGAATAATTGGCTGGGCTTAGCCATGACAAAACTGCTTACAAGACGTGGTCCAGCTTCGATTCGAATCGCGACAGCGTGACTCACAGGGGTCGGCGAAAACACTTCGAATGATTTCCGGTAACCAGTACACAGAACGATGTACCTCCTTGAGGACCGTAGGACTACACTTGCGTACCGATCCACTTATTTCGCCTAATAAAAATCATCGCATTAAAGGGTACTTTCTATACACTACTAAATTATACATACTATAATAGTTATACTAGCAATTATCCGAGTTACAAAGAGCTATATTACATGTCTTATAACCCCACTGGCTTAGAAGGCGGCTTGCTGCAGTTAGGAGTAGGCTTAATGTTAGGCTAGCAGGTGTTATTAGCTAGCTACTTATAGCTACTATAGCTATTATTAACGATAAATTCCTCATCAAAAATATTAATAATTACTGCTTAGGAGGCCTCTGTGGCCTGCGATGCATCGCAATGCTTGAATTTAAGGTGTTATCAAAGGCCTAAGATCTAAGAAGTTATTATAAGTATAGCCTAAACCGCGTTGCGTAGAGTTTTGCTGTGTAATGTTTGTGAAAGTTACTCAAAGTCACTCCACTCAGCTGCGCAAAAAATGGGTCGGTACTCAGTTGTAGTCTTACGGTCCTCAAGGAGATACACATTAGCTGACCATGGAGCCCCTAAAGACCTAACCTGACCAGTGCGAATTTATGTACAATATGACCCCTGTATGATTTTGCAGAGGTACAAGCCCCTCTTTATGCAGCTGGCAGGCTCCCCTCTATCAGCTGCAATCAGCTGGCCGAGTGCCCTGCAGGCTAGCAGCTGTTATGGAGGCACACGGTGGATTATACAGGGTATTAAACGCCACTTAAAAATACATTCTTTTCCACGTAATTTCCACTTAGATAAAAGTCACTTCTAGCTCCACACCATAACTCGCGTATTTCCAAGCCAACCGTTGATTGGCTCCTCCACCACTGTCAGGTCACCGATGCAAAATTAAAGAAGGTTGTGTTGTACAGTCCATTCTGCTCCACCTCCGCTGGAAGCGGACGAATGAGAGGCCAATGCGCACCTTTGTCCCCATCCGGTGGTCGTCAAAGTGAACGTGAACCGCTCAGACCAGAAACTTTCCCTTTACAACCTCTTTAACCCACCCACATTGCTCAACCTACACAAAGTCGAGACTAAATATTTGGCCGTCAGGGCGTCATTAACTGTATCGTCACACTGCCGTCGTCCTTGCATTAACAATCCTCTCTCACTACTTTCTTCATTCCTTCCTTTCACCAAGATATATTACAAGATCTGGCTTGATAGACCTGATAACCACCAAATCTCGTTCCTCCCCCTCTAATACCAACTGCTATTACGACTACAATCGCGTGGCTTCAACTAGCTATCTTAATATCTATCAAAAAAGCGGTTTGTGACCACATTGACTACTAATCCTGACCATTGACAGCTTGGATTTCGACAACTTCGCGAGCCAGGATGACCCATTGAGCCAGACATGGATCCCACAGTCGCTGCTGACTGTCTGCATGACTGCGCTTACGGGGAGGGCATGGTATTGATCAAGCCTGCCATCGGTCATGTTGCAGATGCTAGCAGCCAGTCTAGTACCTGGGGTACCTGGGTGGAACAAAAATCAGTCGATGATCAACAAGCCAAGAAAGACAGCCAAACACGACTTGAACTGCGCCGTCATAAATCACGACGGCTGGATTGCACCACTGGAACGACACCTCTTTGTAGTACACTGCATCAGTCAGCATATAAATCGTCGCATGGCAGTGTTTCAAGTGCAGTTTCCAATGACACACTGGTAATTGATAACTTCACTATTCATCTCGGCATTGGCTGGAGGAGTATCAGTGACGACGGGCATTATCAGGCTGCCGCACGAGGTTGGGCCCGATTTATTGAAAACAACTATGGGCTTGCAGGAGTCCGCATATGTTTGGAAAGTAAGGGCCTTCAATCGTATCTCGTTGAAGCATCGAATGGGTACTTTCTTTTTGCCGAAAATCTGCGTCGTGGCAGACTTGTCAGTGCGACAGCAGAGGGCGCGCTTCGAAATCTGCAACTCTCACCGCCTAAGTTCGAGGGACCAGAACTAGACTTCATGGCCAAAGATAACGAACGTGTTGACGCGTCCGCAGATTCTGCAATGGCATTAGATTCGTGATGTTCACGCTTCGCCCGCACAGCGAAATTATCGGCGGACACCGGATTTATAGAGCTTGCGCAGACGGCGACAGGCACTCGTCGTGCAATGTAACTCTAGCAGTTTAGGTTAATTCTCACAATGTGTTGCATCTATGACTGATATGTATCAAAGATGGCAACCTAATATGTACCTCAACTCAAATGGCTTTTCATTTGGCCTGTTGCCTCGAGCATCCGGAACAAGTTCCACTGGCATTAGATGTAGTGTACATACGAGCTGTGATGGTTTACATGGACTCTCGGGGACAAGGCCCGATAACTTGTTATACTTTCATTTGTGCCCCAAGTACTCTGGTGAGCTGATGAATGAGTATGCTTCTGCAAGTTCTAATCCAAATTCTACCTTCACGGGACTGGAAAAGAAAGACAGTTCACATATGCATGCACCTGGGTGCGCAGCGAAACGCGTGTTGTAACGTGCGTCATTATGTAAGGCAGCTGCTGATTCGGCACCTTGTTCCGCCACCCGAAATTTGGAAATGGGACAGCCTGGAGCACTACCACCAAAATCCCTCTCAACTTAATGAGGGGCCAGTTTTCGACTTTTTTCCAAGGGCCAATTTAGGTCTTTGGATTCAACCAAAATGAATGGGGACTTGAGTCTCTCTCAAGCCCTGGGCGGATTGCGCATAGCGAACCCCGACGATACCGCTGATAGTGCACTCACCAGCTCGCCTACCGCTATTCCTGATACCACGACACAAAGCCTCGCGGCACCGATCTCTTTTCCTCAACATCGTCCTAATGCAGCTCAAAATCTTCTCGAGAATTTCAGCCAGTCTCAAAAGCAAGGACAAATGATCGATAATGGGAAGCTTGGCTCCTCCTTGCACGATCCGATGGCTATGACCAGCGACCCCTCGACTACCTCAAGCTCACCACGAAACACTCCATTGACAAACGATGGTCACTTCTCCCAAACAGCACAAGTTCGGCAAACTCAATGCAGAGCCATAAATTCTATCCCGTTGCAAAACAGCCCGAGAAGCTCAGAAAATTGTTATACACCTCCCCACGATATCGTCTCGTCGGGTGCAGCAACAGCCTCAATGCCGCCACAGATATCGAGCGAGGATTGGAAAGACCGAGGAGCAGCTATCGGTCTACGCCGCGAAGTGGATAGTACCGGTCGGATGGTGGTTCGGCAAATAAAGAAAGGTGTCCGAGACTTTTCCTTCGGTCGAATACTTGGGGAAGGATCCTACAGCACTGTGTATCTCGCCACTGACCGACAAACCCTGAAGGAGTACGCCATCAAAGTGCTCGAAAAGCGCCACATCATCAAGGAAAAGAAGATAAAGTACGTCAATATCGAAAAATACACTGAATCGCCTCACAGAGCATCCTGGAATTGTTCGTCTCTACTACACCTTTCAAGATGAGACTTCTTTGTACTATGTGCTTGACCTCTGCAATGGTGGTGAACTCTTGGGCGTACTAAAAAGAACCGGTACGTTTGATGAGGATTGTGTTAGATTCTATGGCGCACAGATTCTTGACTCGATTGACTATATGCACTCCCGAGGTGTAATTCACCGCGATCTCAAGCCCGAGAACGTGCTCCTGGATGACCAGATGCATGTCAAGATAACGGATTTTGGTACCGCTAAACTTCTCAAAGACCCTCGCGATGTTCAAGACATGCAGTTCATCGATAGAGGACAAGGGACCAGATCAACCCCTACACAAGGAGATGGTAACGAGAACGGCCGAGCTGCGTCCTTTGTTGGTACTGCGGAGTACGTCAGCCCAGAACTCTTGACCCACAAAAGTGCTGGCAAGGCTAGCGATCTGTGGGCTTTCGGGTGCATCGTATATCAACTTCTTGCTGGACGACCCCGTTCAAGGCCGGTAGTGAATATCTCACTTTCCAAAAGATTGTGAATTTAGAGTATGAGTTTCCTACAGGTTTTCCAACCTTGGCTCGAGATCTAGTTGAAAGATGCCTAGTGCTGGATCCAACCAGAAGACTCACTATAGAGCACATAAAGAACCATGAGTTTTTGACGGACAGCCATTTGGGAAGGCACTCTGGCGCACAAAGGCGCCACGGCTCCGGCCATATATTCCTCCAGTTCAAGAGCCATCCATTATTCAACTGAACGGCTTGGCTCCAACAACTGGTGCTTCGAACAGCAAATCGAATCTTTCCAGGTCGACAACGCAGCCAAGTGGCTCCAGCGGTGCTAGTCGACCTGTTAGGATTATTACCGAGCTTCCGCCACCGACTCAATTAGACATCGAGTGGTCACCTGTACTGACCAAAAATAATGAACGGATACTAAAATTAGGAGATCTTATGGTTGTTTCAACACCTCTTGCTCACAACCTCCAGCGGAAAGGTTCCGATGAAGGCCATAAGAAGTTGTCCCGTTTTTGGCGGCAGCACTACAAAGAAGAGACAACGGCTTGTGATGGTCACTACCAGTGGCCGCATCGTTCTGGCTCCTGCCGGCGGGGAAGAGAAAAGGTCGAAACAGGAATTGTCTCTCCTGGCATCAGATTCGTCATGGAAAACGCAGCATGACGCAAAGGGCCAGCTCGTCTGGTGTGTCGACAGCGTAAGTTTTTGCATTACCCCTAGCCAGTGATGGTACTGACACTTTTTCAGGCAGGTTATCACTACACTTTTGAGGATACTAAATCTTCATTGACTACTAGCGACAGGAAGCCGTCAGCTGACGAATGGGTCGAATGTCTCGAAAAGGCAAAAGAAATGGCACTATCTCACCTAATCAACACAAATAGTGACAATGACGCATTTGGAGAAATAGCATCGGCAGTATCAAGCCCTTCAAGCACCTTGGGTGGAAGAGCTCATTTCTCTGACGCACAAGGTAGTCAAGATCGCAGTGGACGAAATCATTTGAGTAAATCGCAACCAAATTATGAAGACCCTGCCCCTAGGCGGAACAGATTTAGCAAACGACAGTCACGAACTGGACTCGGCCCTGCATTCTAATGCCTTCATTGTCCTTGACTGTTAGTGCGGATGCTCGCAGCATAAAAGAAAAACCTTCCACTTTAACAGATCTTCCTTCATTTTAGTATTTGCCATTCGATTTCACCATACATCGTCAAGTAGATACGGTCAGAGCATTATCAGCGAGGCGTACCGACGAGGGTTTTCATTTAGTTTGCTTTGCTTGTTTTAGCATTGACTCCTATGTGTGACACTGTTGTGGCTATTGTTGCCGCCATTGTCTTTCATGGAAGATTGTGTGAGCTTGTATTCCTGCAAATTCTTCTCGCAATAAGCTTGAACGCGGTAAATCAAAGACGACTTATATAGATATTGGCGGGTCTTAATCGGACGGGGTAGAAGCACCCCATGATGACAATCTTCTGAGGTGAAAACATAGATATACAAAACACTTCAGATTCTTGTCTAGCATGGCCTACCAGACTACATGAAGAGACTGATGTTTCTTTTGAGACAGAGTTGCATGCGTTTTCGATACGCAATAATACAAAAGATTTACATTGCATTGACAGTGGACCTATCCGAATAAGTGTTTGCAAAAATGTATCAAGATGAGTGATGCAATCAGATTCAAGCATGGTATAAGTTGACCAAGCTCAAAGATATGTCACCTCTTGCCACTTCCTCAACGAACTCAGACCCTCGTGGTACTCTCCAAGAGGCCAGAACTCGATTCAACAACGGAAATAACTAATGAATCACACTGTATTCCGTTCAGAGGTTGGCAAAGCGGGAATTTGGCACTAATTCCTTGGGTCACGTCAGACACTCCCTATCATGCACATATTGCAAGGGGTGGAGTCACAGATGAGGACAGAAAGTGTTGCCCGGGGTAGCGTGCCGTGTCATGACTCATAATGTCTCATACAAGCGCGCGTTGGAATGCAGGGAGGAATGATCTACATTACGTAGGTTATAGCACCCTAATAGATAGTCTGGCTATCCCTCTATAAAAGGGACGCTTTCATCCTCTCTTTTGTATGCTAGTAGATAGATAATTCATCCCTTCTTTCAATTCCATCTTAGGGGTCATCTCACTATCAATCCAGTGAGATTCCTTTTGTTACGTCACGTGTTCCGTGCGACAGTTATGAGCCCGGAAGGTTATACTACCTGTAACTTCCACTGCGCCCCTAAGCACAAGAAGTGTGTGTGCACCTCGCCCCACCAACCAACCGAGCTTTCAATGGACACTTCAACCTCTCTCAACCGAAATCTCAGGACGGACATCAAATTGGTGTCGTCAGAGAAATGGGAAGAATGGTTTGAAGCATTGAAGCAAGCAGCGCAAAGTCAGGAGATCTGGGAACGAGTTGATCCAGATCTCCCAGAGCTCCTCTCTGACCATCTTGTTGAGCCTTCTGCAGTCACACCAAAGGATTGCATAGAACTCATCGAAGAAGGAGAGTCATTGAGCACTGGAAGACAACTCTCTTTTCAGGAAGCCCTCTCCTTCCTCTCCCATGGCTATAACGTTAAATACCAAACGTTCAAGTCACTCAGGTCAAGAGAAAGGACTGTCGGTACTTGGATTGCCAATACCGTCGATCCGAACGCATATACAATGACCATTGACACAATCATGGAGAACAATCAGAAGAAGAATCCAACGCTCCGACAAATCGTGATCAGTCTTAAGAAGAAGTTCTCACCAGGTCTCGTCATCATACAAGCTGAAGTTGCAGCGAAGTATGTAGCTCACCTACAGGATGCCAAACGCGCGAATGTTCAATTCGAGCGTTGGATTGAGCAGTGGGACAAGCTGTATCAAAAAGCCTCATTGCACAAGATCAATGAAGTCCAAGGACCAAATGCAATCCGTGACTTTATTCAAGCAATAGGAGCACGGTTTGATCCTCAATGGGCAAAGACAAAAATTGCACAGCTTGTTCAGATCACTGACTCTCTTCCTGCTGGAATGACTCTTCAAGGACTTGCTTCTGAGTATACAAGGTACCGCAGGGCAACGCGAGTTGTAGACGCGGGTTCCGGAAAAGGAGCTACGCAACAACTCTCGGGGGCGCTCTGACGATGGTCAGAAAGTCGTCAAAGAACCAAAGAAGTGCCCCTGCTACTCGGGGAAGATCAACCATCATAGTTGGAACCCTCGAAGCTGCCGAACCTTGTATTACGCTGTAACGGGTGAAACAGCCGAGAATTACAAACCCTCGAAGAAGCATGATTACGAAAAATGAAGAAGCGTTACGAGAGCGGCGACTGGAAGAACTTACGCGCTGAGATCGCAAAAGACGGTTGGGACGTGAAGGGAAAGGAGAAGAAAGGTCAAGACAAATATCCTGGAGCTATCACTGCTGCAATTATTGACCCGACGACCATTGGAGAAAACGCACCAGCAAAAGGAAGCTACACCACGCTAGGGAATGCGAAACACATGCTCTCTGAGAGCACACTCTTTGACAACTGCGGCGCCTTGCACGTCGTTAACGATAAGACCTACTTCGAGCCGGGCACGTTCAAGGAAACACACGATGACTATCTTGAGGCAGGCACAACCTCTTTCCAGATCACTGGAAGAGGTACACGTGTAATCAAGAACATCTTGAATGGACCGCGGGGACCTCAGACTGAGGACCTTACGTTGCAAAACGTGGCTCTTGTTGAAGGTTTTCATGTCAATATCGTGTCAGAGAGTCTTCTTATGAAGAAGGGCGTGTGGTATTGCGGAGTCGACAGCTCCCTACGCATTGGACCTATGGAAGACAGCTTGCTGCTGGCGAAGCTCTACCGAAAGCATAATATTGTTTTTCTTCAATACAAGCCCTTGTCCGGTTACTCAATGGTGCCCCAAAGAACAGTGATATTTGCTACAACACCGGTGATTTTCTCTACGATCAGATCTTTCGACGCGCACATGCAACGCTCGCAGCGCAGGCATCCGTCAAGAGAACAGCGCCTGCCGCGAACGGACTCCGAAGAACTCTGGCACCTACGGTCTGGGCACCTTGGAAAAGACGCACTCAGCAAGATTACCACCCATACGAGGGGAGTGCGTTTACAAGGGACAGAGCGTAAGGACTGCACAACCTGCTCGCTGACGAACGCACACAAGGTTATATCTAGGAGACCACCAGAACATCGGTCACCAAGGCCCTATTGGAGAATACATTGGGACCTTCAAGACTACGAACCTAGTTATAACGGCATGAATTGGTTACTCGTCATCAAAGACGAGTACTCCGGGATGCTACAATCCCATGTGATTCCTGATAAATCACAACAATCAGTGTTCAACATATTAATTTATTTTGAACGATGGGTTGCACGACAATTCGGGTTATCAGTCGCGAAAATACGGCAAGATAATGAGGGTGCGGTGATCAGTCAGAGCAATGATACGATCTTTCAACAATGGGCGCGCTCACAGGGCATAGAGCTAGAGCTCGCGCCCCCTACACACATGAGCCTAATGGGCATGTTGAAAGGGCAAACCAGACGATCACTACGAAATCGAATGCTATGCTCACAGGCGCAGGGCTTCCAACGAACCTGTGGCCGGAGAGCACGCACACTGCAGCATACCTTCATAACATCAGCCCTGTTCAACGATTGAGTTGGAAAACGCCCGTCGAGACCTTGGAAAGCTGGTTCCGTGATAATGCTCACCTACCGATTAGGAGCCTTCCGTGGACCTAAGGCCTGATTGGGGCGGTTTGTACGCATACGGCTGCCGCGCGTATCCGATGGAAAGAGATCGCGAAGCAGGGCGACGCAGGAGATACTACAAGACAAATCCTAGGGGACATATTGGATATCTAGTTGGATACCATGCCTCTAACATTTATCGTGTATGGATCCCAAAGCTAGGAAGGGTGATGACGACGAGGAATGTCACCTTCAACGAGACGATCTTTTACGACGCCAACAAGGAAAGCGCTATAGAGCAGTCGATCGACGAACTAGAAGCGCAGTTCCGTCTCTTGGAAATTGACACGGAGATGGAGGACGACGTCAATCTGTTCCTTTCACCTGACATCGTCACATCAGAGGATCTGCCCGAGCGTTCAAACTCGGGGGTGGAGGCTCCAACAAGCACTGAAAGCATTCAAACGAAAGAAACAGTGCCCGAACCAACAGGACTTCAAACGCCTTGGGAAACACCAGATCCAACATCAGGAGAGCTTACGCACTCCAACGCAGGAGCTCATCAGAGCGAACCGGAGCACAGTACTCCAACAGCAGGCGCTCGAGAGAGCGAAAAGGATCCGATTGCAGGGCCTCAACTTCCGGAAGAGGCAGGCTTGGGTGATAATGCAGAGATTACCCAGCCAACAGCAGGAGCTCCTGGAGCCCACGACGGACTAGCTACCCGCGCGGAACCTCCAGAAGCACAACACGATGGGTTGAAAGACCCGCAAGAGAGCCTCGGTACAGAAACGTCAGAAGAAGGCGTTCGAACTAGCTCAAGATTGCGAAAGAAGAGAGAGCAGGGCCTCATTCCGGACCACAGCCTACCAGGCAGAAGGAGAAGGAGGAGGCCTGACGATGTTCTCACCAGTAGCCTTTGGAATCCAAAGAAGCTCTACAAAGAGCTCGGACTGCTCCAGGCAGCAGACGAAGATGATAAAGGGTGCACCGATGACGAGAGCGTCAGAACGATGTGTTCAGTGCTCGACGCTCATTGCAGCAATGAAAACAGATCGCTCCTTGAACAGAAATTGAAGGCTGGTACGCTACATCAGTCTGATCTCGCTAAACCTCCGAGGAATTGGAAGGAAGCGAACAATCACATATTCAGGAAGGAGTGGATTAAAGCAATGGACGAAGAAATAGACAAGTTGAAGGAACGGGGAACGTGGAAGCAGATCAAACGCTCTGCAGCACGTTCTCGGCCGTTGCCGCTGAAATGGGTTTATTCGTACAAGTTGAACGAAGAGGGTATCGTACAGCGTTTCAAAGCGCGCATCTGCGTACGCGGAGACCTACAGGAAAGCTCTACGATCGAACGAACCTATGCAGCAACGCTCGCCGCACATGCTTTTCGAGTCTTCATGGCATTAGTGGCACGCTTTGACTTGGAAACCCGACAATACGATGTGAAAAATGCATTCCTCTACGCAAGGCGTAAAACGAATTCAATTCCTGTCACCTGTGAGCTTCCTGAAGGTTACAAGGTCATTGGAGAATGTGTGGAATTACTCAAAGCTCTCTACGGACTCAGGGACTCACCCCAACTTTGGTTTGAAGAATTGAGCAAGCGACTTAAAGAACTTGGGCTTGAAGCAAGTGATGAGGAGCCCTGCTTATTCTATACCAAAGCTCGGGACGTGTTCCTTATGTTCTTCGTAGACGACATCCTTATGGCTTTCCATAGGAAAACACCAAGGCCGCAGACCACATCTCTCAAGGACTGAAGGAAGTGTACGATTTGGACGAAAAGGAGAGGCACGCTACTTCCTAGGAATTCAAATCATCAGGGACCGAAAACGACGAATTGTGTACCTCAGCCATGAGGCATACATCAACAAGATCGGCGAAAAGTTCGGGCAAGCAGGAAAAGGCACTTTCCTGCTATCCCGATCCCAGCAACAGAGTATCATAAGTTCACAGGCGAAGCTGAGAAGTGGGTGATAAAGGTGTACCAAGAGAAGATCGGGTCAATCCTGTATACTGCGATCATGGTCAGGCCAGATGTAGCCTTCGCAGCAGCAAAGCTATCACAGTATCTGACGAACCCGGGACCAGAGCATATGAAGGCAGCAGACCAAGCTATCCGCTATTTGGTTATTACAAGCAAGCTCGCGATACGCTTTGGCGGTACGACCGAACTTCGGGCTCTTCAGATAGCAAGTGACGCATCATTCGCAGACGACCCCGAAACACGCAGGTCATCACAGGGTTACCTAATCACTCTCTTTGGAGGACCAATTATCTGGAAAGCTACGCGCCAGTCAACGGTGACCACGTCTACGACAGAGGCTGAATTGCTTGCTCTACAACAAACAGCGAAAGAGACTATGAGTCTACAACGCCTGTTTAAAGACATCAAATTCAATGCCTACGAAGACTGGGTCATCAACTGTGACAACCAACAGACAATACGGCTTGTGCTCAATGAGAGCGAGCGATTGAATACTCGTCTGCGCCATGTTGATATACACAACATGTGGTTAAAACAGGAATTCAAGAGAGGAAGCTTCAAAGTCACATATTTGCCGACAGCAGACATGCCTGCGGATGGTTTCACTAAACCGTTAGATCGTCAGAGCTTTGAACGCTTTAGATCTATGCTTGGTTTGGTTGATTTACGCATTCAAGACATCACAGGGAGCGCATGTCACGAGGAAGGGCACGTCAAAGAGGGGGCATGAAATCAATTGCCCCGGAAATACATGAAGACCCCTCCCTGACAAGCAAAGCGCTGTCAAGGCAAACAGGAATGTAAGAACGTAGACTCCAAAACGCCATTATGCGAAAACACGCATACAAACGCCGTTCCAAAAACACAAAACACAGAACTCACACAAGGAGGCGAACAACCTCCTCGAGACGGGCCATCACCGTGGTCACCTTCTCCTCAGCCGCTGCTGATGAGCCCCCAACAGCAGCATCAGCCCCAACGCTGGCATTGACCTCATCATATACGGAATCCGGCTCCGCGATAAGTTCCAATTGGAGTCGCAACGCCTTGCGGCACCGCTCCACCATCTACACGATCAGTAGGGAGCAGAGGAAAGGGCAGCAAAAGCGCCTTACCTTGGAGTCATTGTCCAGCGCCAACAACATCCGCTTGGCAAGGGGAACACAAGCGTTGTGCAAAGGCTGACAACGGTGATTACCGACCTTGCACGAGTGACATCTCTGAGATCGTCCGACCCGACCTCATAGCAACGACCCAGGTTGCCCTTACCTGCGATACCTGCTCGAACACACCCTTCACAGGGAATGTCTCGCAAAGCACCGCGAGGAGCGGGCGCACCAGGCTACAGAAATCAGCGCGATCAGTAACATAGGGTACAAAGCTTGGAACGAACCGTTGGCTGCCGCGCAGATCTCCGAGGATTGCGCCTCACTCGCCCGCCTCTCACCTGTGCCCGTACAGGGCGCGAGGATCGTAAAGGCCTACGCGCGGTACGCTCTCCTCTCTCCCCCTCTGACGCGGGAGACGACGACTCACCAGCGGGCTGCTCGGAGCTAGCTGGGGTTTGTAAAGAATCTTCGTGGGCTGTACCAAGGCCCTGAAGGGAATTCAACGCGAGATTACTCACGATGCGTAGCTCCTGCTCGGAAGTCATCAACCCCTCCTAGGAGCGAGTCTCCTCCTCAGCTGGAGCGGGTGAAGGCATATCGACAAAACGTAGGGATGATCGATAAATGGTACGTTGTAGGAATAAGAAAGGAAGCTTACGACCGTAAGATCGCGAAAGCTTCTATGTGTGGGGGCGCTCACTTTCACCTCACCACAATCTCACAGCACACAACACCACGAATACGCTCATCTCACGGTACAATTGGAGTCTCGATACCCTCAACTTCAATTGGGGGTGTGTTGCCCGGGTAGCGTGCCGTGTCATGACTCATAATGTCTCATACAAGCGCGCGTTGGAATGCAGGGAGGAATGATCTACATTACGTAGGTTATAGCACCCTAATAGATAGTCTGGCTATCCCTCTATAAAAGGGACGCTTTCATCCTCTCTTTTGTATGCTAGTAGATAGATAATTCATCCCTTCTTTCAATTCCATCTTAGGGGTCATCTCACTATCAATCCAGTGAGATTCCTTTTGTTACGTCACGTGTTCCGTGCGACAGAAAGTAATGCTCGGATCAAGTGTATAGTCACGTGACCTCTCTTGCTTGCGCATTCAACATTACGCGCTTCTAAATTGAGACACCGCCTTGACCTACGCCCGTTATATATGCTTTTCGTACACGCGAATGACGACACAATGCAAGCACAGTATCGCACCTTTGCTCAACAGGTGCCTCACAGATCTCCTCACGGCGCCAATCAGCGCCGCGGTGGCATTGGTACAACCTCCATGCCGATTTCGATACCATCCTATTTGATGGAGTGGCTCTAACATCACCTAGGTCCCATGATGTCGTCAGGTCCTCATCCTTCTGTGCCTTTAACACAAGCTCAGATTGCGCAACAACAGCAGGCACAGGCCCACGCCAACGAACTTGCGAGACGTCGTAGCCGCAAACCCACCGACAAAAATATCCCCGAAGGAGTAGAGGAAAGCATCGTTGACCCCGACGCGGTCCGACGATACAAAGCATTAAGAGACGCTGAGAAAACACTTGACGCCATCTCTACTCGGAAACGGCTTGATGTATCTGATGCAAGGAATCGAAACTCCAGCAAAGTAAGTATCAGTCTACTACCGATGCTAACAGCAGTCAAGTGTGCTCTTACGGAATGGTGAGGCTGACAGACTGTCAGCTTTCTAAAATACTTCGAATCTGGATCAGTAACACCGTAGAAGATCAAGCATGGCAAGTTCAAGGGCTCAATGTTGATGCCTTTGACTTCACACCCAACATGGAAGCATCATATCGAGTCAAAATCGAGGGTTGTTTGCTAGATCCCGATGAGATTTCCAGTACACCATCGCCCGTCTATGGAGAAGAGAAAGATCTCATCTCCTCCTCTGCAGGTGACGGAGCTTTACTAGACAAGAAATTGTCACGAGATGGGCCCTCACAAAATCCCATGTCATCTTTGGCCAACTATCGATTTTCTCACTTCTTCAGAGCACTAACGGTAGACTTTGATCACTCAAGCCTCAGAAATGGTGCAGAGCAAGCAGTGGAATGGAAGAAACCGGAGGGTTCGGCCAAAACTTCAAGTACTACAACAAATTCAGCCTCGGATTTTGACGAACTCACCTTCAAGAGGAATGGCGACGAGAATGTGAACATCATAATTAATTTGCATCGTCATGAAGTTCCGGAACGGTACGAGCTCAGCCCTGAACTGGCAGAAGTTGTTGATATGACGGAAGCGACTCAGCAAGAGGCGGTCGCCGCGCTCTGGGAATATATTAGACTCTGGAACCTTCAAGAGGACGAGGAGAAGCGTAATTTTCGCTGCGATGAACTGCTCAGAAAGGTATGGCACATGTGAAGTGATGCCACCGACAACTCAACTAATGTTAATCGCAGGTTATCGGTAGAGGCGACATTGGTTATATCCCGCTGTTGAACGAATATGTCACCCAGCATCTTCGTCCGCTACCACCAATCAGCTTACCTTATACGGTTCGAGTCGATTATGATTTTCATAAAGACCCTCACGCGACTATCTACGATGTGCAAGTTTTAGTCGATGATCCATTGCGCACTTCACTACAGCCTCTTGTCAATAATACCGAATACGCTGCCATGCTCAAAGATATCACCTTGCTCGATGAACAATTAGCTCGATTAATTCAGGCTACAGCAGTTTCCAAAGCCAAGCACTCTTTCTTTTCATCTTTAAGTGAGGACCCGGCCAACTTTGTCAAGAACTGGCTTAGTTCTCAGAAACGAGACTTGGAGATTATTTTAGGCGATACGGGCAGAAGCGGCGGCGACATGTTGACAGCGGACGAATGGAGGCGAGGTGGCACAGGTAGCGTGTGGACAACACAGAATGCTCGCGAAAGCGTTAATGTCCTACTTTCCAGACAACGATGAATATGTACAGCCAGCAGCTTGAAGCAAGGTGTTTTAGTCGAATCGCGGAGTACTGGGTTATTCGGTCACGGCTCCTGGTCACGCGGAGAAAATGCAAGGCGTTGGAAGGATCTTCGTCAAATGTGAAAGGACTTTTGACGGCTGGCAAAGTGGAAACTATTGAAAATAAGTAACACGTCAATTCTTGTTAGCTACCACTAAGTTTTAATTCTGCGAGTATCATCTTCTTGTGAGTTTTTGCTCAGGTTATTATTATCAGCGGTTTTCTTGATTATTCCCCTCGGAATGTGCATGTCTCGAGATTCACAATGACGACCAAACTGCCTCCTAGGCAACCCTGCTTTTCAAGCATGTACTGGCTGCTATTGCAAAGACGGGTGCTCTTGATGTGCATCGCATCTGAATGTTATTATGCCTTATCTTCTCAAGGATCATGAACCAGTGTATTTCATTTCATCTCTGCACCTGCACAGGACTGGGTGGCATGTTTCGTATCTGCTTGATGAGAAATTCCCGTTCATCAATGAATTGTTCGTCATCAGTTCGATCTTCGAGGAAGTGCGACAGGAACGTCAGAAGTTTGTCGCGGTTCATGATGAGGATTTTCTGCACTGCCATAGACTTATGAGGATTGGCAACGAATACTTTGAATACGTGGAACCCTTCGTACTGAACCATCTTGCGATCATCGCGGAGCAAATTCATGCAAATTTTCAGATGATCTCCACGATCAACATATGCTGTCATAACACTGTAATTGGAGCGATCCAGCAAGATTTCCCCAGGAGTTTGATAGATTGGCGTTTGGTGACATAACTGCTGGACTGTACTAAGGTACCGTTGTATTTCTCGAAAAACATGTCGAAATTCACTGAAAGGTAACGTGGAACAAGATCTTTGTGCCTTGTTAGAAGTTCCTATCCATGATGATCAGCGAGAGATCCTCAGTTGGGTTTTGAGTGACAGCATACCCTGAAGGTAGTGAAGGCATCAGCTGCTACCTCAAATGAACTCTTGTCGATCCAATCGAAGAACCTCCAAAAACACCTCTTCCACTTTGCGGTCTTTCTCGATCGATGGCGTTCAGACCTTTCGCACTGGATCCAGGCTCATCACCATCGTCGTAGAGAATCACAGCCGCAGCAGCCTCACTCTTGAGCAGTTCTCGTAACACTGACCCCGCCGGCATAGCACTCTCTTTGTGGTCATACGCCCGGCACAATTCGACCAGAACCTGTGGTCTGTTGCAAACGACGTAGGACAGAGCGATTGGGTCGCTTTTTGGGGCAGCAGACGCTGGCCGAAATCGGAACACATATGAGAATATGATCTGAGTATCCTTTCGCGATTCAAAAGGTAAGCGATAGAGATTGACGGCCAGCAAGTGAAGTAGGTCCTCATCTATGAGGCCTGTGACAAGTTGGTATATTTGTTCAGGGAGCTGTCCGTTTCTGTCTCTTTTGTCAGAAGCTGTAACGATACAGTTCAAGCTGTTGAAGGTGTATCGGTGCCTTTGACATTCTTCAGGGCGAAACTTGCCTTGCGTTCCTTGTAGCACAACTTTCATCTGGCTCAGTGCGCGGGCGAGCTCTTCTGCCTACAAGAGTCAGCATCAGAAAAGGTCTAAACACTGCACCCGAGCAATTGAACATGGTAATGAACTACAATTACCTTGATGGCAGCATTAGGACCTTCTAGTCGCACTACATGCTCTCGTGCTTGCCTAGGTAGATCCGCCGTTGCTCGAGATCTTGCTCTACCAAACAAAAAGGACATGATGTGACTACTATTCGATGTATAAGCTTATGATAATACTGAGTTTTGCGAGGACCTGCAACGGTATTTTTCGTTATGTTGACGTACGCCACGCAATTTGAAGGTCCTAGACAATTGGTGGCTCATTGCCTTGTATGTGGTGGGCAGGGAACAAGACTGGGCACGGATACTGGATGTCAACAACTACCGCGTTCTCTAGTCCATCTGCGCTTAGTACTGCCACTACCCCTGTTTGACAATTGAAGAGTTCGTACTGGCGCGATCAGAGGAGAACAACAAGCGAGAGGGTCTATCGTCCAGTAACATGCCACAATATGCCTAGTAGTTACGTCTAGTCGTTCTGGGACGATACTGATGTCTGGTCTTGTTCATTCCGTCTCTTGAATCCACATACGTGAGCTCATGCACTGTCATCATCTGGTAATAGTTTTGCTTGAAGCCTGCCTACTCCTCCCCACCTTGACTCACGACCCCACCTTGACTCATGGCGCACCTTTTTCTTCTTGTGGTGAATGCCCTCCTCCCCAAGAAAAGCCCGGCATTATTTCACACAAAGTCACCAGCCCGTCGTTCCAGTCCAGTCAGGATATAGGCAATCTCTTTGCGGTTAAAGCTTTCAGCTTGAAAGACTGGCTTAAAAGAGCCCCAGCCCAAAATCATATACTTCAGCTTATGAACCACCATGTCGATTGACTTTCCTAGAGAGGAGATATCAACCATCGAGAGATGGCGCGCCATTAACGCATTTCATCGCCAGGTATGTCAAAGTCTGAAAATTTCTGAACCTCAAGCTTGAAAACTGGTCTCGCTAAGCACTTAGTATCCTAAAGCTTGAACTGTCCAACGGCCGCCCTCTTTACACGTTCTATGATGGCCCGCCTTTTGCAACAGGTCTTCCTCACTATGGACACTTGTTAGCATCAACCATTAAAGACATCATTCCCCGATATTGGTCCATGAAGGGTTACCATGTCGAACGTCGCTTTGGTTGGGATACCCACGGTCTACCGATCGAGCACGAGATCGATAAGAAGCTAGGCATATCGGGAAAGGCAGCAGTCACAAAGTTTGGAATCGAGAAATACAATGAAGAATGTCGTGCGATTGTCATGCGTTACGCTTCTGAATGGCGACTGACAATTGAGCGTCTGGGTCGTTGGATAGATTTTGACAACGATTATAAGGTGAGAAAGACACCATGCTTCGCGGGATACGCGAATACTGACAAACTCTGCCAGACCATGGATCCCAAGTTTATGGAATCACTCTGGTGGGTCTTTAAGCAACTTTTCGACAAGGAACAGGTCTATCAAGGTCATCGAGTGATGCCATACTCAACTGTGCTTACAACTGCTCTGAGTAATTTCGAAGCCAACCAAAACTATCAAGATGTGACCGATCCAGCGGTGGTAGTATCTTTCCCTCTTTTAGATGACCCAAGTGTACATCTATTGGCATGGACGACCACACCTTGGACTCTTCCCTCTCATACAGGCCTTGCTGTTAACCCCGACTTCGAATACATTAAGATTCATGACGAAAAGTCCGGCAAATTTTACGTTCTTCTGGAGAAGCTTCTGTCCACGGTGTACAAGGACCCAAAGAAAGCAAAGTTCTCTCTTGTCGGAAAGTTCAAGGGCAAAGACATGCTTGGATGGCGGTACAAACCGCTTTTCGACTATTTTTATGACGATTTTAAGGACTATGGATTTCGAGTCCTCAACGGATCGTATGTAACAGCAGATAGCGGTACCGGAATTGTACACCAGGCGCCTGCTTTTGGTGAGGAAGACTACAATGTGGCTATTGCCGCAGGGGTCATCAACGAGAAACGGCCACCTCCTGACCCTCTTGATGACACTGGCCACTTCACGGCTAAGGTCTCAGATTTCGCGGGATTACACGTGAAGGAAGCGGATAAACATATCATAAAATACTTGAAAGCGGCAAATCGTCTGGTAGTCGAATCACAATTGCGCCACTCCTACCCTATGTGTCCTAGATCAGATACGCCGCTTATCTACCGCGCGGTGCCTTCATGGTTCATCAGAGTCCCCGAGGTCATTCCCGAAATGCTAAAGAACATTGAGGGGTCACACTGGGTGCCTTCTTTCGTTAAGGAGCGTCGGTTTGCAAGTTGGATAGCAAATGCTCGAGATTGGAACGTCGGCAGAAATCGCTACTGGGGTACACCGATTCCTCTCTGGGTTAGCGATGATCTAGAGGAAAGAGTTTGTATTGGCAGTGTGGAAGAATTGCGGGAACTCAGCGGCTATCAAGGCGAGCTTCATGATATCCACAGAGATAAGGTCGATCATATCACAATTCCAAGCAGGAAGGGCAAAGGAACGCTTAAAAGAGTGGATGAAGTATTCGACTGTTGGTTTGAATCTGGTAGCATGCCCTACGCCAGCCAACATTACCCTTTTGAGAACGTCGAAAAATTCCAAAAGTCTTTCCCTGGTGACTTCATCGCCGAAGGCCTCGATCAAACGAGAGGTTGGTTCTACACGCTTCTCGTTTTAGGAACACATTTGTTTGGGCGTTCACCATTTCAGAACTGTGTTGTAAACGGCATAGTTCTGGCGGAAGACGGCAAAAAGATGTCCAAGAGACTGAAAAACTATCCCGACCCTTCCATTGTAATGGATAAGTATGGTTCTGATGCTCTCCGACTCTATCTGATTAATTCTCCAGTTGTTCGAGCCGAGCCACTGCGATTCAAGGAATCCGGCGTCAAAGAAGTAGTTCAGAAAGTTCTTTTGCCCTTGTGGAACAGTTATAAGTTCTTTGAAGGTCAAACTGTACTGCTTAAAAAGACAGAAGAGGTGGACTTCATGTGGAATTCAGACATGGAATTAACAAATGAAAATGTGATGGACCGATGGATTTTGGCAAGTTGTCAAAGTCTCCTGGAATTTGTTAATACGGAAATGCGAGGTAAGCAAAGTACCTTGATCGACAACGGGTATTCGCTTACATGCATCCAGCATATCGACTTTATACTGTTGTGCCACGACTTCTCGAACTGATCGACAATACCACCAATTGGTACATTCGATTTAATCGTCGACGACTCAAAGGAGAAAATGGGTTTCAAGACACACAGCACGCATTGAATGCTTTGTTTGAAGTTCTGTACACTCTATGCCGCGGTCTAGCCCCGTTTATACCTTTCTTGTCAGACACCATTTACCTAAAGCTGCTGGCACATATCCCTAAGAACCTTCAGGCAGAGGATCCCCGTAGTGTTCACTTCTTGCCATTCCCAGAAGTCAGACAAGACCTGTTCAATTCCGAGGTTGAAAGAAGAGTTTCCAGAATGCAACGAGTTATTGAGTTAGCTCGAGTTTCGCGAGAAAGGAGAAGCATTGGTCTGAAGACACCCTTGAAGACTTTGGTTGTTATACACCATGACTCGCAGTATTTAGAAGATGTGAGATCACTGGAAACCTATATTACCGAGGAGCTCAATATTCGAGACCTCGTGCTTTCTAGCGACGAGGCGAGCTACAATGTTCAATTGAGCGTGACGGCGGACTGGCCGATACTCGGCAAGAAGCTGAGGAAGGATATGATACGTGTGAAGAAGGCCTTACCGAAATTGAGCAGCGATCAAGTTCAAGGGTATTTACAGACTGGACAGATCCTTGTGGACGGCATTCTTCTGGAGACCGGTGATCTGGTCGTGCGACGTGGACTGAGTGAAGATGCGACATCCAGAAGTTTGGAGATCAACTCGGATGATGAAGTACTCACGATTCTAGACTCGGAGATCTATGCTGAATTGGCTCAGGAAGGGCTAGCTCGTGAGGTCATCAATCGGGTTCAAAGACTGCGCAAAAGGCAGGCCTTCAGGCTACAGACGACGTCAAAATGGAATACCAAGTTCTGTCTGATCCTGATGACATAGGATTAGCCCAAGCCTTGACCTCACAGTCCAGTACGATTGAAAAGACTCTGCGGCGACCTCTTGAACTGGCTCAGACAGGGACTGAAAAGACGCAGCTGATTGCAGAAGAAGAGCAGGAGGTGCAGCAAGCTACATTCTTGCTCCGCTTGCTAAAAGTATGAGAAATTCGCGACGATAGCCGACGACCGCATTTACAATTTTACAGATAGATCAGGTTGCACAAAGAATTAATGCAAGAGAAAAGGCAGCATGGTTGATTCATTCCAAAGTATAGGTTGTAATAACCAGTCACTTTTGGGGGCTCTCTGTTCAATGCTTAGACAATGTTTTCTGTAGTTGTCCTTAGTTCAGCTCTATTAATTGCGAACCACAATTTCATACGCGTGCAAGCTCACCAGATAACAATCCTTGAGTTTAGAAAACTCTTGGGCGCATTTCCTTTTTCCATGACACTATAATCTGCTACTATACATTTTCCGTAGATTGCTGACTAGAAAAGCACACGATTTAACAAAATGGAATAACAGTACACTGCTGTCAATAGCTTAACTGACCTGAATCGAGCATCGTGATGCCGCGGAAGCAAGCCTATGGACTTGTCGATGGCCAGTTACTTGAGGCATGGAAGTTGATCAAACCCGGTCGCAAACTGACTTGGGTCTCAGTCCAGGTTTCGGTCCAGGTTTCGTCTGCTGATTTGGTACAATTTGGTTGCCGATCCAGGATCGCTTCGTGTCGAAGCACCACACAAAGATGCTTGTAAAATTATTTCGGTACGCTTGGGCTGAGTTCAGACAACAGCGTATGAAAAAGGTAAGTCGTCTTCAAGGCATAAAGAAATCGGTGAGCGAGGCATTGGGAAAGATACCCCGTGCTTACGTAATGTATCCGTTCTATTCTCTGGTGGTTCCACTCCCAGAGTTCGCGTGAAAGCCGCAAGGCGCGTTGCCCATCAGCCAGCCTTTTCAGACTTGTACATTTTAGCCGCCCATCACAACAGTTTTTCTTATATGGGCTTTTCAACGTGCTTGTCATGACCGGTGATGTGGTCTGGATCAACAATGACCACGAGTTGCCACCTCAAGTAAGCTTTGCTAATATAGCCGACTATTCACAATATGTTAAAGCTGATGAAAGTACTCAGTGGCACAAATCGAAGTCGGGCTGCAAACCCAACATCAGCTCTTAGGTTTTGACGATGGCCAGACTAGCAGTTCTTCGTGGGCGTTATCAAAACAAGAGCCATACTACTCTAATAAGGGCATGCATCGATAGCCACAAAAGTACCTCACCCGTTCTTACACTAACATGGTAGACGGCAGACATCACAATCCTCCACTCTATTGTTTCCACGGCTCAAGAGCAATTCAATAGTTCACCTCATCCGAAACCACTTCCCGCGGCCGTTCTCTTCAAAGCGTACGACGATGTTCTTCCAATGTTCGGGATCGATCCGACTCCGACCACCATCTCTCCGCTCTGGTGTTCCGTATCGGTGGTGAATCTGGAAATGGTTCCCTGCTCGAAAAGTTTCACGCCTTGTTGAAGCGCATGGGTATTCTTCTCGAATACGACGATGATGTGACGACATCCGATCTCTCGTGTTCTATGTCTTCTACTTCACATCACGAAGCCGCTGAAACACCCCCACTCCAAACATTGGGATCCGACCCAGCTGACGAAGAGAAAGAAGATGGCGGGCCACACCTGAAGTCATCGAGAGTTTCCACGCATAATTCTGGCAGCGCACATATCTCTCACGGTCATTTCATCAGTAAATCCTCCCATGATCTGAAACGAATGCAGCTAGCTTCTCATCGCACTCAAGACCTGGGGAACAATGCAAAGGTGTTTCTTCTGAGGCAGTATCTGGTTGGTTAGAACGAGGACGGAGCAACACACTCGACCCCTCTGGAGAACCAGCCATCGAAATTAATGATGCGAACCGGGCTACTCTGCAGAAACAGGTCTTGATTTCGTCAATAGACCGATGGCGTAATATTGCCTCTGGAAAAAAAAATTCAAGAATGACACCTGATCACAACTCATTAACCATTAACGGTGATCAAAAGTCTCAAAATTCAATTAATGTCGCAAGCATAGCTGGCGGCCCATGCAAGTTGGAGGGCAACAGCCTTCCGTTTCCAACACCGCTGGAAACCGGAGCGCGTGACTTGGGTACTGCGGAAAACGATGTTCTCTTGCTTAGAGCAGTTCGAGCGCGCCAGATTTTTCTTGCAAGCAGAATTTTCAGTCGATGGGCTGACGAGACCGCTATCCGGTTAGAGCGAGAAGCCATTGCCAGAAGACATATGGTTCGATTTCGGTGTTTCAATAGCTGGATTCGGGCACCTACTGCAAAGCTGCCAAGAGCCAAGCGCTTGAAAGCTCTGTCTGCCGTTCAGAAGCTGCAGCGTGCCGTGGCGTGTCAGGAAGAGCAGCTCGAATTAACGGCATCCTTGATAGCAGCATCTCGAATAAGCAAGATAGCCTCCCAAATATTGAACTTCTGGTTCACTGGTGTGTCATCTCAAATGTTCGCAAAGACAAAGAATCGGCTGGTACGTACAGGAGCAATTAACCGTTGGCTGGCACAGACCCGGGATTACAACAAAACCGGAAGCAGCATCTTGTGCATTAGTCGCCACAGTAGAAATAAAAGCACCCTTGCTACTTGGATTAATCACAAGACAAAATATCGAACCCAGGCCAAATCAAGTCAAGAGTTTGCCACAGGTTTTGATGGTCTTCACTGGCTTCGAATTTGGAGGGATCATGCAGAACTAGGTCGCCGAGCCAACTCTTGTCGACAACTTCTCACGATGGAGCAGTCAGCACGAGAATTTGAGATCTGGCATCTACGAGCACGCGCAGAAACGTTTCGCTGGAAGCGTGAGTATACATCTGCAACGAAATTTATTGATGCTTGGCTTGCAGTTGGTTCACGTTTTTCAGCGCTACAAGCTTCCTCGGGGGCTGCTTCAGATCTTATTCTGCGATGAAGTTTGCTAGTCACCTAGGCCACTTTTACCAAACCCAGCTGCAGTTGGATGTTTTAGGATACCGAGCACAGTGGTACATTCGCGCCACAAGTTTATTGGGACACTTTGGTGCTATGGTCAGACACAGGAAACAGCAGATGAAACTTGTAGTTCGCCGTTATCTTATGATGAGATACACTCAGGTTTCGTCGAGAAGGCGACGGCGTGGCTTTTATACAGCTCTTAGTCGATGGCAGTCACACGCTATAACTATGCAGGTGATGACGACTGCGATGGAGGAATATCAAGCATCGAGCAATGTGCATCACAAGCAAGCGATTTGCGCGGTATGGGGTAAATTCGCAGTTGAACAAGCTGTATCCCATACTCTTGCGGTTCATCATCGAAGAGAACAATTCCTGGACGAATGGAGCGAGCATGCCTCGGCGAACCACCAGCAAGAACTGGATGCTGCGGTTTCATGGGCAACAGAGCAGCAACGCCAATCTCTGAAGGCATGGACAATATCAACTCTTCAGAAAAGCGGCCAGGCACATTCGGCAGATATGGTTAAGCATAGGCACGAACGCGACCTTCGAAACAGAGCTTTCCAGCGGTGGAGGTCTGCTGCGAGCAGATCAAAGCCGGTCGATTTTTTTCCTGAGCTGCAGTCGCAGTCGCCGGCTCTTACTGGACTAGTCAATAGCTCATATAAAACTACCCGAAAACATTCAAAATGGCGGCCACTTTTCCCACGGCTCGACTACAATCAGGAAGCCTTGACTCCGGTCCATACTCCGTCTCGCTCGACCGGACTTTTATTTCCTTCAACTCATGCACCTCCCATACGTTTTATGGACCCTGTGGGTAGAACAGACGGGAAACTCGAGAACTCTGATGCTCGAGGTTCTGACATGCGGGGACACGACCTTGCTGCCCGCGCGATTATGCCTAGGCAGGTCGATCTGCCGACGACAACGCCGAAAGTGCCAGTTCCGGCCCATGTACAGGTCTCCTCACGTTATGTTCCAGCCCTGACAGGCCATGGAGGGCAACATTCACCGATCAAATTGACCCGTATGCGGTCCATTCGCGGTCACATCAGTCAAACATCTGACCCGTTGCCGCGGCCAGTCAGTTGCGGAATGATAAAGAGGGTAAGGAATTGCCTGGGCGAGCATTGGATGGGGAACCCGCTTTACAAAATTTATCCCTGTCTCGGTCTAACGTCAGGCCTACTTTTGCCAGAACTGTTCCAGTGCGGATGGGCAATCGGGAACCAGGCTGAGGTACCGGGGTTGCAACACCTTCGCTGGCTACGGGAAATGCGCCTCCAGGCAGGGATGGTGCAGAGTTTCCTTGAGAACAAGTGCTCTGGTACCGCAATTCTGTTATCTCGCTCGGTCACTAGTCCACCTTCTTTACATACACTTATGAAGTGATGGGGCTTGTAATGGATCAGTTCATCTTTACTTAACTTTACTCGTGGAATTTAAATGCGTGAATAGTTTATGTGCTCAAGGACTAGTACAGGATATGCTGTATAGTAAAGTTGCAAGACCCTCAGCAGCAATGTTCGCAAATTCGACCCAGCTCACAGTGTAGGACTGGTGCTCCTCGTCTTGATTGAAACTGACCGTCGTCGAATTTTGCTCCGTCTTCTGATTCCAGCTGCCTTTGGCGAACTGAACAGGGCACTGGCCTAGTTCGACAGTTGCTACTGGGTTTCGCTCGATTCCGTACCTACCCGCCCGCGTTGTCTCACGACGCATGAGTTGTTGCGAAAGCCACGTTCAGTGACTGTCGCACGGGTTGGTTGCCTGATCTAGGGACTGACAATATTATGGAAATTCGAATTATCTTTTAGCAATGAATTTTTTTATCACACAGCAACAAGTACATGTGCACATATTCTACTAAAGACGATACCTACAGACTAATGTACTAATATTATGACCTTCCACTACTAAGATCCTTTTCGTAACCTTCGTTAGTTAGGACCTTTGTTCATATAGACCAAGTCTTTCGTTAGTTATAACCTTTCTTAGTCAGGACCTCTTCCAATTAGGACTTCATTAATATATAGATCTTAGTCCCTGTTAAAAGAACTCTATTACTATTCCTTTTTGTTGCCGCTGCATAATCGAAGATCTGTTGCTGCCTGTTTACGTACTCCTTTCTGAGACCCTGTTAATGTATCTGGGCGTGAATATTTGGTAAAATAATATAATGACTTAGATGTAACTGGCAAGTGGTGGCTTTGGGCTTGGAAGATACTATATTAGTAACAGCGTTAAACTTCATATACATTGTTATCGTTTTAATAATTTAATACACGAGAAAGCATCCTAGGTGGCTAGTTACTAGTTGTGTTAAGAGGTTAGTGTGATGATTTAGGCTTTGAATATAGGTGTCAATTAAATTAGTAAATAATGACTTGTTCAATGTGTATTATGTCACTGTTATATATGGCGCAATTGGATTGGACACATTACCTGTACGTTATAGAATAAACCAAGTCGTTCGTGATGTAGGGTGGCTATGGGTGTGTCAATCAGGATTACATAAGACCGACCAGTCGGCGCACCAAGCTCAACCAGGAGACGACAACACGTTTATTACTGCAAACGCCTCCACCAACCTTCGCATTGCTAGTCATGAACTGAAAGTCTAGTGCTGCATGTCCAACACCAAGAGAACAGCTGCCGAGGATCACGTCTGATCATCACCTAGACATGATAGAGACAATCAAAGCCGGTAGCATGATTGCCGTCCTCCCTGGTCAACCCCAAGCAAAGCTTCAAGGAGTTACAACCGGCTTCTGGGACGGCCATCAGTACAATGCAAGCTATATCTGACCCCAAGCCCACGTAATTGATCTAAGCACAAAACTAAATATAGTAACAGGCGTACATAAGCGGTCATGCGTTTACCGTGCTGAGCGCATCCCATAGAGTCATCCAAACTGTGTACGACGACGACAGTGAACAACAACTCGATGCTATAGTTTTGGACGAAGCGTCCGGGAAAATTGCAGCCTGCACGCTCAAGCAGGTGCGTATCTACTGCCCATTGGCCTTGCAAGATGAAAGTGTCAAGGTAAGAATCATATCACCCCCGAGCCGTGTAATATATCGATTATCCTCACTCGTATGTTAATTGTCACACTGGCTGGGTATCGCCAGCAATCCCGATGTCTTCCCAAATCCGATGCACTGGCCACAACCAATGAGCCAAAAAATTGAAATTCAACATATCAACCATCAACTAACATGCACATAGTGGGCACAACAAACAGTTTTAGACATTCCTCACCCAACACACCAGATACCATGCACCCTGTCGTGGGGTAGCTCCGAAGAGCTCCTCGTAGCTTCGAGTTCCATATCACTGTTCACAACGCGTGACAACATTGTCAACGTCTGGCAGAAAGAACTCCCAAACCCTGCGAAATCTGCTCTCATGTCCCCGACTCTGCCTATGTTGCGTCCATTGGGTTATACGACCGCCTTGTGAAGGTTTGGCGCCGGCTGACCTACACGACTGAGGAGGTACGATTCGATGTGTCGCATCTTCGACACCCCGATATCATAGTATCGGTGAGATGGCGCAGGCCACTTCACCCGAAACAAGTGGCGGACAATGTATTGTATACATTATGCCTGGATAACTCAATCCGTATCTGGGCTCCAATTGAGGCAGCTGAAGGGCAGCACTGGCAACTAAGGGGACGAATTAATACGAATAAGTTGACTGTGGACAGTTCTATAGCGCCATGCTCCCCATCATATTGATCGTGGACGGCAGGGACTTTACCATGGCTGTGGAGAGAGCAGTAAGGGATCACATGGCTGATGATGGAAGTACTCCGGCCCTAGACCATCTAGTCGCTGTTGCAACCAAGAATCCAGATATTTGCATCAGAATCGACCGCCCAGGGGACATGTCCGCCTGGGCACTGGAAAATGTCGGAGCCAGCGACTGCGATGCGTTCCGAGCGTTTGATATCGCACACGTTCGGTTGCCTAATTTCGGTGGCTTCAGTACCTTTATCAACGGCGAGACCCAAACCAGATGCGGCCATATCCAAGTTCAAACCTACTACGACAGGTCAACTGGCAGGCTCCAGTTTATCCTCCACTCCCTCGATGGTGCAATCGGAGTGTTTACATCTAATGTGGCTGACTTGATGGATCCCTTGATGAACGACCGGCGCCTTCAGTTGCTGACTGTTTGGACTGGGCACACTGCACCCGTTAAAAAGATTGTAAGAAATTTCAGCGGACATGCTATTGTGTCACGAACCGACGACGGAGAATGTATTCTTTGGAAACGTTCAATAGCACAAGTTCAAGGGAAGAGCCAAATACTTTCACGTCATCTTACCATTCCCGAAGAAAGCGGCATTCATCGGATCTGTGTACTACGCAAGGGGCGATTTGTAGTCTTCTTATGCAGCATATCTGTGGTGCTCTGGGACTGTCGATCGAATAATGCCACCGTCCTTGCTCGATGCTCGCTAAATGCCGAAGAAATACCCTTATGCTTAATAGTGCTACCTCGCCCCCAAATAGCAGACAATCGAATCGCATACGTAGCAACAGTGACATCAGCTGGACAGGGTATCGTCTGGGAAGTAGGACTTCCGCAATACCTTGCAACAGGGTATCATGACGATACTGCTAGGCTGGATGAGTTCTGTCGCTTCAATTTAGAGATAGAAGAAACACTAAAATACGTCCTTCCCGTGGACCCGGCAGGCGCAGCGCCGCCCATGTCTGGCTTTCTCGACGTATTTGCTCGAGACATTGCCATATCATACACAAATACAGGAAGGGTCAATTTCTGGGCAGCTCGTGTCAATGTGAAGGATCGCAACGTGGAGTGGCTATCAACGTCCTCTACAGAGACTGGCCTCACCGAACTAGCACTGGCGAGCGGCAGTATGCTTAAGAAAGCCGCTCTAGTCAACTCCACAAGATCGCAACTTACAATTTGGGACATTGGTGGTTCACGTCTTGAATACGAACAGGACTATAAAGCACAACACATAGTGCAGGATCTCGACTGGACCTCAACACCTGACGCGCAAGCTATATTGGCCGTCGGGTTCCAGCACCGTGTCGTGTTGCTGTCCCAAATGAGATTTGATTATCTCAACAAAGGGCCAGCTTGGGCCCCAATACACGAGATCAATATTTGGGAACTAACACCACATCCTATCGGAGATTCTGCCTGGCTTGCCAATGGATACTTGGTCATCGGTTCTGGTAATCAGCTCATTATCCATGATCGACACATAGACGGAGGAGCATCTGCTATTACAGCCATGACGTATGTCAACAAAGAAGGCCCCGGGATCTTTTCGAAGCAGTACAGAGATTTAACGGACCACTCCCTGTATTCCATCCCCAGTTCCTCAGTCAGTGCATTCTCGCTGGGAAATGGGATCTAGTTAGGAGTATATTGCTGGCGCTGTATAGAACTTTGAAATATATCGTTCCCGGCGATACGATAGATGACTATTTGGGACTCAGGGTATCGCAGTTTTACATGTCAAACGTAAGTTTTAGAACCTATGAACACTTGGGAACCAATTTACTCACCGCTACGGTTCAGATGCCTCCAGCTAGCGAGTTAAGCAGAGTAACAGGGCCATCAACACCCACTCATGGCAATGAAGACGGCGACACGTTTACTGAACAGACCGCTGTCTCCATAAATGACAAACTTACCCGGATACGACTTCCGCAACTCTCTGAGCACGAACAGATACAACTTGCAGATATGGTTGAATGCGCCGCTTTCGTGGAAAGCCATCGACGCTCGATGGACGAGAACGGAGCTCGATTTATGTTGTTCTCCCGCCAACTTGCACTTCGTAAAGGCCGAAAGAGCGAAATACAGCTCTCCTGGCGGGAGATCAATTGGGCATTTCATTCAAACAGCCAAGATATACTCTTGGACTTTGTGTCTCGACAAAACCACGGTCTGATGCGATGGGAACAAGCTCGCGAAACTGGAGTTTTCATGTGGCTATCGGATTTGACAACGCTGGTGCGTGGGTGTGAACCCTGAATGGTTGGGGATGCTGATGCTGATGTGAAGTAGCGCAATCACTTTGAAGTAATAGCGAAGAACGAGTATACCAAGAGCGACCTGAAAGATCCGGTGGAATGCAGTCTGTTCTATCTTGCACTACGTAAGAAGACGATGCTCCAAGGACTCTGGCGGATTGCAAGTTGGAGCAACGAGCAGACAGCAACCCGAAAACTGCTTGCGAATGACTTCAGTGACCCAAAATGGCAAAGAATCGCACTGAAGAATGCGTACGCACTTTTGAGCAAACGGCGATTTCGTGAGTTGCTTGAAATAGAAGAGAAGTCAATCATAATTCACAACTGACACTCTGTAGGTTACGCTGCAGCATTTTTCCTGCTCGCGGACCACCTGGAGGATGCTGTTGAGGTTTGCTTGCGGCAGCTGAAAGATTTGCAACTGGCGATTGCTATTAGTCGTGTTTACGAGGGGACGAAGGCCCAATGCTACAAAAAGTCATCCAGGATGAGGTCCTATCAGTGGCTGCTCAAGAGGGCAATCGCTGGCTTGCGTCCTGGGCATTTTGGATGCTTGGTCGTAAAGACATGGCTGTTAGGGCATTGGTCGTAAGTGTGGGCGATATCGGCGACTATAGCTAATAATTTGGTGTCTGCTAATCAAAAGACGTGGAACAGAAGCCTGTCTTTGCCCTATTGGAAACGCCATGCTCTCCCGATATCATGTCGCGCATATTTTTACAGATGATCCAGCTCTCGTGGTACTGTATTCACAGTTGCGTTCGCGAACTCTCCAAACGCTTCGAGGAGCCTCTAAAGTAACTCCAAAGGCTGAGTGGGAATTTGTGCTTCACAGTGCAAAACTATATGACCGAATGGGCTGTGATCTCCTTGGTTTAGATCTCGGTAAGTGAATATTGTAGATGCCACCATGAGGATATCCCCATCTCAACCCCTCCCGAAACCCGGCCCTATGGTCTATTATTCTTGTTTCGATGGGCACCTCTGACGTGTGACACTATAGTGCGTAATTGGGAATTCCAGCACTTTTCTACTACTGGGTTTGGTGGAGAAGTGAATCCTCTGAAACTCCTTCGGCGGAGAAGCTCGCTGGTGGTGGACGATTTATCAGTATCGAGACGTGGCTTGTACTTGGAGCAGCCTCAAAACACAACGTCTCAAAACACAACGAAGCCATCATTGTCTCAAGGACCAGGTCCTGGTTCTTTTGTTGAGCCAGATACATCGTCATTGCTAGAAAGCTTTGGACTGTAGGCGCGCATGCGTGTAGGTGTCGGGCTGTAAAAGAGGCGTTTCAGGCAGTTGAAATTGATGAACTATCGACTAATAAATGAGAGTCAAAGTCGTTTCAGATTTACCACAATTATTGTCAATCTAGGGGTGAATGTGACAGACAGTTGGGTAGCTTAGTCATGGCTCACATACAGACCTGTAGCACTAAGACATCAGACTGTTTGCAGATTATTTGTAAGCACGATTTCGCAAGTCGGGCAGGGCAGTTTGCCCACTAGGAGCGACTGCGACTGCGACTGCACGTTGCAAACCACATCTACACCTACCTTTCCTAAATTTGAACTGAATCTAACCACAATGTCACCTCCTCTTCGTCGGTGCAGGGCAGGAGCTTCACCCTACGAAGCGTGGTGGCAGGGTTAACAGTGGGAACTGTAATTTGTGCAGCCAATGTCTACTTTGGACTACAGACCGGCTGGGTATCCATCATGTCAATGCCAGCCAGCCTCATGGGATTTGGTATATTCAGAGCCATACGGCCTCACCTGAGCTTTCCATTCTCTCCCGTTGAAAATGTGCTGCTGCAAAGTGTTGCTGGCGGCATGGCTATCATGCCGCTTGGGTGTGGTTTTGTCGGGGTGGTTGGTTTTCATCTGGCTCTTTCTCCCCTGTGTCTGTTTGTGCTGTATTGACTTTGTTTGTGAATAGATTCCAGCAATGACCTATCTTCTCAGATCTGATGAAAACGGACCACTATCTTTGAGCACCACGCAGCTCATAGTCTGGTCGCTCGGATTGTGTTATTTTGGGGTAGTGTTTGCTGTGCCTTTGTAAGATTGCAAAGCCCCCTTCCTTTGTCACGAGGAGGATCCGATCTCAATGCAAAGAAACCTCGCGGATTAACCATGCTATTGTTGCTTATACACAGGCGGCGGCAAGTAATCATTCGAGAACGACTTAAGTTTCCGAGTGGCTTCAGTACTGCTGTGCTCATATCAGTTCTTCATGGTGAAGGACCTGAAGGACCACAGAGTTCCAAGCCAGAAGAGCTCGACAGAGCTGCTCGAGGTGGCTTTGCAAGCCTTGTTCCTCGTGCTGAAGAATACAGTTCTCCCCCTTTGGGTAGTTCAAGCAGTCGTGAGGCTGAAGATGGCGCACATGCAGATTCAACAAATCCGCCAAATGGAACGTCGAATATGCGCCTTCTGGTGATTTGTTTCCTAGTCTCCGGTATTTTCACCATATTGGCATACTTTTTCCGATCATCCGAAACATTCCCATCTTTGGTATGATCGCGGCAGACAGATGGCTTTGGACACTCAACCCCAGCTTGGCCTATGTTGGCCAAGGTGTAATTATGGGCACCGAGACCACGCTACACATGACTCTTGGAGCCATTGTAGGCTGGGGCTTGCTCAGTCCGTTAGCAAAATTCAAAGAATGGGCCCCTGGGCCAGTAGATGATTGGGAGCACGGCAGTAAAGGTTGGATTATTTGGGTGTCTCTTGCCATCATGTTGGTTGATGCAGTTGTCAGCCTCGCTTACGTCGGAATAAGATCCATTCCCCGTTCAAAATTGCTTGACTTCACATTCTACCTCAAAAGCAGGATCCCAAATACAGCGTTTTTAGGAAGGCAGATGCCGGGGCAGTCCTCTAATAGGTACTCTTTGCTACAGACAGAGGATGACGAAGACTCCCCAGATTCTGAGTCCATGGCAGCTAGGGCCATCCGAGTGCCTGATGTCTATGACGATGCAAATGGCGATGCACCCGATGATGCGCCGCTAGAGCAGCTGGTAAGTGGGAAGCTGGTCAGTGTTGGGCTGATGACTTCTATACTTTTGTGTATAGGAACCACCTATTTTGTCTTTGGAGGCCTCGTTCCATTATTTGCAACTATCATTGCTGTACTCATGGCTTTAGTTTTGAGTATCATGGGCGTTCGGGCCCTAGGAGAGACAGACCTAAATCCAGTCTCAGGAATCAGCAAGCTGGCTCAGCTCTTCTTTGCTCTCATTATTCCACAGTCAAACAAATCGAGCGTCCTCATCAACCTCGTTGCCGGCGCTGTGGTAAGAACCCTACCTGGAAATTTGAGACTCCATCGGCAGTGATGGTGGTGGTGGTGCTGTCACACAGTTGAATCTTTTAACTGACTTCATTCCTTAGTCTGAAGCTGTAAGTGAAGGACCAATTCCTGCAGCTCCAAAACTTCCTTCGACTAAGTGTTGTTTGTCTCTTATCAGGGAGCATTGCAAGCAGGCGATCTCATGCAAGATCTCAAGACTGGTCACCTACTCGGTGCAGCCCCGAACGCGCAATTCTGGGGACAGGTGATCGGTGCCACGGCTGGAGCAATTCTGAGCGCCTTCGTTTACAGACTTTATACGTCGTAGGTCTAACTGCCGCTTTGCTCTTAGCGGCATCTCAATGATAACAGGCTGACCATTCCTTCAGTGTATACACCATTCCGGGCGACCTTTTCCAAGTTCCCACCGCGTATGTTTGGATTTTTACAGCAAGATTGGTCACAGGTCAAGGTTTACCGTACATGGCAAAAGAATGGTCTGCTGGAGCTGCTGTCTTATTTGCATTTACAACGTTGATCCGCACCATTGCTGCAGACAAATGGTGGCGATCGTTTGTTCCAGGGGGATCGCAGTGGCAGTTGGTACGCAAAGACAAGACTTTAATTTTCCTCCTTCGATAATTGCTGACTTCGCTAAGGGATGTACAATGTGCCGTCATTTACTCTGGCCCGAGCGGTAGGTGGTATCGGTTGCTGGTACTGGACAAGGGTCCTAAAGAGATCGAATACGCGACTCATCATATTGGCATCGGTATGATGATAAGCTGCAGAATCCTAATTTGTCAAAGACGACTAGCTAACTTGTTTCGAAAGGGCTTCATTCTGGGTGAGGGATTCTTGAGCATCGTAAATCTACTACTGCAGGGACTGAAAGTACCTCATTTGTAAGGCCTGCATCGACAACGCATGATACCAAGCATTACTCCAGAGGTTAAATATAAAACATGTATCTCCAATGATTCCGTACAAAAGTATCTATTTGAGATCCCATGTCTGATCCCTTTGTCCATTTCTGGTGGACCAAGTGACATGTAGCACAAGAGCTCGTGCGTTATCCGCATGAGCGGAGAAAGAGACTTGTCCACTGACGCGATGTGAATCTGGCACATCCTGCACGAGATTCTGCGGCCTGATTAATAAAAGCCCTTGCTTCCAATGAGTCTCTGGGCCATCCGGGCCAGTAGTGAAGGCCACATGTCCTTGGGAAGAGAGATTGAAGGCTGCTGGAGTTGTTGGAGCCGCAGGGGTTGATCCGATCCTAGAAGGCGAGAAGAAGTTATCAAACCAAATAAGGAAGCCATCCAAAGACGCTACTTCTTCGTTCACCTCCGTACTCCAATCAGTCGTGAAGCACAAGTCCCTAGGGTGACATGTATATAGATCCAGAATTTTGAAAGGATATGCTGCACCGCAAAGTGAAGATTTGGGTCTGGCCTGTATATGGACCTCGTCATACATGCCCTCTTGCATAGCCTTCATATCAAAGCCGTAAACATCACGCCAGTATGACACGTGCTCTGACAAATATTCTTCATCCTTGAAAGGTGCGATCCACAGTGTGGCAGAGCTAGGGACTAAAAGACCATCAGGTTTGAGGTATTTATCCCGAGCAAACAGAATACTCGGAAGCATGGCCTCGTAGAGTAGGCAGTAACCCATCCACTCGCTGACGATGATGTCGACCTCTTTGACAGGCAAGACAACCTCCTCTATGCTCCCCTTCACGCATGTGATTTTATCCGATAACGCATTGTTGAACACATTCTCCCTCGCTTTGTCGATAATATCTGATCTGTCAACTGCGATAACTTGTGCAGCGCCTGCCTTGGCACAAAACATGCTCAAAATTCCTATGCGAATGTCAGATTCAGGTTGAGTAGATGTTGTCATTGACTGTCATAATACCTGTGCCACATCCAATGTCAAGCACAATTTTATTTTTGAAGATGTGTTTGTTCTCATAAATAAAGTCTCTGTACGCATTAGTTCGGACAAAGTCCTTAAGCATCGTCTCGTGGATTTCTGTTCGAAGTTTAGTCTCATCATAGCCTCTCTGTTTCTTTATGGTCATTCATTTTGCATACCATTTGCAGCATAAGACTCAAAGTAGTAGCTTGAAGTATCCTTGGGCTTCGAGACAAGCGATGAGCCTAGATTATCGTCGGTACCCCAGTGGCGGTCAAGCGTCTGCTCCACCGCCAGCCGATAGTTTGCGAATTTTTCGGTCATAGACTCTAACGCAGACTCCAATGTCTTATTGCGATCGAGCAGTTCGCCGACTGAAGCCTTCGGTACATCCACAGTAATCTCCTGGTGTTTGCCCAAAGAATCTAGTATTTCGTCAAGAGAAAATATGACAGCATCATTTTCAATAACCGGCCTCAAGTAACGCTCGTCGTCGATGTCCAAATGGGAGATCTGTTTGGGTAGGCTGGACTTGTCTCGAACATGATTGCGAACAAAGTTTATGAGCTTGACAGCGCCTAGGAAATCGAGTTGCAGACGATTGATATTATCGAGCAAGTCAAAGTTGTGTTGCTGCTTGCAATAGTCAAGCATTTCAGCTAGCGTGGGGAATGTTTGCCCGTCAAACAATGACAAGACTTCAATGTTTTCCACGTCCGGCTCGACGTCAAGCCAATTGCTCTCCTCTGAAGTATCGGAGGTTTGACAAGGCGAGCTTGGATTATCCTTCGGGTTGTTCATCTTTGCAGTCGCTTGAACAGCGGTGTACTTGGTTCGATGTGGCACGTTTGGGATGATTGAAGGAGTTTTGAGTGGTAGTGGTCTATAGCCTGTCCTGTCAAATATTGCTTCGAATTTAAAAAAATATCCTTGATAAAGTTTTGGCTACAAGACAGCCCTCCCTATTGGCAGTTTTTTTTACTTCTCCCTCAAGCCCGGTCCCACTCTCTGCACTGCACTTTGAAGTGCAGCCCTGACATGTACTCAAGTAGTAAGTCAGTGTCTTTCTAGTAGCCGCCAAGCAGCGGGGTACCATTATGCTGGATGGACCCCAGAAATCCCACATTGTTTTCACCTACAATCTTTCCCTGGAGTCCTTTGGTTGGCCCATGTGTCCAGCGGTCGAACAAGCCATTATTATTCATCCTCACCCTCGCCGTTGCCATCTTCTTCCCCATCTGACACATCCTCACCAAGCTCTCGAAGACGGACCTACACATTAGACTGAGTCAGACAGCCCTTCTATACCGCATATCGGACGTACTCACTTTGTATCTGGCAACCTTTTCTTCCAAGTCCCCAAAGACTATTAGCAAATCATCGAGCTCTGCTTGCACGGTCTTCTTTGCTGCCAGTTCGTTCGAAAGCTTTGCCTCGGCCTACGGGAATTAGTTTTGCACGCAGCTATTGGCCAAACACATAACAATAAAACATGTGGCTCACTGTCTTGGCCTTTGCGTGTACCTCATCGGCCTTTGCTGTCATCTGGCGGAGCTGTTCCTTTAGGCTTTCAGCCCGAGCCTCAACTTCTTTCCTCTTGCCGGCTTCTACCGCTAATAGTTTGTCGTTCTGCTCCTGAAGCCTCTGGATTTCTAGGGCTCTGTTCTTGCCAGCCTAGGTAATTCTGGTCAAGATTTCGTTCATTAGTTCCACCACGGAAAACTCACCTTTATCAAGTCGACCTCGAGACGATTGATTGATGCCTTGTAATCAGCCCCTCTGCCTCTGCTCGTAGCTGGACTCGCTCGATTTGGGACTGGGCCGCTTTTTGTGCTTGAATTAAGTCGTTTTGAAGCTGTGTTTCTCTTGAAGCGAATTGATCATGTGCTAATGCAGCTTGTCGCTCATGCTTGGCTGCCGTCGCGGCCTGCTGCTGAACCAATTCTCTACAAACAAGTATGAGCATAATTCTAGCACATGATCAGTGCAACATACCGAATCTTTTCTTCATGAGCCTGTTCGGCATCTTTAAACGCTGTCTTGAACTTCAAAAGTTCTGTTTTAAGCTCCGTTATTAAACGTCGATCACCTGCCTCGCGATGGTTAAGTGTGTCCTCGAGAGATGCCATTTTGTCTTGGATTTCCTTTAAGGCACGTTCTTTGTCCTCGACTTGACGCCGAAGAGAGTCCACGAGCTCGCGCGATATACCTTTTGGACACCGTTAGTGACGATGGAAATTTCGAGCTCTGGTGCTTTGTCGATCGATCGTCCGATCCGACTGTAGTTGTCTTTGAAAAAATTGACAAATGCAGCATCGAAAAAGACATCTGGAAGCCCGTTGCCACTAGATGGACGATGTTTCTGTGAGGTTACCTCGAAATCTCGTACGAGCGGATGACTTCTAAGGCGAGTCAAGCGGTCTAGGTATTGCTCTCGATCTAGCCTCTTCATGAGAATGGAGTGTAAGTCTGGTCGGGGGAGCGGCGAATCCTTAGTTGAAAATTCGTACACAACACCTAGAAGCAACGCGCAGAGACCTTGGACTATGTCCCCCGAGACCGATGGTTGAGAAACTGCTTGAATTAAACTCTGCACGTTGCTTCCCTCGGCCAGAAAATCATTCACCGCATCGAGGTCCTCAAAAGTCCAACACAGAAGCAACATCAAGTAACCCACTGGAATCCTAGCGTCATCCCCACGAGAAACACCAGAAATAAGATGAGCCGTAACTGTCTGTATACTTGTAACAACTTCCTCATCTTTTGATGCATCACCTTCCGTGACGCCAAGTAATTTCGCCTTCGCTGTGGGGTTGTCGTGGAGGAGGTGGAAAGCGATGACGGAAGCAAACCACTGACGATACGGGTCGCGGACAAATTTGCTTGGATCTGGCCGCAACAGCACGGTCAAGATATTCGCAGATTCATCGGCACCAGAAGTATACCCATCAATGGCTCTTGACAAAAAGTGAAGCCTAACCTCGGCATGGTTTGAAAAATAGGCTTTGAGGCATTCGCACGCAGAATATCGTAGATCGAAGACCAAAGGGCCACTTGAATTGAGCGTCAAATCCAACAGGCCGTCAATAACATATGTTTTTGCCGAAAGTTCCACATGGGCGCCTTCTCTGACGTCGTCTGCAAGTAGCGGTGCTGGAACCATTAGTTGGGCAAAACTCTCCTGCAACGGTTTAGAGCCTCGAATCATGTCACCGCATGTCGTCAGAGCCTGTGCACATGAGGTTACATCTTGTCTTCTAATCCACGGACTTGACGGCATGTTCTTACCTCTGCTTTGATTGCGATTTGACCCTCTGCACGGGAAAAGGCTAGCTGAAGAATGTTGTACACCAATCCATGCCTCCAATAAGCTTCTTGGTTGAGGGACAGGCCTGCCGAACCAGGAATGAAAAAGAGGCGGAGAACTGCAAGATATGCATATATGTTTCGATCGCGTTGCGTCTGGGCCCATACCGCAATTTCAGTATCAGAGAACTGGGACCTTAAGAAGTCCTCGAGCAGACCAGCTAGACTTGCAAAGCATCCTGATTCTCGAAACAGCGACTGGTTCGAGGTGTTTCGGCGCAGAAGATTTGCTAGAAGAATCAAACAATCCTCTACAATTCGTCCACCCTCCGCAAGTGAGCCATCGGCGGCCACGATAGCAAATATTCGTTCGAATGCGTTCTCGAATGCCACGAGTTTCTGTAGTTCTCTGGAATTTGGCGTGAGAGAGATCAGTAAACCAAGACACTCGTCTCGTACCGCTTCCCGTTTGTCCTCAAGGGTAGCAACGAGCCTGCTAATTCCTAACGGCGCAGTTAATATGCACTCTTCGGTTCGTTCGGTGCGTGCTGACAAAATAGCCGAGAGCAGCTGCAAGGAGTAGAGACGGGAGTAAAAATCGCTAGATTCGACAAAATCTAATAACAGTGTTATATTCTCTTGACGCTGCGTGAACTCGTCTGCAAGCCAGAGCAACACCTCATCAGAAGTTTCGGGGCTATTCTCGTTGGGGTTGAACAGCAACAAAAGTGTTTCCAGAATCACTTTCACGGTGTCGACATCATCGCCGTCTTTCGTCAGGCTTCCAATAAGACATCTCAGAGCACCAGAGGCAACCGAAGCAGGAAAATCTTTAGCAAAGCTTCGCAGGCCTAATATCGCGGCTCGTCGGTCCTCTAGTAAATTTGCAGAATTGAGTCGTCCGCTAAGCACTGTTATGGTTTCACTAACAGATTGTTTAGCTGGTGTCGTCGCAATAGAAAACATGATGTCGAGATCTGCGCTATTAAAAATTGAGATACCCCAGTATGAGCTGAGCTACTTTCCTGCAGCTAAGCTCTGTCAGAGCGCGGCCAATGCTTGGGGCTTGCTACTTAGGAAGCTGGTACGGTCAACGAGGACGAAATAATTACTTGTAACAGCGGCCCCTGCTAACCATCTTGTCCTGTTAAGGAGAGCTCTGCAACTTGAGTTGAGGCTGCAGGCAGGCCTACGGCAGACCGACCACCTGCAATCAACCCAGGGCATTGTACTTCGTCTGGGTGTACCAAAGGAGCTGGGGCCACCTAAGGTGGACCTTGCGCTGCGGAAGGGGGAAAAAGCTTAAGGTACGTACCTAACTAATAGTTAGCTGATACTCCGTACTCCATCTAACGTCTCGCTTCGGGCATACTACCAAACTGAAATCCTATCAACATCTGTCGTAGCACGGTATAAATCCGACAAGATGGGTATTCCAGCCGCTTTCCGATGGCTGTCCAACAAATATCCGAAGATAATCTCACCAGTCGTCGAAGATCAGCCAGTTGTGTTGCCTGACGGATCAATTGTCCCTGTTGATACTACGGCGCGAAACCCCAATGGCGAGGAGTTTGATAATCTCTATCTTGACATGAATGGCATTGTACATCCTTGCGCGCATCCTGAGGATAAGCCCGCACCAGAAGATGAAGAAGAAATGATGCTCGAGATCTTCAAGTACACCGACCGTGTGGTAAACATGGTCAGACCGCGGAAACTCCTTATGATCGCAGTCGGTAAGGCCGGAATCTTTCCCGGCTAATCTGAATCATGCTGACAGAATCTTTTAGATGGTGTCGCTCCTCGAGCTAAGATGAACCAACAACGTTCAAGACGATTCCGTTCAGCGCAGGATGCGAAAGAGAAAGAAGAGAACAAGCAAGAGCTCCTCAAACTAGTCAAACAACAAAACGGCGGCATGCTACCACTGGAGCACTCTGGAGATATTATGAAAAAAGTCTTTGATAACAACTCAATCACACCAGGAACACCATTCATGGATATACTGGCAGTCAGCTTGCGTTATTGGTGTCAATACAAACTGAATACTGATCCAGCTTGGGCAAAATGAAAGTTCTCATTTCCGATGCCACAGTCCCGGGGAAGGCGAGCATAAGATCATGAACTTCGTTCGGTCACAGAGAGCCAGCCCCAATCATGACCCAAACACCCGTCATGTAATCTATGGCTTGGATGCCGATTTGATCATGCTAGGCCTGGCTACGCATGAGCCTCACTTTCGAGTCCTTCGAGAAGATGTCTTTTTCCAGGAAGGAAGAGCCAGGATGTGCCAGATTTGCGGGCAGAAAGGTCACGAGGCACGCAATTGTCGGGGTGGGATGAAAGACAAGACGAGTGATGCTGAGGACAAACCCACCCCCACGCCGCTCAAGCCGTTTATCTGGCTTCACGTTTCAGTTTTACGGGAATATCTTGCCGCAGAATTGGCTGTTCCCGGATTGCCCTTTCGGTTCGACCTGGAGCGAGCCATTGATGACTGGATATTTATGTGCTGCTTTGTCGGAAATGATTTTCTTCCCCATCTACCTGCATTGGAAATCCGAGAACACGGCATTGATACACTGACAACCATCTGGAGGAACTGCTTGCCCAGAATGGGAGGATATGTCACGAAAGACGGCCACATAGATCTTGAGAGAGCACAGCGCATTTTGGATGGGCTAGCAATGCAGGAAGATGGCATATTTAAACGCCGCAAGGAGCAAGAAGAACGCAGAGAGGCGAACGCAAAGCGGAGAAAGATGCAAAACGAAGGCCAGTTCCGTGGAAATACTCGTGGAGTCAATGGTGAGAAGCACAAAGACGGTCACCATGATCCTTCACGGGGTCTATCTCTCCACCCAATATCGACTTATCCGAAGGAACATCCGTCTCAAGCCATCACCCACGACATGGTTGTGAATAGATCTAAAGTTCAAGATACCGCCACCGCCAACAAGAGCGCGGCAAGCGCAATGAAAGAGCAACTGCGAGCTGGCAAGCAAACCGAAGACGTCCCAGAAACTGCATCATCTGTCCTAGGCAAGCGCAAAGCACCAGGCGAATTAGACACTACAGAGGTCAAAACAGATACCACCAATATCGACGGTCCTGTTGACACCGTAAGGCTCTGGGAAGATGGCTATGCAGACCGCTACTATCACCAAAAGTTTAATCGCCCACCTGGTGACATCTCATTTAGGCATGGGGTGGCTAAGGCTTATGTGGAAGGTTTGGCGTGGGTTCTACTATACTATTTCCAGGGTTGTCCTTCATGGGAGTGGTACTACCCATACCACTATGCCCCTTTCGCTGCAGATTTCAAAGACCTAGCAAGCATGGAAATTGTATTTGAAAAGGGCAGAGTGTCAAAGCCGTTTGAACAGTTAATGAGCGTTTTACCAGCAGCTTCACGACACGCCCTCCCTGAAGTTTTTCATCCGCTTATGACAGAGAAAGACAGTCAAATCATCGACTTCTATCCGGAAGAGTTTGAGGTAGACTTGAATGGTAAAAATGGCATGGCAGGGAGTTGCCTTACTACCATTCATTGACATGCCCCGGCTATTGGCCGCCGTACAAGAAAAGTACCCCCTTCTGGGGCCATCAGAAGCCGCAAGAAATGCGACTGGTAAAGATGTGCTTATATTCTCAGAGAACAATGAAGGCTTGTACGATGACATCTTGACACGATTTTATTCCAAACGCCAAGAATCATCGAAATTCAAATTGAATCCCAAATCAAGCGGTGGCTTGTCGGGAATGGTTGAGAAACAGGACAGCGAATATGTGCCTCACGGACCGCTAACCTATCCGCTGGAGCGAAACAGTATGCCAGATTTGGATTATGATAGATCTGTCAGGTAAGAATCGCGCCGTCACCTAACGATATAACCATTATCTATCTGGAGCTGATGCCAAATTTCCTTATTAGCGTACACTTTAAAATGCCACAGACGCAGCAGACGCACAAATCAATGCTACTACGAGGTGCAAAACTACCACCACCTGCACTGACTCCGAGTGATATAGAGGTGATCCGAGGCAAGGTTGGGAGGGGCCAGCGGGGACCAGGTTATTCTCGGAATAGCATGAGCATGGGGTTTGGTCAAGATCACAGTAGGCGGTGGAATGGAGGTCAGAGTCTTAATCAGGGATGGCATCCACCACCACCAGGAGGGCCGGGCTTTGGTGTTGGGGTGCCTCCACCACCACCATCAAATTGGACGCAAGGTAGAGGCTTCAATTAGTAGTTCATAGAAAGGCCATTCTATGCATGTTTGTTAAGTGTTGCATTGTAATTTCACAAAAATCCATTATTCGAGAAAAATATTAGTGGTTTTTTTGGGTCTGGTGTTTTTTGGCAAGTTTATAGTGGGCATTATTCGGCAGAAAAGCCCTGTCTAAAAAAATAACGCGACCTCATCCGCGCTACAAAAACCACCTTTCCTGCGAAAAAAAACCCTTCCGCCGCGCTCGCGCTGACAAGAAAAGCTAAAAATGCAAATAAGGTTTCTGGCAAGTCAGATTTGAGTTGAGGGTTGAAGAATTTAGCCACAGAGCATTGAACGCTATGCTATACCAGGTGTGAAGACTTGATATTACCTTTGCACATAAAAACAAGTGTGTATTCGAAAAACGTTGCTGCGTGTTTATGCACTTTGTTTTTTTACGGATGCGCGTTTAGTTGCCCTTATCTCCTGAAGCTTATCCCAAAAACGGAAGAGGTCGCATTTTCTATGCAATATAATAAACAGGCTAGCTAGGGCCTGCCTGCTTTGTAGTTTACGCGTGTGTTATGATATTGCGTGGTCTGCGGCATCGCGAGGCTTAAAAAATTAGCAGGTATATTAATAATACACTCCAACCTGTCACCGGTTAGACCGTGTTAGAGACTCGGGAGGAATTAAGCTAATTAGCTATTAAACAGCAAATGTGTGAGACACTAAGTGGAGACAACAGGTACTTTGATTTACTAGCGAATTACGAAAGAAAAACAAGTCTCTTCTAGGGTTGTTAATAGCCTAGGTATTCTTCGCGTGCTGCTCTAACGCTAGCCTACGGGGCATAGAGGGGCATAGCGTTCTAAGCAGTAGAAATAGCCTTATAAAATAGCTTTCCACAACCCCTTTTCTCCTTATGTAGATTTGCAAAATCATTCAAGGGTTGGAGTGTATGCTTCGAACCAGGCAACCCTAGATAGATCTATACCCTAAATTAAATTACTATCCCTACTTTTCGCTTGTGTATATGGATAGTGGCAATTGCTACTAACTGTGAGTGGTTGGGGAGAAGATGATAGATGATAGATGTATCGAGGGATTATACGTATACAATACAACCTTTTGCATCGGTGACCTGACAGGGGGAAGGAGCCAATCAACGGTTGCCTTAGAAATACACGAGTTGTGGTGTGGAGCTGGAAGTGACTTGGAAGTGACACAATTCTAAGTGGTGATCACATGGAAAAGAATGTATTTTTAAGTGGCGTTCAATACCTATGTATATCCACCTTGTGCCTCCTCCATAACAGCTGCTAGCCTGCGGGGCATACTTGGCCAGCTGATTGCTACATAAGGAAAATCATACAAGGGTCAAATTGTACGATACGTGTCACGTGACGTGACACTTGCCGCTAATCATTAGGCGAATATCTCCCCTATTACTGCCTCATTAGCTCCATTATCGTTTAGCAAATATTCCTTTGATATTGGGCTTATTATAAGCAATCCTTTTATCCCTAAGTGTTATGGTCTAGCCCATAGGGCTAATCGCGGGTGTCTGCGCCACCATACGGGTGATGTGCCCGATCCAATTGCGCCATAGCGACAAAAGAATACGCATTGTACAAGTCCCTTCTAACTTGTGCAATTGACACCTATATTGCTCTAGGCAAAGCCTAGACTATCACACTAAGATATGTTATGTTATGCAAGCAATGCCATAATTGTCTCCTATCTCTGCCTTATCTGGGCGTTGATTGTATCTATATTTATATATATATATTGTTTACTCTAGCTAGCTATGTAATTCTAGCTAGTTCTAGTACTCCGTCTAGTTAGCTAACAGGGAAACAACCCTTAATTAGGAAGAAAACCCCGTTACGTCTGTTTTCGGTTCGGCGCCGGCCCTGCTACGGGCCTGCGCTGCTTAGTGAGTTATCTATTGTAAGTAGTTATTGCTAGCTTGCGCTAGCCTTATCCCCTTATGAAGGATTTAAAGAGAAAATTAGCCCTCTCCGGTGTGTGTGCGGGCCTGTATCGCCTCTGCCCCGGCCCTCCTCGCATTCCCTAATAGGAGGGTGATTTCTAATGTGACGTTGTCGACTCTTCCGTTGCCCCGATTGTATCTATATTAGCAGCCGTGATAACTCTTTCCTGATTTATTATTGCCGTATTATTATTAATTGCTTCTGTTAATCTTTTAAATGCTATATTGTTCCTCTTGTGGCTTATTCGAGAATTTGCGTTCGTGCCGCTGTATTCTCCGATGTTGCAATCACGCCTGGCGGTGGTGCGAACTTTTGTTTCTTCAGTGGCGCTGTGAACTTTGATGTGTTGTTAACGACCAGGTGTTGTCGATCTTGAATCGACGACATAGGGGCTCTGCATGGAAAGGGCTTGCATGCTGAAGAATGAGATGTGAAATAATCCGTTTAATCTTAAAAGCCGAGCCAATTTTCATCTCGGCCTCACTGGTTTTGTTATAGATGCCTATTAGTAGAGTATAGTTCCAACATTGCGTGTTAGAACATTGCGTGTTAGAACATTGCGTGTTAGAACATTGCGTGTTGGGCTTTTGGCTGGTGCATCACAACATTGTGCAAGACATGTCTCGGATTAAGCTTACACTGGCTTTTAGCTCCTTCTAGCATAATGCAGTTTTCCACTTGCTATTCAGCCTCATACCGGCCCGATTGTTTGGTATTAGAGCAATGATACATGTCCGAGGTTAAAGCTTTGGGTTAGTACGTGAACGGGGATCCAAAATTTTCTGGCCAGAACTTGATGATCTGCGAGTTTTCAAATCCTCCAATGTGGTTCCGCAACGTGAAAGACCGCCAATCCTCGTCAATCACCAGGCCCTTTGCCAGTGGCGTGAGTCTGCAAAGGCACGACGCTACAGGCTAGTGAATTCGACTCCGGTTGGACATTGGCTCGGAATGCAGACACGTTCGCTCCAAAAGCTTAGTTATATGTATATTATTATAATATGTTATCCCTAGTCGCAATCACGAAGGGCTTTGTGCTAACAGGGAACAAACGAGAGCAGAAAAGGAAAAGGCATGAGGGGTCCATGTCAATGGCCAGACGCGCAAAGGACATGTAAAAAAATCAAAACTTTCAAGTCCACCTTCCAGTCTCTGAGGGATTGAATGCACTGGTCAAATTCTGCATCTCTTAAAAAGAAAGGTGCGTATACAACATTTTGACGACAAATTAGATCCCACATTCTTGGCTTTCCCCGAGCGACAATGGTGGGCGCTGATAGTCTCTTGCCTCATCGGAGAAATACGTGGCCATTGAACTGATATGCCAGGTCAGCGGTGCATGTCATTTGCAGAGTCTGGCCCATACTGAAGTGGGAGAGAATCGCGACAGCTCCCTGGTCGTGTTCCCTGTGTCTGTCAGCCATACGCTTACATAGTGCGAGGTTGATTATTCGCGAATAATGAAAGATGGCTGGAGTATGTCGTTAAAGTATGTCGTCAAAGAAACTCTAGTCGTGCCAAAGGCATTTTACATCGGGTGCCTCCAAATTTTATTTAAATGTGGAACTACTGGGGACATCGCTAGGAAGCATATGCACATATTGAGGTTTTTATATGACCCCACAATGCTTCCTCAGAAGGATAGGCGCGCTCGGGAATGCATTTGAGTAAATCTGCAACTTGTCAGCAAACATACAGTCAATCGTGGTCTTGTAGAAATACAATATATATCATGGCCTCAGATCTACCGATCTCCACGTGCGTGTCATTGTACTCCGATACGCTGAGTGGAACACACAAAAGCTGACTGATTTGTAGTGTATATGTGCAAAACCTCGAAGAGAGGATAAAGACCCAGCAGCTGTCCGAAACGCTGAACACAATATTCTCAGAGTTCGGCACTATTATCGACATTGTCGCCAAGAAAAACCTGAGGGCCAAGGGTCAAGCTTTCGTTGTCTACGATGACCCTACAAGTGCGACAGATGCCATTGATGAACTACAAGGGTTTGAGTTGTTTGACAAGCCCATGAGACTATCTCTAGCGAAAACTAGAAGCGACAAATCGGTTGAGATGAATTCTTCCCCTGAAGCATTCGCATCGCACAAAAGAAATCGAATTTCTGAGAAAGGTACATGTTTCTTCACACCCTCTTATATCTGGTCAGGTTTGGCTAGTCATTGGCATTGCCGTGATCTAACATACTCAGACAAACGCATGGCTACAGAAGCAGCGGACAACGAGCGGCGATCCAAGAGAGGCTCTGGACAAGTGACAGATAGTAGACTAAGCAAGCTTTCTAAGCCAACTGGGCTCAAGTCAACAGGTCCCACGGCTTCTCAAGTTGTGCCAGATGAATATCTACCGCCCAACAAAATCCTCTTCCTGCAACAAATCCCTGAGGAGTATGACGTCGATGCATTAGGCGCAATATTTAGCAGATTTGAAGGCTTCCGCGAAATCAGGTTTGTTCCCGGCCGCCGAGGTATAGCTTTTGTGGAATACGATGGTGAGCAAGGCGCCATTGCAGCTAAGGAGAGCACGTCAGCTATGAGGCTTGGGGAAAGTTCCCTCAAAGTTACATATCAAAGACAGTAGCTAGTTCACCCGTTTGCCTACAGACAGGAATTTAATACATACTATCCAGTCCAGCTACCTAATAATTCCAGGAGGGTAATCAAATGTTTCGTCGTTTAATAATTTAAAAATCACATCGTCTTCCTCATCACCCGCAAGAATGTCGCCCGCACCAGTTGCTTGTTCATCCTTGCCTACGCCTACATCATGGTCGTCTAATTCTTCTCGTCTTGCTTTCATTTCTGCGTCCGCAGCGGCGGTATCCCGCTGCTTCTTGTTTGCTACCTGTTGTCGGCCATAATCAGTTATACCATGAACAACAAATAAATAGCACAGTAGCTCAACATACTTTCTTCAATCTGTAAAACTCTTCTCGATCAAGCTCATCAAGTTCAGAGTTGATATACTTGATTGTATTCTCAGTTCGAGGAATTATCACATGTTCGATCGCGTTGACTGCACCAAGGTCAACCACAAGTCAAAAGTTAATGTGCTCTGATGTGCTAGTAAAGTGCATTCACCTCGTCTATTGACAACTTTGATTACTTCATCCAAGATGACAAAGGTCGTCTGCAGACTGGCCAACTCTACGAGAGCTTCGACGGCTCGAGCATATGTTTCCCGGCAGCGTTGTACCTGTTGACCACCTTTACCCAGCCCAGTGAGGCCGAAGTCGTTGCTTCCATTAACCATGTAGCTTTCGAAAGCGGGAAGAAGCACTCCTGATACGTTGTCTTGTTTTGTTCGAATTCGAAAACGTGCTGATTTGGCTGATTCCTGAACTTGATATCCGATGTCGCCGCCGACCGCATACGTGACCTCGGCCAGAGAAAATGCCGCTATTTGCATTACGCGGCCCATTTTACGCTTCGCTTCGTCGATTCGTCTGGTTATCTCTAATACAAGCAAAGTCAGTGCGAACAAAACTGCAAAACTTGGAGTACCACGGTACCTCGGAAGCGCCTGACAGAGTTCGATTAGTTCAGCTTGTCCTTATAACTGCAAGAGTACTGCAATTTTCTCACTTCGTTAAAGCTTCACTCTTTCGCTTTAGCAAACTATGGCCCGTTTCGGCGCCTTTGAGCTTGGCTTTCATGATGCCCAGCGATTGCCGAGTGGGAAATACTGCCTCACGATCCTGTTAAAGTGATTAGAAGTTTCACGACGTCTAATAAAATATTAGATAGGCAAGTGTATTACCGCAGCGCCAGACATGATGAATGCTTATAATCGAGCGAATGACTACAAATCAACACCGACGCGTAAACGATGGGATGAGTTATGAGCTGTGTGCCTGTCCTTAGCAATCATGTCGTGTGTGGGTCGCGGGATTACGACCTTGCTGGCTGACTTCCAATTTAGGTGTTGCGTCTATCCCTGCAGCCAAGGCTTGTGTAACAGACACGACCTTTAACGTGGACCTCCGTAGATGCATATCTCTATACTGTGGGTACAGCGGGTAACTGAACGACATTCAGAGCGCTCAACTTTCGAGATCCGCGATGAACTTATTGCCTCCGCCCACGAGACTTTCTTGAACGATGAGTTTCTATCTCTATATCTAGGCACTTCCAAAGCCGATATTCGTGGTTCTCCTGCTCTTAGTGCAAGACCTGTATTAGGATCATGGCTCTCAAGACCGTGGGACACGCGAGACTGGATCTCCAGATTGTGGTAAGAGCTCTCTCGTCTAATACATTTTTCAAGAGTGACGTGTTTTCTCTTTGCTGACAAGCAGTCACAAGTCAAATGAGGATTTCATTTACGAACAAGACGTGTTGCGGGACCCCGTAAGCGTTAAGCCTTGGCTGGTGTACATCGACTTCAAACTTCGACATGGTGATCTTTTAGAACAAAACTTGGTCATGGCCCGCGCGTGCGCCCAATTACCGCGTTCATACAAGCTTTGGAAGAAGGTAAAACTCTCGCTCTCTTCTGGAAGTATATACTAACAAACGTAGTATTTGTCCTTCCGAACCGCTCACGTAGTGAAACTCAATCCCGCCATCTTCGCCTCCGAGTATAATAAGGTCAATGCTTTATTTGAAAGAGCGCTCGTACTTCTTAACAAAATGCCGAGAATATGGGAGTTGTATCTTCGATTTCTCATCAGGCAACCTGCCATCACGCTCGTCAGACGAACATTCGACCGCGCTTTGAGGGCATTGCCCATTACCCAACACAACAGAATATGGGCTCTGTATTTGTCGTTCGCAAACGCATCGTCGGGTGACACTGCTGTTAAAGTCTGGAGACGCTATATGCAAGTTCACCCTGAGAAAGTCGAAGATTTTATTGACTTACTCATCCAGACTGGTGCCTACACCGAGGCTGTAAAATGCTATATGAGTCTACTCAACAACGTCCGATTCGCAAGTCAACATGGCAAAGGTCACTACGAACTTTGGAGTGAAATGGTCGATTTGCTCGTTGACCACGCTTCGGATATTGATACGAGCCACGAGAGCGGCATAGAAGTGGAAAGCATCATCAGAAGCGGGATAAGCCGATATCCTGACCAAAGAGGAAAGCTTTGGACAGGTCTGGCTACCTACTGGATACGGAGAGGCAGCTTTGAGAAGGCCCGAGACGCTTTCGAGGAAGGAATTACAACAGTCATGACTGTCAGAGATTTTGCTCTTATATTTGACTCATACACAGAGTTCGAAGAGTCAGTGATCAGGTCTCTCATGGATCGTGCAACTAGTCAGGCTGAATATGCTGTTGGGGATGATGAGGCAGACTTTGAATGGGATGTTCGCATGATGCGTTTCGAACACTTGATGGACCGACGCCCCTTTCTGGTCAACGATGTGCTACTTCGTCAAAACCCGAATCTGGTTATAGAGTGGGAAAAGCGAGTCGCATTGTGGGGTGATAACAAGGAAGAAGTTGTCAGAACCTACTCGGACGCCATCGCCTCTATCCATCCGAAACAGGCCGTCGGCTCTTTCCACAAACTCTGGACCAATTATGCTCGGTTCTATGAACAAGGCCGCGATTTGAGAAACGCTCGCATTATTATGGAGAAAGCGACCAAGGTCCCCTATAAATCTGTTGCCGAACTGGCTGATATGTGGATTGAATGGGCCGAATTAGAACTGCGTAATGAGAACTTTAATGAAGCAGTTCGAATCATGGCAAAGGCCGTCCAGGCACCAAAAAGATCAACTGTTGATTATTTCGACGAGACATTATCAGCGCAGCAGAGGGTTCACAAAAGCTGGAAACTCTGGAGTTTTTATGTCGATCTTGTGGAGAGTGTCGCTACTTTGACAGAAGTGAAGAAAGTGTACGAACGAATTTTCGAACTTCGAATCGCAACACCACAGACGGTCGTCAATTATGCCAACGTCCTAGAAGAACACAAATATTATGAGGAGTCATTCAAGGTATACGAAAGGGGTTTGGACTTATTCAGTTATCCAGTAGCGTTCGAGCTATGGAATTTATACCTTACGAAGGCCGTTGATCGCAAGATTGGCATTGAGCGGCTACGAGATCTCTTCGAGCAAGCTGTTGAGGACTGTCCGCCAAAGTTTGCGAAGACAATTTACTTGATGTACGGAAACCTAGAAGAAGAACGAGGGCTTGCACGACATGCGATGCGAATTTACGAGAGGGCTACAAGGGCTGTAGCGGATGAGGACCGTGCCGACATGTTCAACTTTTACATCACAAAATCGGCCTCGAATTTCGGGCTGTCTTCTACTCGTCCTATTTACGAAAGAGCAATTACAGCATTGCCAGATGTGGAAGCCAAGGAAATGTGTCTCAAATTTGCAGATATGGAAAAGCGATTGGGTGAAGTAGACAGGGCGCGTGCGATTTATGGGCATGCGTCACAATTCTGTGATCCGCGAATCAACAGCGACTTTTGGGCACGATGGGAACAGTTCGAGGTGCAACACGGAAATGAAGACACATTCAAGGAAATGCTGCGCATAAAGCGAAGTGTCCAGGCACAATATAACACTGACGTCAACTTCATCGCTACGCAAGCGCTAGCCCGGAGCCAGACTACCGATCATCATGTCTCTACTGACACTATGAGTAATATAGGCAGACAATCAACCGCGCTGCAGGGCTTTGTTGCTGCGAGCGGTGAAGTTGCAGAAGCACGCGGTCAGCAGGACACGCCTGTGAACCCAGATGCAATTGACATCAATGGGCTTGACGATTAACACAAACATGTAGTAGACTTATTGTTTGTTCCATAGTTCTTGTCGTTCTTCTGACTTACGGGGGCGGTTCCGCTGCCCTTTGTTCTCCTTGTGTTGGTTCCTTTCTTTTACTTTGTGCATAACACTCCGAATCACGGTTTCAGGTTACTTGCCACCTTCCATTTCGGCGATTTTGTATGGTATTGCTCGGCATGGTTCCTGTCGATGTGGTCGTTACGAGAGTTTGGTGTTGCGTATATAGATCCTTTCCGTTTTTGAAAATGGCTTAGTGGGACATGAGATGCATCTGTACAGTTTTTAGCACGTGCGGATTTTACTACTTGAAACGACATTATAGGCTTTTCTTTTTCGATTCGTTGTCAAGAATACATTACACTGGAGGGTTGAGTGTATTGATATGTGATTTCGTTGGTAATACGAATCCCATTCATCCATCATTCTCCGACCTTGTTTGGCGTCGGCAACAACTGACGATTCTGTGAGATGCACTGGCGGCTGTTCTGCCGATTGTGTCTCCTGGTGCTGTCAAGTGTTTAATTTTAATATCTATTGTCTTGTCGAGCTCGATTCACTCGAACAGCATAAGGGGAATGTTCTGTCGTGTCCGATTCGCACAGTACCTCTAATAAGTATGGGTATGGCGAGTCTTGCGGGCACTCATCCCACCTCCTTCCTTCGTCTTCGGTTAACGTTATGGAGCTTCATATAACCAACCTGAATGTCCGTTTGAACGAGTGAGCCAGATGCGATGTGAGTTTATTACGACACGTCAGTGAACTTCGGGTTACACCGGTGATTTCGGCGGCGTCAACTTTACGACCTGGCATTTTCCCTGGGTTGGTCGGTTGTCTATGTGACCAGTTCAAACAAACAATAACAATAGGCATTCGTTTATAAAGCGGTTCTTCACCTGGCGAGTTTTGGGCATATTCACTGCCAACTTCACTAAAATTATCGAGTCACAGACACAGGACAAGCGAATTACAAAACGGTATACCTACCCTAGAGTATGTGGTATCCACAAGACATTCTACCTGTTGTGACCAAGCACAGGACGGACGACTTTATATTTGCCAAACAACATGATCGAAGATTAAAAATATTACACGGGACTGCCGGGGCTACATGCACAAAAAGTGCCCAAGCCAACCCGAAGTTAGGTGATATCCCCATGCTCTCTGTCGTTAGTCGTCGCTTTAGCTTGTTGCTCGGCATGACCAAGAGAAAGTTTGGCACGTTCATCAAAGACAACTCGACAGCCAATATGATACCTACGATACAACTGAACATCAGAGAAAAACAACTCAGACGTCTTCTTCTCGACGTATCGCATTTTATTAACGACTCCAAGCCCACAGAACGCCCCGTAGTCGTTCGCTGGGCCGGAGGCTGGGTCCGCGACAAAGTGCTTGGTATCGAAACTCATGACATAGATGTCGCTGTGAATGCGATGACTGGTGTCGACTTCGCGCAGCGTATGTGCACATACTGTGACACAGAAGAGGCAAAGAGGAAGCACTCAATCAAAGCAGACGACATTGGAAGCCTTCACAATGTTGCACGGAATCCGGACAAATCAAAACATCTAGAAACAGCCATGTTACGCATATTCGGGCTGGACCTAGATCTCGTGAACTTGAGGAAAGAGAAATATGCTGAAACAAGCCGCAATCCTCTCGTTGAGTTCGGGACACCCGAGGAGGATGCACTACGACGAGATGCCACCATCAATGCGCTGTTCTACAATCTGCACACTGAAGAAATCGAGGACTTCACCGGCGGCCTGGAAGACTTGGCCGGTAAGATCGTGAGAACGCCTTTAAACCCTCTAGAAACGTTCAAGGACGACCCTCTTCGCATCCTTCGAGTGGTTCGCTTCGCTAGTCGTCTGGAGTTCTGCATAGATTACGACACATGCAAAGTCATGGCACATGAGCAGGTCTTGAAGGCCCTCAAGGTTAAGATCAGCCGCGAGAGAGTCGGAAATGAACTGAGTAAGATGTTAAGAGGCAGTCATCCATGCTCTTCTCTGAAGCTTATTGACAGCCTGCACCTCTACAACGCGATATTCACCGACCCTACGTCGAAATCCGAAGCATCTCCAAACATCTCCCGCTGGCAAGTTGCCTACAAATGTCTCGACGATATGCTACAGAACGACAGCCCCGGCTCCCTTGGTCGGCTGCTGATTCGCTCAAAGGATGCTGCCTATATGGCCTGGAATTTGGCCGCCCTTAGTCCATGGATGACAATGGACCCATTGCCTAATGAGCTACCAAAGGCGAACAATTTACCGCCAGTTTCTGTTGCCGCTCGAGAAGGTTTCAGGGCACCAAATAAGCTATTGGATATAATAACAGCCAGCTACAAACACAGGCATCATATCATGCAGCTCAAAACATCGACATCCGGGCCAGGGTCTGTGGCTATTGCCAGAGATGTACTCGGTATGGCAATTCGAAAATGGGAGAATCATGGTGGCTCTTGGACATTGCAGGTCTTGAATTCCCTCCTCGTAGAAGCCATGGAAAAATTGGAAATTTGGCCACAAGTTGGTGATCAAGGTTCGCATGATGAAGTTATCCCTTTGGTTTGTATCATACTGACGGGCAATACAGCACGAGATGATTTCGAGGATGGGTGGAAGCGATTTCTCGACAAGATTATGGAAATGAATGTTTACGATGCCCCGGCACTGAAGACATTACTAGACGGCCGTTCACTGGCACGCGCGCTGGGTATACCTCCCGGGAAATGGACAGGTAAAGCTCTAGATGCCTGCCTAAAGTGGCAATTCCGGAACCCGGAAGAAGTCAATCCAAATGGAGCTATTGAGGAGATAAAGCTCCATCGCGAAGAGCTAGGAATCCCCAGGCCAAAGCAAACGAATGCACGACCCGTGGGTGAATAATTAAGAACTATATGGCATCCGATAGCCGCAATTCATTGACGAAAATTGTGGCGGAATAGATTATACATGTCCTGCGATACTGGGTCTGAAAACGAGCATCTTACATTTCAATAAATAAATTGAACCATTTTGTGTGCTACCGGAACAACGCCAAACACAACCCACCCTCGGTTCATGCGCCGGCGCCAAAGGAATGAAGGGAGAGAAAGTTCACCTTTGCAAAAAAGAAGCTCCGCGAAGACATGGGCACAATGGTCTCTCAAATCTTATAAGGCGATGATTTTTCTTAGTCGGATACTCTCTGATATGTGCTTCGGGACGTATAAGTCCTCCCACACATCATCTACTAGATATCTTGTCGCACGAAACAGTTTTGAGTATTGATTTCGCTGTGATGGAATTACAGGTAGAGGTACTAGTACTAGTGTAATGCTAGCTAGTGTAATAATATATATATTTCGCTCTGATGTCTCCACCATGGCATGCTATGGAGCTGGTAATTTGAAGAATATTCATGCGTAGATCTTGCAGAACACCTTTGCCACTGTATTCGGAACGACCTGTCGCAATCTGAAGGAAGGACTATGCGGGATGGCGACGTCCGGGCTGTACAAACTCTCAAGAAATGATACTGCGTGTCTGATGATCGAACTTACATTATTTGTCTCCACAGGCACCTACACATAGATCCAATGATGGATCGATCCTTGATGACCCACTGATCTGGCTGCCTTCAATGCCAATTGTCATTTTTCTTTCCCCAGTCCAGTAATTTTGTGCTCTGGTTTATACCTACACCGGAGCGTTACACCACAGAGAAGACATGACTGAGTTGAACTTCAGCGAAGAAAACAGAAACCGTCTAAAGGAGCTAGGATACGGAACCGCTGCCAAGCCAACGGAACTTCCCAGTATACCTCATGAAACAAGACATGAACAGGTATATGCCCAGCGACAAAGAGAAAAGGTCGCTATGCACAGCGCAATGACACTGTTTAAAAATCGGCCAGATGAAATGGTATGCACTTGGATCATTGGGAAAACCACCGCGCAATGTATTAATCATCATCGTGACCAAGACTCGCCACGATGTCGCACTGAAAGTATTCGCATGTGTATTCTTGAGCCTCGCATTTTCAACTACCCCCATCACGTCTCAGGCAAATCCTGATGAAATTACGAATGCAAAATCTTTGAAGGAATGTGCTACTAGCGTGCATGATCATCACGATTCGGACGAATTGTCGGTGGCGCAGGAGGACCTTGTTCAAGCAGTGGTTTCATTGACTCTCTGTAGTCCCAAATCCAGAGGTATGTCGAGAAGTCACTACACTCATATCATCCCAGACTACTCACACGACGGAAAAACTTTCCATAGATGAGAATCTTGATGCCTTGATCACCGAAGCTGGTCTAGCTTCCTTCTACTGCTGCACTACACAACTGAGTCAGTAAAACTTGCAACCTTCACTCTGGTTCATGTCGCAGCCTACACAGATCAGCACAATAAACGGACGACAAAACCAGCTGCATTACTGGCGAATCGCATACTAGACTTTCAGATGTCCATGAGTGACCCTTTGAATTTCGTTACCGATATAGTTGCTAGCGACATTGTTCGACCAAAACTGGAACCGTCCTCTAGTCCCGACTTGTCAGAATCGTCTGCAGCCAATGTGTCAACCTCTACTCCTTCAAAATGTACAGATGATAGGCAAAAGCTCGTGACTGTTTTCGAATGGGCACTGAAAAAGGTTGAGGTAGGTGTTGTCGGAGAGAAAAAGAGAGTCACCTAGGTCACATTGTAGTCAATAATCAAGGGCACCACTAACACCCAATTGTGTAATAGACGAAATATGTTGCTGAACACTGGCATCTCTTCGTCCCCCTCTGATTGGTCTCGCAGAGAGTCGTGAAACGACAGTCAAGAAAAAGGCTCTTCAATTAATTGTCAATTTCTTAGAGAAATGCCCATCCACAATTATATTCAAGACTGGAATCGACCGCCTGCTGGAGAACAAAATATTTCCTACGTTGCATCTTCTTCCACCATTAACACTGGAGAACGATTCTGTGCTTTTAATCGATACAGCTTATCAAGTTTTGACGGACCTCGCTGTCAAAACTCCCGAGCTTCAGAGCCGTTCGAGAAGGCGACTCCTCGATAAGCTTATTCGGGAAGGAGTTCTGGATAGCTATCAACGTGCATCAGACTATGTTGAAGTCACAACCATTCTATTGCAGAACGCTGCAAAACTAGTATCATACCTGGGAATCTTTGCCGCCAAACATTTATTTGTGGGTATTTCCTGAACCAGATTACTGATGCTCACACTAATTATTTGTCTATGCAAAAGGACTTGCTAAGGCTTATTGAGTCTGTTATGTGTGATGGTTCATTCTCAAAACACCCAGCAGTTTTAATGGCTGCAAACGAAGCGTTGGTTTTGATCATTTTCAATTGCTGGCCTAGAGTGAGAGCAGCGCAGAGAGTGGAACAGGTATTGCGCATCTTGAGCGTCTGTTGGTTGAATTTTAGTGACGCCATGGCAAATGGCCCTCAACTTTCCACCTATTCTGACGGAAGGGACACGAAGCGTTGTATTAATGACGTGGTCTCGGCGATGCGCTCAATGTCAAAAGACGATGACGAGAGGATAACTAAGAGGCTGGGGATGATTTGTGTTCAAGATGATCGACTCAGGGACTTGTTTATTGAATGAAACGATCTCGATAAACCCCTATTTGTCTGCGGCGGAAACTTCTTAAGCACTTTTCAAATCAATTATAACAGACTTTTAATCGAGTGGCTGTTGCTTAAAAAAGATTTACCACGAAGCCACTTTCTGTAGGCTTTGTACCTCTTCTTCGTTGCATCGTCGTCCGTCACAGTAAGTGGATTGTCGCCGATTTTTAGAAGTTCATGATACACATCAATTTCATCGTCCATTCCAGTAGATAGCAGACCTTGATCCTTCCAGCTACCATTGATATAGTCTCGGTACTCTGAAGCATCAATGTCCGATGGCCTGTGGTCAGAGATGACAAGAGGAAGGTTTTGAGGGTGACGAATGTAGCGATCGTAGTCATCTGCCTCTTGCCCATTAACTGACGGGTTAAGAGATTCATGCAAGGCCTTGGTGAAAGTCCATTGGACAGCATTTGACTTCTCGAGAGCAGTTGGTTTGAAATTCTCACTTTCTTGCCGCTTGCCACCGAGCACGGGATGCAAGTTTGTCACATCATGTGATCGAGAGCTTTTCTCGGGAACAGGCTGAAGCCATCGCTGTAGAGAAATACCTTTGGTCGCGGTGCTACCAGAAGAAGTAGCTGAACAGGCAACATCTTCATTCGGGTGACCTAGCGAAGACGTGAATTCAGCTTTAGCAGCCAAACCTGCTTTCCTCTTCCGTTTGTCCGAATCGGTATCAAGATCTGTGCGGACTCGAAAGGGACTCAAGTCATACCGGCCATCTTGTGTAGACTTCAAGGGAATGTATTTTATAGTTGAATTCATTTTGTATGCAAACATTTTTGGGAAAGATGACAGCGTCGCAGGCCGATAATATTCCAGCCAATAATCATCAACTGCCTCAACGGAAAGTTGTTCCATGGCATATTTCAGCCTCGAAAGGTCAGGTATTGTCCTCGGACGTATATTGGATGGAGTATACCAGTTGATGTAATTGCTAGGGTTCGTAGTCGACCAATCTCTTGGATGAATGTGGTGTAGATAATAATCTGTGTTTAATTCCCACAATAGAGGCTGATCTTTTGAAAAACGTAGTTACCCAGGAACAGATTATACGCTTCTTGGCGCTGGCTGTCAAGAAACGAGTTGTTATAGTATCGTTTAAAGCTCTCAATCATGTCTCGAGAATGACTGGTCCATTGGTTTATCTTTCGATAAGTTTCCATGGTGTTGACAAGCTGTGAACCACCATACTGAACCGCTATGGTGTCACCGTGGTCATGCCACATATGCGTGAAGAGATTGACTGCATCTGTGTCGTAGTCAACAGATGTGTTATCAATGATACCCAATGCATGTAGCTGATAACCCAATGCCTTCTTTCCGATGACGAACTGAGCAGCATTTGTTCTGTCGAGGCAGTCGATGCAGTTCGTCCGCCCAACACCATTTTGTGCCTGCATTGGGCTGGTTTTACCATCCCCATTTCGGAAGAAACCCGTTGTAGTGACAACTGAATCTGCAATTAGCTCTAGGTTACCAATTACATCACCACCACGGACTTTCGACGCGCGACTCATGTCCCAAGCTTTATGGATAATTTTTTTCAGAAGGAAGAAACTGATTCAAGTATTCAATGGCGTGAGTGTATTCAAGTAGTAATTTGGATTCTCTCGGTTGCCGCTCTTTGGATTTGATTAGATTCACAACGTAGATAGGGGCACCATACCGCTGAAATAAGTTGTTAAAATGTGATGCGGCCGCACCATAAAAAGGGTCAATGAGATTGAGCTCGATGGGAGGCTTTGGAGTTACTCCTGTACTATCTTGAGTCCAATAAAGAGGAATACTCCCGCGATGTTGAACATAAGAGGTATATTGTGGGTTGCAGAATAGTCGTGGCCCAGGAGAGTGAAATGATGTAGTAAGAGACTCAGACACTATCTGCTCCGTCTCTACGTCGTTGGCAACGTAACCCTGATAAGGACGTTAGTTAGAGCACTAGCTATGTGACAGGTCTGAAACAGCTTGATTGACGGCTTTTTGTAGGATACATACCATGTCATTAGCACCGCGTTTCAGAAACCGAGCCCCAGCAAAATGCCTGGATCGTCTGGCAATAACGGTGATATGCGCAGTCCGGCCATAAATAGAGAGTGCTTCGCGACCATGAGTAAAAGGAGAATCTCGTGAAGGGCGGATATCAGGGAGATACTCACCAGCTTGATCAACATATCCGTGGATTATCGGACGACACCAATCATATGCTGCATGCAGACCTTTGACAGCTGGCTCAAGAAGATATGAGTTCCAGATGAACATAGTGTTCAAATCATCATCTGGTGAAGGTAGAATCCCTTTGCCAAGAGTTTCTCTCTCTCTAATTATGTTATGCTGAAGTGTTCTTGTTATGTCGTAGGAGTAGCTATAATAAAACGATTTGGTCAAATCTAGGTTGTTCAATATACCCAAGAACCTCTGCTCATCCGTGTTGCGTGAGCCAGATTTAGTTTTTCCGGGAACAAGTGGGATCAGCTCAGTTCCCTCGACCTGGTATATGTAATGACCACCGACCATGGCGACAGTGCTTTTTTGGTTATTAATAGCATATAGTACGGTCCTGTGAATTTAATAAACCCAATGATGCCCCATGTTGTGCAACGGAGTTTGATTCCACCTGTCCCTCTATTTCCATCATCTATAGTATCCAGAAGCTGATTTATTTCCTTGAGGCTGTATGCAATCTTGTCGTCTGTCATATTGAGTTCCGCACCTTCAGCGGACCGGTCGATTTTTAGAATACGATATCGCTCCTCGCTCACGTCAACACCAACCACGTAGTATCTACTAGCGGTTTCATAAAGGCTGAACTTGTGCATCTTATGGGTGAAGAAATTGGTCACATCTTCGACGCCAACCTCTCTCGCACCATCACCTGATGAGTGTCGCACAGAATTGACAACGGAATTGACAGAATCTGGACTTGCAGTTCCTAGAAAGGGCTGTGCCACGACAGCTTCGTCTTCGTTATCCACGTCTGTAAGAGTGGTGTCTCCCAGTGGAGCCTCGTCAGTACACGAGAGGTCCGCTGCTTTATGATTTCGAAGTCGTGGAAAAGCTGGCATTACTTGGTCGACATTGTCCGCTTCCTTCGGCTGTGTTGTGGCTTGTGGGTGGCTTGCTGAGGCGCCCTCTATAGTCGTAGCTTCAGTCATGCCTAAGTTCAGATCATGGGCGCCTTGGAATTTATATATGGAGATGCGTGATGATACAAAAATTCGGTGCGACGGAGAAAGCAAGATTCGTGGTTAGGGGCGAATATGGCAAGCTTTACCCCACATGCGCTCGCATGTGCTCCCAATTTTAATGACTAACAGTACACTATACAGCTATTGTAAATATTTTTTGAAGAATTATATATTGATTTTTAATTACATCTCGCTTATTTGATTTATTAATAGTTATAGCTAAGCATTTGCAAAGGTAGCGCGTTATTACAGTTAAAAGTTATTACTACTTTGTCAAGCGGAAAACAACACCCCAAAAGACACGATGCTAGCCCACACGCGTAGGTAGCTCTGGCGTCTGCGCACGCCGAAGGGGTCAATGAACTTGACTGCAAGTAATCGCTATAAGGTTCAAACTTATCTGTATATAATAGAGATAAATTAGACTAAATAGTCTATGAGATCGGAATTGACTTGTTAGTTAAATTAGGGGAACAAATTTTATTAATTTATCTTATCTTACAATATAATAATAGCCATAGCAAAGCTAGGCATGAAAGCTCCATATCTGTTAGGCGTGATGAGCTCTGGAAGCTTGGCCAGAAGTGACCTAGATGACTAATATTGTTATCCCTTGTTGTGTTGACCACCCCTGTGATCCCTAATGCTGTTATCGCGAACGCGTGTTTCCGGCGCGCGTTTCAGGGCACACACTACTAAAGTAAAATTTATTATATTTTATAGCATTCTATAGCTCTTAACTCTATTTTAAGGGTAACTGAATGTTAAGGCTTATGCCTAGGTTTGTAAACAGAGTAAAGGCTACGATTAATAGTTACTATTAGAAAGCTAATAACTAGGGGTAGTGGCTTAAATATTTCAATCTCTAATCTCTCCTATATAATATTAGTAGTCTTTGCTATATACCCTGCCTTACGCACATATAACTAGCTAGTAGCTAGGCCAATACGTTTTGCTATCCTAGGACCTACTATGCGCTGTAATGTGATCGCGCCTATGCCTCTGTCCTTTTGTGCCTCTGTGCTCCTAACAAGTGTCGTATCCACAAGCATAGCTTTCTCACTATTACGATTGCTGGCTAAATTTGAAGAAGTTTGGGGTTGCGGCCTGGTGCTGTCGCAATTACTGGCTTTTGGCAATTTCTGTGCAAGCTTGAATGTCTAGTCTTTGCTTTTGTTCTCTCTACCACCAACAGCGACAATGGCGGTTAGGTCACCAGTCTCGCCTGCCATTCCGTTACCGTCATTCTCTGTCCGACTGCTTTCCGTCCTTGGGGAGTTATCTGAGCTTTCTGAAGCTAGATCGTTTCGTAGATCCGGTAGAAATCGGTCGACACGTTTCCACGTTTCATCCCAGAGCGGTTGTTTCGATGGATTTCTCGATGGTGGAACAAGATAACCACTGCCAATCATGAACAGCACAACATTTTTGAGATTCTCCCGAACCGCATCCTCCTGATATACCTGTTAATAGGATTACAATCGTTTGAACATTCATCGGAGGCTGACTCACCAAAGTATCGCCCTGGCCACTGTTCATAAGACGATCCATAATATCAATGAGCTTGACCCATAAACCAAGCATCCCATCCCATTCGGAAAGTAGTACCAAATATTGCAAGAATACTTTGCAGAGCAACGATGCTGCCTGTATACGCATTTCCCCATCCCTTCCCTGTCTACGGAGAAGACCTCTGGCTTCAAGAGCATATGAATCAACGGGAAAAGTACCCTACTAAATATGGCCGTCCATTCTTGAGCATCTGCGTGGGTTAGCTCTGGTGATAGCAGTGATCTCTGCATGGCCGAGAAAGCAAGCTGTCGAATATCTTTAGAGGGACTGGTGCACTGAGTCGTCAAAACCTGGAAGATTGGGAGCCAGTAGGCCGACCAAGCTTATGGAATCTTAGCTACATTTCGCCTTCTCACAGGTTTCTACATGAACGTACCTTCACTACTATCCAACCGAGATTGCTGCATGAGTTGAGGAACACGGGTAGTGATGCCTTGCAGTGTGTTGATTGCTTTGCAACCTCTATTAATGACCGCATCGTCACTATTTCCGGTAAGCAAGAAAAGCAGGACAAATCTGAGGGCTTTCGTCAATTTGGTAGACTTACTATTTGGTCTTAACATGTCGGTCAGATCTGCGGTCATTTGACTCGGGACTTTGAGCCAGGGGTTCTACTTGGGCAGGGGCGGACGCAAAAAGCCCAAAAGACCTATTGTAGCTTCGTAATTGTCCGCGCTGATAGCCGGAGGAGACCCCGTGATGCTGCTTTCTAAAATGCTAAAAACCGACGAAGCAGAATCTCTGTTTCTGGCTAAAATACGAAGAATTGCCCAAAAGTCGGGAGACTTCATCATCTCATTCCGTAGTGCGCCAGGCCGATCCGTGCAGATAACGAAACCGCTTGAGATTATATCAGATGTTTGTTTAATAATGTGCTGTGGTAGGTTCGCGATGGTATGGAGCAAAGAATGCACTTTGATGAAATCGAAATTCTGAGTCGGATATTAGCGTGGCGATGCTGGAAAGAACTATAGGCGGATCTTACGTAGCTACTCTTCAAGATTGACAGCGCGTGAAATGTTGCTCGAGACAGTGTAATAGGATGCCACTTCGCAGGGTCACGAAGTAGTCCCAGCACGGTGCTAAAGACAGCTCTTCCCATACTCTGTATAAGTTCCTCGTTGCGTAACACTAGGGTCGTACAGACTTCGAGAATATACGCTACTGTTGGATCATACGTCGGTTGATAGGAAGTTGTCGCTTGAACTGTAGCTGAAGCAGGAGAAATGGTATCTTGTTTAACAGTGATCACCGTGTTTTGGTCATCTTCGGGAATCTGATCGAGAAGAGCCTTAATCAGGCGTGTAGTTGCAAGTGTCGAGAGGTTCCTAAATCAATCAGGGTTTGTGATCTGTCCAATCAAGCATTGCTAACTTACAGAATGTTTTGAAAAACGCCTTCCATATTGCATGACTTGATGCAATCAACAGTGCATAAAGTGCTCTCCAATTCCTCTTCTGATGGCTCGGGCGGGTCATCGGCGGCGTAGCTCGAGATATAAGATGTGAATGCACTGAAAAAGCTAGTTTCAGCGGTCCGGGTTGCCCGGTCAATAACTTGAGAAGGCATCTGCAGAGGAATTCCCGGTGTGGATACTGAGGCACTGGTTGAGGATGCGAACGACGGTATGAGAGAGTTAACAAAAAGATTGACCCAGATTCTTGTAACCTTTGTTTTTGGTCAATAACCAGATTTTGACGGTACGGAGATCTTCGAATTGCTTACCTGCTTCCAGCCTCGATCGATTAAAGCCTCGTTGCCAGTAATAACACGAAATAAAACAAGCGTAGCTAACTGTGCCCGAAAGTCTCGTCCCAATTTGACGGCAAGCTCGCTGACCATTACACTTCCATCACCAACTTGGATCTCGGTGTTTAGAGACGTGCTGAAGGAACTGATCGTTGCCAAAGTGCTCATATAGCTGAGGCAATATATTATTTGATCAAGAGCCTCAGTGTTTCCATACTTGGCCGAAATGCGCGCGCATTCATCGAACCCACTGACAATCCTAGCAAACACCGCATCATCTGTTGCAGACATGAACACGTATGACAGGGTAGAGATGATAGGCTTCCAAGTCGCCGCAAACATATCCGCATCGTATATATTGGTATCACATATCACGAGATCACCAGCAGCTTCGGTCTTCAAAAGCAATTCCCTCCATGCGTAGTCGAACGCATGTTTGTTGTCATGCTCATCAGGCAATATGATTTCGTTGGACTTGATGGAGTCAAAAATTGCTCTCAGGAACTCGACTGAGAAATTCTGGCCGTCATTCTGGCCACGAAGATTCCTTGAAAAATCTTCAAATGACATTCTTTTTGATGACTTGAGATTTGGGTTGTGTTGGTCAGTATTCAAGATAATTATGGCGTACGTCAGAATGAAAACCCCGTCTTTATTGGCGACATCGTTCGGTGTGTCGTCTGCACAATACTTTTCCGCGAAACATTCGACTATTGAAGCAATCAGAGGCGCCTCACCCGGTAATCTGAAAGTTTCAAGTAGAACCCTCAGAGCTTCGTCGACACGCTTGCCTGAAAAGTCGAAAAGGTCCAAGAATGCCTTCAATATAGCTTCGTTGCCCCGTTTGGAGAGAAAATCTCCCAGGACTGTCTTTGACGTCCGCGAAGTTCCCTTGAGAAATCTCGCCACTTCGACGGGATCGTTGACATCAGATATGATTCCTTGTGCTTCCAAATAGCCGAGTCCCACTTTTGGCTTCTCGTTGAATCTGCTAGCGCCCTTGACAATAATCTTTTCTTCCGTCGCTGTTCTCGCAGATGATCCGGATCTGGATATCCGTCATAAGTGGGGAGGTCATGAAGTCTTTCAGCTAGAAATTGAATGTATTTAAGCAAAGCGTCCAGGCAAAGAGGTGGTACACTGGTTGTGCTCCATGTCGCTGAGTCAGGTAGAGCATTTCGGGATAGTAGACCAACAATATCTTCACATAAATCGGCTCTGTCCACGTCACAATCGTAATTGACAAAAGCTCAACCACAAAGGTGGGCATCCGTGAAAGAACTCCTATCGTTTCAACCATCGCCTGCCTCGCGTCTGGTTTGCGAGCCCCCTCTAGACCAAGTTTTTGTCTATCTTTAACGGACACTGGTGTAGCGCGGCCGCTTCCTGCTTGTGAGGGAGGGGCTTTACAAGCTTTGGTGTTTCCGGTATTCCGACATAGAGTGAGGGGTCAATTCCCGGCTCACGAGGGATCTGAACAGTAGGGTGCAAGCATGCGACCAGATAGGACAGGTACAACTCCTGCTGAAGTTTGAGGATCCCTCGACAAGTTGCTAGTAGCGTACCCGTAACGATCAACGACTCCTGCAGCACAGCCATATTGTCAGATCTGACAAGCTGGAATAGGTAGCAGCATAAGCGATCTTCTGCAATGGTCGCTAGCGCGGGATGCCGAGCTATGAAAGGGCCGGAAACCTCCAAAGCTACGTGCAAGATGCGCATTGCCATTACCCTCATCGTATCGGTGTGTTGGTGATCATTAGGGTCAAGAAAATTGACGAGGACCCGAAAAAGTTCCCTCACGGAAGGTAGGGAATAGGGTCTGAGATCCACGGAATCTGTGCCTTCGATTCGATCGCTCGTGCCATCATTGGCTCTCTGAGAAGAAGGTCCTTCGTCTTGGTTGTCACCATCAGGACTGGACGAAGACCGTTCGTCATCCAATGAATCCGAGTGCCCAGCTCCAGAAATGGCCTTTTCATCACCACCACGGAATGCGGCCTTCTCGTCAATCTTCAGTTCAACCAGATCATCGTGGACCCGACGTTCCAAGTCCTCATCGTCATCACTGTAAACCAATTCTAGATGTTTTACATCTTCAAAAATGATTTGGCACATTCTTACCATCGTGGCTTCTGCAGTCCTACGCAATACTGCTGAGAACCTTGGCTGGGAGCATATTGCCAGGCCTCGACCCATCATATCGCAGACGCTCTCGTCGCTCAGAATGTGGCCGCCAGGACCCGACATCATGTCTTCCATCAAGTTCAGAATCATTAGTAGAACCACCTCCCCTGTGACGCGTCGCTGATATCAAATTGACAGTGCGTGACAGCCGCAGATAGAGATTGCATAGCGAGCGCAAACCGAGGAGAGTCGGAACATACAAAGCCATATGCAAGAAACTTCCTCAAAGCACCCAATGCTAGTATGGTTATCGGTGCCGCTGTTCCCTTAGCTTGTATGACAAGAAGGAAAGGGGCCAGGAGATTCGGTGCGTCAAACGTCCTTATATCTTAAGAGTAATCAGTGGACCGACATCAGTCAATCAAGATACTTGATCAACATACCTTTGATAACGGCAATTTCATGTCGCAACTTTCCAAAAGCTGCTATCATCGGGTTGTCTTGCATACTCTTGCCCTTCTGCCCACGAAGACCCCACCGATTGCTAGATGAAGCCACCTCCTCTGTGGGCTCGACATTGGGGGTACCGGTCGCTCGAGGTTTGTGTCGCATTATCATTATCGCACCGGCAGGACCGAGTTGAACTGGATTGGGATTTCCTCCCAGTATCGCTGATACTGATGAGTGCGGTGACCTAGCATGTTTCTGTATTGACGAAGTAATAGATATACATTCAGATATGACGAGGAGATGGGATCAACAGCGACCGACACAGGTCGGCTTCGATACTGCATCCGTGGAGCTTCGTGTTGTGGTAGGGCTTCATTCCCAGGCTCAGAACGGAATCGATCACCCATTGTACCGGACAGCTGAGCATAGTGGCTCATGATACAGTGTTGTTTCTATGTGTGCAAGATCCCCAATGAGCTGGTATGCTTCTGCAGGATGTTAGGTAGATGGACGAATGTGGAACGTACCCGAACGTAGAATCTGGGCGACCATAAAATGAGCCTGGTCAGCGCTGAAAGTGCCTGTCAGCTTGTCTTGTCAAGTTCGTGGAGAAATATGACAAATCGGTAGGCTCCGACCTGCAAGCTTCTGACTTGAGAAAGGAGGGCCACTATCTCTTTAAGGACCCGTAAGGCCACCATGGCGTACCGGTCGGGATTATTCACCAGTAAGATTCAGTGATAGGCAGTTACTTATCTTACCTACTAATTTCTATACTTCTAAAAGTACCTTAGACAATCAGTTACTAAGTGATACTAGCTTACCCCTGTAATTCAGTGCTTGTTGATGGATTGCCACTGTACCTACATGTCATTAGTGCTGTCAAGGGCACTGTGGAGTCAGGGTACGCGATTGTGGCCTTAACCCCAAAGACATAGCTTGGGTTTGAGGCTCAGTACTCGTGTCCTTGCTTCACCGGACTTCATAGCTACAGGCTGGCCTAAATTAAATATGCCCCTGTTTGAGGCCTGGCGCTCAGCCTCGCGACTCATGATTGGACAGACCCTGACACTCCAAACCCACCATATTTTCCTATATCTTTAGAAGCGATAAGGCCTCGCAAAGTCACTTAGCCTATATCCACCCCTAACTATTATAAGTGATTTTTAAAGCCTAGGGAATTGCATAAAATACTAAGTATTTTACTAAGTAGTAAGTACTTATAGCTCTATAGATTACATATATGTATAAATTTCCCTTCAATTAGTGAATGTGTTATATATATATATATATATATATATTATTTACTCTAGCTAGCTATGTAGTTCTAGCTAGTTCTAGTACCAAACTCTTTATTAGGGGATAAGGCTAGCGCAAGCTAGCAATAACTTTACAATAGGCAACTCTTCGAGCAGCGCAGGCCTGTAATAGGGCTAGCGTTAAACTAAATATAAATATAATAGGGGTTTTCTCCTTAACTAAGGGTTTTCCTATTAACTAACTAGTAAGAGTACTAGAACTAGCTACTATTGAAAATGGAAGGGAATCTAGCTAGAGGGATAGGAAGACCTCTCTGATAGATTCTAACGCGGCGGCTTCTAGATTTACTATAATACGATGATTCTTCAAGATATAGAGCTTTGATAGTTAAATGTAGTTGATTTCTAGCAATATAGACGATCTAATAAGCAATAAGAGGATTCTACTAAGTCCCCTCATAGACCTACTAACTATATTAGCAGAACTAGGTTACTAATAGGGTCTTATAAGCTACTTTTTATTTTCCGCATAATTTATTTGTATATATATATATATATTTATTACGCTAGATAGCAATTTATGCTATTTACTAGTACTCCTGCGGTGATATATGCTTTGTAATAGGAAAACCGTACTAGGTTACTAATTATCCAATTAATAATTAGATAATTAGTTAGTTGCCTAGTTGGGTGAAAAACCTATTACGATTTGTTATGCAATATGTGTTTATCCTATACGTACAAAGTTGGATACCTAAGCTACTGTTTACAACGATTTTTTCCACTATACTTATCCCCCGTTTTCTACAATCTGGTTCCCACTACCTAAATATGCAATATAGTTGCAAACCCTAGCTCAAATTATAACCCTAGAGCTCTGGGTATCCTAGCTAATTTATATAGCGAGATAGCTTGTTTAATTCGCTTGCAAAGCAAGGAAAAGTGGGGCACAACTCCACTTTTCTTTGCCCTGCGATTGGTTCAATTCTAAAGGTGTGACTAAGACCTTTAGAATTGTGCCCTGTGTGGGATTCGAACCCACGACCTGCGACCCGGAACAGGTCTCCACAGCGTGTAACCACCACGCCACGGGGTAATTTATTTGTATAGGAAAAGTAAAAATTAACTCACGGCTATATAAACTAGACGCCTATATGGCCTAACTAAGCACTTTAATAAACAACCCTATTAATAAAATATACTATAAAATCCAGAATAAATCAAGGATTTAAATAGTATATATATATATATATATTATTTACGCTAGCTAGCTGTATAATTTGCTAGTACTAGTACTCCTACTAGTTAGTTAACAGGAAAACCTATAAATAGGGAGAAAAACCCTCTCGTGTCTGTATTTGGGTTAGCACTAGCCCTATAATAGGGCTATGCTGCTTAAAAAGTTACCTATTGTAAAGTTATAGCTAGCTTTCGCTAGCCTTTGTTATAGACTTGAGCTTAAGGCTTAGGTCCTTCTTAGGTCTAGAAGGGACGCGAAGAGTGCGCAGGAAGGGTGTAAAGAGTGTGCGGAAAGAATACGTGTTATACGCAAATATGCTTAGAACTTAGGGCTACTACGCGTGTTATACGCACAGACTATATATAGGGGATATATAGCTAGGCATTATATAATCTCTTATCTAGTTTTTCCTTTCTCTTTAAGAATAGTAATTATACTTTAAATGCTTATTTATAGTTACCCTAAGGCTAGTTTATAATATTTACTATTCTTTACTATAAATACTAATAATGTGAGGCCCGCCCATAACACATGGGCACACCCCATGAGCACACTATACCACAGGGCTAGGTCTACGTAACACTAGCAAGTCACTAGCTATAAAGCAGTAACTCACACCTATAACACACTTAGACCTAGTAAGCTTTAGTTAATATACTAAGTGCCCCTATATATTCTTACTTAGCTATCCCTTATCCTTATAATTCTAAAGCTTTAACCCTAGCTACCTAAGAATATAATAGGGGAGAACCTAATAAACCCCTAGTATAGCACTAGAGGTAACGCATAAAACTATAAATAAAGATAGTACCCTAGCTTCTAAAATAGTTAGTACCTAAGCTAAATTAGGAGAACTTTTAATTAATTCCTAATAAGCTATAATAACTAAATAAATTACTTAACTTAAAGAACTAAAGAAACTATAGGATAAAGAGAAAGAACTTATTTAGCTACTCTAACTAAATATAATAGAAAAGCCTGTAAAAAGGCAGTAAAGATCTAGTACCTCTTTAAGCAATAGCTATAATAAGGTTAAAGTGCGTAATATTATAGAACTAATATACCTTACTAACCCTTAAAAACATAAAATATAGTTAAATAACCTAAACTATGTATTTATAGGAGCAAAACGTAAGTTCTAATATAATTACTAAAAATCCTCCTTATACTTAACTATATATATAAGGACTATAGGGTAAGATAGGACTAATACCTTAATAAATAGTTAGCTAGTAACTAAGAAAAACTTAAAGATAATTAGAAGGCATTCTAATCTTAGACACTAATACTACTAAAGGACTTAGCTAACTATAATATGTAAATTACTATAATACTTAAGAACGCGAAGTAATGTAAAGGCTAAAGCCCTATTAAGTTTAGTATTTATATAGATTTACTAGAGAAATATCTAGAAAAAGCCTTAGAGAAGTCCTATACCCTTATATTCTTTGTAAAACTACTCCTAACTTATAGGACTACCTTAACCTATATACCTCTATTATTAGTAAAACCTGTAAAGAGGTTATATAACTTGCTTAATAATTTTAGGAATTAATACTAAAAAATAAGCAAAAGCCTAACCACCTATAAGAGAGGTATTTATATAAGGCTCCCTAATACTAAAGGCATGATTTACCACGTGGTAACTAACTATATACTAACTAAGATAAGAAAGAGAAAGAAAAGACTCCTATTATACCCCTAAATAACAAGGAAGTTAGATAAGGCCTAATGTGTTATAACTATAGGATTATAGGTTATATAGTAGCTTAATGCTATAAGCTAAAGAAAGAGCACTAAAAGGGTTAGGAAAACGCCCTAAGGTAGAAGTAAATGCCCTTACTTCTGCCCTATAAGCTAAAGTACTAATAGGGTGTTATTTTTATATATTAGTTACTATTTATAGGCATAAAGATATAGTAACGGTGGCTAATCTAGATAGTTATACTAAGGTTAATATTATTAGCGTGGAATTTACAAAGACCTATAGGTTATAATAAGTAGAGATTACACCTCCTACCCTTAAGGTAATAGGGGCTCTTATAGTTCCTTAATATAGCGTATACTAAGTACCCCTTATAATTATAGACTTAAGAGGAGAATAGAAAGACCTTAGGCTCCTATACATTACTGTTAATAGGGACCTAAGAGTAAAGGGAAGCCCTGTATTAATTAGAATACATATACTTGCAGAGGAATAAGTATACCTTTGCTTACACTTATAAGAGTAGTGGTTTAAGAAAAAAAGAAGGCCTTTTTACTACTAACTCCTTATAAATTTACTAAGGTAATGCGGAATAAGACTATTATATACGCTATTACAGGAGTTATAGAGGACGAATTTATTACATTAGAAGATAATAAGGAGGCAAAAGCATATAGAACTATTAAAGATATCCCTAAGGATTTATAGGAATTTAAAGATATCTTTGTATCTAATAAGGCAGGAACCCTACTATTAAAGAAATTAACTAACTACGTAATTAATCTAGTACTAGGGCTACACCCCTTACAGGCCTATTTACCCTCTCTCTTAAAGTAAATTAAAAGAGCTCTAAGAATATATTTATTGAAAATGGGAAGGGAATGTACTGGAGGGATAGGAAGACCTCCTAGTAATTCCTAGATAGCTAGCGCAATAGAGAGCGCTGCGACCTATAGATAACTAAACCACGATAGATAATTCACTTTAAGAGCTAAGATAGTTAAATATAGTTAATTTCTAGCTAACGGATGGTCTGCGAGCAATAAGAGGATTCTACTAAGTCCCCTCATAGACCTACTGACTATATTGGCAGAACTAGGTTGCCAATAGGGTCTTATAAGCTACTTTTTATTTTCCGCATAATTCATTTGTATAGGAAAAGTAAAAATCGACTCACGGCTATATAAACTAGACGCCTATATGGCCTAACTAAGCACTTTAATAAGCAACCCTTTATATATAATATACCATTAAATCCAGAAAAATTTAAGGATTTAAATAGTATACGTCAGCCTTTTATATAATGTGTGGCTAGGATTGAGACCCCTTGAGACCGGTCTCGAGACCTTCGGTCTCTCGGCTGAACAGATCAATCTAGCCACATCGGATCCCTAGTCATAGGCCCCTTGAGACCACCTTGCTAGTCTATCGGCTTCGTCGGATCGAAATCAGCTACATTTTCAGCTCTGTCAGATTGAAATTAGCTGTATCAGATCCTAGTCATAGACCTCTCGAGACCTTGCTAGTCTATCAGCTTCGTCAGATTGAAATTGGCCACATTAGATCCCTAGGATAGACCCTTCGGTCTATCGGGTCAATAGATCAATCCGGCTGCATTAGATCCCTAGGATAAAATATCCTAGATTTCCCTCCCTTAGATAGAAAATCAACTCTCCTTCGTGGCCTTTGGCTTGGATTGTTCAAACCGAAAAGATGACTTGAGATTTGAAAAGATACCCTTCACAGCTTGGATCCTTGGCGATGGATCGAAAACCTTGCTTAGATTATTGCGTTTGACTGAGATTACCTCCCTCCCTATTACGACTTGGATCCTCGCGATGGATCGAAAACCTCGCAGGCCTCGATATCGGTATCGGGCTCATTTTGCTGGCATCATCAACATCATCAGCATCATCGTCATCGTCAAATTCGTTGTTTTTGGGTGGTGGTTTCGCCCGACAAAATAACTACTAGTTCCCTAGTTATAGTTAATTTTGGCTTCCTATAGGGTAACCTAGTTAGCTTAGTTATACATGCCGTAGCTTTGCTTAGGTGGTAACGCAAGATGCGTTACACAACCACGTAACGTAGCGCGCAGCAACGCCGCGCAACAACGCAACTAGGTAACTAGTGGGCCTATAAAATAGTGCTAAAAATAGCATTATTTTAACACTCCCTCTAGAAAAGTGTGACATAACTAATTTAATGCCTAATGACTTAGCTCTTTAATAGATATCTAAGTCAACTATAAATTCCAACAAATTAATAACTTTTTAACTAGAATTCTAATATTTTGTTGATTTATTATTTTTCGACTTTTTGTTGATTTTATAAAGCTAGGACTTCGTAAGACCTAGTAATTTAATAAATTGTTGAAATTTATCATAGGGCAGGGGCTTAGTCAAGCCATCTGCAGGCATCTCTTTAGTATTAATGTAGATAACCTTAGCTATACCCTTCTATACCTTTTCTCTAGTATAGTTAAATTTTAGCAGGGTATGCTTTGTTCTGCTATAAAGAGCAGGGTTATTAGCAGTTATAATAGCACCTTAGTTGTCGCTAAAAATCAGGACTAGAGGGGCTAGAGGCAGCTTAATTTCCGTAAATAAGCTATTTAGCTATTCTAGCTCCCTGATAGCCTCACATAAAGCGTCAGATTTAGCTTCTAATGTGGATAAAGCTATTGTAATTGCTTTCTTTGATTTCTAGCTAATAGGTCTTTTAGCTAGCTTAAATAAATAAGCATAGGTTGATTTTAAAGAGATCCTATTACTAGCGTAGTTGCTATCGCAGAATCCAATAAGGGTTGTAGAGGCTTTGGAGTTTGTAATAGATCTAGACCTTCTATAGGTTATAGAATAACCTATAGTGCTAGATAAGTACTTAAGCAGGTGTTTAGTAGTATTTAAGTGCTTTATAAATAGCTTAGATAGCGCTGTAGAAAGCCACTGGACCGGAAAAGCAATATCAGGTCTTATTAGAAGCATTAAGTACATAATAGTCCCTATAATACACTGATATAGCTTATAATTAGGGGTGAGAGAGATTTTATTAGGTGGGTTGCTACTTGTTTAATAATTCCGGGTTAAAGAGGAATTTAAACAGGCTTAGCATCTTTTAGGTTAAACCTTTCTAAAGCTTTAGAAATGTACTAGGACTGATAAATAGTTAGGGTCCCTTTCTTTTAATTTCTAGTAATTTAAACGCCTAGGAAAAATTCGGCTAGTCCACGGTCTTCTATAGGGTAAGCTTTATGTAAAAGCTTCTTCAATCTATTAATATATTTAAGGTCAGGTCCTATTAGAAGGCAGTTATCTACATAAGTCACTATATATATAGATGTAGTTAGGTTATAAAAAATGGCTAGGTCTAAAATTAAGGGGTGAAATCCGTGCTTGCAAAGAAGGTCCTTTAAGGCCTGCTACCACTCTCTAGAGCTTTGTTTTAATCTATATAAAGCTTTTTGAAGGAAAATAACTTGCTTTTAAGCGGGTTTATAGCTATATTTCTTAAGTAATCTAGCTATTTTAGGCGTGGCTTTGGCAAATTTAGTAAATCCGTCTAGGATTTACATATAAATAGCTTCCTTTAGTAGACTATTTAAGAATGCCCCTATAAAATTAACTTATTTAACTTCCTAGTTATTAGAAGCTGCTAGAGCTAATAATATTTGCTAACTAGGAGGGATGCTTGTGGCAGTATAGGTCTTAAGATAATCTTGACCTTCTATCTGCATAAAGCCTTTAGCAACGAGACAGGCCTTATATTTTAGGGGATTATTTTCTTTATCCCTTTTAACTTTATAGACAAGTCTGTTTTTAGAATCCTTTGGCCCTTAGGAACTTGGTCTATCCCTATAAATTTAAAGGTTCTAGTAGTTAAAAGCTGCTTAAATTCGTTAAAAGTCACATCTATCTATTTTCAACTATCCTTGCTTTTTAATGCTTATTTCCAGGTCTTAGGGGTGTCTGAATCACTGTTATTAGTTAATTTAGCCTTTTCCTAAGCCTTAAAGCATAACTCCTTAACAAAAGAAGTTATATTAAAATCATTAACATCTATAGCGTCTAGATTAGCTAATGGATTACCTATAGGTGCCTTTTAAGGGGCTTCTATAGGGCTACGGCTATCTAGGGGACTAGATTTTCAGGCTTTGGATTATCCTAAATTTCTAGATTATCTTGTAAGGGATAACTATTACAAAGAAAGTTATTGATTCCTCCTCTAAAGGATAACTCCCTAAAGATTTAGGGATCCTTACAAAGCCTATATCCTCTATGATTTTTACAAAGCTAGTCTTAATAACTGACCTTTTAGAGGGTATATAAACAAGATAGACATTAGAACCTAGAGTAGCTAGTAACTGGCTAGGGATAGTCCTAGGGGCTAGCTTTTGCAGCTTAGATCTCTGCTCCAGAGGTATTAGAACCTCACAATAAGACCCTATAGCCCTAATTTTCGAGAAGTCAGGCTTATAGGTAGTCTTAGGCTCTAAGTCAGCTAGATATAGCTGCTTAGGGGTTAGGGGCTTAGTTATATTCGCGGTGATGTTAACTAAGTCCACTATAGCTAGAAGGATGTAAGACTAGAGATATAGGGGCAATTTAGACTACTGTAGGGTAGCTCTAAGTCAATTGAGGATAATCCTAATAGCTCGCTTAACTAGCCTATTCTGTTTGTGAATATAAGGGCAGGAGGTGCTAAAGCAAATTCCCTTAGAAGTTAGCTATTGTTAGAGGTCGTTGTTAATTTCAGTGCCTCCGTTAAAATAAAGATGCCTAGGATACGAATTATATTGATTTTTAATTCCTTAAAAAGCCCTTAATAGCATTATAAAAGGTCTGACCTTCTTTATTAGCTAATAAGAGGCACCATTTATACCGTGATTTTCGATTAATAAGGAAAAGGACTAGGGCCTTCTTATTATGAGGTATAGGTTTAATTTTTACCGTATCTCCCTCTAGAATATCTAGAACTCTAGGGGGTCCTGAATAGGTCTTTGCTAGGTCTTCTAACAGCCTTAGTTTACGTATAGGCTAAGCAGTTGAAATCCTTGTCTTTAATAGCGGAAAAATCAGGGATCCCTTTAGCTAATTTCGATGATTTCTTTAGTAAGGGAGCCCTATATAGCTGAGTTAAATGTGCTAAAGAAGGGCTAAATCTAGTAATTTCTTATAACTAGAATCTAGCTTTTTAGAGCTACTATCCCTTTGCTCCCTATTGTGCTAGGCTTCTTGAGGATCACAGGCCTTAGGGGATTCTAGACGGCCACTATGGTTATCCAACGTATTAGGATATAGACCTTCTAAATCCCCTACAACAGAAGACGCCTGACTAGGAGCTCTGGTGGGATGTAGGGCTGAATTGTCAATATTGTCGTCTTTAGAGTTGATTTCTTTAATTCGCTAATATTCTGTTAGATCCAGGGTAGGCTGCTGTGGAATTTGCACCTCTATAGGGTAGGAAAACCCTATATAAGTCGTATAGGTTAGATGTTAATGAATCCGGGAGCCTATAAAGGAGAGGTGGGTTTAATGCTTGCAAATTACAGGGGTTAGTTATCCTTTAACTTGTAAAAAGAAGCCGTGTTTAGTAGGTTCTAATAACCTATAGGGACTTTTATTAGCTAGGAAAAGCTAATATTTTAGAAGATAACCCTAGAGAGATAGTGGGTTAAACCACTAACTAGGTTTGTATCTATGCCTAGGAAATATAAGGCATCTAGCAAAGCTAAAGACCTATATTCTAGTGGATTTTTCTTTACTAGCACGTTAAATACAGCGGTACCCTTCCCTTTAGGATAGATAGGTCCTCTAGCTGTAATTATAGGGCCACATTCGCCTTTCTTTAGGGGTTTAAAATCCTTAAAGAAAGCCCTATTATTACAAATATGACAAGAGAAACCAGTATCATATAGAAGGGAATTTTTAATTATATTATTAGAGTAATTAAAAGCGGGCTTGGTAGTAGTGTTACTAGTAGTACTAGAGGTATCTGAATCAGATTTAGAATCACTACTATTATCGCTGCTAGATTCGTTAGAATCTAATTCTTTAATGTATCCTATTGCTAGGTGTTAAAATAATGCTATTTATAGCACTATTTTATAGGCCCACTAGTTGCCTAGTTGCGTTGTTGCAACGTTGGTTGTAAGGCGTTGCTTGCAGCGTTGCTTGCAGCTTTGGCTGTGACCTGCGTTCCTGCACACAACTAACCCACAGGCTTGTATGACTAAGCCGACTAGGTTACCCTATAGGGAAGCTGAAATCGACTGTAACTAGGGAACTAGTAGTTGTATAAAAGGCTGACGTATACTATTTGAATCCTTGATTTATTCTGGATTTTATGGTATATTTTATTAATAGGGTTGTTTATTAAAGTGCTTAGTTAGGCCACACGGGCGTTTAGTTTATATGGCCGTGAGTCGATTTTTACTTTTCCTATACAAATAAATTATACGGAAAATAAAAAGTAGCTCGCGAGACCCTATTAGCGACCTAGTTCTGCCAATATAGTTAGTAGGTCTATAAGGGGACTTAGTAGAATCCTCTCATTGCTCGTCAGATCGTCCGTATTGCTAGAAATTAACTACATTTAACTATCAAAGCTCTATATCTTAAAGAATCATCGTATTATAGTGAATCTAGAAGCCGCTGCGTCAGAATCTATTAGAGAGGTCTTCCTATCCCTCTAGCTAGATTCCCCTTCCATTTTTAATAGGTTATAAGCCTAGAAGGCCTATAGAATTACTACATTACTACGTTATTTTACTGCGATTACTGCTTGATTTTAGGTACTAGTTACTCTCTACTATACCTGTGGGCTCTTAGATTACGAAGGAAACCGCTAGTTAAAGCTTTTCATCCCCTAGCACCCCACATTGCAACACCAGACCCTTAGTGTTAAATTCATTTACAGCCGCACCTGCAACCACCACATTGCAACCGTAACTATCTAGTTACAACCACAACCTCTTTTTAGTGATTCTATTTACTATTGCAACTGTTATATTTGATATTATCTACAATAGTAGATACGCTGCATCCTTTAAATCATCGGACATCTAGTATATCTATACTAGGCTTTTTAACCTATTACACTACGTTGCACGCACTATACATTACGTTACGTTACGTTATGGCTTTTGTAATACTTATTATCCATAATCCTATCTTTAGTGTTAAGAAAATTTTCGCAGAGGATTTTCTCTAGCTTTCTGCCTGCGCATACCGCAGACCCACTTTTTAACCTCTTAGGCTATCCTTTCAAACAGCCCTGCCACGCATTTTACGTGCGCAAGCAGATTGCATTATAACCAATTTCTAGCGCGCATTATTTGCAACAGGAACAAATTTGGAGATTTTGCACAGGAATTTTTAAAGATAGCACCACCTAATTATAAGGGTAAGGGCCCTGCTATAAGCCCTTCTAGCCCCCTAAGGGACTCTAATAGGATAGATATAGAAGGTTAACTAGCTGTTTAGGCTAGCACTTTACAATTACAAAGCCAAATTAAACAATAAGGCAAGACTTTAACAGATTTTATTAAACATAGCGAGTCAAAACGGCTAAAAACCGAGGCTAGCATTAATAATCTATTAGATAAATTAACGCAAACCATAACTGCTATTTAAGGTCTTTAGGATTTTACTAGACTAAGGGAAGAAAATACTAAGGTCCTAGTAAAAGACCTACCTGCTACTATTTCTACGAGTTTACCTTCTAGTAACTTACAAGCTACCTTTAACACAAGTGCTATTAAGGAGCTAAATAAGAAGGTTCACTCTATTCTAGAGGAGCTAAGCTAAAAGGCCCTGAAAATTATGACTAGTGGAAGCAAGCCTAAGCATTTAATTTAAAGCCCTAGGATTACCTAAATTTATAGATAATCCAAGCCTAGCAGGCCATCTAGCTAACTGTGATTAAGCTATTCTTTTAATAATATTAAGAGATAGCTGTTAATCTAGACCTTAAGCAGCTATATATTAGTAAAAATCCCTAAAGAAGCCTATAAAGTCCTTATTAGGCATTATTCGCAGAGTGCTAAAATCCAGCGAGGTACGCTATACGCTAGCTACTACTCCCTAAATTTTTCAAATTATAAGGGATCTTTAGGGGCTTTTAATACTAATTTTAATAATTTACTAGCTAGACTACAACTCTGTAGTGTAGAGATCGCACCTATTAATTAAGTAAATCATTATATTAATGCATTAAAGCAGACCTTCCCTAGTTAGGCTAAGAGATAAAGATTTACTATCAGAGCTTCTAGGGCATAGGGACTGCCTGTAAATACCTTGAATTTACAGTTCCTTATGGCAGATTTATTAGAAGAATAGAGGATAAAACCTCCCCTATAGCTAAAGCTCTTAGTTATAAGGCTTCTAATAATAAGGGAAATTCTAAGGACTAGGAGAAGAAATCCTCTAATCCTAACACTAAGAAGGACTTTACAAATGCCACTAAAGAGCAGGATAAGAAGGATTTAAACCCTTCTAAAGCCTCTAAGAAGAAAAAGCAGAAGAAGAAGAGTAATAATAGGGAAAAGGATAAAGGAAAAGAAGCTGCTTTTACATTAGGCTATAGCCTAGCCATAGGATACGTTAAAGAACTAGATTCTAGCGAGTCTAGTAGCGAGGATAGTAGTGATTCTAAATCTAATTCGGATACTTCTAGTACCACTACTACTAGTAACACTACTACTAAGCCTACTTTTAGCTACTCTAATAATATGGTTAAAAACTCCCTTTTATATAATATAGGTTCTTCTTGTCACATTTGTAATAATAGGGCTTTCTTTAGGGACTTTAAGCCTCTTAAGAAAGGTCAAACCAGCCCTATAATTATAGCAGGAGGACCTATCTATCCTAAAGGAAGAGGCACCGCTGTTTTTAACGTTCTGGTTAAGAAAAATCCACTAGAATATAGGCCTTTAGCTCTGCTAGATGCCTTATATTTCCTAGGCATAGATACTAACCTAGTTAGCAGGTTATCCCACTATCTAAAGGGAGGTTATCTAGCTAAAGACCAGCTTTTCCTAGCCAATAAAAGCCCCTGTAAGTTATTAGAACCTGCTAAACACGGCTTCTTTTTGCAGATTAAGGGCAAGCCACTCCTAAGATTTGCAAGCATTTAACCCACCTCTCCTTTATAGGCTCTCAATTTTGCAACTAACAAAGAGCCTATAAGACCGAATTAGGTTTTCCTACCCTATAGAGGTTTAAATTCCGCAGCCAGCATTTAATCCTAAGGAATATTAACGAATCGAAGAATTAGACTCTGAAGAAGACGAAGATTTAGCCCTATATCCCACCGAAGCTCCTCCTAGTTAAGCACCTTCTATAGGGGTTTAGAAGGTCTATACCCTAATAACTTAGGTGATAATAGTGGCCGTCTATTGCCCCCAGAGGCCTGTGATTCTTAAGAGGCCTAGTAACAGAGGGAGCTAAGGGATAATAGCCTTGAAAAGCTAGATTCTAGTTACAAGAAGTTACTAGATTTAGCCCTTCTTTAGCACATTCGATTAGGCCACATTAGCCTCCCTTTACTAAAGAAGTCTTTGAAATTAGCTAAAGGGATCCCTGATTTTTCCGCAATTAAAGAAAAGGATTTTAACTGCATAGCCTGTATATAATTAAAGACTGTTAGAAGACCTACTAAAAGACCTATTTAAGACCCCCTAGAGTTTTAGACATTCTAGAGGGAGATATGGTTAAAATCAAACCTATACCGCATAATAAGAAGGCCCTAGTCCTTATCCTTATTAATCGAAAATCCCAGTATAAATGGTGTTTTCTATTAGCTAATAAAGAAGGTCAGACCCTTTATATAGCTATTAAGGGCTTCTTTAAGGCCCTAAAAACCGATATAACGCGTATCCTAGGCACCTTCACTTTGACGGAGGCACTGAGATTAATAACGAACTTTAGTTATGGTTATCTTCTAAAGGAATTTGTTTTAGCACCTCTTGCCCTTATATTTACGAACAGAATAGGCTAGTTAAGAGGGCTATTAGGGTTATCCTAGACTGGCTTAGGGCTACACTTCAGTGGTCTAAGCTGCCCTTATATCTATGGTCTTATATCCTTCTAGCTATAGTAGACTTAGTTAACATCACCGCGAATACAACTAAGCCCCTAACCCTAAGCAGCTATATCTAGCTGACTTAGAGCCTAAGACCTCTTATAAGCCTGATTTTTCGAAAATTAGGGCTATAGGGTCTTATTGTGAGGTTCTAATACCTCTGGAGCAGAGATTAAAGCTTTAGAAGCTAGCCCCTAGGACTATCCTAGCCAGCTACTTGCTACTCTAGGTTCTAGCGTTTATCTTGTTTATATACCCTCTAAAGGTTAGTTGTTAAGACTAGCTTTATTAAAATTATAGAGGATATAAGCTCTGTAGGGTCCCCTAAGCCTTTAGGGAGCTATCCTTTAGAGGGAGAAGCCGATATCTCACGAGATAATCTAGAGGTTTAGGATAGCTATCCAAAGCCTCTAGCGCCCGTAGCGCTAGTAATGCCTCTAGCACTACCCTAGAAAGCCTAAGCTCTAGCGCCCCTAATAAGGGTGCTATTTGTTAAAATAATGCTATTTTTAGCACTATTTTATAGGCCCACTAGTTGCCTGGTTGCGTTGTTGCAACGTTGGTTACGAGGCGTTGCTTGCAGCGTTGCTTGCAGCTTTGGCTGTGACCTGCGTTCTTGCACACAACTAACCCACAGGCTTGTATGACTAAGCCGACTAGGTTACCCTATAGGGAAGCTGAAATCGACTGTAACTAGGGAACTAGTAGTTGTATAAAAGGCTGACGTATACTATTCGAATCCTTGATTTATTCTGGATTTTATGGTATATTTTATAAATAGGGTTATTTATTAAAGTGCTTAGTTAGGCCACACGGGCGTCTAGTTTGTATGGCCGTGAGTCGATTTTTACTTTTCCCATACAAATGAATTATGCGGAAAATAAAAAGTAGCTCGCGAGACCCTATTGGCGACCTGGTTCTGCCGATATGGTCAGTAGGTCTATGAGGGGACTCAGTAGAATCCTCTCATTGCTCGCAGACCGTCCGTTAGCTAGAAATCAACTATATTCAACTATCTTAGCTCTCAAAGTGAATTATCTATCGTGGTTTAGTTATCTATTGGTCGCAGCGCCCTCTATTGCGCTAGCTATCTAGGAATTACTAGGGAGGTCTTCCTATCCCTCTAGTACATTCCCTTCCCATTTTCAATAGGTTATAAGCCCGGAAGGCCTATAGATTAACTTTATTACACTGCATTATTCACTGCGATTGCTAGATTTTTGGCTATTAGTTGTGGTTTTACTACACTGTGGGCTCTTAAGATTACGAAGGAAAACCGCTAGAATTTGAAGCTTTTCATCGCCTAGCACCCCGCATCGCAACACTAGACCTTTGGTGTTGAAATTCACTCGCCGCACCTGCAATATAATTTATTGCAACCATCACCTGTGATTTTATTCACAACCGCGACCGTCATTGATATTATTTACGCTGTAGATACGCTGCACTTCCCTCAAAATCACTTCGGACTTTTAGTATATCCTATACTAAGCTTTTTGACCTATTATATTACGCTGCACTGCATTGCGCTGCGCTACGTTCTATAATACCTATTATTCCTATCTGTGGCTCTTGGTGTTGTGAAAATTTTCTCCTGAGAATTTTCACCGGCCCGTTTTTGCCCGCGCATACCTTTGACCCACTTTTCTAGCCGGAGGGGCTCCTTTCAAACAGCCCCGCCACGCATTTTACGTGCGCAAGCAGATTGCATTACAACCAATTTTCTAGCACACGTTATTTGCAACAGGAAGAAAGTCAGAGATTATACACAGGGGTTTTTGAAGATGGCGCCACCTAATTTCAAGGGAAAGGGACCTGGGGCAGGACCTTCCAATCCTAACCCTAACCCTAACCCTAGTAACCCTGGGGACCCAAGTCGGATGGATATAGAAGGTTAACCTATGGCTGCCCAAGCCAGCCCTTTGCAACTAGAAATGCAGAGGCAAATTGAGCAACAAGGCAAGACCTTAACTGAATTTATTTAGCATAGTGAGGATAATCGTATTAAAAACGAGGCTAGCATTAATGATCTTTTAAGTAAATTAACGCAAACCATGTCTGCTATACAAGGTCTTCAGACCTTTTCTAGGCCTAAGGAAGAAAATACTGAGGTACCTAGAGAAGATCTGGCTGCTAGATCTTCACCTGCGCCTGTACTATCCTCTACTAGTAACCTTCAAGCTGCTTTCAATGGAAGCGCTATAAAGGAACTAAATAAGAAAGTACACTCTATTCCTGAGGGAGCTAAGCTAAAAGGCCCTAAAAACTATGATCAGTGGAAGCAAGCCCTGAACATACAATTTAGAGCCCTAGGATTACCTGAATTCTTAGATAATCCAAGCATAGCTAGTTAGCTAGCTGACCCTGACCAGGCTATTCTTTTGATGATATTAAGAGATAGCTGTCAGTCAGGGCCACAAGCAGCTATCTGCTGGCAGACGTCCCCGAAGAAGCCTATAAAGTCCTTATTAGGCAGTATTCGCAGAGTGCTGAAATCTAGCGTGGTACGCTATACTCTAGCTACCATTCCTAAATTTTTCAAATTATAAGGGATTTTTAGAGGCTTTTAATGCTGATTTTAATAATTTACTAGCTAGACTGCAACTTTGCAGTGTAGTGATCGCACCAATTGATCAAGTAAATCATTATATTAATGCATTAAAGCAGACCTTTCCTAGTTGGGCTGAGAGACAAAGATTCACTATCAGAGCTTCTAGGGCACAAGGACTGCCTGTAAATACCTTGAATTTACAGTTCCTCATGGCGGACTTATTAGAAGAGCAAAGAGATAAATCTTCCCCTATAGCTAAGGCTCTTAGCTATAAGGCTTCTAATAATAAGGGAAATTCTAAGGACCAGGAAAAGAACACATCTAATCCTACCCCTAAGAAGGACCTAACGCTAAGAAAGAGCAGGATAAGAAGGATTTAAACCCTTCTAAGGCCTCTAGGAAGAAGCAGAAGAAGAAGAGTGGCACTGGGGCTAATGAGAAAGGAAAGGAAGCCGCGTTTGCTTTAGGCTACAGCCTAGTAACAGGATACGTTGAAGAATTAGATTCTAACGAATCTAGCAGCGATGATAGTAGTGATTCTGAATCTGATTCGGATACCTCTAGTGTTACTACCACTAGTAACACTACTACTAAGCCCGCTTTTAATTACTCTAATAATGTAATTAAAAATTCCCTTCTGTATGATACTAGTTCCTCTTGTCACATTTGTAATAATAGGGCTTTCTTCAGGGATTTCAAACCCCTAAAGAAAGGCGAATGCGGCCCTATAATTACAGCTGGAGGACCTATCTATCCTAAAGGGAAGGGTACCGCTGTATTTAACGTGCTGGTAAAGAAAAATCCACCAGAATATAGGTCTTTAGCTTTGCTAGATGCCCTATATTTCCTAGGTATAGATACGAACCTAGTTAGTGGTTTAACCCACTATCTCTCCGGGGTTATCTACTGAAAGATCAGCTTTTCCTAGCTAATAAAAGTCCCTGTGGGTTATTAGAACCTACTAAACACGGCTTCTTTTGCAAGTTAAAGGACAACTAACCCCTGTAATTTGCAAGCATCAAACCCACCTCTCCTTTATGGGCTCCCGGATTCATCAACATCTAACCCATACGACTTATATGGGGTTTTCCTACCCTATAGAGGTGCGAATTCCACAGCAGCCTACCCTGGATCCAACGGAATATCAGCGAATTGAAGAAATCGACTCTGAAGACGACAATATTAACAATTCAGCCCTACATCCCACCGGAGCTCCTAGTCAGGCATCTTCTGTTGTAGGGGATTTAGAAGGTCCATATCCTAATGCGTTGGATGACGATAGTGGCCGTCTAGAATCCCCTGAGGCCTGTGATCCTCAAGAAGCCTGGCACGATAGGGAGCAAAGGGATAGTAGCTCTGAAAAGCTAGATTCTAGTTACAAGAAATTACTAGATTTAGCCCTTCTTTGGCACATTCAACTCGGCCACATAGGGCTCCCCTTGCTAAAGAAATCATCGAAATTAGCTAAAGGGATCCTGATTTTCCGCCATCAAAGACAAGGATTTCAACTGCTTAGCCTATACGCAAACTAAGGCTGTTAGAAGACCCAGCAAAAGACCTATTCAGGACCCCCTAGAGTTCTAGATATTCTAGAGGGAGATACGGTAAAAATTGAACCTATACCTCATAATAAGAAGGCCCTAGTCCTTTTCCTTATTGATCGAAAATCACGGTATAAATGGTGCCTCTCATTAGCTAATAAAGAAGGTCAGACCCTTTATAATGCTATTAAGGGCTTTTTAAGGAATTAAAAATTAATATAATTCGTATCCTAGGCATCTTCATTTTGACGGAGGCACTGAAATCAACAACGACCTCCAACAATGGCTGACTTCTAAGGGAATTTGCTTTAGCACCTCCTGCCCTTATATTCACGAACAGAATGGGCTAGTTGAGCGAGCTATTAGGGTTATCCTCGATTGACTTAGAGCTACCCTACAGTGGTCCAAATTGCCCCTGTATCTCTGGTCTTACATCCTTCCAGCCATAGTGGACTTAGTTAACATCACCGCGAATACGACTAAGCCCCTAACCCCTAAGCAGCTATATCTAGCTGACTTAGAGCCTAAGACCACCTATAAGCCTGACTTCTCGAAAATTAGGGCTATAGGGTCTTATTGTGAGGTTCTAATACCTCCAGAGCAGAGATCTAAGCTGCAAAAGCTAGCCCCTAGGACCATCCCTGGCCGGTTACTAGCTACTCTAGGTTCTAACGTCTATCTTGTTTATATACCCTCTAAAAGGTCAGTCGTTAAGACTAGCTTTGTAAAAATAATAGAGGATATAGGCTCTGTAAGGATCCCTAAATCTTCAGGAGTTATCCTTCAGAGGGAGGAATCGATGACTTTCTTCGTGATAGTTATCCCTCGCAAGATAATCTAGAAATTCAGGATAATCCAAAGCCTGAAAATCTAGTCCCCTAGAGAGCAGCCCTATAGAAGCCCCTCAAAAGGCACCTATAGGTAATCCATTAGCTGATTCAGATGCTATGGATGTTGACGATTTCAATATAACTTCTTTTGTTAAGGAGTTATGCTTTAAGGCTCAGGAAAAGGCTAAATCAACTAACAACAGTGATTCGGATACCCCAAGACCTGGAAACAAGCATTAAAAAGCAAGGATAGTCGAAAATGGATAGATGCGACTTTTAATGAATTTAAGCAGCTTTTAACTGCTGGAACCTTCAAATTTATAGGGATAGACCAAGTTCCTAAGGGCCGAAGGATCCTAAAAACAGACTTGTCTACAAAGTCAAAAGGGATAAAGAAAATAATCCCCTAAAATACAAGGCCCGCCTCGTTGCTAAAGGCTTTATGCAGATAGAAGGTCAAGATTATCTCGAGACCTATGCTGCCACAAGCATCCCTCCTAGTTGGCGAATATTATTAGCTCTAGCAGCTTCTAATGACTGGGAAGTCGAACAAGTCGATTTTGTAGGGGCATTCTTAAATAGTCTACTAAAGGAAGCTATTTATATGCAAATCCCAGACGGATTTACCGAATTTGCCGAAGCCACGCCTGAAATAGCTAAATTACTTAAGAAATATGGCTATAAACCCGCTCAAAAGCAAGTTATTTTCCTTCAAAAAGCTTTATATGGATTAAAACAAAGCTCTAGAGAGTGGCAGCAGGCCCTAAAAGACCTTCTTCGCAAGCACGGATTTCACCCCTTAATTTCAGACCCAGCCGTTTTTATAACCCAACTACATCCACATATATAGCGACTTATGTGGATGACTGCCTTCTAATAGGACCCGACCTCAAATATATCAATAGATTGAAGAAGCTTTTGCATAAAGCTTACCCTATAGAAGACCGTGGACCAGCCGAATTTTTCCTAGGCGTTCAAATCACTAGAAATCGAAAGAAAGGGACCCTAACTATTCATCAGTCCCAGTACATTTCTGAAGCCCTAGAAAGGTTCGACCTGAAAGATGCTAAGCCCGTTCAAATTCCTCTTCAACCCGGAATTATTAAACAAGCAGCAACCTACCTAACAAAATCTCTCTCACCCCCGATCATAAGCTATATCAGTGCATTATAGGGACTATTATGTACTTAATGCTTCTAACAAGACCTGATATTGCTTTTCCGGTCCAGTGGCTTTCTACAGCGCTATCTAAGCCGTTTATAGAGCACTTAAATGCTGCTAAACACCTGCTTAGGTACCTATCTGGCACTATGGGTTATTCTATAACCTATAGAAGGTCTAGATCTGTTACAAACTCTAAAGCCTCTACGACCCTTATTGGATTCTGCGATAGCGACTACGCTGGTGATAGGATCTCTTCAAAATCAACCTATGCTTATTTATTTAAGCTAGCCGAAGGACCTATTAGCTGGAAATCGAAGAAAGCAACTACAATAGCTTTGTCCACATTAGAAGCTGAATCTGACGCTTTATGTGAGGCTATTAGGGAGCTAGAATGGTTAAATGGCCTATTTACGGAAATTAAACTGCCTCTAGCCCCTCCAGTCCCGATTTTTAGCGATAACCAAGGTGCTATTACGACTGCCAATAACCCTGCTCTTCATAGCAGAACAAAGCATACCCTGCTAAAATTCAACTATACCAGAGAAAAGGTACAGAAGGGTATAGCTAAGGTCATCTACATTAACACTAAAGAGATGCCTGCAGATGGCTTAACTAAGCCTCTGCCCTATGATAAATTTCAACAATTTATTAAATTACTAGGTCTTACGAAGTCCTAGCTAGCTTTATAAAATCAACAAAAAGTCGAAAAATAATAAATCAACAAAATATTGGAATTCTAGTTGAAAAGTTATTGGATTTATAGTTAAAAGTTATTGATTTGTTGGAATTTATAGTTGACTTAGATATCTATTAAAGAGCTAAGTCATTAGGCATTGAATTAGTTATGTCACACTTTTCTAGAGGGAGTGTTAAAATAATGCTATTTTTAGCACTATTTTATAGGCCCACTAGTTGCCTGGTTGCGTTGTTACAACGTTGGTTACGAGGCGTTGCTTGCAGCGTTGCTTGCAGCTTTGGCTGTGACCTGCGTTCTTGCACACAACTAACCCACAGGCTTGTATGACTAAGCCGACTAGGTTACCCTATAGGGAAGCTGAAATCGACTGTAACTAGGGAACTAGTAGTTGTATAAAAGGCTGACGTATACTATTCGAATCCTTGATTTATTCTGGATTTTATAGTATATTTTATAAATAGGGTTATTTATTAAAGTGCTTAGTTAGGCCACACGGGCGTCTAGTTTGTATGGCCGTGAGTCGATTTTACTTTTCCCATACAAATGAATTATGCGGAAAATAAAAAGTAGCTCGCGAGACCCTATTGGCGACCTAGTTCTGCCGATATGGTCGGTAGGTCTATGAGGGGACTCAGTAGAATCCTCTCATTGCTCGCAGACCGTCCGTTAGCTAGAAATCAACTATATTCAACTATCTTAGCTCTCAAAGTGAATTATCTATCGTGGTTTAGTTATCTATTGGTCGCAGCGCCCTCTATTGCGCTAGCTATCTAGGAATTACTAGGGAGGTCTTCCTATCCCTCCAGTACATTCCCCTTCCCATTTTCAATACTATTAAAAAACCGTTTTCAGATTCGGATTCTTTAACTAATCCTAATTCTATGGATATTAATGATTTCAATATATCTTCTTTTGTTAAGGAGATATGCTTTAAGGCATAAGAAAAGGCTAAATCGTCGTCTTCTAATAACGATTCTAACACCCCTAAGACATAGAAACAAGCTTTGAACAGCAAGGATAGTCAGAAATGGATAAATGCAACTTTTAACGAATTTAAGCAGCTTCTAGCTGCTAGAACCTTTAAATTTATAGGGATAGACCAAATTCCTAAGGGCTAGAGGGTTCTAAAGAATAGGCTTGTTTATAAGCTTAAAAGGATAAAGAAAATAATCCTTTAAAACACAAGGCCTAACTCATTGCTAAAGGCTTTATGTAAATAGAAGGTTAAGATTACATTAAAACCTATGCTACAACTAGCATTCCCCTAGTTAGCGGATATTACTAGCCCTAGCGGCTTGTAATGACTAGGAAGTTAAACAGGTCGATTTTATAGGGGCCTTTCTAAATAGCTCGCTAAAAGAAGCTATTTATATGCAAATCCCTAATAGATTCGCTGATTTTGCCGAAGCTACTACGCCTAAAATAACTAAACTACTCAAAAATATGGTTATAAACCCTCTTAAAAGCAAGTTATTTTCCTATAAAAGGCTTTATATAGATTAAAACAAAGCTCTAGAGAGTGGCAGCAGGCTTTAAAGGACTTTCTTTGGAAATTAGGCTTCTACCCCTAATATCTGACCTAGCCGTCTTCTTTAACCTAACTACATCTACATATATAGCGACATATGTGGATGACTGTCTTCTTATAGGTCTGGATCTAGCTTATATTAATAGGCTAAAGAAGCTATTACATAAAGCTTATCCTATAGAAGATTGTGGGCTAGCTGAATTTTTCCTAGGCGTTTAAATCACTAGAAATCGAAAGAAAGGGACCTTAACTATCCACTAGTTCTAGTATATTTCTAAAGCCTTAGAAAGATTTAATATAAAAGATGCTAGGCCTATTAAAATTCCACTCTAACCTAGAATTATAAAATAGGCAGCTAATCACTTAACTAAGCCTCTTTCCCCCTGATTACAAGCTATATTAGAGTATTATAGGAACTATTATATACTTAATGCTCCTTATAAGACCTGATATTGCCTTTCTGGTTCAGTGGCTTTCCACAGCACTATCTAAGCCATATATAGAGCATTTAAATGCCTCTAAACATTTGCTTAGATATCTTCTAGGCTCTATGAGTTATTCTATAACTTATAGAAGGTCTAAATCTACTACTAAAGCCTCTGCAACCCTTATTAGCTTTTGTGATAGCGACTTTGCGGGTAATAAGTCCTTAAAATCAACCTATGCTTATCTCTATAAGCTAGCTAAAGGACCTATTAGCTAGAAATCAAAGAAAGCAACCACAATAGCTTTATCTACATTAGAGGCTAAATTAGATACTCTATATGAAGCTATTAGGGAGCTAGAGTGGCTTTACGGTCTCTTCAATGAGATAAAGCTGCCTATAGCACCTCTAGTTCTGATTTTTAGTGATAACTAAGGCGCTATTACTACCGCTAATAACCCTACTCTTTATAGTAGAACAAAGCATACCCTGCTAAAATTTAACTATACTAGAGAAAAGGTATAGAAGGGTATAGCTAAGGTTATTTACATTAATACTAAGGAGATGCCTGCAGATGGTTTAACTAAGCCCCTGCCTAATAATAAATTTTAACAATTTATCTAACTATTAGGCCTTGCGAATACAAAGGCCTAGCTTTAAAAAGAAAATCAACTAAAAAGTCGAAAAATCAAAATCAACAAAAACACTGGAATTCCGTTGAAAAGTTATTAATTTAAGTTTAAAAGTTATTGGATTTATTATTGAATTTATGGTTAACTTAGATATCTATTAAAGAGCTAAGTTTAGGTATTGAATTAGTTACCTCATACTTTTCTAGAGGGAGTGTTAAAATAATGCTATTTATAGCACTATTTTATAGGCCTACTAGTTGCCTAGTTGCGTTGTTGTAACGTTAGTTGCAAGGCGTTGCTTGCAGCGTTGCTTGCAGCTTTGGCTGTGACCTGCGTTCCTGCACACAACTAACCCACAGGCTTGTATAACTAAGCCAACTAGGTTACCCTATAGGGAAGCTGAAATTGACTGTAACTAGGGAACTAGTAGTTGTATAAAGGCTAACGTATACTATTCGAATCCTTGATTTATTCTGGATTTTATAGTATATTTTATTAATAGGGTTGTTTATTAAAGTGCTTAGTTAGGCCACACGGGCGTCTAGTTTGTATGGCCATGAGTCGATTTTTACTTTTCCTATATAAATGAATTATGCGGAAAATAAAAAGTAGCTCGCAAGACCCTATTAGCAACCTAGTTCTGCTAATATAGTCAGTAGGTCTATGAGGGGACTCAGTAGAATCCTCTCATTGCTCGTCAGATCGTCCGTATTGCTAGAAATCAACTACATTTAACTATCAAAGCTCTATATCTTGAAGAATCGTCGTATTATAGTGAATCTAGAAGCCGCCGCGTCAGAATCTATTAGAGAGGTCTTCCTATCCCTCTAGCTAGATTCCCCTTCCATTTTCAATACTAGGCTATAGCCTAAAGTAAACGTGGCTTCCTTTCCTTTCTCTTTAGCCCTAGTGCCACTCTTCTTCTTCTGCTTCTTCCTAGAGGCCTTAGAAGGGTTTAAATCCTTCTTATCCTGCTCTTTCTTAGCGTTAGGGTCCTTCTTAGGGGTAGGATTAGATGTGTTCTTTTCCTAGTCCTTAGAATTTCCCTTATTATTAGAAGCCTTATAGCTAAGAGCCTTAGCTATAGGGGAAGATTTATCTCTTTGCTCTTCTAATAAGTCCGCCATGAGGAACTGTAAATTCAAGGTATTTATAGGCAGTCCTTGTGCCCTAGAAGCTCTAATAGTAAATCTTTGTCTCTTAGCCTAACTAGGAAAGGTCTGCTTTAATGTATTAATATAATAATTTACTTAATTAATTAGTGCGATCACTACACTGCAGAGCTGTAGTCTAGCTAGTAAATTATTAAAATCAGCATTAAAAGCCTCTAAAGATCCCTTATAATTTGAAAAATTTAGGGAATGGTAGCTAGAGTATAGCGTACTACGCTAGATTTTAGCACTCTGCAAATACTGCCTAATAAGGACTTTATAGGCTTCTTTAGGGGACGTTTACTAGCAGATAGCTGCTTGTGGCCCTAACTAATAGCTATCTCTTAATATTATTAAAAGAATAGCCTAGTTAGGGTTAGCTAGCTGACTAGCTATGCTTGGATTATCTAAGAATTTAGGTAATCCTAGGGCTTTAAATTGTATGTTTAGGGCTTGCTTTCACTAATTATAGTTTTTAGGGCCTTTTAGCTTAGCTCCCTTAGGAATAGAGTGTACTTTCTTATTTAGTTCCTTTATAGCGCTTCTATTAAAAGCAGCTTAAAGGTTACTAGTAGAAGATAGTATAGGCGTAGGTGAAGATTTAGTAGCTAGATCTTCTCTAGGTACCTTAGTATTTTCTTCCTTAGGCCTAGAAAAGGTCTGAAGACCTTGTATAGTAAACATGGTTTGCGTTAATTTACTTAAAAGATTATTAATGCTAGCCTCGTTTTTAATATAATTATCCTCACTATACTAAATAAATTCAGTTAAGGTCTTGCCTTATTGCTCAATTTGCCTTTGCATTTCTAGTTGCAAAGGGCTAGCTTAGGCAGCCATAGGTTGACCTTCTATATCCATCCGACTTGGGTCCCCAGGGTTACTAGGGTTAGGGTTAGGATTGGAAGGTCCTGCCCTAGGTCCCTTTCCCTTGAAATTAGGTGGCGCTATCTTTGACCCCTGTGTATAATCTCTGACTTTCTTCCTGTTGTAAATAACGTGTGCTAGAAAATTAGTTGTAATGCAATCTGCTTGCGCACGTAAAATGCGTGGCGGGGCTGTTTGAAAGGGAGCCCCTCTAGCTAGAAAAGTGGGTTAAAGGTATGCGCGGGCAAAAACAGGCTAGTGAAAATTCTTAGGAGAAAATTTTCATAACACTAAGAGCCACAGATAGGAATAATAGGTAATATAGAACGTATAGCGTAGCGCAACGCAGTGCAATACAATATATCGTAATATAATAGGTTAAAAAGCTTAGTATAGGATATACTAAAAAGTCTAAAGTGATTTTAAGGGAAGTGTAGCGTATTTACAGCGTAGATAATATTAATAACAGTCGCAGTTGTGAATAAAATCATAGGTAATGGTTGCAATAAATTATATTGCAGGTGCGGTTTGTAGTAAATTTTAACACTAAAGGTCTAGTGTTGCGATGCGGGGTGCTAGGCAATAAAAAGCTTCAAATTCTAGCGGTTTTCCTTCGTAATCTTAAGAGCCTATAGTGTAGTAAAACCATAACTAATAGCTAAAAATCTAGTAATCGCAGTGAATAATGCAGTGTAATAAAGTTAATCTATAGGCCTTCTAGGCTTATAACCTATTGAAAATGGGAAGGGGAATGTACTAGAGGGATAGGAAGACCTCCCTAGTAATTCCTAGATAGCTAGCGTAATAGAGGGCGCTGCGACTTATAGATAACTAAACCACGATAGATAATTCACTTTAAGAGCTAAGATAGTTAAATATAGTTGATTTCTAGCTAATGGACAGTCTGCGAGTAATGAGAGGATTCTACTAAGTCCCCTTATAGACCTACTAACCATATTGGCAGAACTAGGTTGCTAATAGGGTCTCGTAAGCTACTTTTTATTTTCCGCATAATTCATTTATATAGGAAAAGTAAAAAATCAACTTATGGCCATACAAACTAGACGCCTATATGGCCTAACTAAGCACTTTAATAAGTAACCCTTTATATACAATATACTATTAAATCCAGAAAAATTCAAGGATTTGAATAGTATACGTTAGCCTTTATATAATTTGTCAGGCGAAAACCACCACCCAAAAACAACGAATTTGACGATGACGATGATGCTGATGATGTTAATGATGTCAGCAAAATGAGCCCGATACCGATATCGAGGCCTGCGAGGTTTTCGATCCATCGCGAGGATCCAAGTCGTAAAAGGGGGAAATCTCGGGTTCTTCTTAGTTAATCGCAATAATCTAAGCAAGGTTTTCGATCCATCGCTAAGGATCCAAGCTGTGAAGGGTATCTTTTCAAATCTCAAGTTATCTTTTCGGTTTAAACAATCCAAGCCAAAGGCCACAAAGGGAGAGTTGATTTTCTATCTAAGGGAGGGAAATCTAGGATATTTTATCCTAGGGATCTAATGCAGCCGGATTGATCTATTGACCCGATAGACCGAAGGGTCTATCCTAGGGATCCAATGTGGCCAATTTTAATCCGACGAAGCCGATAGACTAGCAAGGTCTCAAGAGGTCTATGACTAGGGATCTGATACAGCTAATTTCAATCTGACAGAGCTGAAAATATAGCTGATTTCGATCCGACGAAGCCGATAGACTAGCAAGGTCTTGAGGGCCTATGACTAGGGATCCGATGTGGCCAGATTGATCTGTTCAGCCGAGAGACCGAAGGTCTCGAGACCGGTCTCAAGGGGTCTCAATCCTAGCCACATAACACCTCCCCAACTGTTTTCCCTTCCTAGCCCCTAGGAAAGGGAAAACAGTAACAAAAAAAACAAGAAAGGAATAACTGCAGATATACAATAAAAAAAAAAATTTGGTGATTTTCAGCCTCCCTTCCATCCATCAATCAAAGAGGTCATCCATCAAAGAGGTCATTCATCGAAGAGGTCGGTCAAAGGTATTGTCAGATAGTCAATTGATCCGTAATAAGGGGCCCTTTTAATCAGCAAAGGCCTCGTCAGAAGACCTTCTATCAGTCAGATTCCCTTCAATCGTCAGGGAAATCGTCAGTCAGAGAGGTCTTCAACGGTCAGAGGTCTTGTCAGATTTTCAATCGGCAAAAGCCTCGTCAGAAGACCTTCTATCAGTCAGATTTCCCTTCAATCGTCAGGGAAATCGTCAGTCAGAGAGGTCTTCAACGGTCAGAGGTCTTGTCAATCGGTCAGAGGATCATTAGTGATTAATCTAGTCCAACGGTCAGAGGGAGATATAACCGAGGGAGTGATTAATCAACTAATTAATCCATAACAGAGGGTCTTATTAACAGCAGAGACCTCTTCAGAAGACCCTCTAACGGTTAGATTCCCTTCAATCGTCAGGGAAATCGTCGGTCAGAGAGGTCTTCAACGGTCAGAGGTCTCGTCAGACAGTCCAAAGCAGAGACCTCTTCAGAAGACCCTCTAACGGTCAGATTCCCCTTCAATCGTCAGGGAAATCGTCAGTCAGAGAGGTCTTCAACGGTCAGAGGTCTCGTCAGACAGTCCAATCAATTGATCCGTGACAAAGGACCTAGTTGATGAAGGTCAGGTCAAAGGCCTAATAAAGACCTGATTTATTGAAGTCGGATTCGAGGGTCTAGATGCTTGCCTCCCCAACGGATAGCTAAGCAAAACTAGGGTATTCAATCGATTCGAGCTAGGGCAGGTCGGAAGGTCGAAAATCAGAAGAGAAGTCGAAGCCGGAAAGGAAAGTCGAAAAGGAAGGTTGAAGAGGAAGGTCGAAGAGGAAGGTCAAAAAGGAAGGTCGAAAGGAAGGTCGGCCTAGCTAACCCGGGTCGAGGGGAAAGGTCATGAAGGTCGCGATTAATTGATTCTAACTGTCTGACGATTTTGACGATAACAGACTAGTCAGATGACCTAGATCAATTAATCGGATTATCGGTTTTGATCAAGCTAACCCAGATCAAAGGGGAAAGAGGTAAGACGCTGTTGATGATTATAGTAATTATACGGGGCAACCAAAGGGGAAAACCAGAGAGGCAATGTCAGGAGAAGGAGGTCATCGAATTCAACTGCGGGAGGTCTGACAGGACCATTCCCCGTTTCTCCACCATTTTTGTCAGGCGAAAACCACCACCCAAAAACAACGAATTTGACGATGACGATGATGCTGATGATGTTGATGATGTCAGCAAAATGAGCCCGATACCGATATCGAGGCCTGCGAGGTTTTCGATCTATCGCGAGGATCCAAGTCGTAAAAGGGGAAATCTCGGGTTCTTCTTAGTTAATCGCAATAATCTAAGCAAGGTTTTCGATCTATCGCTAAGGATCCAAGCTGTGAAGGGTATCTTTTCAAATCTCAAGTTATCTTTTCGGTTTGAACAATCCAAGCCAAAGGCCACAAAGGGAGAGTTGATTTTCTATCTAAGGGAGGGAAATCTAGGATATTTTATCCTAGGGATCTAATGCAGCCGGATTAATCTATTGACCCGATAGACCGAAGGGTCTATCCTAGGGATCCAATGTGGCCAATTTTAATCCGACGAAGCCGATAGACTAGCAAGGTCTCGAGAGGTCTATGACTAGGGATCTGATACAGCTAATTTCAATCTGACAGAGCTGAAAATATAGCTGATTTCGATCCGACGAAGCCGATAGACTAGCAAGGTCTTGAGGGGCCTATGACTAGGGATCCGATGTGGCCAGATTGATCTGTTCAGCCGAGAGACCGAAGGTCTCGAGACCGGTCTCAAGGGGTCTCAATCCTAGCCACATAATAACTACTAGTTCCCTAGTTACAGTCAATTTTGGCTTCCTATAGGGTAACCTAGTTGGCTTAGTCATACATGCCGTAGCTTTGCTCAGGTGGCAACGCAAGATGCGTTGCACAACCACGCAACGTAGCGCGCAGCAACGCCGCGCAACAACGCAACTAGGCAACTAGTGGGCCTATAAAATAGTGCTAAAAATAGCATTATTTTAACAATATTAATAATAACCTAGTAAAAGGCCGTATAAGACCTTCTAAGAGTCTTATAGGCATACCTATCCTATTTATACTAAAGAAGGATAGAACACTCTAACTATATGTAAACTATTAGGGACTTAACAAAGTAATATAGAAAAATCACTACACTCTCCCCTTAATTTTAGAGATCCTAGACAAATACTAAGGGGCTAAATACTTCTTAAAGATTAATATTAAGGATATATACTATTAAATTTATATTAAAGGGGTAATAAGTAAAAGATTGCCTTCTACACGCATTATAGCCACTATAAATACCTTATTATACCTTTTAGATCACACGTTAGATGCGAAACAGACCCGGAATCGCCCGTAGATGGACACACACCTCGGCACCGCTAGCAATAGCGGCCTGGACCTCCGTCAACCACGAGTGCTTAGCTTAATGCCCTGCGGTATTTGGCTAAGAGGTAGATTAGCAACAAAATAAACCTAGACATAGCGCAAAACATTACCTTATTGCAACCATTATTACAAACCTAATAATTAAAGCAAGCGTTAGTTATAGCACCTAACTAAATATTAGCAGAACCGCTACTAGCACTTATTTAGCTTAGGGCTGCCTATACTAATAATATTATAACACTAATAGCTAGGAGTCCTTATTAATTAAGAGTAATAGGAGATACACTAAAACTACTATAGCTTACCTAACTGCCTAGAATTAGAAACAGAAAAGCCTTAAAATAGGAGTAGAAGAATAACTTACACAAAGCTCCCTATCTAAAGCTTGCCTTAACTAAGCTAAAGTTAGCTATTTCTAAGGATATTGCTTAGAAAGGCTTAGTTCCTAGGCGTGTTAGAAGCAGAAGAGTACCCCTAAGGGGTAGGACTTATAGGGGAAATAGATAATAATATAATAAAGGATAGTAAGATAAGGATTATAACGCAAACTATAATAATAGTTAGTAACCACACTAAATCCGACCTAGAATTACACTAGTAGATAAAAAGGTATAAATAAACCTAAGAGAAGATAGATAATAAGGGAAGAAAAGAGGGTAGAATCCTATAGGGAAATTGCTTCCTTTTATATATATAAGGGGGCAGAGTAATTTACTATAGTAGCGTTAAAAGTAAAGTATAAGGAAAAGTAAAAAGACATTATAAAATAGGCGTATAAGCGGAACTAATCCTTAACTAGATTAGACCTAGCCTTACCTCCTATATATAACTAGGAGTAGGTGCTTAGGGTTTATAACATATTTGGGTTAGAAGCGGACTAGACTTAGCTAAAAAGTAAGGCTATAGAAGAGTTAGTAAAAAGTAAAAAAATTATAAGGATCCTACTACACTAGAATTCACCTCCTACTAGAAAACATAAGGAGGCCTAAGACAGAGCTACCCTAGGCTTATAAGCGCTAGAAGGAGCAAATCCTTCCTCCTAAACTCGGATTTTAGGGATAAGGCTAGTAAGAGCTAGCTATAACTTTCCACAACAGGAAACTTGTTAAGTAGCACAGCCCTGCTATAAGGATAGTGCTAACCTAAATACAGAAGCAAGAGGGTTTTTCTCCTATTTATGGGTTTTCCTGTCGATTAACTAGCCGGAGTACTAGTACTAGCAAATATATAGCTAGCTAGCGTATCCAATATATATACCTTTTAGATTAACTAACGCGCTTACTACCTTTTAAAGTTATATTTATAAGGCGCTTTATAGGCTAATAAACACTATTTATATAGTGTATTTAAATAATATCCTTATCTTCTCTAAGATATAAGAAAAGCATACTATATATATTAAGGAGGTATTAGAGCGTATAAGAACTATAGAACTATATATAAAACCCTTAAAATACTTATTTTACTAGGACTTAGTTAAATTCCTAGGATTTATCCTCTTAGTTAATAGAATCTTAATAGATATAAGCTAGGTATAAACTATTTAAGATTAGAAAGAACTAATAAGCTTTAAGGATATTTAATCCTTCCTTAAATTCTATAACTTTTACTAATATTTTATTTATAAATACTCTAGGATTATAGCACTACTACACGCGCTAATAAAGGGTAGTTAAAATAGTATCTAGACTAAGAAGTTTATATTTAGAGCAAAGGAAAGGGTGGCGTTTAACTAGCTAAAAGACGCCTTCTAATAAGCCCCTTTGCTCTATTATTATAACCTAAGTTAACTAGTGCGCATTAAGATAGATGCCTTAGTCTTTCTAATAGTAGGAATCTTATCCTAGTAAGATAATAAGGGTTATTAGCACCTAGTAGCCTTTTAGTTAAAGAAGTTTATAGATATAGAGCTAAATTACAGCACGGCTAACTAAGAGCTATTTGCTATTATAGAGTTATTTAAATACTAGTAACACTATGTTAAAGGGGTGATAACCTTAGTAGAGGTTCTATTAGATTATTATAACCTATAGACCTTTATAAACTAACTAAAGCTTAATAGAAGGTAAGCTAAATAGTATATATTCCTATACTTATTTTACTCACACGAAGCTCCCTATCCAGAGCCCGCCTTAACTGAGCCGAAGTCAGCTGTTTCCGAGGATATCGCTCGGAGAGGCTCGGTTCCTAGGCGTGTTAGAAGCGGAAGAGTACCCCTAAGGGGCAGGACTCACAGGGGAAATAGACGACGACATGACGAAGGACGGCAAGACAGGGATTATAACGTAAACTACAATAATAGTTAGTAACCACACCAAATCCAACCCGGAATTGCACTAGTAGACAAAAAGGCATAAATAAACCTAAGAGAAAATAGATAATAAGGAAAGAAAAGAGGGCAGAAACCCGTAGGGGAATTGCTTCCTTTTATATATATAAGGGGGCAGAGTGATTTACTATAGTAGCTTTAAAAGTAAAGTATAAGGAAAAGTAAAAAAGATAGCATAAGGCAGGCATACACGCGGAACTAATCCTTAACTAGACTAGACCTAGCCTCACCCCCACATATAACTAAGAGTAAGTGCTTAGGGTTTATAACACATCTAGGTTAAAAGCAGACTAGACTTAGCTAAAAAGTAAGGCTATAGAAGAGTTAGCAAAAAGTAAAAAAACTATAAGGATCCTACTATAATAGAATTCACCTCCTACTAGAAAAAAGCAAGGAGGCCTAAGACAGAGCTACCCTAGGCCTGTAAGCGCACTAGAAGGAGCAAATCCTTTCTCCTAAACTTAGATTTTCGGATTTTAAGGATAAGGCTAGTAAGAGCTAGCTATAACTTTTTCACAATAGGTAACTTTTTAAGCAGCATAGCCCTAATATAGGGCTAGTGCTAACCTAAATACAAACGCAAGAGGGTTTTTCTCCCCATTTATGGGGTTTCCTTTGACTAACCAGCCGGAGTACTAGTACTAGCAATTATATAGCTAGCTAGCGTATCCAATATATATATATATACTTATTTTACTTTATAATAAGATATAGACTAGGGAAGAGTAACCTTATAAATATACTATTAAGAAGGTCTAATTATAAGGGCAAACCTATAATAAATTAGGCGCTATTACTAGAACTTTAGAGGAAGCTAGTACTTACTAAGAAAAGGGTAGTAAAGAGATACTAATATATTAAGGAAGACGTAGTAAGACGCCTTTAGGGAAGGAAAATGTCCCTATCTTAGAAGAATAATGTGGTAAGACGCCTTTAGGGAAGGAAAATATCCTAGTTATTAGAGATTAGCTTAGTAAGACGCCTTTAAGGGAGGAAAATACCCTAGCTAAAAGAGATTAATATAGTAAGATGCCTTTAGGGAAGGAAAATATCCTAGTTAAAAGAGACTAGCTTAGTAAGACGCCTTTAAGGGAGGAAAATGCCCTAGCTAAAGGTGTTATAGCCACTAAAGAACTAGTGAAAGATTGGCTAGATAAGGGTGATTTTAAAGAGGCAATAGCGTGTGTATAAGGCATTAGCACACTAGAGATTTAGGCAGCTATAGCGTTACCAAATCTATATCTAACCGAATTAAATAAGCCACTAGCTTAATTACTACAAAAGGCATAGGACTAAGACCTAGATTTATAGAGGTAAAATAGTAAGGTAAATTCCTTAGTAAGAAGTAAGGGAAAAGCTAGCCTATAGTTACGTAGCGTAAGGGGTCTCCTAATATACTAAGACTAGGTAGTTATTCCTTAAGAGCCTATCTTATAATAGGAGCTTCTATAGCTATACTATAATAATCCGCTAGTGGGTTACTTTAGTGTTAAACGCACGCTTAACCTGTTAAAGCGTTATTTTTAGTGGCTACAAATAGGAGTTATAGTATCTAACTACATTACAAGCTGTGGTATATGCTAGCGGGTGGTAGCTAGAAGGCATTGCCTATATAGAACACTTAAATTACTACTAATACTAAGGTAACCCTAGGTAAAAATCTCTATAGATTTTATTATAGGACTGCCTATAACACAGGTTAACAAGCAAGAAACCGACGTAATCCTAGTAATTATAGACTAATTCACTAAGTACTCCATTTTCCTCCTAGTGTTAACCACTATTAACGTAGCTAAATTAGTAAAACTGTTTTATAAGGAAATTAAGCTATAATTTAAAGCACTAGAGGGTATTATGTCTAATAGAGGACTAGTCTTTATAAGTTAATTCTAGTTAGAGCTATGCTACTTAATGGATAATGACAACGCAGCGATTCTTTCCGCACCGCCTTACAGGTCCGGAATCGCCTCTAAAATACAAACTAACAAGATAATTAAAATCCTCACCTTATTTTACCCCTTCCTACAATATCACATTACGACAGAGCTAGAGGTAGGTGGGAGGAGAAGACGCTAATAGTAATTAATAAAGGAAAAAGGGGCTGGCATAGAGCTACTACTACCTAAACGTAAGCAGAGGACAGTTTAACGTCTAGAGATACAATAATAACCTAAAGGCAGATTAGATTTAATTTAAATACCTAGAAGAATAAAAATACTATAAAAAGATTACTAGCCTTATCCTTAGTAATAAACTATCTAAGGTTTAGAACACTACTTAGGCTATTATAGACCTAAAAGTAAGCTAAGCCTAAGCTAAGAAAGTAAAGATAAATAATAATAGTAATATTTATACTATAAAGGAAGCTCTTAAAGAAGTTATAAAAGAAGCTATTAAGAAGGTAAATAAAAACACCGCTCCCCTTACCTAGGTAAGCATTACTATAGGGCTAATATAAAGATAATTAAACCTAAACCCCCTCTTTAAATACTAGGCTACTAGGATAAAGAGGTCCTTATTAAGGGTAACTCTATCTAGGAACCGCTCTAGACTAGAAGCGTAAAAGATATAGTTATAGTAGTAAATAAAGCTACTAGCTAAACTATAGTAGTTATAGCTAGAAGACTCCTTAGTAAAGATATAATTATTATATTTAAAGGAAATGCCTCCTAGTATAAGACTTATTGAAAATGGGAAGGGGAATGCACTAGAGGGATAGGAAAACCTCCCTAGTAATTCCTAGATAGCTAGCGCAATAGAGGGCGCTGCGACCTATAGATAACTAAACCACGATAGATAATTCACTTTGAGAGCCAAGATAGTTAAATATAGTTGATTTCTAGCTAACGGACGGTCTGCGAGTAATGAGAGGATTCTACTAAGTCCCCTCATAGACCTACTGACCATATCGGCAGAACTAGGTCGCTAATAGGGTCTTGTGAGCTACTTTTTATTTTCCGTATAATTCATTTGTATGGGAAAAGTAAAAATCGACTCATGGCCATACAAACTAGACGCCCATGTGGCCTAACTAAGCACTTTAATAAGCAACCCTTTATATACAATATACCATTAAATCCAGAAAAATTCAAGGATTTGAATAGTATACGTCAGCCTTTTATATAACTACTAGTTCCCTAGTTACAGTCAATTTTGGCTTCCCTATAGGGTAACCTAGTTAGCTTAGTCATACATGCCGTAGCTTTGCTTAGGTGGCAACGCAAGATGCGTTGCACAACCACGCAAGATGCGTTGCACAACCACGCAACGTAGTGCAGCAACGCCGTGTAACAACGCAACTAGGCAACTAGTGGGCCTATAAAATAGTGCTAAAAATAGCATTATTTTAACACTCCCTCTAGAAAAGTGTGACATAACTAATTCAATGCCTAATGACTTAGCTCTTTAATAGATATCTAAGTCAACTATAAATTCCAACAAATCAATAACTTTTAACTATAAATCCAATAACTTTTCAACTAGAATTCCAATATTTTGTTGATTTATTATTTTTCGACTTTTTGTTGATTTTATAAAGCTAGCTAGGACTTCGTAAGACCTAGTAATTTAATAAATTATTAAAATTTATTATAGGGCAGAGGCTTAGTCAAGCCATCTGCAGGCATCTCTTTAGTGTTAATGTAGATAACCTTAGCTATACCCTTCTGTACCTTTTCTCTAGTATAGTTGAATTTTAGCAGGGTATGCTTTGTTCTGCTATGAAGAGCAGGGTTATTGGCAGTCGTAATAGCACCTTAGTTGTCGCTAAAAATCGGGACTAGAGGGGCTAGAGGCAGCTTAATTTCCGTAAATAAGCTATTTAACTATTCTAGCTCCCTAATAGCCTCACACAAAGCATCAGATTCAGCTTCTAATGTGGATAAAGCTATTGTAGTTGCTTTCTTCGATTTCTAGCTAATAGGTCCTTCAGCTAGCTTAAATAAATAAGCATAGGTTAATTTTAAAGAGATCCTATTACTAGCGTAGTCGCTATCATAGAATCTAATAAGGGTCGCAGAGGCTTTAGAGTTTGTAACAGATCTAGACCTTCTATAGGTTATAGAATAACCTATAGTGCTAGATAAGTACCTAAGCAAGTGTTTAGCAGCATTTAAGTGCTCTATAAATGGCTTAGATAGCGCTGTGGAAAGCCACTAGACTGGAAAAGCAATATCAGGTCTTGTTAGAAGCATTAAGTATATAATAGTCCCTATAATGCACTAATATAGCTTATGATCGGGGGTAAGAGAGATTTTGTTAGGTGGGTTGCTGCTTGTTTAATAATTCCGGGTTAAAGAGGAATTTGAACGGGCTTAGTATCTTTCAGGTCGAACCTTTCTAGGGCTTCAGAAATGTACTAGGACTAATAAATAGTTAGGGTCCCTTTCTTTCGATTTCTAGTGATTTAAACGCCTAGGAAAAATTCGGCTAGTCCACGGTCTTCTATAGGGTAAGCTTTATATAAAAGCTTCTTCAATCTATTAATATATTTGAGGTCGGGTCCTATTAGAAGGCAGTCATCCACATAAGTCACTATATATGTGGATGTAGTTAGGTTATAAAAACGGCTAGGTCTGAAATTAAGGGGTGAAATCCGTGCTTACGAAGAAGGTCCTTTAGGGCCTGCTGCCACTCTCTAGAGCTCTGTTTTAATCTATATAAAGCTTTTTGAAGGAAAATAACTTGCTTTTAAGCGGGTTTATAGCCATATTTCTTAAGTAATCTAGCTATTTTAGGCGTGGCTTTGGCAAATTCGGTAAATCCGTCTAGGATTTGTATATAAATAGCTTCCTTTAGTAGACTATTTAAGAATGCCCCTATAAAATCAACTTATTCGACTTCCCAGTTATTAGAAGCTGCTAGAGCTAATAATATCCGCTAACTAGGAGGGATGCTTGTGGTAGCATAAGTCTTAAGATAATCCTGACCTTCTATTTACATAAAGCCTTTAGTAATAAGGCGGGCCTTGTATTTTAGGGGATTATTTTCTTTATCCCTTTTAACTTTGTAAACAAGTCTGTTTTTAGGATCCTTCGGCCCTTAGGAACTTAGTCTATCCCTATAAATTTGAAGGTTCTAGCAGTTAAAAGCTGCTTAAATTCATTAAAAGTCGCATCTATCCATTTTCGACTATCCTTGCTTTTTAATGCTTATTTCCAGGTCTTGGGGTATTCGAATCACTGTTATTAGTTGATTTAGCCTTTTGCTAAGCCTTAAAGCATAACTCCTTAACAAAAGAAGTTATATTAAAATCGTTAACATCCATAGCGTCTGGATTAGCTAATAGATTACCTATAGGTGCCTTTTGAGGGGCTTCTATAGGGCTATGGCTCTCTAGGGGACTAGATTTTTAGGCTTTAGATTATCCTAAATTTCTAGATTATCTTGCGAGGGATAACTATTACAAAGAAAGTTATTAATTCCTCCCTCTAAAGGATAACTCCCTAAAGATTTAGGGATTCTTACAGAGCCTATATTCTCTATGATTTTTACAAAGCTAGTCTTAACGACTGACCTTTTAGAGGGTATATAAATAAGATAGACGTTAGAACCTAGAGTAGCTAGTAACTGGCTAGGGATAGTCCTAGGGGCTAGCTTTTGCAGCTTAGATCTCTGCTCCGGAGGTATTAGAACCTTATAATAAGACCCTATAGCCCTAATTTTCGAGAATTCAGGCTTATAGGTGGTCTTAGGCTCTAAGTCAGCTAGATATAGCTGCTTAGGGGTTAGGGGCTTAGTCGTATTCGCGGTGATGTTAACTAAGTCCACTATGGCTAGAAGGATGTAAGACCAGAGATACAGGGGCAATTTGGACTACTGTAGGGTAGCTCTAAGTCGATTAAGGATAACCCTAATAGCTCGTATTGAAAATGGGAAGGGGAATGTACTGGAGGGATAGGAAGACCTCCCTAGTAATTCCTAGATAGCTAGCGCAATAGAGGGCGCTGCGACCTATAGATAACTAAACCACGATAGATAATTCACTTTGAGAGCCAAGATAGTTGAATATAGTTAATTTCTAGCTAACGGACGGTCTGCGAGCAATGAGAGGATTCTACTGAGTCCCCTCATAGACCTACCGACCATATCGGCAGAACTAGGTCGCCAATAGGGTCTCGTGAGCTACTTTTTATTTTCCGCATAATTCATTTGTATAGGAAAAGTAAAAATCGACTCACGGCCATACAAACTAGACGCCCATGTGGCCCAACTAAGCACTTTAATAAGCAACCCTTTATATACAATATACCATTAAATCCAGAAAAATTCAAGGATTTGAATAGTATACGTCAGCCTTTTATATAACTACTAGTTCCCTAGTTACAGTCAATTTTGGCTTCCCTATAGGGTAACCTAGTTGGCTTAGTCATACATGCCGTAGCTTTGCTTAGGTGGCAACGCAAGATGCGTTGCACAACCACGCAACGTAGCGCGCAGCAACGCCGCGCAACAACGCAACTAGGCAACTAGTGGGCCTATAAAATAGTGCTAAAAATAGCATTATTTTAACAGCTCGCTTAACTAGCCCATTCTGTTCGTAAATATAAGGGCAGGAGGTGCTAAAGCAAATTCCCTTAGAAGTCAGCCATTGCTAGAGGTCATTGTTGATTTCAGTGCCTCCGTCAAAATGAAGATGCCTAGGATACGAATTATATTGATTTTTAATTCCTTAAAAAGCCCTTAATAGCATTATAAAGGGTCTGACCTTCTTTATTAGCTAATAAGAGGCACCATTTATACCGTGATTTTCGATCAATAAGGAAAAGGACTAGGGCCTTCTTATTATAAGGTATAGGTTCAATTTTTACTATATCTCCCTCTAGAATATCTAGAACTCTAGGGGGTCCTGAATAGGTCTTTTGCTAGGTCTTCTAACAGCCTTAGTTTGCGTATAGGCTAAGCAGTTGAAATCCTTATCTTTAATGGCGGAAAAATCAGGGATCCCTTTAGCTAATTTTGATGATTTCTTTAGTAAGGGGAGCCCTATGTGGCCGAGTCAAATGTGCCAAAGAAGGGCTAAATCTAGTAATTTCTTATAACTAGAATCTAGCTTTTTAAAGCTACTATCCCTTTGCTCCCTATCGTGCTAGGCTTCTTAAGGATCACAGGCCTCAGGGGATTCTAGACGGCCACTATCGTTATCTAACGCATTAGGATATAGACCTTCTAAATCCCCTATAACAGAAGATGCCTAACTAGGAGCTCTAGTGGGATGTAGGGCTAAATTATCGATGTTATCGTCGTCTTCGGTGTCGATTTCTTTAATTCGCTAATATTCCGTTGGATCCAGGGTAGGCTGCTGTGGAATTTGCACCTCTATAGGGTAGGAAACCCTATATAAGTTGTATGGGTTAGATGTTAATGAATCCAGGAGCCCATAAAGGAGAGGTGGGTTTAATGCTTGCAAATTATAGGGGTTAGTTGTCCTTTAACTTGCAAAAAGAAGCTGTGTTTAGTAGGTTCTAATAACCCACAGGGACTTTTATTAGCTAGGAAAAGCTGATCTTTTAGAAGATAACCCCAGAGAGATAGTAGGTTAAACCACTAACTAGGTTCGTATCTATGCCTAGGAAATATAGGGCATCTAGCAAAGCTAAAGACCTATATTCTAGTGGATTTTTCTTTACCAGCACGTTAAATACAGCAGTACCCTTCCCTTTAGGATAGATAGGTCCTCTAGCTGTAATTATAGGGCCGTATTTGCCTTTCTTTAGGGGTTTGAAATCCCTGAAGAAAGCCCTATTATTACAAATGTGACAAGAGGAACTAGTATTATATAGAAGGGAATTTTTAATTACATTATTAGAGTAATTAAAAGCGGGCTTAGTAGTAGTGTTACTAGTGGTACTAGAGGTATCTGAATCAGATTCAGAATCACTACTATTATTGCTACTAGATTCGTTAGAATCTAATTCTTTAACGTATCCTGTTACTAGGCTATAGCCTAAAGCAAACGCGGCTTCCTTTCCTTTCTCTTTAGCCCTAGTGCCACTCTTCTTCTTCTGCTTCTTCCTAGAGGCCTTAGAAGGGTTTAAATCCTTCTTATCCTACTCTTTCTTAGTGTTAGGGTCTTTCTTAGGGGTAGGATTAGATGTGTTCTTTTCCTAGTCCTTAGAATTTCCCTTATTATTAGAAGCCTTATAGCTAAGAGCCTTAGCTATAGGGGAAGATTTATCTCTTTGCTCTTCTAATAAGTCCGCCATAAGGAACTGTAAATTCAAGGTATTTACAGGCAGTCCTTGTGCCCTAGAAGCTCTAATAGTAAATCTTTATCTCTTAGCCTAACTAGGAAAGGTCTGCTTTAATGCATTAATATAATGATTTACTTAATCAATTAGTGCAATCACTACACTACAAAGCTGCAGTCTAGCTAGTAAATTATTAAAATCAGCATTAAAAGCCTCTAAAGATCCCTTATAATTTGAAAAATTTAGGGAATGGTAGCTAGAGTATAGCGTACCACGCTGGATTTCAGCACTTTGCGAATACTACCTAATAAGGACTTTATAGGCTTCTTTAGGGGACGTCTGCTAGCAGATAGCTGCTTATGGCCTTGACTGATAGCTATCTCTTAATATCATCAAAAGAATAGCCTAGTTAGGGTTAGCTAGCTAACTAGCTATGCTTAGATTATCTAAGAATTCAGGTAATCCTAGGGCTCTAAATTGTATGTTTAGGGCTTGCTTCCACTGATCATAGTTTTCAGGGCCTTTTAGCTTAGCTCCCTTAGGAATAAAGTGTACTTTCTTATTTAGTTCCTTTATAGCGCTTCCATTAAAAGCAGCTTAAAGGTTACTAGTAGAGGATAGTATAGGCGTAGGTGAAGATTTAGTGGCTAACAGACCTTCTATAGGTACCTGAGTATTTTCTTCCTTAGGTCTAATAGAAGAGGTCTGAAGACCTTGCATAGCAGACATGGTTTGCGTTAATTTACTTAAAAGATTATTAATGCTAGCCTTGTTTTTAATATGATTATCCTCACTATGCTAAATAAATTTAGTTAAGGTCTTGCCTTATTACTCAATTTGCCTCTGTATTTCTAGTTGCAAAGGGCTGGCTTGGGCAGCCATAGGTTGACCTTCTATATCCATCCGACTTGGGTCCCTAGGGTCCCCAGGGTTAGGGTTAGGGTTAGGGTTAGGATTGGAAGGTCCTGCCCCAGGTCCCTTTCCCTTGAAATTAGGTGGCGCCATCTTCGACCCCTGTGTATAATCTCTGACTTTCTTCCTGTTGCAAATAACGTGTGCTAGAAAATTGGTTGTAATGCAATCTGCTTGCGCACGTAAAATGCGTGGCGGGGCTGTTTGAAAGGGAGCCCTCTAGCTAGAAAAGTGGGTTAAAGGTATACGCGGGCAAAACAGGCCAGTGAAAATTCTTAGGGAGAAAATTTTCATAACACTAAGAGCCACAGATAGGAATAATAGGTATTATAAAACGTAGCGTAGCGCAATGCAGTGCAGCGTAATATAATAGGTTAAAAAGCTTAGTATAGGATATACTAAAAGTCTAAAGTGATTTTAAGGGAAGTGCAGCGTATTTATAGCGTAGATAATATTAATAACGGTCGCGGTTGTGAATAAAATCACAGGTAATGGTTGCAATAAATTATATTGCAGGTGCGGCAAGTGAATTTCAACACCAAAGGTCTAGTGTTGCAATGCGGGGTGCTAGGCAATGAAAAGTTTTAAATTCTAGCGGTTTTCCTTCGTAATCTTAAGAGCCCACAGTGTAGTAAAACCACAACTAATAGCTAAAAATCTAGCAATCGCAGTAAATAATGCAGTGTAATAAAGTTAATCTATAGGCCTTCCAGGCTCATAACCTATTGAAAATGGGAAGGGGAATGCACTAGAGGGATAGGAAAACCTCCTAGTAATTCCTAGATAGCTAGCGCAATAGAGGGCGCTACGACCTATAGATAACTAAACCACGATAGATAATTCACTTTAAGAGCTAAGATAGTTAAATATAGTTGATTTCTAGCTAACGGACGGTCTGCGAGTAATAAGAGGATTCTACTAAGTCCCCTCATAGACCTACTAACCATATTGGCAGAACTAGGTCGCTAATAAGGTCTCGTGAGTTACTTTTTATTTTCCGCATAATTCATTTGTATAGGAAAAGTAAAAATCGACTCACAGCCATACAAACTAGACGCCCATGTGGCCTAACTAAGCACTTTAATAAGCAACCCTTTATATACAATATACCATTAAATCCAGAAAAATTCAAGGATTTGAATAGTATACGTTAGCCTTTTATATAACTACTAGTTCCCTAGTTACAGTTAATTTTGGCTTCCCTATAGGGTAACCTAGTTGGCTTAGTCATACATGCCGTAGCTTTGCTTAGGTGGCAACGCAAGATGCGTTGCACAACCACGCAAGATGCGTTGCACAACCACGCAACGTAGTGCAGCAACGCCGCGTAACAACGCAACTAGGCAACTAGTGGGCCTATAAAATAGTGCTAAAAATAGCATTATTTTAACAATAGCTATCTCCTATTAATAAGGGTTATTAAATATTTCCCCTAAGTACTTAAGGAAATATCTTAAGTTAAAGTAAACTAAGTAACCCTTTTTAAAATAAGAAGTAACTAAAGCCTATACCTTAGGTAAAAGGTTTTAGTAAATAAAGTACTATTAATCTTATATATATTACTAATAAACTCTTAGTCTATAAGTAATTTATAACTTATAAGGCCTCTTTATACTAAGAATAAGACTTTATTACTATTAAATAGTAAGCCTATAAGTAATAGCTTTTATTTAATAAGATTTTATATAAAAGCTATATTTTACCTATTAGTAAGGTCTATAATTTATTTTACTTATCTTTTAATAATTTCCTAAAGTATTACTAACTTATTAGTATTTATAATAAAGAATAGTAAATATTATAAACTAGCCTTAAGGTAACTATATATATATATATATTGGTATTGAAAATGGGAAGGGAATGTACTGGAGGGATAGGAAGACCTCCCTAGTAATTCCTAGATAGCTAGCGCAATAGAGGGCGCTGTAACCTATAGATAACTAAACCACGATAGATAATTCACTTTAAGAGCCAAGATAGTTAAATATAGTTGATTTCTAGCTAACGGACGGTTTGCGAGCAATGAGAGGATTTTACTAAGTCCCCTTATAGACCTACTGACTATATCGGCAGAACTAGGTCGCTAATAGGGTCTTGTAAGCTACTTTTTATTTTCCGCATAATTTATTTGTATAGGAAAAGTAAAAAATCGACTCACGACCATACAAACTAGACGCCTATGTGGCCTAACTAAGCACTTTAATAAGTAACCCTTTATATACAATATACTATTAAATCCAGAAAAATTCAAGGATTTGAATAGTATACGTCAGCCTTTTATATAACTACTAGTTCCCTAGTTACAGTCAATTTTGGCTTCCCTATAGGGTAACCTAGTTGGCTTAGTCATACATGCCGTAGCTTTGCTTAGGTGGCAACGCAAGATACGTTGCACAACCACGCAACGTAGTGCAGCAACGCCGCGTAACAACGCAACTAGGCAACTAGTGGGCCTATAAAATAGTGCTAAAAATAGCATTATTTTAACAATTGGATATGCTAGCTAGCTATATATTTGCTAGTACTAGTACTCCGGCTAGTTAGTTAACAGGAAAACCCATAAATAAGGAGAAAACCCTCTTGCTTCTGTGTTTAGGTTAGCACCGTCCTTGTAGTAAGGCTATGCCACTTAATAAGTTTCCTGTCATAAAAGTTATAGCTAGCTCTTACTAGCCTTATCCCTAAAATCTATAAGATCTGAGTTTAGGAGGAAGGATTTATTCCTTCTAGTGTGCTTATAGGCCTAAGGCAGCTTTATCTTAGGCCTCCTTACTTTTCTAATAGGAGGTGAATTCTAATGTGGTAGGATCCTTATAATTTTTTTACTTTTTTACTAACTCTTCTATAGCCTTACTTTTTAGCTAAGTCTAGTCTGCTTCTAACCTAGATATATTATAAACCCTAAGCACTTACTCTTAGTTATATATAAGGAGGTAAGGCTAGGTTTAATCCGGTTAAGGATTAGTTCCGCTTATATGCCTGTTTTACAATGTCTTTTTACTTTTCCTTATACTTTACTTTTAACGCTACTATAGTAAATTACTCTACCCCCTTATATATATAAAAGGAAGTAATTCCCCTATAGGATTTTACCCTCTTTTCTTTCCTTATTATCTATTTTCTCTTAGGTTTATTTATGCCTTTTTATCTACTAGTGTAATTCCAGGTTGGATTTAGTGTGGTTACTAACTATTATTATAGTTTGCGTTATAATCCTTATTATTATTATCCTTTATTATATTATTATCTATTTCCCCTATAAGTCCTATCCCTTAGGGGTACTCTTCTGCTTCTAACTTACCTAGGAACTAAGCCTCTCTAAGCGTTATCCTTAAAAGTAGCTAACTTTAGCTTAGTTAAGGCAGGCTTTAGATAGGAGCTTTATATAAGTTATTCTTCTACTCCTATTTTAAGGCTTTTTTGTTTCTAATTCTAGGTAGTTAGGTAAGCTATAGTAGTTTTAGTGTATTTTGTGTTATTCTTAATTAATAAGGACTCCTAGCTATTAGTATTACAATATTATTAGTATAAGTAACTCTAAGCTAGATTAGTATTAGTGGTAATTCTACTAATATTTAGCTAGGTACTATAACTAATGCCTACTTTAATTATTAGGTTTGTAATAATAGTTACGATAAGGTAATTGTTGGAACAAGCATGATATTAATCGCGCTTGGCAGCCGCAATTGTGGCCGGAAGAAGGTCGGCCCGCGCCTGCCCTCGCGTGCGCGCGCGACCCCACTTTCCGATCCACAGTCAGGCCCTGTGATAGGGCAGGGCTTGCACCACGTGACCTACACGCACAGCTGCCCGTTTTTCACCTCACGAGAGTGCCCTCACTTTTGACCTCTCTTTTCCCTCTTTCTTTAATAGCTTAGAATAGATAATTAACAACAATACTATTCTTAGAGCTCACATATTATAACCCTGCGTAACTAATACTGATTAGTGGTTAACTTCATAGGTAACCACTTTTAAACGCATGCAAATACCGCAGATTAGCAAGGTCTACATAGAAGAGGCTTTCTTAGAAGCAGTGTGGTTAGGCCCCTTTTGTTTTTAGTAAGAGCAACCTAATTATCACGAGATTCGTAATTATACTAAGGAAGAAGTTTATCTTAGTCCCTTTTATTCTTTAGTAAGAGTAGCTAATAATAAATAGAAGCCTAAACCTTAAAGAAAAGTTTAACTCTAGTAGCTAGGTCTGTCCTATTATTCTTCTCCTTAGTGCGTTCTATTACATAAGAAGTTAACCGCTAAGCCTTACAATCCTTTATAAAAACCTCCCTATAATAGCAGAAGTTATTGCTATCCTCCCCTACCTAAAAACACACACTTTTCCCTGTTTCTTTCCCCTCTAAAGCCTATATATTATAATAGTTAACATAAAAGAATAAACACAAGCCCTTGCAAGCTAAGAAGGCTCTTAAGTAGGAGAAGACTTTACAGAAGCTGCTAAAAGGCATTAGGGAGATAGAGCAAATATTCTCCCCTTCTATATATCCCCTAAACCTTATATAAATACATTATAGAAGAGTTATTCTATAAGGTTAAAGAGTTTAATATTAAGAAAAGTAACACACTTAAGGAACTTATAGCCTATCTCCTTACTAGAGTTATAGATTATAAAGTAAGAAAGGTGACAGGAAGAACACTGTTTATAGAGTTTACTTAGGACTTTAATTAATAGAGAGAAGAGATATTCCTTAAAACACTAATCCTAGTGGCAAAGCACCTACAGGATTATCTTATAAATAACAGGGTGTACATAATAATCAGCCGATTAACGAAGGTGCTAATTAACCTTTAAGAAGTCCTTAACCAAAATAAATTCCGTTTTTAGTCCTAAGAGGAAGTTAAAGATGCGAGAAAGAGGTACATGGAATTCTAAAGGAAACTTCAGAATAATAATAACTTCTTAAATAATCTTCTTAATAAAGGAGACATTTAAGAGTGTTGTGGATTAAAGACCTCTTATTCTCTTTATTAAAGCCCACTAAGCGTTACCCCGTTAAGGCAATTATATAACAACAGGTATAACTTCCTGTAGGAGGTACCTATTAATATATACCTCCCCTACAGCCTTAAACCTATACAGTAGCTTAATAACCATAAACTACACTCCCTCCTGCCTAACAGAGAGTAGCTTCTATTAATAATTTACTTGCACCCTCACGGCCTACAGCGAAGCAGATTGTTAATCTTATAAAGATATATATATTAGAATAGCAATACGGTGCTAATAACTATAATGTCTTTAAGTTAAAGCTACAAACCTTTAAGAGGAAGTGTAAGATATTAGATATTAAATAAGAGCAATTAGGCTACGCATTTAAGGTTATACTTAAAGGGAAAGCCCTCTAATTCTACTCAGATTACCTCTTAAAACCAGAGAACCCTTAAGACCTACTAACTCTAGTTACATAGATAAAAAGAGGTTTAAGACTAAGGATATAAGACAGAGATATCTTCTTAAGTGGCACTAAACCACACTCCGGAAGATTATTAGCGAGAACTAAGACAAATTAAAGATAGAATGCTTTAATAAACTTGTGGAAAAGCTCTCTATCTTGTAATAGGCTATACCTAATGTGGGTTAATCTAAACAAGCCCTCCAGAACTAGATTATGAACGCCTGTAACGGAATCCTAGAGTGCAGGAGCTATATCACTAACCCTCCTAATAGCCTCTAATAATTCTATGAACGGGTACAGATAACTATTCGTCTTATTACAGAAGAATCCGGTGGCTAATATTAATTCCCTGCTAATGCCAAAACCCTAGACTAATTCTAGACTAACAGGAGGTATAATAGCAAAGGCAAAGAGTTATAATACCCTCCCTAAAGGCATAAAGGAACACAGGGACCCCCTGTTTAAGGAAGTGCTATATGTGCGGCAAAGAAGGATATTAGTTAACGAAGCACTTTAAGGAGGAATAGAAGAAGGCATACTAGCGGTTTAAGAACCATTATATGGTTAACTTCTCTTTATCCTTATAAGCTTTATATAACTTATTCCTTGCATAGTATAAAGGAAGCCCTAGTCTAGACCCTCCTTCTTAACCCTCCGAAGATAATAAGGTCGCTTAATATATAGCAAGCCTTGGATTTAATAACAAAACCAAAGGGAAGGATAGATTAGTGCCTATAAGCTTCTTCACCTATAGCGCAATGCTTAATAGCCAAAGAACGGTTAAGATTCTCACTAACTAGGTGACAATGTATGGATTAAGCGGAAAGAGCCCTTTTAATGCAAGGATAGCTAACGAACCTCCTTACATGTTCCTGCTTAAAGACCGCTACTTATCCGAAGTCTTCTAAGGCATTATGCTAGATACTAGGGCAGCCTAGTATTTAATGGCAGGCCGTTTGCAATTCATCGCATTGCAACGAATAATGCCAAGGATCCAACTTGATAAAGCAAGAGCTAGGGAAGCGGTTATTAGATTTAGAGAAGGCATGCTAATTATCTTGCTTAAAACAGCTAACGTGCCCACTCCCTTTAGTAAGATCACGTTCTACGTGATACCCACAAATACCCCTTTCTTGCTATGCCTTAATGATATAGGCTAACTAAAGATTAATTTTATTACCACTAAGAATATCTTATAGCAAGGAAGTATTAAAGTCCCCTAGTATATAAATAGGGGCACGTGTGAATGCTATTAATGTAGAACGAGGCATTAATAGCATGGAATTACCTAACCAAAGTCGAATTGCGGCGATTGCATTACTAATTTAGTTATCTATTAGTTCGCTAGCTTTACAATCTCCTATGTAACTCAGGGCACAAGATTAAGATCGATGCTATTAAAGCAGTAATAAGGGTTTGCCACTAATGCTAAATAAACGCGGATAGCCCCTATTGCTTTAAGTTTACCCTTAAGGACAAATATACCTTTAACTTTAAAGTAATAGTAAATATTATATACCTTAACAGTAACTGCCTAACCCTTTATGCTATTAACGTAGCTATAGCTTTTAATATAGCAAGATTCCTTAAAGATATCTTAGCTAAATTAACATAGGAAGCTCTTAGGGTGTGCTAGATTAATACATACTAAGGGCCTCTAGATTAGATTATCACTAATGCTAGCACGAACTTCCGCGGTGAGGAGTTCCGTTAATTTGCAGCGTTAATGTTAATCTCCGTTAAGGAGGTTCCTATTAAGGCACACCATAGCATTAGAAAGGTTAAACAATATTATAAGCCGCTCTGAAGGGCCTATAATATTATCCGGCGGGAATGCCTAATAACCCCTAAGATAGTTGCCCTATAAATAGCTATAAAAGCCCTTAATAACACTGTAGGACTAAACGGCCTTATTCCTACTCTCCTTATCTTTAGTGTATACCCACGTATAACTAGCAAATCCCCTCTATTACTAGACATCTCATAACGTATTATTGCTGTGCAGAAGGCAATAAAGGAGATTAAACGCTTACACGCTATCCGGAAAGTTAATAAAGCCCTCGCTATAAGGAATAGCCTGGATACGGCAAAGACCCTTAACCTCCCACTTAGATCACTAGTCTGAGTGTGGCGCGAAGGTGATGGTTAGTAAGGCCCGTATAACCTCCTCTCTATTAATAGAGAGACCTACACACTTAATCTCCTATAAGGCCTAAAAACCTTCTAGTTAACCTCTATTAGGCCTTATTACGCAGATCCTAACAGAGAAGTCCTAATACCTTAAGAACAGCCGCCTAAGGAAGAAGGGCAAGAGGCTTAAGATAAACTAGTAGGTAAGGTCCTAGAGATCCTGCTAAAGAGAAGGCTAGGCAGACCCTGCAAGAACCCCTAGTAATCGTTAACAAGACTGACGTGTTTATATTAGCAAAGGAGGAAGCTAACCTTAACCTCGCAATCCGATTGCGCAAGGAAGGCATTATTATAACCCTAGGAGAGCCCTTTGAGCTCTCCACTAAGGCTGAAATTAATGCCTTAATTAACTAAGGCGTGTTTAAATTCACAACCTTTAACAAGAAAGAGCATAGCGGTGTAAGGATCTTTAACTCCTGCATTGTTAACGAGGTAAAAGGGAAGACAGGCTAGCTATACGAGAAATCACGGCTTGTTATCTAAGGCTTTGGCGATGAGGCAAAACAAGACATCCTAACACAAGCCCTGACAATCTAACAGGCTAGTTAACGCCTTATCCTTATGATAGCTCCCTTGCTGATAAAGAAAGACCTTGTCTTGTGGATTCGTAATATTACGCAAGCTTATGTTTAATCATAAACCCCATTAAATAGGACAATCCTTGCTAGGCTCCTAATCCAGATCCGCGACTAATACCCTAATGGAATAATTATAAGGGTAATTAAGCCTCTTTACAGCATTGCGAAGGCTAGAATGCATTAGTAGGTCACATACTATAGGCATTACAGAGAGAAGCTCTAGATGGAGACCTCTATATACAATCTATACCTACTAGTAACGAAGAAGGAAAGCATTAAGTTTGCATGCATAGGCATGCAGACTAATAACACATTAGGGCTATTAGATAAGGAGTTCTCTAAAAAGGAAGAAAAGTAACTAACCACTATAGCCTTTGTGGCAAAGCTAAAGCAATTCCTAACAGAGAATAACCCCTTACCTTTAACAAAGGTATTATTATAATAGCGGCTAATGTAGCTATCTCCCTCTGACAAAAGGGCAAAGTAGCAAGCTTAACGTAATCCCACTAACAAACGTAAAGCAGAAGTACATTAAATAACAAGCTTAGGGCGCTTATATTGCCTCAATCTACTAACTAGAAGCTTGCTACAATCTATCTATTACCGCATAACACTAGGAACTGACAATTAAGAACGTTAAAGCCCTTAACCACTAGATCTAATAGCAGATAGATAACCTAGAGAGGGGCCTAATGTTTATTCTAATTAACCTTACTAAAGCGAAGCTATACGCCTTTGTAAATAGGTCCTTTGCGAATAATTAGGACCTTACTTTGTAACTTAGCTATATTCTAATTATAGCTAATAAAGACTACAAGGATAGCGAGTTCACAATTAAAGGCAACATCATACACTTCAGCTTAACTAAGAGCAAAAGAGTCACACAAAGTGTGCTTGCCTCTAAGGTCTATAGCATGGTGGCCGGCGTTGACATAGCCTACGCAATCACAACAACCCTCGGATTAATCACAGACCGATTAAATATACCCATAACCCCGGTTGTGGTATGCACAGATTTATACTCCCTATATAAATGCCTTATCAAGCTTAGTACCACTAAGGAAAAGCGCTTAATAATTAACATTATAGCCCTATAGCAGTTATACAAACGCCGCGAACTCTATAAGATCTAGTGGATTAATAGAGCTAATAACCTGGCTAATGCCTTTACAAAGGCATTGCTAAATAAGGCACTAGAGTAGTTTATCTCTAGTAACCGGATAATAATCCGAATAGAAGGGTGGGTAACCCGCGTAGAAGAGGGTTACTACAGGTAATAGTATTAGGAATTGGCCCTAATACTATAGGGGATGTAAAAATCCCCTAAGGAAGAAGGAGGAGGAACTACGGCCCTTATTAGGCATCTTATGCCTAGAACTGCGGCCCTTATTAGGTTAGGTCACAAGAGCTACTCTGATTGTCACCCCTAACCTAGTGAGGGCCGCCGGAGACCTATTAGGGCCCCTAGTAGCTATTGCGAAGGAACTGTTACAGCCCCTATATTATATACACTAAGCACAGGGAAGCAAAGACTATAATAGTAAACGGGGCAGGGGGCGAGGATTAGCACGCGGATGTTATTTATAATGTGAGATTTAAAAGGCTACGGTTAGAGGCCCGCTTAGCCTTTAGAAGGATTATTAATAACGGAGTATTGTTTTTCCTTGCTTCCCTTCACCACACACCCGCATAAGGTTTTTATTAAGTTAATCCCTTCCACATTCATCCGCTGCCCGCTCTACCTTATCCCCTTTCTTTTCTTTTCTCTTCTGCTGTTAATATTATGCATTAATAATCGTGTTAAAAGAGAGAGTTCCTAGTGTTAGAATAAGCATGATATTAATCGCGCTTAGCAGCCGCAATTGTGGCCGGAAGAAGGTCAGCCCGCGCCTGCCCTTGCGTGCGCGCGCGACCCCACTTTCCGATCCACAGTCAGGCCCTGTAATAGGGCAGGGCTTGCACCACGTAACCCACACGCACAGCTGCCCGTTTTTCACCTCACGAGAGTGCCCTCACTTTTTGACCTCTCTTTTCCCTCTTTCTTCGATAGCTTAGAATAGATAATTAACAACGATACTATTCTCGGAGCTCACACATTACGACCCTGCGTAACCAACAGTAATGTTTTACGCTATGTCTAAGTCTATTTTACTGCTAATTTACCTCTTAGCTAAATACTATAGGGTATTAAGCTAAGCACTTATGGTTAACAGAGATCTAGGCTGCTATTACTAGTGGTGCTAAGGTATATATCTATCTATAAGGCGAATCTAGGTCTGTTTTATATCTAATATTTATCTATCTTAGGTTCCTAATAATTACTATAATTACGTAAGAAAACTCTACGCTAAAAATTAAAGTAAGAAGTAAAGCGCTTTAGTAGTAGGCCTAGATTAGTCTAGTTCTAGTTTTAGTAAGGGCTAGTATAATAAAATAGTGTTTTAGATATATTACTTAGACGCTTAAATAGCAGAAATAAACTAGCTCTAGCTACCTCCCTTCTAGTAAAGGGGTGTGCTAAGGTAATAAAGAATACTATCCTTATTTTAGAGGAGGAGTGAAGTAATAGACTAAAGTAAGTTTAGGGGCGGTATTAGGGCGTAGGGGGCTAATAATACCTAGTGTTAGTAGTTTTAATTAAGAGTTTATTTCTTTTTATAGTAATCTTATCTTATTATAATATTAGTCCTAACTCTCTTATACCTCTAAGCTACCTATTCCCTAGAGTTCTCTTTCTTTAGCGTTTAGTCTAGGCGTTTGCATATTATTTTATATTCTCTAGGGGCAGGTTAGTCTTAGTCCTATTCCGCTTAAGGCAAATGCTAGGTCTTACGCTAGCTTATAGTAGTTAAGTCTCCTAGTTTATATAACTTATTTAGTAATAGTTCTTGCTTATGTAAGATTATCTAAGGCTAGCCTTGCCTCCTATTTATCTCTAGGCTATCTTTAAGGTCTTATATAGTTATAGTTACTATAGCTTATAATAATATAGTACTAGTCTTCTTCTCTATAGCTATAGCTATATATTAGCAATATCACCCTAGGCATGCCTCTATTATAGAGGAATTTATTTAGCCTTATTTTCCCTATGTGTAGTTATACTATTATTAAAGAGATATATTTATCTAGGTTTATATAAAACTTTTAGATCTCTTTTAGGTTAGGGTATAGTAGGCAGTCCTTAGTAAGTTCTCTAGTATGCTAGCGGTGGCCTAGGTGTTCTCTATTATACTATGTTTCCTATCTCTTATTTCACTTATTATATAGGTTTGCGTCTAGCTCTTCTTCCCTTAGTTAGGTGTGTCTAACTCTTCTATAGCGTAGTACAGTCTTAACTAACTGTAAGGCGGTTTAGATTATCTCCGCTATCCTATTGTTAGCAATCCTCTCCTTAAACCTCTGTTTGACCATATTTAGGTATAGGTTAAGTGGTGGCACCGCTGTTTCTGCTTCTAGCTGTACGATGGGGGTGGCTTTAAATAAGGTAACTATAAATAAGCATTTAAAGTATAATTACTATTCTTAAAGAGAAAAGAAAAACTAGATAAGAGATTATATAGCGCTTAGCTATATATCCCCTTATACGTAGTCTATGCATATAGTATATATAGTAGCCCTAAGTCCTAAGTATATTTATATATAATATGTGTTCTTTTACACACTCTTTACACCCTTCCTACGCACTCTCCGCGTCCCTTCTAGACCTAAGAAGGACCTAAGCCTTAAGCTTAAGTCCATAATAATTACACTAGTAGAATAGAAGGTGTTAAAATAATGCTATTTTTAGCACTATTTTATAGGCCCACTAGTTGCCTAGTTGCGTTGTTGCGCGGCGTTGCTGCGCGCTACGTTGCGTGGTTGTGCAAAGCATCTTGCGTTGCCACCTAAGCAAAGCTACGGCATGTATGACTAAGCCAACTAGGTTACCCTATAGGGAAGCCAAAATTGACTGTAACTAGGGAACTAGTAGTTATATAAAAGGCTGACGTATACTATTCAAATCCTTGAATTTTTCTGGATTTAATGGTATATTGTATATAAAGGGTTGCTTATTAAAGTGCTTAGTTGGGCCACATGGGCGTCTAGTTTGTATGGCCGTGAGTCGATTTTTACTTTTCCTATACAAATGAATTATGCGGAAAATAAAAAGTAGCTCACGAGACCCTATTGGCGACCTAGTTCTGCCGATATGGTTGGTAGGTCTATGAGGGGACTCAGTAGAATCCTCTCATTGCTCGCAGACCGTCCGTTAGCTAGAAATCAACTATATTCAACTATCTTGGCTCTCAAAGTGAATTATCTATCGTGGTTTAGTTATCTATAGGTCGCAGCGCCCTCTATTGCGCTAGCTATCTAGGAATTACTAGGGAGGTCTTCCTATCCCTCCAGTACATTCCCCTTCCCATTTTCAATAGAAGGCATAAACGAACCTAAGAGAAGATTAATAATAAGGGAAGAAAAGAGAGCAGAATCCTGTAAGGGAATTGCTTTCTTTTATATATATAAGGGGGCAGAGTAAATCACTATAGTAGCTCTAAAAGTAAAGCATAAGGGAAAGTAAAAAAGACATTATAAGACAGGCGCACACGCGGAACTAACCTATAACTAGATTAGACCTAGCCTTACCTCCTTATATATAACTAAGAGTAAGTGCTTAAGGTTTATAATATATTTAGGTTAGAAGTAAACTAGACTTAGCTAAAAAGTAAGGCTATAGAAGAGTTAGTAAAAAGTAAAAAATTATAAGGATCTTACTACACTAGAATTCACCTCCTATTAGAAAATATAAGAAGGCCTAAGATAAAGCTGCCTTAGGCTTATAAATACACTAGAAGAAGCAAATTCTTCCTCCTAAACTTAGATTTTAGGGATAAGGCTAGCAAAAGCTAGCTATAACTTTCTATAATAGGTAACTTTTTAAGTAGTATAGCCCTACTATAGGGCTAGTGCTAACCTAAATACAGACATAAGAGGGTTTTTCTCCCTATTTATAGGTTTTCCCTATTAACTAACTAGTAGGAGTACTAGTACTAGCAAATTATACAGCTAGCTAGCGTAAATAATATTTATATATATATATATATTATTTAGACGCGAGAGGGTTTTTCTCCCCATTTATGGGTTTTCCTGTCGACTAACTAGCAGGAGTACTAGTACTAGCGAATTATACAGCTAGCTAGCGAAAATAATATATATATATATATATTATTTACACTAGCTAGTTCTAGTACTCCTACTAGTTAGTTAATAAGGAAAACCCTTAGTTAAGGAGAAAACCCTATTATATCTGTGTTTGGTTTGACGCTAGCCCTGTTACAGGCCTGCGCCGCTCGGTAAGTTACCTATCGTAGAAAGTTGTTGCCAGCTTGCGCTAGCCTTATCCCCTAGTGAATGTGTTAGAGCAGTCAATTAGATAGATGCTTGCGATCGCGAGCGCGAGGCGTTATCGTTTCCAAAGACATAAGAGTCCATGTTTGACGTGGACTCCCGGGACAAAACACCAGCTTAAGTTAAGTTAATGTGATGATACATTGAAAGACCCTCCCGAGCACGAGGTAAAACTGCTTAACATTGTTACAGCCTGATACCCCATTCTTTCATTTTCTTCCTGTGCAAGAAGATGGAAGAGATGGAGAGAGAGGGAACAAACACGGTCGCAGAGGAAGGGGAATTGACTGTGGTCGCGAACTATAACTCTTGCGCTAACGCAGCCAAAAATATATCGCCAACGTTACTCTAACCTCGCAGCCCCCATATTTATAACCTCAAAGCTTATTCCTATATTAGGTTATATGTATTACTGCGGTCCCTATTATTTATATGTTAATTGTTACACTAGCTAAGTAACGCTAAGTAATACCGATGTCTTTCTAAACCAGATGCATTGGCCACAACTAATGAGCAATTTTTTTATAAAATTTAATACATTGAAAGCCATTGTCTCTATATTACGCCGTTTGATTGATGGAATTCACACCTATCGCGCATCTTATGAGTCCGTGTTCGCAAGATGTGGGTCCTATGCCTACCCAAAGGTAGACACTTTAGGCTGCACCAACGGCTGGTTTCTCACCATAGCCTGCTTGCTGCTGTTGTTCTTGCTTCTCACGGATTTTCTGCTTGTCCATCTCCCATTGACCGCTAGCATCGCCAAACTCCTCCTTCATTTTTTGTTCCCTCAATTTCTTTTCCTGTTCCTCCTTCTCACGGGCAACACGCTCCTGCTCCATCTCCTACTGACAGTTAACAACACGACTGGCAAGCTGAAATGGGGTTACTTACCTCCATATGTCGAATATCATCTACACTAGGTTCATAGAGATGCCAAATTACGTAGTTCGGCAGACCGACTACCGAGTATTGCATTTGTTTCGCCATCTGCATTAATCAAGTCAAAAACGTGACCACTGAGTTGCAAGCTTGTGTACGAACCTTGCCAAATCCCTCTGTCTCTGCATGTTTTTGAAAGCTGAATGCCGGGAAGTGAACGCCAGTTCGGAAAACTTTCGCCTTGGCTAGAATGCTGACGCCGCCTACGCCGTCGATTTCCATTTCCATGTCAGGGTCGCCATAAGGGTCGCGAAGGTATGCTAAATGAGGACGCCATGTGGCATATTCGGCATATCCTTCCACAATCACAGCGTCTTCATCTAGCGTATCTGCAAGGGCTAAAGCGGTCTCCGATTCTTGCCAGGAATTTAAGTCGTATGGCTGCTCACCACCGAGCCAGTCAGGCAATGGTCGCCAAACATCTGTGGCGAGTGCATTAGTCAAACATGCAACAAATCAACGATAAAGTCATTTGACAAAATACTCACTAGGAACGATAACGTCTTTGTTGTGGCGCATCAAATCCTCAAGGATCGTAAACGGTGCGGTCTCTACGTCAACATCACGCCAATAAACCCAGGAGTGGTAGGGCCGTAATGCCGCACTTAGAAGCCAGTTTCGCGCCTGAGCCATAAGTTTTCGGCGACTAGCTTGCGCAGCAAACCCGTGTCGACTTTCGACATCTTGGTTGACCTTCTGACCAAAATCTTTCTCGATGATGGAGACTTCGCCATATGGTTGCTCAGGGTCAGGGTCTGCTTGAATTCGTTCCAGGTTGTCAGTCAGCACTTGCAAAGTTCGATCTTTAGAGTCCGAGACTAGAAAAGCGAGGTCGATCGAATGATGCGGATAGGTCAAGTTCCGCAGATGAGAAAAGAACATCGGTAGATGTGACTCTGCATCACGTAAAGGAACGCATAGTAATATGCGCTCTTCACGTTCCCAGCCCCGCGCAGTGCCTTGGACATTGCTTAGGTCATAGTATCGTACGGTTTCGAATTCGAGATCGGTGGTTGAGGATAACAATCCTAGCGATACGACGGAAAGAATTGGATGGGATGAAAACACCCAGAAACTGAAAGCAAACAGTAAAAGCGCAACAATACCGAGTCGAACAATTAGCTTTCTATGTTTTCGGTTTCCATGCACTGAAGATCGCGGCTGAAATCTATAAGCGCCAGAAATCAGAACCTCATGAACTCCATTGAAGTGAGTACGATAATGAAACTACCTGTGTGGTGAAATGTCGAAGGTTTTCCTCGCGGATATCCATTGGAGTACCTGTTTCCTTGATGCCGTGGCATCATCTTTGAGAAAACCGGGAAGACATATGACAATCAAAATCAATTGGAGCCTGGTTGCGGGAGGCCGGTCTTGTTAACCCAATGCGGCCAGCCAATGGAACAAGTGTAGTTGACTGGCAGTTGTAGCGTAGCTTGGTCTGTACAGCAATGACTAGTATTATGATGAGAGTGTGTGGCAGAGCAGGCTCGCGCTCACGAAGTATGTGCAGGGTGGAGGGGAGTTGTTAAGGAAGGAGTTGCGCGCAAGATCAGACCTGTGCTGTTTCTACATGCCTACCGGTACCTGCCACGCGCCACTTCTTTTGGTTGGAGGCACGCGATAACCAAAAGAAGTGGGGCGTGGCACGATTATTCAACATGGGACCTCTGACTTCGGTGGATCTGGTTGGCCCCATCCATATACGCGTAACAACAACAAAAAAGGCGGGGAGAAGCTAGGGCCAATTTTTGATATAATTTCCGCCCTTCCTTATTATAGAACTATTTTCTCTTTCTTATTGAGAGAGACTTGGAACAGATGGACGCCTAAATACGCATAAGCCGTTAGCTAAACCAACGCATAATCTCTTGAAATTACATATTATAACACTATAATAATCGCTTTTTAAATCCCTTTACTATCATATTATTCCCTATAGAAGCTATAATTAATACTACAATTCAACCTTCTTTAATTTTGCATCAGTGACCTAATAGGGGAAGGGGCTAATTAACGGTTAGCTTAGAAATACGCGAGTCGTTGTAAGAACCCTAGAAGATGTGCTAGAGAACCCCAATAGACCAAAAGATCCGTCAATGCTAGCTGTCATTGCTAACATTGCACCTTACATTTGCTTATAAGGCCTTGCACACACACCTAGGGCTACGGCCCTGTGGATCTGCAGCCTTACCCCGAGGGCCTCAGCCTCCCTACAGGTTGCACGCACCCTGCTGTGGCATAGCACCTGACAGTCGTGGTGTAAAGCTAGAAGTGACTTTTATCTAAGTAAAATAACATAGAAAAGAATGTATTTTTGAGTGGCATTTAATACCCTGTATATCCACCTTATGCCTCCGTAACAGCTACTAGCCTGCGGGGCACACTTGGCTGGCTAATTGCAGCTGTTAGAGGGGAACCTGCTAGCTGCATAAAGAGGGGCTTGTACCTTTGCAAAATCATACAGGGGTTATATTGTACTTAGAATATATAAGCTAGTAAGGGATTTCTTATAGCTAAATCCTATGGTTAAGTCTAGTGGTAGACGCAAGCCACACTAAGAACAAGTGGGTACAGTATAACCCTTGTATGATTTTGCACGTCTACTTACAGGGGGAATCGCGCCAATCGGCAGCTAGAACGGAAAATTAGCGTGGGATAGAAATACCTAAAATTAGCAGCAATTTACAGGGAAAACAGGTACTCACAGGAGGCTTTTAATCCCTACTACCAAGGCTAGGCTAGTCTTATTGGCTGTGCGCAACTGATAAGGGCTGCCAGCCGTGGCGCAAGTATCTCCGCAAAATTAAACAGGGGGTATAGACTGTCTATCCATCCTGATTAGGAGTAGCGACTTATGCGTGTTAAGGTGTCCGAACAGAGCGGCAAACAATATGCCTGTTTGGACAAGTATTAATAGTTTTGGAAGAATAGCTCTAGTGATGTTATCCCTTCAAAAGGGCCAGCAAATGCCTTTTCGGTCAGTGTTACCGAGTTGTTACAGTGCAGCCTTGAGCGATCCAAAGCAGAATCGTCGCCGGCCAAGGACGAACCTATGTTGAATTGCTACTTGATTGACTTAATTGGTACCTCATTTGTTACTTCATAGTGCTTTAATTAACTAAATACCTAGGCAGGTGCCCAGGCCGTTCGGAACAACTGCCCTGTAAGAAATTGACGGGCGAGTACAGAGGCAGGTCCTGGGTAGGTCGGTAGGTGCTAACTACCAGATACGTTCCTGTTGTACCACGATATGTTCCCAGCTCTGTGCTTACGAACAAGCTCGGAGACGTATTCATGTTTTCTAGACTCTGATTCCTAATGATATGTAGCTTTTGGGTTTTGATGACTGGAGAAGCATGAATTGTTTACACTCTCATCCTCACTAGAGTGCAGCTTCGTCGCAGCATTTTGAGTAGTCGCCTGTAAAATTAAGCCAAAGTTTTGAGAATCAGGTGGTCCCATGTTGAGCCCATTACTCCAGACGGATAACGCGTCTTATTTTTCAACGGATTTCTGACTTTCTAAAGTACGAACACGACAGGCATTGACACAGTGCGATATATCGTCAGAGTCAGAACAAGAATAGAAGAGGACTTCAAGTCATGTGCTGTTGATCCCATATTTCACGGGAGAACCCGTGCATTAATAGTTTGAACATAAAGGACCAGGACGGGGTCGACGGTTTCTTCGACTGCCACGGTCCGACGGGTCCGATGAGATGCGGTGGGTGTTATTGCTACAATTATATTCCGAGGCCAAAAAGCCGCCTGTCCATCTACTTCAGGTTAAAGGGAGCAGTGAGCATTCAACAGGTTCACAGTCAAAAGGTCTCGGCATCACTGGCCGCATGACCCGGTGGTCACACACCCTTTCGTGAAAGTACACATGTCATCGCTTGTTGAAGTTTACATTTTCCTGATTGCTGCCTTAGAGTCAGCAGCTTATCTCCCTCATGAACAAGTCACAACAATGTGGATACGAAGGGTTCAGTTCAGACAAGCCAGTTTACTCAGTCATCATCGCCGGGCCTACTTATCCAATTACTCAAAACGAGCCACTGGTCAAGTAGGACGCGGAAGTCAAATAAGGCGCTAAGCGCAACTCCACAACTAATCATGGCTCTCTATCGAGAGCTACAGTGAGGGAGGATGACTCGGCAATAAAGAAGTAGTTGAATGGATAGAACTTGTGTCATCATGCGTCGATTTTTAAGGGTGTGCTTTGACTTGACATGTTTCGGGGGCTGACCTTGAATTGAAGACGGTATTATCTCGAGTGTTAGAACATATGGGACTGGCTCATCGTACAGGGTTTGGGCTGTTCACTAGATTGCGTTAGCCTCCATATCCACGTAGAGAAATGCAAATGTATTGTGGAAAGCTTGTAATTTTGAATAAGGTTCAGAGATTTTGGTATGGTATTTGGGAGTCATCACAGTGATTCAGTAGCAGAACTGGATGGAAAGTTTTTTCATCATTGTAGAAATGGGGTGAAATGTAGTGAGATAAAAACCGTAGACTGAACTTACCGAATGACAAACATGTGCGGGTCAAGGGAATTCAGGTATGCTACGTATGCATGGTGTTAGCAAGCAGTCATACAAACATGCATGCCTCATGTCTCATATTATATGGGGATTGCGATCAGATGGTAGTGCATGTTTGTTCAATCGCTCAGGGTTCGCGGGAACAGTGGTGTGTGAGATCATCATTTGGTTGCGCTCCTCATAGCTTGTCAGACATTTGGGGATTGAACTTACGGGCTGCCACTGTCAAAGAAATACCATTGCAGCCATAAGGCTCTCTGTTCATAGTCGTGGCATCAGGAGAAGCTGCATGAGCCTGGAATTATCTGGAATACCTTTCCACAGGACCGCCGGTGGTGCAAACTCGGTTGGGAGTGTAAAATTAAAGTTGGTTCACTTTTCCTCTTCAGCGGTGGATATTTATGTGTTTCTTATAGTGGGCCCGGTCTCATATGAAAGCTATAGTGGAGAAAGGTGCTGTTATTACATTTTTTACCCCGCTGTTTGCATATTTGTTACTTTGGTTGCGATATGTTAGATATATGGATATCAAGAACTCTCGGGAACAGGGAAAATACGGCAGGTACAGGAGGACACAGCAAAGGACAGTCAACAATGTCCGACCGGCGACGAGTAAATGGACCAGCAGGCACGACGCAACCCCTTCCTACGATGAAAATGTATATTCCTTAAGTCGCAACAGAGATCAAGGCACAGCAAGACCCGTCTGTGAGGAAATACAATTCCATTGCTTCTGCATTTGTCGCTCGTCGTACGAATGGACTGACCATGTGTTCCTAGACTTGAAAACTGGTGTTACACCATCAGCATCTGGTTCAGCTTACTTAGAAATAGCAGAATGTCGACAATCTGGTGGCTTTGGGATGAAACTCACTTGTACTGTTCATGGTCCACGATCCCTTCCACGGTCGGCTCCTTTCTCTCCTCACATGGTTCTCTCCACTCATGTCAAGTATGCACCATTTGCGACCCAAAAGAGAAAAGGCTATTTAAGAGATGCTGGCGAACGCGATCTCAGTGTCCATTTGGACACAGCTCTGCGAGGTGCTATTATAGCAGACAGATGGCCGAAAAGCGGAGTTGATGTTGTAGTGACCGTGATTGAAGGCGACACGGATCACCAAACAACAACCAATGATGGTCTTGACGAGTGGCACACAATGTCCGTTTTAGGCGGATGCATTACTGTTGCTTCTGCCGCGATTGCTGATGCAGGCATCGACTGCGTGGACACAGTGACTGGGGAGTTGCTGCTCTTGTGATGGACAAAGGTAGCAAAGCTGAGCCCTCTGTAGTCATCGACCCTGCTTTGTCCGAACACGAGACTGTTGTGGCCGCCTGCTGCGTTGCTTACTCAGCTAGACGTGATGAGATAACGAATCTTTGGTATCGTGGGTGTTTAAAGCCTGTTGATTTGACCAAGAGGAGAGCCCTTATTGCTCGAGCAATCATGGCTAGTAAAGGGACAGACAAGGTGGTCTCATCATCACTTGTCGAATCATTGACATCCACTTGAGCATTTCCAGTCAGACTATGCACCAGCATTGCAGCAGTATCCAATGCTGCTTCAAGATAACCCGCAGAAAGACTGGGTGTCATACTGAACCAAGATATGATTGGGATACGGTTCTGGTGACTTTTACAGCTGCAAGGAGGCGCGAGCTCTTATGACGTCAGGCAGCGTCTCTTGTTGCGGGTTGGTGCCAGTCGGTTATACCTATAACTTTGTCTCGGCGGCCGGATTGTGATGGAGGCCTAGTCGGAAAGGAAAAGAAGAAAGAAAATCGGAGTTTGATGCCTCACTATGTCATGCAAATAAGGATTACAGGCATAAAGCCACAACCGTCCAGTTCGAATCTCTACTTCAACGATAAACATGGGCTACCTTGTTATTGTTAACATAGGTCTCTAGTAATGTGCTGCTTTCATCCAGCGATTTGATGTATATGGGCAACATACGCGTCAGTGTCTCCAAAGATCAAAGCATTTACCATCTATCTCGCCGATGCTATCTTTCACCACTTGCTCGGTCATTGCGATTTGTGTTGTTGGCAGTGTGCAGCATCATGTACGCCCGTAGGAGGACCTCAAGACGTTCGAAATTATATCTGGTTAATCGCCACGTACTTACCTAGCAATATAAGTACCCGGGTACCTAGGTAATTATTGCCCCATTGAGTGCGATGACAATACATCAGGAGCCCATTCGTCCATGCGAGGAGGTAGGTAGGTGTGTAACCAATTATTAACGAGGCCCCACTTGAGCAGTCACCAAGGCGTTGGCTAGCGGTGTCGATGTCGCGCCGGATAAATGTACTCCGTGCTCAGATATCACCTGGCCATGACTACCTAGGTAGGTAGCTACGCACGTCCATACTGTGCCATTATCAGCTGGTAAATCGCTATTATACGCCCAGGGAGTTTGTCAGTCCAAATTTGAACACCCTCACTGACTATTGTTCTGATCCTCAAAACTCGGCACGCCTCGGTGTGGCGTATCATCGGAGCTGAAGAACGTTCTTCGTGAAGAGTCGCGCGTCCTGACCCAACGACCTTGTGTGCACCTGCACAAGCTTTGATCGATTACGAAGTCGGTCAAACTCGTGAAGGACGCTTGATGCACCGATGCCTGCGGGCATACATGTCATTATTTGCCGACTATTACGAGCTCTCGGTCTATTCGAAGTGCCATGGACGAGCACCTATTCGCATTAAGCCCTGCCCAACAAAATTCTCAGCCCTCACTAATTTTCAAACGATCGCGGCCTCGAGTTGGCACAATATCACTGCCTGGGTGTTCAATGTCACTCGCCATGCTCCATTCATAGGGGAATTAGCATTGGCTGGACCACGAATGTTTACGAAACTTGGATTTTATTTGCCCATTTCAGATTCGATGGACTCCTACAAACACCTTGCACCGCCCTCCCGCAGAGGCTTTCCAGAAGCGGCCGAAGCAAATATTCACAATATTCTTGAACCGAGAAATGGCATGTTCGAGACGATGAATTTGGGCGCCTCAGATGGTGAAGTTGGTTTTGATAACCAGGCTGCAAGTCTTTCTCTCGAAGGGGAAGGGGACTTGGGAGTGTTTTTAGTTATGCAACGAGCAAATGGGCCATATCATGTATTGCCATGGCCATCATCCTTAATCGCACGCATATATTTGCAGCAACAAGGAGAAGATTGCGGTTTCGCTGGTACACACGACTTCTTCTTCGGCTCCTACCACTTATTCTGCTCTCACTTCAATCAATTCGTCTTCTTCGCTCCATCCAGTGCCAGTCATCGTCAAACTTTAGCGAATACCGTTGGCTGGACCGAAGCAAGTCTTCTGATCTTGCTTCTGCGCATCCAAACGCATTTCTCAACAAGCTGAGCTCTGTCTTACTCCTCGGCGCTTCAGACAGACAATCTTGCGAAGCCATCAATATGGTACCACACTTCAATGGAGGCACAGTCAACGAGCTTCATGGTTCATTATCGATATTATGGCCATTTTTCGGTGCGCTGTGTCTCAGTCACTTCATAGAGACACTCTGTTGTGCTGTATCAGGCCGTCCGTTGTCAATAGAAACCGGAATGACGTTGTTCGAACAGTCACTTGCTTTCGCAGAGGCTGATGCATCTGCTAATAATCAACTTAGGTGGGGAGGGTTCACCAGGAATCAACACAGTGACCAGCCCGAAGGAGTCTTAGGAGCATATATTTCCATTACACGATCAGCAGTCTTAAGTAGGGTTAACACTCCGCCTGAGGTTTTATTCATCGCATTTTTATCATCCATGACCCATGTTTCAAGCCATGTTTTCGGCGTTCTGGACGCCCAGTCCAAATATAGACTGGTCAATACCGGATTTTGGGGGTCTGCTTCATGGGCACAATTGTCTGGAGCGCTCTCGAGTTCGAACTCGGAAATCCTTCAACACAAAGTTTGCTAAGGTTTCCGACTGTATGTATTATCGGTTTTGTACCACATGTTCTGGTCTTATCAGGAATTATCGTGTGTTTGATGATTTATGGCTTGGCGCTCATACTATCTGCGATGGCCCCTACCACTAATTCATCTGCCTCGAATTTACGTCAAAGGCTGGCGAATGCCCATAGCAACATGCAGGCAAATGTGTCGCTAGCAGAGATCCGGATTACGCGAGACATGGACTTCTATACGGCATTGCTACGAACAGGATTTGCTGTAATGACAATGGCAAGTGAAGCCGTTTATCTGAATGAAGAGCGAAACGTCAATATTCAGCAACATACATGGTTAGAAGAAGCACGTCTTCGGGAAATGGAGGAGCTTCAGAGTCAAGCCACCGGATCAAGGTTTTCGAACGCCGAGTATGATCAAATTGGAACGATTGGACTGATTCCGGTGAAGGAAGGCACAAAGCCTGGCGTTAGTGGGTACGGTCGAGAGCGTGCTGCACAGAAAGTTCCAAGGAGTCGGAGTGACCGAGCTGCCAGATTAGGTACAGGTGCCACGGAGAGAAGTTCAAGATGGCTGACAGCCCTAGATTTCCTCCTGAACATTGCACGATTGTTCGTTCGTGCCGGTGCCTTGTCAACACTTTGGCTTTTAGGCTGGGCCCGAGTTCGTACGCAGCCTGCATGGCTCCTCCGGCTAGTACGTAGTCGGAAACTCAGAACTGAGGACAGCGCCTCAAGGGGGAAGCGGACGGAATTCTCGAGCCAACACACAACCTACTTAACAGGTGAACGCATCTTCCCTCGCATGGAAGGAATTGATGTCGAGACTGAATTCAGGCGAATAAACGCCAATCAGGATGAGGTCAGCCTGGATGCTGAGCTGTACCAATACTGGGCGTCCGGCGGCTGGTGGGGAGTCAGCGATGCGAGCGGTGACTACGTTCCAGAAGAAAGCAACGACTTGTGGGATACCACGAGTGTTCTATCTACGTCATCAGTTGGCACAGATGATGATGAAGCAAGTGAAAGACCAACCTTCGGAAACAACAGCCAGGACACCTTGGCAAGAACTTCGACGATTTCAAGTCGCGAGAGAAGTCCTACCGCTGATACAATCTGGGACACAAATCACCTGGCCAGGCTCCTGCACCCAGCAACCATTGAAGAACGTGAAGAGGCACAAGCATTATCTGCTCATTTAGAAAGTGACAAAATTATGACGCGGTCAGCTTTCCGACGCCGGGAACAGGTTCGTCGAGGTCGTATTTTACTGCACCCTGGCTTCATGAACGACAATATGAATGATGCAAAGGACCGGAACACAAGGGTAAGACTTGATGATGAAGATCGAATATTAGAGCAGATTCTTCTATCTCGACGCCGTCTATCAAGGCCGGGTTTACCTGAAGGGCAACCCGGTTCAGATTTAGGGATGGGAATTGAAGACAGCCAGAGCATGCCCTGTGTCGTTTGCCACACCTCAGTTCGAACGATCATAGTTTGGCCTTGCCGTTGCCTGAGCCTTTGCGACGACTGTCGGGTCTCACTGGCTATGAATAACTTCGATAGATGCGTCTGTTGTCGCAGGGATGTGCTAAGCTTCAGTCGTATTTTCGTGCCGTGAATAGTTCTGTGGGTTTCTATTACTGAGTGTACATATCAACAATCAATTCCCTAAAGGTGCCTATCATCATAATGGCGTGCTAATCAATTCAATTTTTCATACATCACACAGGCAGGCTTTGGGTAGGTCAATTCTGTTTACATTGCTGCCCATTCAATACTGTAGGTTCGAATCGAGTCTGGGCCATAAGTCTCGGAAGTCGTGTCTCGCCCGCCAATCAAGAAAGCCTTTTTCACAGCGGTAGCTAGCCGGCCCTCCAACAATATCCAAAATAGGAATTTGTTCATCCCAGTAATACTCGTTGGCCATGAAGTGCGCGTGGAAACGAAGAGGGTCGCCAGGGTATACGCTGTATTGTGCACCAAATCGCAAGCCAGGTGTCATATAATGTCCACGTGATTGTAAAAAGCCGCATAAGGCGTCCCGCGCGGGTGTACGGTCGAATTGTAATATGCCAGCGGATGCAAGGAATGTTGCGCTGGAAACTGGGGTTACAGCTAGATGCCCTAGATTTATGTTTTGGTTGTCATGCTGGACGCGATTAACATCAGCGCTTGCAATGTGCTCGTCACCACTTCGGCTCGAACACGAGCGAACCACGTGCTCAGAACTTCGTTCATATCGCGCGGCCCCTCTACCCTTCTGGGCCGATCTTCTAGATAATGTATAGTGGGCGGCTTGCTTGCTGCCTCGCAAAGATTTGATAAAGTGCCCGCGTGAAGCAGCACTGCTATTAGAGCGCAAGGAGGTGTTGTGGGTATCAACGCTATCCACAACATAGGCCGAGTTCCTGCGCAACAGGGCACAAACTTCCTCCGGACGCAACTCCATCGGAAGGCCCAGAAAGACATTTTGTGTTGGCTGTTGTGGGGTTGTGCCAACCAAGGTACCGTTAGTATTGTCACATCGCCTGAGACGAGCAACCGCATCAGGGTCGAAAACGAGATATCGCCCCGCTATATTGGATATTCTAACAAGTTCAAGACCCTCGGGTCCATCGGCCGCGAGAGACATTCGCCCTAGCTTAACGTTCGAGGTTAGCCATACACCTCAGTAGACTAGTGAGGCAATGTTAAGTAGGGTAGTGTTTGCAAATAAATCATAAGTCGTCTTCGTAATGTTGAGTGTCATCAAAGGGTTTCAGTGGATTGACAGATATTCATAAGTATAATCATTAGGAGATGGGATCATTCTGGAGTCAAGAAATCGTACAGTACTTACTCTGTCGTGTAAAGCTCCATGCATTGAGCACTTGGCGTGGACGAGCAATATTCTCGGTTGAAACCAGTCAACGGAGGTTGAAATAAGTCAAGTGTTGTGGGTAGTATGAAAATAGCGGGGTAGATGTCTACTATCCAGATTTATGCAACAACTCGGGACAATCCGTCCAAACAGTGATACGCTGGAGACCTGTCCCCTAAAACTCAAGATCCTGCGTTTTCGGTCGTGAAGGCGGGGCGGAGGGCTCCTCAAGGCCAACGGGGGCAAGCTGAAGGGTGTGATGAGAATGCCTTTCGAAGCACTAAGCCTGAAAGACATGTCCTCCCTTTTCCAGCATCCTTCCAGCCCACCACCCTTTTCGTGGAAGACTGGCATTGCATGTACGCGAACTAAGCCTTGCGCCTTAGTGCTTTCTTTATCAGCAGTCTCAGCAGCGCAGGCTGACTTAGGAAGCGGAACAAGCTCTACGACGCCATCAGAGAGAAGCTCAATCCATTTGCAAAGACCTTTGGTGCGTGGATAAAGTGATGTAGGTACGGTCACCAAGACGATGACACGGGTGGGAAACTGTCGCAATAGGCTTCGCAAGCAGTGCAAAAATTGAAGTACGTCTTGGGGCTTACACCCTCCCGCGGGGTACAGGGTTGGTGACAGCAGGCTCGGCACAATGACCCGATGTATGGTCGAAGAGGAGCTCTTCAACTTTGTTCGAAGGCCCAGCAAAAATCCGAGAAGATGTGTGGGGATTGGCGCTTTGATGTCTCGGGTAAAGGATAAGTCAGTAGCGAGCCACGTATACTGCGAGCATCCAACCTTTTCGAAAGATCAAAAGAGTGACAAAAGGCTGAACGGTTGCCGAATAGTTGTTGACCTATCCTAGTAAGCTTCAAAATCTTTGAATGGAAGAGGTTTCATCGTAGACTCACCATGCACAGGTGCTTGATTCCCTAAAGACTCATATCTCCATGCAATTTTCATCGTGTCCGTGTCTGACGATGTTTGGTCATTTGTCTGATCTTTTACCTCTTTGAGTCCTGGTAACTCCCGACGCCAAGTGTCTCCAAAGCCCAGGACGTGAACATCATGACCCTGAACTAAACCTTCTCCAGCAAAGTAGCGCAGTATGACTCCGCCAAAGTCTGTAGTCCCTGATTCCTCAATTAACAAGGAGCTTCCCATTGGGAGTCCTGAATGACCAGCCAAAAGTTGGTCGAACGAAGCAGTACCAGATGATGTCGTGAGTCGACCGTCCAAGGGAGATGGACGAGTGCCTGGAAGAAATTCTCGATCGGGCCGGGATGGAGGCGAAGCTCCAGAAGCGCGGATGAGTGTATTCCGCCTGCGAAACGACATGATCCCTTTGGGATTTGTGCTGGTGAAGTTGATCGTGATGCTAGGACTGCCCTGACGAGAGGGAAAGACCAGAGACCCGATAAGTAAAATGTCACAGTGACATTTGACAACCGACAAAGTCAATAAATCAGATGTCCAAATGTTTTTAGCACAAGAAAGCTCTACAAAACATTTGTACTACGAGTCATATTTGCGATCTTGATTCTCGAAAAGTAAATGATAGCTACTGTGGGTCTTTCTGGCGGTACACCTCGATTAAGAGATATGCTTATATACCATACCGCCTTTATTTTTTTATTCCATTGTCTGCGAGCACCGCCAAAATTATTCACTTAAGGGTCATACGTAAAATAGAAGAAACGGAGACGCCATTCATCAATATCGTGTCAGCTTGTACTCGTTGCCTGAGTCTCTTGAATTTTCACGACTTAATTTTTCCCGCCCTAATTGCATCCATTACCCACCAAATTGCTGAGGGTAGCCTTTGTTTCCGGTATTTATAACCATGTCCGGGGGTAGCAGCGATGCGACTCTTTTCGAGGAGAGCTTTACAGTAACAGACTACGATCAATCAAAATATGATCGGGTTGCACGAATCTCCTGCACATCAGCCGACGCGCAGACCGTCATGATTCTCGATGTCAACATTGAATTGTTCCCTTGCGCAGTGTCTGATTCTTTACATGTCGTTCTTTCTACAACCCTGTCACCAGACGGTAGCAAAGAAGATGAAAAAGGGTGGCGAGATGTTGGCAAAGGAGCCGACGCTCCGACGACGTTAGCCGATCTGTACGACTACGTTTGCTACGGCAAAATTTACAAATTTGAAGAAACTTATGACGGCAATACTATGTATGCTACTAAAGCCATTCGCACCCCTAATTTCCCCTTTGCTGTTGATCGCCTTTAGCCCTGATGTTACGAATTTGTATACTAATCAAGTATTTCCGTTTCGCAGCAACGCGTATATCTCCTTTGGCGGATTACTTATGTCCTTGCAAGGGCCAGTAAAAAGCTTACACCTCTACGAGTCGACAACGTCTACCTTCTGATTAAGAAGTAAAGCACCCGCGCAGCGTTTATAAGAACAGCTAGAAGACGGCGTCCCCACTGAGTGAATAGGGATTACGGACAGTGTCACAATTGCCGTAGTCATGTAAGAGGGCTTATATTTGAAAGCTCCGGAAAGAACGATTGTTGCCAGGAGGTTGAAGAAACCATCTCCTCTGGTCATCGCGCTATGCAAGGTTCGGAGTGTGAGGCTCAAAATACCGCTTCATCCCGACGCCAAGATGCTTGGTGTGGCCCCGGGAGGGGCAACACACGATGCATTCGTTGGCGAATTGCATCGAAATCTGGCTCGTTGTCTCTAGATATAATGCCATGACGAATGAAAAGTCCAGCATGACCATCGCACAGCTATCCTTGAACTTGCCATTGGCAAGTTCTCTCTTCACTTGGTTCACATCGCACAAGGTGAAATGTTCTACCTCACCATCTTTGGGCTGCGGTATAATCCGAGCCGGGAGCTTCAGGTCGTAGACCCACTGGCACTCGGGGTAAATGAAGTCTGCCTCGCCCACATTCTTCTCATCAGTGATGTATATGTAGGTGACCATACCAGCTGAACGGGCATTTTCCCGTATCACGTCTTCGGGCAGACTGGCTTCCTCATCTGCCTCACGAATGACACATTCGAAAGGCTTCTCACCTGTCATCAACCCACCAGCAACTGTATTGTCAAGCATGCCAGGATATGTGGATTTGTTAGCTGCTCTCTTCGGGACCCAAATCAACATGCCATTTGGCGCGGAAGGCTCCTCGACATAGGCTGTCATATGAACACCGTATTGCATGGCACCGAGCAGTCCCATGGCAGCTCGCTCTATGCTGAAAAGAAGCTCGCCATTGCGGCCGTACACGGGCCAGAGCTCGTTTCTCCAGCCTTGTAGCAGCTTAAAAGTTTCATGGGACCGCCAGTAGGCAGCCAAATTTGCAGCTCTTGCGGTTCGCTCGGGTTCTGTATCGAGTAGGAAAAGCGAAACGGTCTTGTTCCGTCGACTAACTTCCATTGGGCCCCGCACAGACTCTGGAACATCTTCCAACCTGTCTAGGACGCGTTCAAGGAGATAACCAATTGTGTAAACACCCTTGTCATCCTGCCAGACTAGCGAGCATATGCCATCTGGTAAGCGAGTGATAGTGCAGGTTTCGCCGCTATCATATGAATACGGAAATCTGCATGCATTAGTTTCATACCGACCATTGTCATGTGCACTCTCATGACGTTACAGAGAACAACAAGAGGAGGAACAGAGGGGGACTAAAATGGCAAATATGAAATATGCTGGAGTTGGCCCTACTTGTCCGTGTCTTCGACTATATTCAAATTTGACTTCATGATCAGAAACCTTGGACGGTAATGGTGAGGAATTGATGTTGAATTGTCTGCCATGCTGTTCGATGAATCATCATTGATGGCTAAAGTAATGAGTAATGGCGGCTCAAGTCACGGGGTCCGGGGTATACCCTCCCCACCTGCCCTAACAAGTCGTAAGCATATGCATGCTGCTGAGCTGCTGAGCAGTCTGGTGTGATAAAATCAGGTCAAAATCTTTAGATATCTACAGGAAGAACAATTTGCCGCTAGTCTGTGTTCTCGACAGTATAGCTCCCGGCCCAAAACGGATACAAAAGGTACAGGTAAGTAGCCAAAGAGTTTGAAATGAACTCGGCGTCACCAGCGACGTCAATAGACACGTACTATAGCCACTAATTCAATCCATGAGAAAAATCTTAGGATATCCGTATTCTACTCAATCAGAGATCTGCCACCCACAATGTCAGGGCCCCCTCTATTTGGAATTGTCCCTGCTGGTCAACAGCTCATCACAGAACCTTCATCAACCCTCTCACCAACGTCATTTCTTTATACGCTTCCGACTTCTAAATCATTCTCTCACATAATGGTATTTCTGTTGCCCAGCATCTCACTTTCGGAAGGCACTGCAGCAGCGATTTATGTAGGCACAGTGCGAGATGTCGCTGGCGCGGTTCAGTCAGGAGGAACACCCCAGTTCAAGTTCCTTGGAGGAATTGGTGCCGGAAAGGACAGTGCTTTGTTCAAGGTCGCTTCAAATGCAGTGAAATCTGATGACGATGGGTTGATGCTCGGAATATCTATTGAGTCTGCCGACTCAGTCGGGCAACACCTACGGGAGTTGTCTGCCGAGAAGATGAACACCTTCGCTGCCAATCCTGATGCACCACAAATTCCGACTCCTGTACTAGCCCAACGTATCATACAGAATGCTTTCAATTTCTTGGCAAGTTTTAGCGGATCGGCTGGTCCTGGGGGCGTTGAGGTTGTTCCACTGAAAGCCTTCGAGGAGTGGTGGCGGAAGTTTGAAGCTCGGATTCGTGCCGACCCAGGCTTTCTTGATAGACAAAACGACTGAATATCGTACCGTGTCGATCTTACCTAGGAGAAGCCAAGTCTGCACTACGATGAGACTTGCAGAATACTCTTCCCGGAAATTGATATGGTTACTTCCCTGATACATCGTCTGCTGGTCGGGCTTTTGCCCTATTGCCCTATTCGTTCCTGGCCATGGTGGGTTCGAATCAATACAGACAAGCTCTCCTCGTCTTAGTATATGCATAGCATGATTATGCGGCGTTTGCACTTATTATGGCCGAGAAGGAGCACTGAGTTTGACGCTAAAGGCGAATACCACAATTTATTATCACAAAGCTACTTGTAAATGTAATCTTATCAGGATTCACAGCAGCTCTAGTTTGAGTATGCGCACAGCATAGTCTCAAAGTAAACAGGGGAAACTACAATAACACAGGTGGGTTGGAATGGTTTGAAAACAGCATCGGTCAATAGGTAGAGAGCAAACAAGACTCTTTGTCCTAATCCCTAACACGAGCTGATTGGAAGTTAAGCGTCTTGCAAAGGGGCCATGAACGGACTCTTGAAGCGAGTTGGGCTGCCTGCTCTGCTCCTCCTCCCAGCATTCAACATCTGCAGGTTGGTTGAAAGGCGCTCCCGACTTTCAGTTCGAATCACCAATCCGGCTCTATCCATCACAGAGGGTGGATGGATTTGGTCGAGCCGTTCTAGGTTTATCTTCGGGGTCGTTCCTGCAGGATTATTGCCGCACGATCCCTCACTATTGTCAGAACAATCCAAGTTGTCAGAGGTGGCGTCTAGTTCAAATTCGGCGGCAACCGCTTCTTCCAGAACTCGTTCGTAATTTGCCGACCCGCGTCCAAAGAGTTTGCTGAAAAAGTTTCCTCTTCGTCTTGTCTTGCGCCCCGATTGACGTCGCCAACGTGTGAATTTACTGCAAATTCTACGTCTTCGGTCTGGCTTTCGAAAAATGTATGCGAAGAACATAAAGACTACCACCAAACCAAAAATATTGAAGATGATCTGGGCGCCTGGGGGCGCGTTCTCATCAGCATCAGAATCGGGGGTTTCAAAGGAGCCTGCAGATAAGGGTAATGATCCTGCATGCTCGAAGTCAGGGGTCATCTTTGCTGCAACATTGCTGCCAAATCCGACAGGCAGTGTTGATGGGCCCGGCGGTATTTGCCCTGCGGCGTAGAGGACCATTTTCCCTAATGTCCAGCTCACTTCTACACCTTGGACCGTGTCAATAGGTTGAAATGGATCCAAGAACTTTTCCTTGGTAAAATCCTGATTAGATCCAAGTGTTGAATTGAGACTAGACGGCGCTATTGTTTTTAATCCCAGTCGAGGAATTCCTATGCCTTCATAGAGAAGGTTTATCAGCCATGAGGCCTTGAAGCAAGCATCTCGGGCGTCTTGTATCCTTTGCTCTGGCGATTTCCTCCGTTTCAAAATTTCACTTTGTATGGTCTCCCAATCCCGGCCACAAAAACTCATGACGTTTTGCTGAAATGTCGCAAGATCGTACGCTTTTTTCTCTTTCCCAAACACACCGTGGGTGGTATGCCAAAATTCTGACACACCGACAAAGTGATTGACTTCGAAATCAATTGCTGGAACGTGTTGGCCATTCAAGAGACATGGATGATCTTCGCACGATTTATCCTTTCCCAGGAGCGGAAAGGTCTTCCTCAAACACTCATCGAAGGCGCCAGTGCCAACCAGATTGTACCCGTTGCTTGAGCTTTTATCCGCCAATACTTCCTGTGTAGTCGAGATTCGGAGACCCTTCGGTATGCAAGGGTCGGGGATCTCCTCGACAGTATCACCATAACTTTCCACTAGTGCATGAACGTAACGTGACCGAGCTTTGTTGGCACCAAAACCTAGCCATGTTGCACTAAATATCTTGAATTCAGAAGAGGAGCCATCCAAATGCCGCAACCGGATCAGTTTCAAATCATTCGCGTGCCGCTCAGCTTCTGTTGCATTGGGTGCGAAAGCAATCTGCGCCGAGGCGCCTCCCATCTCAAGAAAGCCATATGTGTGGTGATCTTTCCCGTGGTTGTGCTCTTCAGGTCGATCGAGCCCGCCCAAGAGATAATTGGTCGCAATCCAACCATAGAGCCCTTCCGTTTCTCCAGATATAACCTGGACTCGCTCCTTGCAATCGGGAAGGTGAAATTTTGTGTTGGCTTTTAGATATGCACAAACACCCTGAAGCAGCGACAGTTGTCGGGGTTTTGGAAGAAGTCTAACACCAGCTGTAGCCATCAAATAGATCGGCGTAACTTTGATTTTGTCACTTGGTACCTCGTCGAGCGCCGTATCTATAAGTGGCTGAAGATGATCGCGACCAACTGATGCCACGTCGTCCGCAAAGGTGGCGATGCCCGTATGTATTTTTTACTCTTCTCCAACTTCACCTTCGGCAATTTTCGTAGTTCCGCGGGAGATGCATTTTTGACAGCTGCTATCGGGTGCTTCCATTTGTAGATGTAAATTCGAGTTCCAGACGAACCAGCGTCGAGGATGACTCCATATTGCGCTAACGAGGTAGATTGTTAGTCGCAACCCACTAGTATCGAGAAGCAGCGCGTTTTATGATGCGTTTATAATCCGGTTATCTTACAATGCTTTCCCATTAGAACATAATCATATGGACAGTTGGAGAATTCAAAGGTGGTTTGCACGGCTAGGCTTGAAACACAATGCGTGCTGGTTCCTCTGCGATGATGATGAGTTTGTCAATAAGCGCAGGCGCAACACTTGGTAATTGAGGGTTCAAGTGGCCGAGGGCTTTGGAGACGTTGGCTTCTGTTTCCACGTTGCAACAAGGCAACATTGAGATTTCACTCGGTAATTGCAGGAATAGGAGCGCGATCTTGGCCGAAAAGAAATGTGTTGTCGACTCGATAGTTTCACAGGCCGGTGGAATTAAATGGTGTCTAATAGTTCGCGAACGATATATGTTGGGAGAAACGCGTTGCAGTCGGTTGTGAGTGGTGGAGATTGGTGGAGGAAGATTGCTTTGGCTTAAAGCCAGTTGTCTGAATGTCTCTAACTTGGGGATTACGTTGTGGTGTGGACATCACCTGTCAGCCTCTTTGCATCGTCGCACGCTCCACTTTAATGATACATTGTTGTGCCAAAATGCATTCTTATGCAAGCTTCATTGCAATTTTGGGTTGACATGGATGATATTTTTGGCTTAAAAACAGATATAATCACTGACGGTGTTTTTCTCCAACAAGTGACAAAAGGTCCTCCTTGAACGGTGTTGCTTCTTGTGGCTACGTAAGTAGGTAGTTATCGCGTAAAATCATGAAGACAACAGCTCGAAAATCCCACTCCATACCAATTTTATCTTAGTTAAAGGATTAAAACGTGGAATGTTGACGGCGTCGAGCTTTGAGAGTAATGATCTCCTCGCGTTCAACCCGACAGCTTCCCCATCTACTAAGCGGATTACCTCTCTAGGTAGCTAGCTTCCTTTAAACAATCAGGGCTAAGATTGAGTCGTAGTATCTGGCAACGGCTTTCAGTGCCATCGAAAATGCAGACATTATCGATGGGAACATATTGTCTAGTGATGATTTTGATCATCTCTTGCGCTATCATCCCCCAACCACGGCAGTAACGTTGTGCAGTTCACCGCTCCCAGACCGTGACACTTCTTGCGCCACTTGTAGCAATCGTTGGTTTCCTCGAAGTTCTGGTGCAAAATCAATAATGCGCTCAACAATCTCCTTTGTGCCGGCTCTAGGCGCTAAAGCCGACGTCCGGAGCACAAGGAAAATATGTAACAACGAAAGCGGCAGCTGAGGACTGGCGATCGCAGCTATTTCGTCACTGGCTAGCTCTTTCTCTGCTTGGGTAGCATATCTGGTAAGCAAGTCCCTTCGGTTTTGTCAATAGCTATAGCGCAGCGTGTCATATCTTACCAATAATCTGGCGAATGCTTGGCTCATTGTGTGAGCCTTGTAGAAGCTTTATAAACCTCGCGTTCTTGCAAAACAGCTCAACCTCGTCCCGTTCTATTTGATGTCCGCCGGGTAGGGCGCGAATAAAACCCATGACCTCATCAACGTCTCGTTTTGACTTGGATTTGTATATTGATTGGAGTTCGATGTAGACACTAGTTTGCGCCTTCATATCTGGGAGTCCTCCATGCAAAGGGAGCTGGTGGTGCTTTTGGTAGAATTGCTGTACGGCTTTTGCAATGATCCAGAAAACTTCAACTGCAGGGTTCTGAGGAACATCTTAATTACCTTCATACATATACAAAGCTGGGAGGCTGAGTCTAGGAGACCCTTACCTTAAAATTCTCCTCATGCTCGAAAATTTGTCGCAAAGATTCTGGCAACGATGGTTGGGTGATATATTTCATTACTGCTGAAATGGCTTCATCGAAGTTTTCTTCGCCTCCTTCGGGATTGTTTGTCCTGGCTCCTTGAGCTACGAGTGCTCGAAATGCAGTCTTTTCTGAGTAAGCTTTTGGCACATCACCACCATGGGTCAGTTTCCATTTCTCGAGGTAGTGCAGTAAAATTACAACCAAAGGCAGATGCCCATGATCATGGTCATCTAGATGTTGGATATTGTCAACCATTCGGCTCGCAAACGTAGAGAGCTCAGGCCATGGATTTAGAAGCCTGAGGTCCGCGATTGCTGCTTCATCTGGGTGAGTATCCACAACGGGAAACCACGAGTGAAGCCGCAATGAGAAATATGCATAGAAGCCAGAGGTACTGGCCGTGAGGATCGGAATGTTATGTTGGTTTGAGTATGACTCAAGAAAGGCGACATGCTTGGAATTTAGAGGCAAAGTATAGAGAATCATTGTAAAGGGTCTTGAAGAAGAGAACAATTTCTCAAAGTCTAGAGCATTCTTTGTCACAATGTTAGTTTCGCTTAGGGTAGGCATAGAAAGATGCAGACGTACATTTTCTTTCGGAAACCAATCACCTGTAACCCCGGGATTTAGCTCCACGAGGTTATCTCTGCAGCAGAGGGCTCGAGGTTTACCCACACAAGTCTCATCAAGAAAAAAATTTACACCGAGATCTGCATCTCTAACAATAGCCTCATCAGCGATAGTAAAGCTTCCGACACCTGGGATGGAACCTGGTCAGTTTTCATAGAAGGTTTGTCGAGTCGTCTTGAAATCTCAAACCTGGCAAGACCAAATTTTTCAGGGTTTCGATGCCCATAGAGCCGCCACCGGTATTGACTAAGAGAACATTGGCAGACTCCAGGGCAGACTGGCCAGCTGCAGCCCAAAGACGTAACTGCCGGTCGTATCTCTGTTCGTTATCAGATGGGCCTCGTAGGCTTGGGGTGGGTTGAGGCGCCATGCTTGTCTACTTGTGAGCCTGGTCTGCGAGGGAACCCGCGAATGCGCATGCAGCAAAGTCCAAGACTGTGCAGAAGTGCGTTTGCTTGTCAAGCAAAAGGCAGCTTGTATTAAAAGGCGAGAATTCACTACATGTGGTCTTAGCTATGACATGGAGTGAGTGGGTCGTTGGCGTGCTGATGGTGGGGTCTGGTAGGTCGTGATCAACCTTTAGGCTTGACAGTGTTCTGCCATCCCGCTCAGTTGCTGACATGAAGAACCCAATGCAACACGCCGTGAACCGCCTCACACAAGCTCACCTTTCCGTTGCCTCTTCTCCTCTCCAACTATCTAGAGGCGTTTGTCTGCTCTTGTCGTACGCCACATTAACTGCCAGTCCTCATCATAGGACAGAGACAACAGCAACCACCGCCGCCACCAGCACTGCTGCTGCCCCGCCGTCACTCGTAGCTTCAAGCTCAATTTACCGAACGACAGGTCGATCCTTGGGTGCAAACTCGTGCTCTGCACCTCTCCTTACGAGAAATTACACTTTACACACGACTAGAACCATGGCATCCGCCGCTGGCCACATTGAGATGGCCAAGAAGCAGGCCGCCTACCGGGCCGTGGACGACTACCTGCTCCCCTCTTACAAATTTGTCGGCATCGGCTCCGGCAGCACTGTCGTGTACGTAGTCGATGCCATCGTGAGCAGGGGCCCCGAGTTCTACTCGGGCATGACTTTTATTCCCACGGGGAGCCAGTCAAAGGGGCTCATTAAAACTGCTGGTCTGAACATGTGTTGCGTTGACGAGCGACCGTTTATAAATGGGCAGCCTGTTGCCTTGGATGTTGCTTTCGACGGAGCCGACGAGGTCGACGAGGATCTCAACCTAATCAAAGGTGGCGGCGCATGCTTGTTCCAAGAGAAACTTGTCGCAACGGCTGCGAGAAAGTTCGTCGCCGTGGCTGGTGAGTCCTCCGCCTTAAAGATGTCTCCAAGGAATACCTTCAGAGGATGAAATTTGCGGGGAATCATGATAATTCCCGATTGACGCGCAACTAGACTCTCGGAAAAAATCCCTTCGGTTATGTACCAAATGGAAGACCATCCCCATCGAGGTTCTCCCTCTTGCCGCACCGGATGTTCTAAGGCGGCTCCGCGCCATGGGTTCGCCCAGTCCTGCCGTCCGATCAGGCCTCCCCAGCAAGGCGGGCGAGTGTGTGACGGATAATGGCATGTGGATTATCGACGCACCTTTCTCCCCACTTCTGATTCCCAAGGACCTTTCGTCGGCCGAGGATGGCAAGGGCAGAGACGGCTCATGGGAGATCCTGACCTTGGCTGATGAATTGCTCAAGATACCCGGCATCGTTGAGATTGGTCTATTCTACGGTTTCAACGGAAGTCAGGCTGCGGGTTTGGGAAAGGATTTGCAGGCACAGAAGCCCGTGGCGGCTTACTTTGCCATGCCCGATGGCCAAGTGCAAGTTCAGAATGCATCAAATTTGCATTTGGCTCGCTAATTGGCGCCCGTTGTCGAAGAAGGGTTACAGTGAGCACAAATGGCTGTGGTAGCGGTGCAGAATAAACATAGACTTGGAATTCGATGCTGGAGGAGATTGGTACGCTGATTGGGGGAATCGCTATATTTTGCACTTCGCCAATTAAGGTGCCGAACAATGAATTGGCATCTCAAATACGTCAATCAGCGTGGATGAGAAGATGCTGTGTTCGGATGAATGAGAACCGTCAGGCCAAAAACAGGATGCACACCCTTAGTAGGACGGTTATGATCCCTTTTATTCAACACGGGTATACTATCGCTTATGACATCCCGACCTGTGATGCAACCAAAGTCGCCAAAATTGCAAGAGATCTGGCCAACGATTTGGGAGACAGAGGTCAGCGTGAGGCCTATATCTGGGATTGCCCTGAATATGATCCGAATTTCGCTAGGGGTTCTGAGAGCCCTGATATCTCATCACCTTCATCAGCTCGAAAATTAACCACATAACCTCGTCCGGTCGAGACACCATTTCGGCCCCACCAACGATGGATATGGAAGATAAAAACTCCCGCGGAAATACCGAGTATGAAGCATTATGTTGAAAGGATCCCGAATGGTTATGCTGTTCGATTCGCCGACCTGGCTAGTACAATTCGACCAATCGACCCTTGAATACAACCCTTCAAATATTGAATGTGGTGCTACTTTCGTGAGCGCGGCTCAAATGATTAAGGCGCTTGAAGAATGTGAACAACTGCATCCTTGCTATCCTATAGTTGTTGTATCTATACCATTGCAGTATTATATCAGACTCTTGAGCCTATCGCAAAAGTCTCCTGTCGTTGGGTGGTCATGGAGTAAAAGCTTCTTAACTCGCGGAGTCGTATATTGATTGCCCCCACCTACCAAGAGAACTCCGACTTAGATGTGAGCCTGACTCCTAGGTACCTACGGAGTACCTACACTCACTGTATTACCTACGGAGTAGATACAGGCTTTAGCCCCCACCTTCCTGTCGACTCAATCGTCGTTATTCTTGTATGAACGACTACGAGGTGGTGCCCATCAACATCGCCTAGATGATTCTTTGGTTGCCTGGTGTTCACATACTCCGGATTCGTCCCGCGCGGTTGAAATTTTCTTCTCGGGGCCATCCATTTGCGCAAAGCTTCGTTGGCGGCGGCCTACAAAAACAGGCTGCGCCGGTTATTTTGACACCGTTTGCCATAGTAGCAACCTGCGCACGATGGCATCTGCAGCCGCCAAGCGCTTATCGGGCAAAATCGTGCTTATAACGGGGGCCTCTTCTGGAATTGGACGGTCCACCGCCTTTGAATTTGCACGAACGAGTCCTGATAACTTACGTCTGATTCTGACTGCGCGTCGGATAGACACTTTGCACAAGGTAGCATCCGACATTGCCCAGGAGGTTGGAGACGGCGTGAAAGTCCTCACCGTGAAACTCGACGTGAGCAACGCTGAAGAGGTTCGCAAATTCGTCAATGATTTACCTGAAGAGTGGCGAGACATACAAGTCCTTGTTAATAACGCGTAAGTGAACCTGTCCGCGACACATGTGTGTTTATGGACCAGTACTTCTCTATATATGTTTTGTTCAGGAACCGACATCCACACCCTAAATTACCAATCCAGAGGAGCTGACATGCTTGATTTGTTACAAGTGGCCTCGTCAAAGGCGTAGCACGTGCTCCCGACATAAGCCAGGACGACATGCAGGTCATGTTTGCGACCAACGTTACAGGGCTAATCAATATTACTCAGGCTATTCTACCTACATTTCAAAATCGTGATCACGGAGGTCAGGGCGACATCATCAATGTAGGATCGATAGCCGGTCGTGAAGCATACCCAGGCGGTTCTATATATTGCGCTACCAAAGCTGCAGTGCGAAGTTTCACGGAGAGCTTGCGGAAGGAGCTCATTACGACGCGAATCAGAGTTATTGAGATAGATCCTGGGCAAGTCCAGACGGTAGGGCTCTTAATTCTCAACCAGAAATCTTAATCGAATCGCCGACATATTGACAAAGCTGCGATAGGAGTTCTCGCTTGTCAGGTTCAATGGAGATAAAGCCAAAGCCGATGCAGTCTATGCGTAAGTCGAACATATCACCACCTTCTGTCGTGTGATTGCTAATGCCATGGCTGCGACGCTAGTGGGTGTGAGCCGCTTACACCCGATGATGTTGCAGAGGTAGTTGTCTTCACGGCGACCCGTCGGGAAAACGTTGTCGTCGCTGACACACTGGTATTTCCGAACCACCAGGTACGTCTTTGATGACTTGAAATGGTGCAATCTGGGTGGAGCTAATGACATCTATCCTCCTTATAGGCATCCGCCCTCATTATGTACAGGCGAGGTACTTGAATGAGGCATGACCAGTACAGACTTGCTGCAGTGTCGTTTGAGGAGACCATGCAATATTGTGGCTTTTGACCAAATGTGCTAGGTAGAAAATACTGCTGATGTTGATTGTTATATTGATGGAATAGTGGGTGCTATATAGATGATATTTACTCTTGTCACAATAAGCACCGAGATTCAACGGATTGGTCTATTGATAACATATCTAGGCCCGCGTCACACCGGGAACCTATCACTGCGGTCCCTTTCATCCGTATGTTAATTGTCACACTGGCTCGGTATAGTCAGGAATCCCGATGTCTTCCCAAATCCGATGCATTGGCCACAACCAATGAGCAAAAAAATGAGCAAAAACATATTAAAATTCAACAACATATCTAGGATTTCAATGTCATGTACGAAACTTTCTCTTGCCTCGAGCCCACGCTACCAGTGTGGTGATGCCCAGTCGAGGCCAGAGCTCGAGGCCTTCTAGAATCGTGATTTATCTACCAGCGTTCCGTTAAGGATCCATTCTAGGCTGAATCGGATCCTTGCTACCACAAGGGTAGCACCGCTGGGTATTTCACACTTGGTCAACTAGCTTTGATGCATTGTCACTCGTGGACACTTACGACACAGATGATCCAATTGTTACAATTGGATACAAAGGCGATTATAGACCCCGAAATCTTTCGCTCGAAGACTCCTCTTGCAAAGCGAAGCAAATAATACAAGCATATTGACTTGTCGCAGCTACAACCCATGCCATCGATGAAAATGCCGAGACGCCGCGCTAGGAAATGAACACAGGCTTGAAGAGTAACTCCGTTACCTGAACCAGGGAACCCTGGTTTCCGAGTTAATGGTTACCGAGCAGGGGAGTGCTTAGTCTCCAGTATGCTGGAACAGCGGCGAGATCGATTCGCCGTAATGGTTGCGCCGAATAGCCTCTGAAAGAAGGAAGGATAAATCAAGGACAACAAGCTTGTTAATGTTCCTGGCTCGGTCTTGGTTGATTGGGAAGCTGTTCGTAACAAGAATTGTGTCAATGCACTCGCATGCTTCAAGTTGCTCTAGACAGTCTTCACCAAAAACGCCATGGGTCGCAATGCAATACACTTTTTTGCCCCTCCTTTCTTGACAACAGTCTCTGCGGCAGCAATCCACGAACCCGGCTTATCGATCATGTCGTCTACGATAAACACGGTACGATTTCTGACGTTTCCGACAAGTGTGATCATGTGCTCGGCTTTTGCATCTTGGAATGCGTTGTCCTCTTCGTCAGAACTGGCAACTGGGTCTCCCCCTCCACCCAAGGCTTGTCCCTCTGGAACAAGAAAAGATGAGGCAAGGGACATGGTCATTGAATCGTCCTCGTGCAGACTGTTTCCTGTCGTAGATATGGCTGGAGACGGAAAGTCGTCTTCCACAACATGACCGCGGACCAACCGACCGTGTATGACCTCGTGGGCTCGACAGTCGTCATAAAGTTGATCTTGATTGATTGGAAAATCTGGAGTCTTGCGAGAGCCGGTCGACTTCTCATCACTCACTGTGTTGGATCTGGACTTCATCGCCGTTGCCGAGGCGTCTGTCTGGCGAGTAGGAGAGCTGCTCGAATCCACTAGTTGTCGGGTCCTCGATGGTGCAGTTTGATGTTTTGTAACACTTTGACCACCTGCTGACGCATATTTACTACACCCCGAAGAATTTTCAAGTTCAGGTTGTCGGTCGACACCATCCAAATGATTCATTATCATGCTTGCCGTCATATTGGTGCCACGTTTCCGGTCGGTTGTAACCATGCCGAAGTTCAGCTTCAACGCATCAGCTAGAGAAGTGACTCGTTTGGTACCTCCAGCATTTTTGGACACCACCACGGCTTCTCGCCAGTTGTGAACGTTACGACGGATCCATTTGGCTATGATAGGCTCGGCATGGAGATTGTCGACCGGACATTTGAAAAAGCCTTGCATCTGGGAAGCATGTAAATCAACAGTGATCACATGCTTGACCCTGCCACGCCAAGAAGGTTGGCGAGCATTCTGGCGGTTATGGCGCCTCTATGAGCTTTCTTCTTAGATTGTCGACTATACGGGAAGTAAGGCAGAACAGCTGCATCTAAATTAGCTAGGATGTTGGGAGGGAATTCCAAAAGTACCTGCACGAACCTGTGATCTTGTTTGCCGAGCCGCCCTTGCAGGCCGATATCATGATAAGCAGCTCCATAATGGAATCATTGATCTTCGGACTTCCCGACTGAACGACGAACACGTCTTTTTCTCGTACACTCGTCAGGATCCTGACACTTGTCTCGCCCTTGGACGTGTTAGCCGGAATCGGCATGTGCGGTTGACGGGTTGAGTAAGCACGAGCTATGGGAAGCTCACATTGGAGAATTGTGTCAATTCCGCGTCAGCGGGTGTCATGCCGAGGTTCTCACATATCTGCCCGGTGAGAACTGGGCACGAATTGCCGGCGAAAATTAGTGTGTTGCGCATTGTGTCAAAATGGCACAATGCATGAGAGATAGAAGCAAGGCAAGGTCCATATGGATGGCTTTTTTTCGTCTAGTTTAATTTAAGGTGGTCTCCTTGGGGGTGGGCTACAGTGTGAACTACCAAACCAATGCACCCACGGCCATCCAGGAGATACCTTTCTGGAGTGCCGACCCATATCTACTTACCTGAGGAGGTAGGAGATACCTACCTAGGTACCTGGCCGCGGGGCCATACAGTGCGCAAACTGTGATATCCACTAGAACCCAACCGCACCTGGTTCTTCTGAGCCACCCGAGTCTCCCTAACCTGATGTTCAGTCGTTCAAAGACCAACACGTACTATTGACCAAACTCGGATTATTAAACTGCAAACAAAAGGTAGGTTGATCCTCTCGCGACACAATTGAGCGACGAAAGTTAATATTAACAACGGGCGGACTCAACATGACAAGCTGCTTAGTTCCCTGATGCTGATGTCTTAAGTCAGCTTCATTTATGCTACAGCTACATGTAAGTCGTAGTTGAATGCCTCGAGATGGGCGTATCTCACCTCTATACGACTCTTCGACCTTTCACATATTTGGACATACTCGATGGCGATGTCGTTACTATAGATGGCCCAGCTCTGGCCTATCATGTCCTGCACGTATGCAGGGCCAATGGTGTCAATCTGCCTTCTTATTGTCTTCTTGGTCGTGTCGTTATATCTTGGCTTGACCAATTAGTCCTGCATGGCATATCTATGTACGTTGAGGCGCAATGACATACACGCCGCTATCACTTCGAGGGTTGCTATGTTGAATATCCTTTCCATCTAACTGTTCCCATTAGCAGGTGTATATACTTCGATGGATATCTTCCTGAATCGAAGTTGGAAGTCCGCATCGGCCGGATGAAGAGGCTCGCCACTCAACTGAGCAATGTATATGGATCGACGATACTGGGGTGTCCCGCATCGTACTTGGTTCAAGATGGCAAAGAACCTGATTTTGATTTCTTCAAGGTCGATGCCCAAGGCCCAAGGAAGCTGATTGATCCTTGTTTTCTAGTGCCTGCAATTATTGATGCTTTGAGAGAGCACAAATCATATAAGAGCATTACTCAGCTTGTCCCTGGTGAAGCTGATCACTTCTGCGCTGGGGATGTTTGCGAGCGAGGTGGCACTATCCTTACATCAGATTCTGACTTGCTGGTACATAATCTCAAGCATGGTCGAGTTGCCTTCTTCCGAGACTTGGGGAGGATCATATGTCCAGAATAACATTCACAAATTTCAAACCTGAGAGAATATTCGAAACAATTGGCTTGAGATATCCAGAAAAAGCACTTCAGCTGGCATATGAGCGCCAGCTATCTCCACATGCGAGCCTTTCACAAATTGTCTTAAAAGCCTCGAGACCCTTATTACAGTCTGCCACCTACCTCAGCTTCCAAGAGCAGTTTGCCTCATTAGAGATATCGAACCTTCTAGAGAGGGGCGGGTGCAAGTTGCCATCTCTCAATTCTTCAGACCCTAGAATTTCAGAGATGGTCATCGCCTTTTATCTACTTCGCCAAAGGGGATCGGCTCATTCACCAATCAGGATGTTTTTGCCGCCATTAATGGAATGCCCGGTGCTCAAAAGTGCGTGGGATCCCAGCACTCCTATACGTCAATTAGCATATTCTTTCGCGAGCTATTTCACGACTTCTAGAGATGATGTCAGCGTTCATGAGTTTAGACGTGTCCAAACCCTCTCATCTTTGGGAAGAGAGGTACGACCAGTGTCATTTAGTCTAGCCAAACGTCGCGTGGGAGACATTATGTCGCATATGCAAGAAATGAAAGGTTTCTACGACTATAGCGATCATCGATTTTGGATTGCCTTAGGAATGGCATTGGAGATATCAGAGTCTCAACGACAAGGCAGAACATCAGTCGTACCCACAATCTACGAAAGGTTTCAAAGTCCAGGACCAGCTAGCCCGGGTACTCATATTGCTTGGGCCGATGTTCATATATTTGCGCAGATTCAAGGGATACTTTACTCTTTTCGAATTTTGCAACAAGTCCTGGCCTCTTTTGGTCATCAACATTTGGGACACGAGCTTATATATGTTGATGAGATCCGCGGCTTACTATCGCACCTTACACCTCTGGCACAGTTCCCCAGCGTCTATGACACTTTTGGAACAATGCAAGAACTTTGCCAAAGTGAAATACTCAGAACTCTGATAGACTCAATTGCCACGACTCGAGCTGGGGACGCGCGGAATAATAGTGCTGTTTCTCACATAGAAAATGAGGCACTCGACGAAAATCCCGCCGTTGACTGCGTTGCGTCGGATAGCAGGGCGCTCTACAAAAATAACATGTTCAGCTCGCTATGGATTGAATGAAGGCTTTAGTAATTACATGATGTTGGATAGCGTACTCGACAACAGACAACTTGAGCAGTACCTAGTGTATCTATGTCATCTCCATATACACGATATGATACTCTCACAGATGACTTATTGCCTCAACATGCAATAAAGATATCGATTTTACTAATATTGATATACTTGTGAAAATAAATTAATGATCATCCAAAACTGCGGCCAGAGTTCTTCATCACCCATGTAGTTCTTGAAGGAGCTTCTCAAATGAGTCCGGGTCATCCTTCGTTTTCGTCACATCACTCAACAAATCCTCACTCCAGCCCCTATCGTTACTTGTCTGAATGAGTCTCCAAGCTCGCCTGAACTCATCGCGTATTGACACGATACCATTGTGTGTAACAGTTCGGGCAACGTTGTGGTCGAGCTCAAAGGGATCTTCAATGGCCAATAGATATCGAAGCCTGACTTCTTTGACACGAGTAGGTTTGCTGCTTTGTGTTGAAGCTTTGCTTGGTATGGCATCGTGACCTTCAAAGACTGTTTTGGCTCCAGTCCAGCCCTTCTCCTGTTTTGTTAAGAGGCCCCCTTGCGTTCGTAGGCTAAGCACATCTCGTCCCCAGTCAAATCCTCTGCCTATTCCATGACTCATCAACCCACTCTGGGCGAAGTACTCAAAAAAACCTCGAATTAAGTGACCTATTGTCTCTGTGTTATGTGTCAGTTGATGGTTGGCCGCGAGACGGTTGATCTCGTGCTCGTCCTGCCAAAATTGCACGTTATAGCCACGAAAGTTTGCATCGCTTTGATATCGACCAGATGTTTCAACTTCACTTGTTGAAGGTACCAGTTGCTGGAGATTCGGGCATACAAAGGGGTTTGAAACGTTAACGAGGTAGTGAAGTACCATGAGAACGAATCCATAGCTACTCAACGTGCCACGATAACTAGAATTGATACCACGGACTTTTGCCCATCTTTTGATGAATAAAACCATAGGCCGAACGCGCGGGTCGGTAAGTGAATAGCAACGAAGCAACTTAGTATTTTGAAGCGCCAAATGAGCTGAGAAGTTGACATCACACTGAACGCCGACACCATTGGTTGGAAACTCCAAGGGGTCTCTAAACTTGTCGCGCGGCTGATTGATTGCCAGCTTGCGAGGGTCCGACAACAGCCGAATCGTGGAAAGTATCGGCAATGAATCCTTGGTCATTGCAGTTCTGAAAGCGACGTGGCCTTGGTTTGTGGTTACTTTGACAAGGGGCATCCTCAGCAGTCGAATGTACTCGCTGATATCTCTTGTGAGGTGTTGATCATACACTTGATGGTCGATTGCTCGCTCGAGTTCACGAGCCAGCTGCAGGCATTTGTGCTTTTGACCAAGCTCTTCGAAACCAATATTGTGCTGCGAAGAAGCATTTTCATGGGAAATCACACTACGAATGGTTTCGTCTTGTATTCCCGAGATATATGCTAAAACGAATTGCTGCACTGCTGGCATAGATTCATCGAGGCCTAACCCACCAAGTTTGCGCATAATGCTGTATGCTCTGGAATGATACTTTGTGGGGTCTCTTTTGGATCCTGTGCCAACTGCATGAGTTGGATAGCTGGTTGAGTTTTCAACCGCTCGAGGGCAGATTGAAGTTCTTTATTGTAGCCAAGAGGATCGTCCCCGTAATTTGACTTATTTTGAATTTCCACCCAACTTTTTATTGCTTGGTAGACTCCATCGGTTGAGTCATGAAAAGCATCTTTTGCCAGGAAGTGTTCCCAATCTAGTAGAACTCGCTCACCTTCAATCTGGGTGAAAACACCTGCAAGTGATCTGTTAAGTGAACCCGTTGCAGGGTTTCGGAACGAGAGAGACAAGCGGGACTCCAACTGCCGCCGGAGAAGATCATCATGCAGCCCTTGCACAGATGCTTGGCAAACATGGTTGAGAAGAGCCCAGTCTGAGCTGCTGAACTCGCGGTGGTTGGACAGTGTTATATCGCGACCCCAGCCCTCCTTAAAACTCTCTTGGATAAGCCGAAATATGCTGTCAGGGAGCTATCGACATTTTGTTTTAGCTCAAATCGTTTGATCCCCTGTGAGCCTGGCCAGCGTTTAACTGAGACCTTGCGCAGGCGGAGGACTCAACCACAACCTCCAATGCATTCGCATCATTTACTTCATCGACCTGGCTCCTCAAGTCCTGACATTGGTCTTCTAGTCCGTCTCCCAGATCTAAGTCAGCACCACTCTCCCACTTCGCACGCTCGGCGAGCAGTGCACGGCGGAGATCGTCGGAGGGGTTTTCACAGAGTTTAATGATAGGAACTCTAGTGCGGCTCAGTAGCCGCGCGCCGTATCCAGCCTCCAATAATCCCTTTTCTATCATTCGAGGGATAGGGAGCCAGGCGAGTCTGGTTGAGTTTTTGAAAGAGGCGAAAAAAGCCCAAGGTCCATGTCCGAGGACTGGGTGGCGAAGCCAGATGAAAGGCTTCCGAAACACTTCAGCTCAACGGAAGCACTGGGAAAGCTTGATGAAATATTAATGCGGCGTTCGTAATCAGCAATGACCTGCTGACAAATGGCCTCAATTCTCTGTCTAAATTCCTCTTTCTGGGCGATCTCGTGGAGATCTATTTCAGAGCCGCTGACAACCTCGTGACAAAGTTTATCCAGCAGAGCACCTTGATTAATTATTTCTGTCGGACCTGTGTACTGTCGATGACCATATTGAAGAGAAGTGGTTGGGAAGTAGTGAGCTGTTTGGGGGCCAGGGAGTGCTCGTGGCGCCAGTTCGAGAGGTGAGAAGTATTTGTGAGCGTTTCTATAAGCCTCGGAGGCGGGGCAGTAGCAACATTGTACCAAGCTGTGCTTCGTGTATTCATTTCTGACCGGTATTCAGATGGTTGGCGCTCACCACGGACACTGGTCGGTTGTACACCCTCCGTAAATGGAGGGGGTGAGAAGCAGATCTACTGTGCTGTAGATCAGGCTGTTGCAACGTATGGTCTTGGTTCCACTGTGAAGCCATGGCCATAGAAAGTTCGGTGCTCATTTGGCGTCTCTGGGCCTGATTTGGGCGCCGCTTGCTACTTTTTGGAGGATGAGTTCCATGGTTTGGCCGAGGATCACATTGGTGAGATTGCTCGGATAATGCATCACCATTCCGGTGTCCGAGAGAGCCTGGTGATCCCGCAAAGTTTTGATGAGTTTCCTGGAAGGATTGGGCTGCTTCATTTTGTGGCCTTTGATTAGTGAATATCAGGCCTCGAAGACGATTCTCGAGCTCAGACTCAGATTCAGCACCACCACTTGGCATCATGTGAAATTGGTGCACCTATCAGGCTGGTAACGAGATCTAACGGTTTTCGTGATAGTGGGGATAACGCTGCGATACATAGAAACGCAGAAGTCGAACGTGTGAGAGTGGACAGTGGCAGCGTAATGAGATCAGGGCAAATATTTCTGTCATGTCCGACTAGCCAAATCCACCACCGAGCGGGCCTCCTTGTGTCGGTTGATGCAGCCTTGAACTCCTACCGTCGAGCTGAACAATACAAAAGCTTCAGACTGGGTGGGAACTGTGTCTCAGGAAGAAGTCAGGCTCTAGCAGACAAAGTAGAAAATGTGATCAGGATGAACATTGCTCCACGGAGTACCGACCGACACTTAATTCTTCCTAGCCGTCGACCCGGTGCACGCATGCGCAAGTGGATCGATTGAGGCCACTGTCTGATAGGCCAAATGGGCGCTTTGTTCTAGGATGCTCTAGTCAACACATGCATGCGCAACATCTTCACTCTGTACCCAATTAGTTAATGAAAGCGCAAAGATTCATGTGGTCTAGTGATCTAGTGGTCTAATGCAAGTCTAGCGGAACGTTGACACCAGGCATTCACCAACTTGATTGAAGCTTGGAGGAGCAGGTCTCCACATATTTGCCTGATTCTGTGGCACGCTGGGCCAAACCTGACAGGTAGGTAGTAGGTTAATATTAGTAGGTAGGCATTCGGCCACCAGACTCCCTCCTACTGATTTCCAAACTCCTTCACATCGACGCACAAAATACCAGGTTCGGTCAAGTCATACTGGCGGCTCTGTGCGTCGACTGAGTCCCTCTCAATCCTGTTTCCTCACTGTGGTCTTAGCATACGTTCACAACAAGGCGAAACTCCTAAATAGTCTTTTATCCTTGCTTCTTTATGTCCACGCGTCCTCTCACAACATCAACGCTATTCGGTCGCATGAGACTATTGCGATACAAAAGTCTCAGGACGATTCAATACCGGCACTTTCAACATAGCACGCATCATATCAGATGCTCGTCCTCCAGTCATGACTGGTCAACCACCCGCCACACAAAATGGACCTCATAGAGGCCAAAAGTCCAATCCGCTGCGCCCGATGCGCAGGAGACCTAGGCCGGCTAATCCTCTCGTCAATGCTTCCAGAAAAGGCCCAGCGCTACCGACTACAGGCCCGACATCAAGCAATCCGCCCCAGTCTGTATTGAAAGGCGCCAAGGCAAACGTTGATGAGCTACGAAAGCAATACGGAGGCTGGTCCGAACCGCCTCCCCGCATCCATATACTGACATTCCCATAAAGACTACAAAGAAGGCTTTATTGGAGGGCATAAGGTATCATCTGATGAAGTTTTCACAATCTCGCGTTTCGGACCATCCAGTCAATCCATCGGATCAAGACGAGTTCACCCGCCCCGTTACATTACATAGGCGAGACGCCCGACAGCCCCCTCCAGGACGAGCCGTCAAAGAGGAAGAACCTGAAGCTCCACAAGTTGATGATCAGGAACTAGAGAGACTATCACAACTCAAAACTGAGAGGGAGGCCCAGCGCGCTGTTGATCAGGCGAAAATTGCGCCTGTAGCCAAGGAAACAAATCCAAAACGTCCCAAAAACAGAAGGAAGAGAAAACCATGTTTAATAGAGCCCCTAAGTCTGTGGCAGCTAAAAAGAATCGGATATTCGATACGAAGAAGCCTTGCCGTGGCACCTCGAGGATGCTGACGGGAAGAATGTCTGGGTCGGCAATTATGTTGCAGCTCTTTCTGAAGCTAATGTTGCATTCATGATTGATCAGTCCGTGTTTCGAATGGTGCCCTTGGAAAAGTGGTATAGGTTCACTTCAAAACCGCCTTTCCAACCCTTTACCATTGACCAGGCCGAAGCGTTTATGAATCGAAAGGTAGATGTTGGCAGGTGGGTCATGAAGGATGAAGAAAAGAAGGCGGGACAATTCGATCTGGAGGCTACTAGAAAACTTCTTTACGGCCGTGGACAGATGGTCAAAACAGAGAGCGACACCTTCAAAGCCGCTTCTCGCTCGGAGAAGCTTGAGCATGACGAATTAGATATATCCGGCGACGAATTTCAGGATGACGATGAGACGCCATATTTTGAACGCATGGAAGATGATGATGCAAAGGAGTCCAAAGAACGTGTACGACGGGAGCAGCTAGGAGCGAATTTGTTCGGGGAGGGTGATGAACAAGAAGTAGACAAAGAGCTGCAGGAACGACTACGAGAAGAACTTGAACGACAGAAATACGGCAAGACTACAAAGAAGGCATTGATCAAGCGGGATCGAGAGGACATTTACGAAAGTGACAAATCCGAGGAAAACCCTTGGAGTAGCTCAGTATGTCAACATTTCTCAAGCGGCCCAGAAACTCTATGCTAATCAAAGTCTTTAGTCTGAGGACGATTCGAGTGACGAAGAAGAAGAAGAAGAAAACAAGGAAGAGGACAAAAAGGAGACGGACAAGGAATCTCAGGTCGAAACGAGAGACAAACTGAAAGAACATGGTTTCAAGGGATCATTGACGCCACAAGGGAAACAAAGCCAAAGCGATTCGATCAGAAAGACGAAGTCGTTGAAGAGAGCTGGCTCGCCTGCGCTGTCTGAGTCAAGTGGAAATGAATCATCTCGTAAAAAGATGAAGAAAACCTCTGCCACAGCTCCGAGTAGTCGCTCTGGCACTCCGGCTTCGCAACCTCATTTGACCCGTCGGAATCTAGCTGGTCAAGGCTCCAGCAGCGATGGTGAAGTAACTGCGGGCGAAATGTCTGACGGCGCCATTGGCCAAAAGAAAAAGCCAAACTGGTTGGCAGCAATGCAAGAGGCACTCCATCTGTATCCAGAGCGGGTAGTCCTAACCCTGTCACTACTGGTAAGTATCAACAATATCCATTCTCCGTGACAGTGCCTTTATCCTCGGATTCTTATGCTAATCAACCTCTTAGCAGCATCCCCAACATGCAAATGGGCGCTGGCATTGAGTCGTGGGAGATCTTAGAAAAATTCCAGTTGATGGTATTTCTCTTCAGGATCTAGTAAAGCAGTTTCATGGCCGCGTTGGCGATCGCCCTGGCCAAATGAACAAAGGTGACTGGATCAAGCTAGTCAAACAATTATGTGATTATGGACAGGACAAACGCTTGCGAAGGCGTAAGTAATGGGCAGTGCGACTGGTTCTCTCTGATGAACATTTGAATGTTCTGTTGCGCATTGATTACCGAAATGCTGGTAGTGCGGTGGGTATTTAAGCTATAAATATACGAACTATTCATCTATCTGCCAGGAGTAATTCAGACCTTTAAGTCTATCACGCCTATTCATAGCCCTGAACCTCTCTGTTTCGAACCCTATACTTCTATCAACTCCATCCCAACGATGCCCTGGTAGAATACCATATCGGTTTGGCGGAGCCGGGCCAAGATATAGCGGTTTTTTCCCTCTACATTTCTTTGCCTTTGCCACATTATCTGTGCGTATTGCATCAAACTGGAGCAATGGGTCATTCCATCTCTCTTGTTCCTTCAACTCCTTATTCAAGTTTTCATCGTCCGCCGTTCGCGCAAAAGGGAGAAACTTCGCATCTTGCAGTTGTTCCGTACGTTGTCTCGCTTCTTCTAGCTGGGCTTTCCCCTCATAGCTTGCTTTGCAGTCCTCTCCTTATCTTCGGCTTCAGCTGCGACTTTTCTTGCTTCCGCCCGTCTCATTGAAACATCTACTCTTCTGCCGGTTGCATCACGATACACAGTTTCTTCTTCTCTGTTAGACATTCTGTGTCGCTCGAAGTGCTCTCGCTCTTCCCGATGACGCCTTTCGAGTTGCGTAGAAACAGCTGCAGCGGTTTGTAGACCAGCATGAGTACCATCACTCATCTTCACAATACCCTGCATACTCGCTATCACTGGCAACTCATCATTGCCCGCTAACATGGATTTTCTCTCCGCCACTGCCGAGGCAAGAATTGTATTTGCAGTAGCAGCATTGTCGTCCGCATCCACCGCATCATTTGTTTCAAGCCTCTTCCAATTATTTCTTCGAGATTTTCGAAACTCTGCGGTACCTCCAGGCACTGTTTGCGGCAGATCTTCGATGTTTCCATCTGTTGATAAATTCGAATTGTTCAAACCCCAGTCATCATCTTCAGTAATAATCAGCCCTGCAATTTGTGGCGCTGACTTGCGCTTTCGCTTCTTCGACGAAGTCTTGGTGTCGGCAACAAGATATCTAGACGCTAGATAATTTGCCACATCAGCAGGCATACCCAAAGGCTGTGGGGACTCGAAACTTTGCAGCAGCGGAAATGTTCCTCTGGATTTTTATGGGAAAGTGTGGTTGAAAAAAATTATTATAGTCGATTGGTAGTACGCGAGTACGAATGTGTGATATTGATGAAGCGCTACGTGATCTGGTGATAGATTAATAGCGACATTATGTATGCAATTAAGGAGTCGTCGACCCGTTTCGTCGAAAGACACTGCATGTGCAACCCAGTAGAACGATATGGGGTGGGACTTCCTGCCAACGCATATTCGAATGTTGTGGACCTTGGGGCGGCTTGAACGACGAACTCGAAGCTGCAAGAACAGCATAGATATGCTGGGAGCCAAACACACGATATACAATACTCATGGCTTTCTTTGAATGAGATCTGGTACAATTCTGAACTCTACTTCGATTTTACCGTATGACTTGGCCCATGCGACTTAACTCAGGCTGCATCGAGCATACATCATCGAGTCGCTTTAATGACAAAGTCGGGACGAGATGGACCCCCAATCGAAGCCCCTCAGGCGCTGCCTTTGGCCACCACTACGGATTCTGTGAAACACGGTGAGCCTGGGAACCTCATGACCTCTGTCGAAGGTCCTCGTCCATCTTCCACAGACTCCGGCATGCCTTTGAAACGCGCAAACTTTTCCGCACCCTCAGTATATGCTTCCATATTGTCGTCTCGCCCAATGTCACCTGCCCGCCAAGGGTTATCGGCAATGCCGCCGCCGGAATCCGTTTTTGATCCTTCTTCTGTACGGAGGCTACCAGAATCGTTGCTTGAGGATCCTAGAGAGCCCTCTTACCAAATTATTCAATCCTTTGTCCCACACGTATCAATTTATGCATCTGAAGACACAGAGAGTCTGATCATGAAAAAAGGATTCCAACATGGCCTTTGGGAGCTCTTACGACCTTTTGGAGAGGGGTGGCAGGGCAAAGTTGCCCTGCGAGATAGCAACGGTGTGAGTCGCTGTTTCGAAGACTTCTCGATCCGATTCACAAGGTTGGGTGAAAACGTGGATGGTCCTGAAAATATAGGCTCTCTTTCTGAGCCAAAACGAGCGGCAGTGAAAAACTAAATAGCACTGGTCAGAGTGCAGAGAGGGATAAAGCTATTCTTACTGACGTAGACAGTTTAGTGGAACGATATTTGGCCTTTGCTGAACAGTCTGTTCCCAGAGCGCCGTCACTAACGCCAAGTGTTTCCATGAAGGATCTAGACTGTGGAGTTGCATCACCATACTATTCTTTGTATTTGAGACGCTTACTGTCCGGAACGTCTGCAACACCCTACGAGACATTTGCACATCCTGTTGCCTGTGTCATAGCCATAAGCTCTCAAAATGAGTCTCCTATTGAGGAACTGAGAAGATTATACGCCGACAGCAATCAAGGGAAGAAGAGGCTGCCACCCTGGGTCGATAACGACTATTTGAGATATTATGTCTTGGTCCACGATGAGGAGAGTGATGACATCACTAGGTCGATGGGCTTGTTCGAGCAAATGAAGCGTCATCTGGGTCTTCACTGTCATCTTCTCCGCTTGAGATGTAGCAAAAGCGCGGAAACAGACGATGACAGCATGTTACTTCCGAACAGTGATTGGATGTCGGCAGCTGAAGAACTAGCGAAGATGCGTCAAAGTGAAAGTGACGAAGATTTTGACCGCTCTACCCACAACATTTTCGAATCTGACGCCATTGCCATACGGACATTCGTTCGGGAATTAGTAACACAGTCTATAATTCCCACTATGGAACGTCATGTTTCGGTATGGAACGATCAGGTTGCTTCTCGTCGAAGAGGCATAACGGGTCGTTTCATGAGTCTGTCACGAAAGTTGGCCGGATTTGGGGCTGGATCTCGTTCTTCTTCCGGAACTAGTCTCGGTGCCCGAGATAACTTTGAGGCTTTGGGATATTATCGCGCTGATACTGCAGAAGCGATCATGCGAAAACTTGCCGACTACGCGTTTATGCTACGAGATTGGAAGTTAGCTCACTCGACATATGATCTTTTAAGATCCGACTTCAGTGAGTCGAAAGCCTGGAAATATCATGCTGCAGCCAATGAAATGGCCGCCATTAGCTTGTTGCTGGTGCCCCAGGATCCAGCTTCCAAGGCTCGAAGTGACACCGTTGACCAAATGTTTGAATCGGCATTTTATTCGTATAACAATCGCTGCGGCGCGCCATTTGGAGCAGCACGCTGTCTATTTATTGGCGTGGAGTTGTTGCGCGCAAAGGGGGTGCCTGTGTTGATGAGGCAGGTAGATGGGGTCTCCGTTTGCTTGAGGCTCAAATATTGGGCCGAGTTGGCGAAGCTCTACTGAAAGAGCGACTTTGTTTCTGCTACTCGTCCAAGACCGACTTGGGTAGCTGGGGCTGGGGCAGTCGGAAAAGAAAAGCTGCTTTGTGGAGTGTCCTGGCTGCGGAAGCATGGTGCCAGCAAGACAAATATCTTCCAGCGCAAAAATGCATAAGCGAAATACAAAAGATCTATGGATCTCAGTCTGATAGCAATGGTGTTGTAATGCGGTTCCATATCGCAAGGGAGTTCATCAGGTCGCTGCAGCTTGATGTTTCTCGAAGGTTGTGTCTGGTGGACGACCTCGGGCAAGATGTCGATGAAATTCTGAGTCCAGATATTGAGAGTCAAGTGTTCACACGCCAGCATTCGAATAGAGCGAACTCTATTTCGAAGACCCAGGTACTAGAGACAGCACCACTACGGGAGATCTCAGAAGCCGAGAGCAGATCACATTCAACTCGAAAGTCAGGACCTGATTTCGTATGAGCCTTCCATTTTTGTGGATAGTAGGGATTATTAGAAGCTGAAACAGTTGAAATGATTCCCAAGTCGTTGGCTGAGTTGTGCTTACCACCTTATTATACTGTAGCTATATTATCATGGCTTTGAGAAACATAACTGTGACGTCTTGTCGGCGGGATCCATGGTCGAATTTGTCTTTGTTCTATTCGATAGTTCAGAATTTCAGAGCAGGCTTCTAGCAAGTCGCATCGTTACTGTCAGTGAGTCAGTAGTCTGATGAGTCCCATGAGGGTGTTCGCCCTTGCGTGTTGTTGTGTCAACAGATGACGTTGGGTGGGGCGAACAAACAGCTTGTTGATAAGATAACGAGACTCCACCAAGACACTGCTCAGGCTAAGTGATTCTACGAACAGCAAGACTAAATGATAATGTGTTTCCTTTGTCTTTCTTGACATTAAGATAAAAGACACCTGTAATTCTTCTTCACCCCTGGCTACTCTAGTTGTCCCAACAAATAGAATATACAGCCTTCAAAGTTGCTCTCCTTCATTCTAAATTGGACAACACGCCTGCAAGATGCACGATTTGGTACACTATCTGTCGGAGCACGACCCCAATTTTCGCAAGTATGTACAAAGTCTTTCTTCAAACCATTTTAATCACTGATATTTAAGACTGATTTGATAGGGCTCGTCTACCAGCGCTCTATGCGGATTTCCGTTCACAAAGAACCCTTAATCCTGATGGATATATTGCAAATGTCATCGCTTGGCAAGGTGCTTTGTCATGCCTAGCGTATCATGGTCTCTTGTCCAACATTGAACCGCGATCAAGTGCCTTATTGTTGAGTGTTGATGAGACTCTCCGTCGTGCGCTGGAAAGCAAACAGTATGGTCAGCCATTGGCTCTGGGCACCGCCATACGAGACGCAATTTCGCGTCAAACATTTATCCCCATTGAGAGTTTCTTACGGCCATCTTCAATGAAGAATCCTCTGAACTTATCATCTTTGACCTGGAAAGCCGCTGAGTGGGCTTTTGGGCGGCTTGGGAATACAAAAGCAGACGGCAGCGAAGATTCTATTCCAACGGGACGGTATGTCCTGGCCAGCAATGTGGACGCAGCCTGTAAGGCGTTCCAAATCCAAGCAGCTGGCAAGGTATCTCGATTCGACCGTGTTTTCACCAAATCACAATTTCGGGCATCATTCGCAAATCAGTTGGTACCAGAAACAGTTCTGGGCGAGGAAGACGTTGAAGTCTTGCTTCTTTCATTGGCTAGAAACAGAGGTTTGATCGACTACGATGGCGCGATAGTACGCATTCGAGACCCCTCAGATGAACCCACCATAACTCAAGAAGATGCCGCCGCAGCGTCAATAAAGGAGTTGACTGCCAATATCAAACACCAAACCAAGATCTTGAATGAGCGACTCGAACAATTACAGAACGATGCTAGGGCTGCAGCCCAGCACGGCAACCGTTTAACGGCACTAGCCGCGTTGAAATCGAAGAGATTAGCCGAAACGTCACTATCACAACGATACTCCACATTGAGTCAGCTTGAGGATATCGCCGCTAAGATGGAACAGGCCTCCGATCAAGTGCAGCTTGTCAAAGTCTTAAACTCATCTGCAAATGCTCTCAAGAGTTTGAACTCTCGCATTGGAGATAGTGCTCAGGTTGAGGAGATGATGCACCAGATACGTGAACAAATGTGTGAAACAGATGAAGTGGCAGCAATTCTGGCAGGCACTACTGCGGAGCCTGTAAAGGAATCAGAGCTGGATGATGAGCTAGAAGCCTTGGAGAAAGAAGCCCGACAACACGATACATGCCATGAGACTGAAATCCAGAAACAGAAATCGGTCACAAAAGCGCAAGAGATACACTTGGAGTTAAATCGACTACCTGAACCCCTTCGGAAATGGTGCCGAATCGAGCAGAATCGATCACACCAGCGATGGAGAGACAAGTCGCTCAACTTTCGATTAGACATAGTCAGGACGAGATATAATGCACCGTTGCGTATGGAAAAGCAAAGCATTTGCAGCATATAAGGGCTGAGTGGCCAGCGCAGGCTGATTTAATTAAGATTGAACACTGAATATTAAATCAATCTCACAGCGAATTGTGAAGAGACGCGGATGGTGCTGCGAAGTCTCGTCTATGAAGCCATCTGCCAGGACTATTTGCCATCTAGTCTAGGGACGATCCAGGTATACTATAATTTCATGTGATGTCATCCTCAACCACAGATGTAAGCGATCATGCCAGACTCGAGTTGGGCTCTCTGTGAGCGGCTTGCTCAGCCCTCAAGCCCGCTGATGTTGGCTCGTCCGGAACTCCACTTTCAATATCATCCCGCGGCACAATGGCCCTAGTAAGGTCAACCTGTTTCTTCTTGCCCTCTTGTAAGCCTAGGGGCCCATCGTCTGCTCGCTTGACATTTTTGGGGCGCTCTTGTGGATGTGGATGGGCTGCCACCTCCTGGACGAGCTGGTGACTCTTCTCTTGTTTTCCGTCTTCGTTTTCCACTAAGTTATTCGTCATTTGTCTACTGTTGCGGGCACTGGCGATGAGATCTTTGAAAGATGAGTCGTGCCTAGCGGCCCAAGCTGCGCCATCGAAATTTTTGTCCTTGATTATCGTCATTTTTAATGCGGTTTGTCCAGCGGCTGATGCTCGGTATCCCTGAGTCTTCTCCCATATGTCCAGATCCTGTAAAAGTTGAGTTCGGGTTTTGGGGTCTGTGGAGTCGGAATTTGCATTCCAGAGATTGATCCATTCTTTATGCCTCTTTTCAAGAAGAGTACGAGGTCCCTGGTTTGATATACCCAGTTCTGCTAATTTTTTTCTCAAGGCTTGTTCCTTTAGTATCGAGTAATTCAAAGCAGGGAGACGTTCAATGGCCCTTCGCTGTCGCTGTCGTCTTTGTTGTTGTTGTTGCTGCTGCTGCATGACGCCGGGGCCGCTTGTAGATTCGGTAGGTCCGGGGCATGCCTCCAAGTGCTGGAAGACCTGCCAGGCTTTCATCTGTTTCTGGCATGAGGGACAAGGAACAAAACTATCAACTGAAAAGATTTAGTACAGAGTACGCACTAATGACGTCATCAATATGACAACAGACCATTGCTGGGATCAGGCTCGTCAGAAGAGCCATCACTGTATTCGTCTTCGTCAGACGCTGGTATAACTTCCATTTGTTGGCAGGTTCCGGGCAAGTCATCGCCATTGCCATTGCCATTCCTCTTCTGGCTACTTAGCCGCGCTGATGTCCGTTTTCGCTTTTGCCTCTCAGGCAGAGAGGGATCATAATCATCATATTCGGGAGTCTTCTGCTTTGATGAATAGGGACCACTGGTTGATGTGCGGGCTAGTGTTAAAGCAGTTGGTCTTGCCTTTGAAAACGCCTCTACTGTTTCTTCCATAGACCAGTTACTTCGTAATTTCAGCTCCTGCTCAGGAGCACGGCAAAGCGGGCACTTTCCATCGCTCGATAGCGCTCTTCGTATGCAAAGAGAGCAAAAAGTATGTGAGCAGGACGTTATCATGGGGTCTGGTAGAAATCTTTGCAGACTTGACAACGTAGAGCTGCATCAACCATAGCTAGACAGGCGAGTGGCGTCGCCAGCCAGTCTGTCGAGTCGGGAACATTATCCATCGAAATTTGAGCGAGATTTTTGACGGCGAGTAGCTGTGTAGATTACATACTAGAATAGTGTAGCTGTTTGGAACGCGAATAAACGGGATTCTTGATACGCACTCAGGAAGCCAATAGCTTGCCTTTTTGGGACTTTTTGGGGGAGGGAGGCGGGAATCGCGTATGCAATTTTCATGCAGGTTGCTTCATTAGTCGATACCTGTTCCTCTCTCTTTCTCTCGCTGTCGACCATGACTCTCATAAAGACTTAGGCATCGCAGTCGATTCTACCCATTGCTTCCTCCGTGGCACGAATGGCTTTCCTTTCAGCGGGTTGAGCGCGACATGTCACGTGACTCCGCGTTCTTTGGCTCACGTAGAGTTCGCGTTTCTCCACCAATTATTTCCTCAGGACAAGTTTGGTGAACAATTTTCACATTAAAACATGAATAATAAAAGTTGCATTCATGGATGAACATCAAAAATTTCTCGCTGATCGTCTGCTCAGCGAGCAACGACCGGTATGCATCAATTCATTGTTCTCCAAGATTCTATACTGACCAAGACAGATCACTTATCGCAACCTAAGCAGATCCCTAAATGTTCACGTCAATACTGCTAAAAGGTATGGCTCTCGCCCATTGATGTCTATTGTATAGCATGAGTAGTAATATCATTTGACTTCTGGACATTGAAACTTTCCAGCATGCTCTTTCAATTTCATCAGTCCCAAAGCATCCAGAAAAACAGCACCATTCGAGCTACATATCTGATATGCGGAACATTAGTGCCGTCAGACCTAATGAAAGACGAGCATGAAAACAAGGAATCATTCTCTCAAACCGATGATTTGCTTCATGTGGCAAAGGAAAGTACCTTGACGTTGACAGGGGAAGACCGTTTGCAACGTAAGTGGTCCTCCGTCGTCAGATAACCCAATTTTGACCATATGATAGAAGCACTAAATTCGTACGAATCTGTCACATCGATACACATTTATGGGCTATCACCACAAACTCCGGGAAATTCTTGGTCACAGGAAGTTCCACCGCCAAGATGTGGAAATGAGGACCGTGCGATTGTCGACAAGCATGGCGCAATTTACAATCCCAGCGTCCGACTTCGAGCTCCTAAATCTATTCTCAGTCTTGTATCGTCCTCGCATATTGTGCCCACGAAGTCTTCAGCGGAACAAGCAGATGTTGCAAAGAAGCTGCCGCTACAGAGCTCGACTCCGAATGACAGACCGCGAAGTCATACACGCGAAACAGGTTTAGCGACAGCAACAGGTCGAATGGCATCGGGGAGCATTTTTCAATGTTTCGCAAAAGCAGTTCCAAAGTCGCATATCAAAGCTGCAGAATCAACACAACAAGAGAATGGCGCAGACATGGCACTGTCCGACGACGGCGACGCTGATGACTCTGACATTTTACCAATCAAATCTCAATCTCAGTCGCGCTCTGAAGTGAAGACACGTACACAAAGAGAGGAAGTACTAAGGCGCATGATGGAAGAGGAAGACGATTCTGAACAATCTGACGTCGAGGAGGTATCCGCGGTTAATCAACAAGCAGAGGGGAAAGGAGGACCTGAAGCGGGAGCGGAAGCTGGACAGAAATCAGCGATATCTGCAGGTGATGCACCGTCTGAAATAATCTCAGGTGTAGATAACGGGAGGCGTCGAGGCAAGCGCCGAGTGGTACAAAAGAAGCGGATTCTAGATGAGCAAGGATACATGGGTATGTGGACCACACGAACGACAAATGACCATACACAATGAGCTAATGTCTGCGTTTTCACAGTTACGATTCAGGAGCCAGGGTGGGAATCCTTCTCGGAAGACGATACGGACCAGCCACCGATAAAAAGCCAATGCTGGCTTCCATTCCAAGCTCATCCGCGAAGTCAAAGAAATCGAGTGGCAAGGGGGCTCAGGGCAGCATCATGGCCTTTTTAATAAGAAATGACGCCTTTGTGAAACGGAAATGAACAGATAGTTTTCTCGCAGTACCGATGATTAATGGATGGGAACCTATATTCTGAGATGGTTTCTCTCGAACCCTCTACCTTACTAGAAAAATAATGCCTTTTGCGTTTCCGGCTACCTGAGTGCCATAGTCAGAGCTGAATCAGTCCATTATCTAAATCTGGAACTCTCTCAGTCAATGCACAAGACGTGTGCGAAATAACACGTCTGCTTAGCGATAATGTAGAGGCATTTAAAGGTTCCGCCAGAAATGATCGGTTCGCTTCCTGAAACGCTGGGCAGACCTTGAATTGTAGAAATAGATCTTGAAGGCTTATGCCATCTTCAGGGGGACGAATTCCGTCCCAATCATTAGTATTCTTGAAGCCGCGGACAACAGACAAGACAATGGCATTTTGGGTCGCTCATGAACCTGTCGCGCCGAGCGTGTCTTCTGGGTCATAGCCTCATGGGAGAAGGAGGCTCATCCGAAACTTCGGCAGGGCAACACCTTGCAACTTACTACTTTGACTATTCGTGGCGTCTACGGGGGCGATATTTTGTAAATCACAGTTAGCCTCATCGTTGTGATGATGACTTTTATTATTTCAGACACTTCCCAACATATAGTTAGCATTGTAGATATAAGCAAGGAGTCCATTGCCTTGATCCTGAAGAAGATCCGGCAAAGGCAGCAAGTGATTTTGGAAGGTAGAGAGGCCCACGCGTTACGGCTCATATCGAGTGATACCGGAAGAAAATATTAAATGCGGCTTCCTTTTGGCCAGATCTAGAATGGTGCTTGCAAAAACACCATTTGCCCACGCAAACCAGCTTCGAGTATACTGCTTGGAGTGGTTTACATTCACACTCTCATGTACGAGACCCAGCTTGGAAGACTTGAGAACCATGTCAAGGCACCGCTCAATCTCTTCATCGTCTTGCGATGTCTGAGCTTGATAAGCACGCTCATTGGCCAAGCATTTCGTAGCCCAATATGAGGTCCTTTGTCGATAAAGTCAGCCCGCTTGTCAAATCGATTATTGCGCAGAATATTCTCACCGCCTATTCCACTGAAATCTTTCCCTGTCAAATAATAAGGATTGCCTAGCCTGTCCAAGAGCATTTTTCTTGTATTCTGATAAATTGGATCTTCGACTTTGCAAAAGCCCATGATAGGTAGAGCCATGAGCGAAGGATAATTCGCGTCATCCATCAGTATCGAAGAGCCATATCCATCGACTTCGTAGGCGAATACATCACCGTACTTTTTGTGTGTCACCACCCCGTTCTTTAAGACAGCTGACCGGAGCGTTTCACTCCAATGCTCCAACCTTTTCGCCAAGGATACCTTACCGGCTGCCGCGAGGAATTTCGAGGCCCGTTGGAGCTCGACAGACATCATGGCGTTGGCGGGGATGAGGAAGCCCAGGATCGTTGCATCATCGCTAGGCCGAAAAGCAGACCGCACAAGCCCTGTACCACTGTTAAGAGGATTGCCAATTCCCTGCAAGTTTAGGGTCTCAGTTCCAATATTTGTCCATCTCTGGAATGTATAGTCGTTACCAGCGAATTCGTCCGTTTTAGGATCAAAGGTCGACTTAGATTGTTGTTCCAAAACGTACAACAATGCGTCCACCGCCTTGATCCATCTATCATTCACAAATTCTGTCGAACCTGTATTTTCGTAAAAGTCGTTTGCGAGCGCCAGGAAATGAGCTAATGAATCAAGTTCATATTTGCACTCAAATACTGCATTAGGTTCGTACAATGGGTGAACGACATCGTCTTGTCCGTTGCTTGTGATGGGTAGGTCGGATATAGGAGGCGGCTGAAAAGCGTTACAATATGGAGATTCAATCACATACTCTGCTTGCGTGTTTATGGCACCAAGAATCAAATTGAGGATAGCAGAGTCTTTCTTTGCCAGGGCCTGGTAAGGACGAAGCTGGTTTGTCGAATCTCGCAACCATTGCGCGACGATATCGCCCGTTATTACGAATGTTTGTGGTCCTTCCCATGCGCCATCATCCAAAGTTGTCCTTGATCCGCCGAATCGCATAAAACCTACGTTCTTACCGCTGGTGTGAAATTTGATTGTAGTATCCGTAGTCGATGGAAAAGCATTCTCGAATAGTCGTGCTAGGTCCGGGTCTTTCATTCTTGAGGTAACTTCTTCAATAACCCTCTCAATTTCCACAGAATTGAACGTACGGCAGCGTTTGTCTGGCCTCTGAAACGGTAACAACAGTGGACCGGAGCTAAACGGGCGGCTGTGTATTGTCAGCCATTATGCGTGGAACTTCAAATAAAGCAGAAGGCTACTTGCTGTGGAATAGAGGCGTATGAGGCATATTCTGGACAAGCACCAGCAGCCCAATGCAGAGGGCCCTGTGGCTCTCCTATCGCCGTTGCTTCGTGTATAAAAGACGCGCCGAAAATTGCGCATGATAAACCCAATCTTATCATGCTGAAGAATGGTTTAGCAGCAAAGGTGCGTTGTCGTGCAAAGACTCGGCCTATCAAAAGTAATGGCATTAGTAGATAGAGAAGGGCATGCTTGTTTGAAGTTGAGCTTTGATAAGCAGCTAGGCCAAACAGCCATGCGCACCCCTAATAGTAGCTGCGATAAATGAGCATATACAATACAACCTTCAATTTTGCATCGGTGACCTGACAGGGGGAAGGAGCCAATTGACGGTTGGCTTGGAAATACGCGAGTTATGGTGTGGACCTAGAAGTGACTTATTTCTAAGTAGAAATCACATAGAAAAGAATGTATTTTTAAGTGGTGTTTAATACCCTTATATATCCACCTTATGCCTCTATAACAGCTGCTAGCCTGCGGGGCATACTTGGCTAGCTAATTGCAGCTGTTAGAGGGGAACCTGCCAGCTGCATAAAGAGGGGCTTGTACCTCTGCAAAATCATACAGGGGTCATATTGTATGCTTAACAAGCTTCAAATAGTAAATCGTGCCACACCTGTAAGAACCCTAGAAGGTGTGCTAGAATTCCCCAATAGACCTGAAGATCCGTCAATGCTAGCTGTCATTGCTAACATTGCACCTTACATTTGCTTATAAGGCCTACCTGCACACAAGGACTACGGCCCTGTGGATCGGGGGCTTAAATATCCAACCGTGGTTTTCAAATTTCTAACCTAATCTACCCAAATCCAGAAGGGTCCTTACACACCCACTTTTTAGCGTAGAAGTACCTCTAATATTTCTTTTAAGCTAGGAAGTGCTTCGTAGCATAATGTATCTATTACAACCTTCTAACCACAACGAATTTTACGTCGTTTTCGCGTTATCACCACAATATCCACATTATCGCTAGAAGTCTTGTTTTTTCATCAAATTATTTATCATAGATTAGTCTCTCTATAGCCGCGAGTTTATATTATACTAAGAAGCCCTCAAGGCTTTACAACAGCTTTAATCTAATAAGGGCTATATTGTGTTATTAAACGGCCACACTTAAAGCCGCTAAACCGGCTAAACGGAACGTTAGAGGTACTTCTGCGCTAAAAAGTGGGTGTGCAGGGACCCTTCCGGATTTCGCTCGGTCTGGTTGGAAATTTGAAAACTACGGTTGGATATTTATGTGCCCCCTTGGTGCAGAGCCCGCAGATCCACAGGGACAAGCAAACCCGCACAAATCGGGTAAGGTTAATAATCCCGCAGGACACCCCTCACGCCATGTCGACATTGCTTACTCCTGGTTAACAACTCCTCCTTCCAACAATGCAGTGCTTTTGCCACAAGCTTTCAACTAGACACTATTGCAACATCACTGTTTCTGAGGTATAGTGTGTGTTCTTTTCAAATTCCGACTCATCTAATCCAGTGCAAGGCTGCGATCCTGAAGCGAGCCTTGGTGGAAGCAGCTCACCTGTTCCATGTCGGTTCATTGACACGTTGAAACGTTGAACCCCTGTTAGGGAGAAGAAGCCATCGAAAGGTCGAGCACCTCGATCACGGAAGCATTTACGAACGACAACGGACTCTGCAAGCATAACGGAATTCGACGAACGTCAACCACCACTCGTGACACCGACATCCTCCCTTGCTACCGATTTGATTAGCACGTACTCATACCAGCACGCCTTAAACATCTTCGGTGCGGAAGGCGTCAGCATTAACGTACCACGCCAGAGGACTGGCGGTAGTCTTTTCGTCAAAATATACCTTGCCATTGAGCACATCGACAGGAGCGCCGAGGTCCAACGATTTCTTGGAAGAACGTGTTGCTACGTATTTGCGACGTTGCACACGAAGGGCGCGTTGATCGAGCCGATAGTCCAGGAAATTCGTTGTGCGCCATCACACGTTGAAGATGATGTTCGGAAAAAGGTTTACCATATTCTCCGGGTTGGCGCGAAGTGGGTGGCAATTATCAAGGAGTTCGCCTCTTCGCTCAAATGCGCCCCACAACAACTCACTGGGCTCCTTTGCCTTCTTGGATCAGCGTCTTCGTGAGTTTGCCACTGCTCTAATCTTCCTCGTTGCTCATGGTGCCTCAGCTGGGAGAGGGCTTCGAATCAAGAACATAGATCTGCCTTTACATACCTTTCCCAGCACACAGATATCTGCGAGAAATCTTTCCAGTGTACACCTCTTGTCCACACCGTTTTGAAGCAGCTTTTATGTATGGCTCAAGGCCCAACTATATTGCGATACTAACGTATCTCTAGTGGAACATTCATTTGTTGACGAGTCGCACGAAAATTCACATCCCGTGCGCAATCTCCCGCGGCGATGCTTCAGTCGGATCAACCTCTCAATTCAACTGCTGCTTTCTCGCCGAGAAGCTCATACACTTTGGTAGATGCACATCCTCTGTGGAAATCTTCTTCCTTGGTGGCAACGTCTAGGAGTGACTCAATCGGTAATACTCGTTCGGAGGATGGTAATATTTTACTGCTCCTCCTTTCTTTCCTCTCGACGACTGATGCAATCCCCTTTGATCTTCTGTTCCGTGGAGCCACAGCTCGCAAGCGCTGGACTGTGCATGGAGCGATCGAAGACGCGACTGCAACATCAGCTGGTCTAGCTTCAGAATTGGCGGACTTACTCTCGAATATTCCGCGATTGAAGGAGACGTTCCGAGAGCTGTGCCAGACTTCGATCGTCTCAGAGAATCCAGACCGTACATACACTGTAGACCAAACTGCTTTAGAGTCTATTCGCAGCACTCTATCTCCAGAGCTGGCCTCTTTCTGGAAATGCCAAGCCTTGATAGTTGCGTACAGGGCCCTGCCATGGAGATATATCGAGCCTCCGTGAGTTATAGAACATGCGGGATCAACCATCTCTGCTGACGTTCACATAGCATTGTCAATATCAAGCTATTTCTACCGCACGTCGAACACACTTTACGAGCAGCGCAAGATTGTACACAGCGACTGCATATGCGCGCTAGAACCGACCTTGCCCTATCTCTGCTTCAAGGGTCGCGATTCCCGAATATGGCATGGAAACGTTTCGTGGTCAGTCAAGCGGAAGCTGCTGGAGCCGGCATAGACGATTTCTATGTTCACTACAATATCGCTATGTCTCAGTGCCTTTTGAACCGAATTGGTGGGGAAATGGACAAAGCTGTTAGCAGTCTCGACGATGCATTGCGAAGGGAGCCTCTTGCAGACCAGGACCTACGGACACATTCAATAAAGGGATTCATGGCCATTCAACGCTGCCTGAACTGTATTCAGGTTGAGGATCTCTCCGGCGCCAAAGCCTCTTTAGAAAGTTAGATTCCACTTGATCAGAGGCCGTCGTCAATGGAGAGCGTCGTGGTTTTCCGCAAACTTCTTATGCTTGGCAAGATATTGAGATTCACAGGCGCATTCGAAGAATCGCTTCGACGTCTTGAAGAGGCGCAGAGAACAGCAGAACAATGCGAGGAAGGCCTCTTCTTCGACGAAGACTTGTGTGATCTCACTTGTGAGCTTGCAGACACTCTTAGGGAGCTTGATCAACCTCTCGCTGCTGAACAATATGTCCAAACCGAAATCAATCGGTGATACAAGAGCAATGTCGCTTCTGGCAAAGCCTCATTAGACTTGTGTCTTGCCGAAGCTTTGTTCGTTCAAGGACGTTATCGAGAAGCGGAACAGCTTTGTTCGGTTGTGCAATCTCACTCTCACTTGTTGAAGTTTGAGAAACTGCGTTTACACATCACTATGGGGAAGATACGTCATGTCGAGTCCGATAACGAAGGCGCATTGTCTTACTGGAGTGGAGCAACGAGAGAAGTTGAAAAATTAAACTTGACAAATGGCCGCACCACGCAGATTATTGTCATATCTATCTGCGACGCCTTAAGTGGCCTCGGTCATACTTGGCTAGTGCGTGAATCACTTCGGCAGGTTGCTACCCTGGACGAAATGGCAAAGTCGGGAGGGATCCAGCACTGGATCGCCGGCATGCGTCATTGGCTTGGACATCTGGAATCAAAGAGTCTCCGTAGTAGGACATAGCAGTTCTACTCGAAACGAATCATCGTTGGCAATGTATCATTTGCTGCTCAATACAGCCTTCAACATACTTTCATGCTTCCAATCCTCAAGCGCTTTTGCCTTCCAAACCTCCCACTCATCTTCTACCCCTTGTTCATCGGTCTCGAAGCCATGCCCATCAAAAGCTTGCTTGAGGCCCATGAAGAGACTAGCGAGCGTCCTTCTATTCGCGTGCGATGCCCCGCCTGGACCAAGTGCGAACAGCAACCTCTGGACCTTACGCCCATCCAACACGCAGCAAGCGAGATCCTCTCGGCCGCTCTCGCGGAACACACGAGCCAAGAGGAGCTCCTCTTCTGCCAGCTCGTTGGAGCCATCGTAGAAGGCAGCGACTGGCCACATCATGCATGGCGAAGAGAAGGCTTCTTCCTCGAGGCAGTGCTACACCATTCCCAATCGATTATGCCTACTATTTCGAAGTCGGCATTCACAAGGATATGGTCACCCTTATCGTCCGCGTGCTTCAAGAAGAATTGCTTACTGCCTTTCCTGGCTGTCGCATTTTGCTCCGAGACCCTGTCGAGAACGTCAAGCCTGAATCGGTGGGCTAGAAAGACATCAAGCGCGTTCTCAGCTGTCCCGATCTCACCGGCCACGATCATTCGGAGATATGCCTCTACAAGGGCACGGAATGCATCCTGCGAGGAGCGGAACGGCCCTAGTGGCCTGCCACCATCGCCCGATCTAAATGTAGAATGCTCGGCCAGACCATCCACCTGTATCTGGGACTCGGCGGCTGCCCCTGATGTCATCTCGCCGCTCGCCGTCGTGGCGATGAGTGACCCGAGCTGATCAAATGGGTGTCTTTCTATTTCGAGCATGATTTCTGCGAGTTGCCGCACAATCTTCTCCTTCTGGTTAGCGGTTGCGCTTTGCCATTCCAGAGGCGTGCCGAGCATCTTCTCCATCAGTATATAGCCAACGCCTATCGTATTTGTCGGGTCGGACTCGCATGCCCAGTCGAATACGCGAGGAGAAGGAATACGCGTGTGACGCTCCAAGAACTGCATAGTTGTGGCTTCGCTCTGCAGCACGTAGTCCCGGACCTCAGTTGGCGGTGATATCGCATTGGAAAGCCGGAACCGCGCAAGCCATACCACACCATCCTCGAATTTAATCTCTGCATGGCAGTTCTGGCCGCCCATCATAGCTGAAAGGTTCCTCGGCGACAAATCTATTGAACATGGCACATTGGTGCCACTGCGCACTTGCGATGCGCGTGCACAGAGCTTGACGCCATTAATTCTCTTGCGCAGCTTGTCTAGGCGTTGAGCTTCTGCTGCAGCATACTGAGCGCTATATTCGCTCCAATTTGACTGATATTATCATCAGAGACACATTCCTCGGTATGAAGGGGTGCAAAGTAATTACCTCCGGTTTGGGGCATCCATGCCATGGTTCCTGCAAATGAAACCGGCAAAGATGCCTGTCGCAGAGCAGGCAATCACCAGCTCGTTGAACGGCTGGGAATTGGCAGTCGTCCCAATCACATGGCCACAGGGAAGGCATGTCGATTGATTTGGAGCAATGGAAAAGATCGTTTGTCCAACGAGAGAATTGGCACGGCTTTTATGCGACCGAAACAGGAGGCGAACTAGGCAACAGCGGTTGGTGGGTCTTTTTAGAGACATGAAAGCCAATGAAATTCGGGCAGAACTTCGCGTTTCCAACAAAGCCGATTGATTTACGACAATCACGTTCGATATACAGCGTCTGTGTTGCCAGTAAGTCTAAGGCAAGTGTTGTTCTTATTTACTAAAATTCTGGGCGCTAATGGCGGTGCTCATGCACAGGTCTCAGAGCCGTACAATGCAGGAGAAAGCATTGTTCCTATTTCTGTGCCCATATAAAACAGAATGTAATGCTCCGATCGTCTGACAAACGACACGAAGTGATGGTGATAACCATATGAGCGAAGGACAAAGGCTGCCCAGATCATCGGTTGGCAACATTTCATCCTCAGGCTTGAGGCATTATTCCATCCCTTCCTGCTGCTGGGCAACGATACCAACGGGAGCGGAAGCTTCTGGTGCGTGAACAGTTTGACCAATGGAAGGTTTCTGCTGGGATCCAGCCGGCTTGTCTGCGAGTATTACGGTGTGTCAGGTCAGGTTGATGTGCAGCACAAAAGCGAGCTGGTAAGGGCGGAATACTCACGAGCAGCACAGTACCTTCCGGCGCTAGTAGCCCAAGAAGAGCAGCCTTCGTGAGCACATCGTTCGGCCATGATGAAAATCGAGGGCTAAGTCAAGACGGAAGTTAATTAGATTGAGAAGATGGAGTATGAGTTTTTAGACGAGAGAGTTTATTAGACCTAGGCTGAGGGAGCTCACTATAGCCTTATATGGCCACTATCTAAGTGTGAGTTGCCTCTAGACCCTTAAGTGCATTTACCTGTTAACGATTAACCTCCGTGAATACCTAGTACGCAGGTCGCCATATTGGAATGCTACATTTATTTGGATAATTAACCCTTTCTTAATTTTCCTCACATCGCATAGCTGTGCTTCTAGGAGGGGATAAACATGGCTATAAAGCAGTGACTTACACTTATAATACACTTAGACCGCAAAACCTTTGCAAATCTTTCCGCACTGCCCTACAAGTCTAGAATCGCCTCTAAAATCCAAACTAACAAGATAATTAAAATCCTTACCCTATTTTACCTATTGAAAATGGAAGGGGAATCTAGCTAGAGGGATAGGAAGACCTCTCTAATAGATTCTGACGCGGCGGCTTCTAGATTCACTATAATACGACAATTCTTTAAGATATAGAGCTTTAATAGTTAAATGTAGTTGATTTCTAACAATACGGACGATCTGACAAGCAATAAGAGGATTTTACTGAGTCTGTTATGGACTAGCCCTAAGGCAACTGCTGTTAGGCGTTGATATAATATTGAGAAACTTGAGGAGGGAAGAAAGGAAGGTAGGAAACCTATCCCTTCCTATGCCCCTTATACTCCTTAACTATCCTAAGCTATCCTATCTATTCTCTTCCTATCCCCTTATTATCTTTACACCACTTCTTCCTATCCCCTTATTATCTTATCTCTATCTCTTCTAATCCCCTTATCATTCCCTGCTATCTTATATTTAGCCTTATCTTTATCCCCTGCTATCCTATATTTAGCCTTAATCCCCACCCTTGCTGTCTTAGCTTAGGCCCTTACTTATCTCCGTGTTATCCGCTATTAGCTCTCTTATTGTGTATACTATAACTAATGCTTAGGTAAAGCCTAAGCCCTTATATACATCCCTACTTACCTATTATAAACCTATATAGTAAAAATAAACCCTATATCTATACCTACTAACTTTAACTATTTATTCCCTATCCTATCACGCCCTTTCTATAGTTAGTGTCTTTATTATTTATTATTATTATTAGGTGGCGTGTGACGTATACCCCTCCTCACTAAGTTATAGAGACTGTCTTTACCTATTGTGTTTGCTTTTTATTATTAAGCTAAGTACATAATATATGTTCCTAGCCCCTCCTCTATTATTATAGTAACCTTAACCCCTCCCCCACTTATCTATAACCCCTTTAATATAGTTACGCTTCCTATATAAATATCCCACTTTCTTACCCCTTATACTACCTCTTCTTCTTATAATAACTATTCTCTCTTAAACCTTATAAACTTCTTTACGCATTTCTATCTATTACTTTAAGCTCTTACCTTCTATCCTTATTTATCCTACCTCCTAGATATCTTATTCTTACCTTTCTCCTACTATCCTTACCACGCCTCTAGCCTATACTATTAGTAAGTATCTTATAGAGAGGGATTTTAATAATAATAACTATACTACTCCTATATTAGTTTTTTATCCTTATAGTCCTTATATTAAGCGTTCCCTAACTATAGGTATCCTAGAATATTATCCTCCTAAAAGCAAAGGCTTATGCCCTCCTTATTAGTATAACTATATAACCTATATCTAGTTAATATAGTTCCTATCCGCTAACCTAAGGCTTTATTATACCCTTAAAGACTTAGAAGCCACTATTACTATAGGTAATCACATTATAATGTAAGGTGTTATAAAGAGCGTAATAACTAAGCGTAAAATACCTATCCTATCCTAGGACTTCCGCGCCCTTATAGGCTATTAGAATGCGCTCTTAAACTAAGCGTAATTTAATCTAGCCCTAGTGCATTTAGCCCTTAGGCCCCCCTTCCCCTAATGCTCCTACTATAAATCCACTAAGCTTTAATATTATACTATTTATAGGACCCCGTGGCGTGGTGGTTACACGCTGTGGAGACCTGTTCCGGGTCGCAGGTCGTGGGTTCGAATCCCACACGGGGCACAATTCTAAAGGTCTTGGTCACACCTTTAGAATTGAACCAATCGTAGGGCAAAGAAAAGTGGAGTTATGCCCCACTTTTCCTTGCTTTGCAAGCGAATTAAACAAGCTATCTCGCTATATAAATTAGCTAGGATACCCAGAGCTCTAGGGTTATAATTTAAGCTAGGGTTTGCAACTATATTGCATATTTAGTTAGGAATTGGGAACCAGATTGTAGAAAACGGGGGATGATTATAGGAAAAATCGTTGTAAACATTAGCTTAGGTATCCAACTTTGTACGTACAGGATAAACACACATTGCATAACAAATCGTAATAGGTTTTTCACCCAACTAGGCAACTAACTAATTATCTAATTATTAATTGGATAATTAGTAACCTAGTACGGTTTTCCTATTACAAAGCATATATCACCGCAGGAGTACTAGTAAATAGCATAAATTGCTATCTAGCGTAATCAATATATATATATATATACTTACCCTTTACTAAAGTCCTTAAAGCTTTTATAAATAGTAGTACCTAGATTATAGGTATATTAAAGCTATAAAGAGCTATATTTACACTTACTCCTATTACTAAGAAATCCCTATTATTTAATACTAGTTAACAGGCTAGTAAGTAATCTACCTACTTAAATTATAAAAAGGATAATATTACTTATAACACTACCTAAACCTCCTAGTTAGCTCTCTCTATACCTCTATCTATCTATAGGTAATAAGAAGTTAATAGTAATTACTTAGTGCTAACCTTCTTACAGAGCGCTATCTAAAAGTTACTTAACTAATCTAACCCACAATCTATAATAATCTAGGTAAGGAACCTGTAGAACCGCTACTAATAGTGCTTAAACCATTTTACATATACCTTAGCCTCTATTAATATTATAGCCTTAAGTTATATAAATTTAGAGAGCCTATCTATAATAACTATTAGGAACTATAGGTTAGCCTAGTCTCTAGTAGGGAGCTCTATTATAAAGTTAATAAAGATCTATAACTAATATCTATCTAGTAAGGGAATTAGCTTTAGCAAGCCCTAATATAACTATTAACTCTTTTATCCCCTATAGTAGTAGTAATTATATATAAACTATGCCATATCCTATAATATACTATCCTAATAGAAGTCCCTCTAAAGCGCCTTAAAGGTAGTATTCCGCCCTAAATAACCTAGTAAGGGTAAGTTATAAGTCCGCTAGATTAAAGTTATAGTTAGAGGCTCTTACTTTAGCACCTAAGTCTAGCCCTAGAATTAAAGCGCTTCTTTTACGCTAATCTAATAGTTTATAATCTATTCTTATATGCTAGTAGCGTTAGGAAACTTCTAAGCTCTAGCCCTTACTACCTTAAGCTATAGTCTATAGGTCTTATTATAAGCTATAGATTAATCCTATAGGGATTAGAGGTGCTTATTTATAAACAAGGAGTCCCTAGCTAGGATGCTTATTACTTAGGCTAAATTACCCTCTAAAGCTAAGTTATTCTCTAAAGTGGTGCCTCTAAAACTAACACAGGCCTAATATTAACGCGCGGCTAACCCTAACCGAAGCTAAACTAAGTAGGCGTTATTGCTAATTATATAATAGGCGCCTTTAGTTTAGCTAACTATACCTCTTCCTAATAGTGCCTTAATAACGCATCTAGCTAGCCTACCTAAGTCCCTAGCCTATAATGCAAGTAAAAATTAAAAAGTGCTAGAGTCTTTGCCTATTATACCTATTATTCTAATATCTCCTTAGGGCTATAAAGTACTCTAAGTTCTTATAGTCTATAAGTATTATAAACAGACTACTAACACTCTATAGCTCTACTAACTATACCTTAAGATATAAGATAATTACTAGAAGCTCCTTATTATATATTATATAATTCCTTTAAGCTAGTTATAAACAAGCTAAGTAATACGCTACTAGATACAAGACCCCTTTATTATTTATCTAGGAAAGGTAACCTCCTAATACTATCCCTAAGCAATCCGCCTCTACCACTATATCCTTATTAAGGTCCTATTATATAAGGATTAGGTATAATATAAAAGCTAACTTTAATATCTTAAAAGCCTTATTACACGCCTCTATCTAGCGGAATACTATGCCCTTCTTTATTAGGTTAATTAGGGGCTTATAATATCTGAAAATTACAGTATGAAATTACAATAAAAGTTAGCAAATCCTAGAAACCCGCGCACCCCTTAGACCTATGTTAAAGCCTCCTAATCTCTAATTACTATAATCTTTTTATTATCTAGGTGAATTTGTTTTCCTATGTGAATAATAAACCTAAGGTACTTTACCTCTTTTATAGTAAAGACGTATTTCTTAATGTCTAGATTTAGCCTAGCCTATTATAGCCTAGCTAGTACCTTATAGACTTTCTATATATAATCTTTTATAAACCCCTAAATAAATTAAGATATTATTAAGGTAAGCTATAATATAGTCCCTAAGAATACTACTAAGCGCTCTATTAATATACCTCTAGAAGATTATAGGCGCACTTACTAAACTAAAGGGGTATACTAACTACTTAAATAATCTAAACCACGTCTAAAAAGTAGTCTAGTGTTCCTAGCCCTTAGTAATATAAATATAATAGAACGCTGCTTATATATCTAGTTTTATAAACTATTTTGCTTTAGCTAAGGAGCGTAGTGTTTCCTTTACTAAAGGTAAGGGGTAGTAGTCCTATTCTATAATCTTATTTAGCACGTAATAGTCCATATAGAACCTCTAGCTACCCCTAGGTTTCTTTACTAGTAAAACTAGTGCTACTACTAAAGATAAGCTTGCCTTAATCTAGCCCTTATCTATTAAGTCTATTACTTACTTACATATCTTTAAGAGGTATTAACGTAGCATGTTATATAATAGTGCCTAAGGCAAGTCCAGTTTATTACCCTCTATATCCTATTTAAGGTAAATATAGTGGTTAGACTTACCCTAGTGTAGTAGGAGAGTGTTTGCCTTACTCTCCTAAAAAGATCCTTAAAGTCCTATAACTTCTCTAGTAAGGCTACTAAGAGTTCCTACTCTATAGGTTTTAGCATAGTGTTAATCTATAGCATAGACGTAATCTCCTATAAGCTTATAGCGTATAGCTATATGTGCTCCTTTTGCTTCCTTGCCCTTTACACTATTCCTATAAATAATAATCCTATAATACACACTATAGGCTTCTCTACCCCTCTACTAGCTATAGTCTAAATCTGTAGGTTATTAGCTACCCCTATAGTTAGCTAGTAATACTTTATATTTAAATTAATATTATAGCAGGCTATTTATAGTATTCCTAGGATAAGTTATCTTATTAATCCTAGAATTATATACGCTATAATTAGCGTCTCCTATCTATCTATATCTATCTAAAAATAAATAATATATGTTATTAATAAGCTTTTCTTATAATTCTCCCTTCCCCCTCTTTTTACACTAACTATAGTATAAACTATTCTCTTAGTTAGTAAGGGAATGTGTTCTAGTTATAGCTTCTAGACTAAGCGTTTACTAATAGTAGTATAGTAGTTATATCCTATGTTAACTTATATATTTAAAAAGGTTATCTTATTTATTAATATAGGGACTAAGAAAGGTAATATATTTATATTACTCTAGATTTATTTAAAGTTATCCTTAATAATAACTATATGCTATAAAGCCTCTCTAAGCTTCTAATTCTCTTCCCTATTTAAATAACTTAATAAAGGGGCTTCTCTTTCCTAACTTATTACTTAAGTCCTTAGGGTTAATGTCTTTTATATTACATATATTAACTAATAGCGTCTCCTTTAGGCAGAGGGTATAGTATAAGGGCATTTTATAACCTAATGCTTATTAGAACTATATTATAAGCACCTACTCTCCTTATAGTAAGTATCTAGCACTTCCTAAAAGACCTACTTTGCTTACTTTACGCCCCCTTTATTACTTATACTTAGTTATATATATTAGGCTAAGGCCTTACTAGAACCTTTTAGGTCCCTATTATACTTACTAATTAGATATCTGTTATTAGAGTATCCTTATCCTATAGATAAGACCTCTCTATAAGGGCTATAGGTTAAGACTACTTATATAATTAATGCTTCTTCTCTAGCTAGTAGGACTTAATATCTAATATAATACTCTAAAAGTAAGCTACTGCTACTAGGTAGTTAGCCTAGGGAATGTCTTAGCTAATACTATAATCTCTTATTTACTTATTAAGTATAGTGCGTAGTTTAGATAACTTTACTATATTTACCTAATCTAACCTACTTACTAGCGCTAACTTTTACTTAAACTAAATATAGAAGTTACTAAAACACTTATACTATTATTACCTTAGCTAATTAAGCTTAGTAATAGCTATCTTCTATTAATAAGGGTTATTAAATATTTCCCCTAAGTACTTAAGAAAGTACCTTAAGTTAAAATAAACTAGGTACCCCTTTTTAAAGTAAGGAGTAACTTAGGCCTATACCTTAGGTAAGAGATTCTAGTAAATAAAGCACTATTAATCTTATATAGTACTAATAAACTCCTAATCTATTAGTAACTTATAACCTATAAGGCCTTTCTAGGCTAAGAATAATACTCTATTACTATTAAATAGTAAGCCTATTAGTAATAGCTTCTGCTTAATAGGGTTTTACGTAAGAGCTGTATTTTACCTATTAGTAAGGTTAGTGATTTAGGCTGCCTACCTCTTAATAATCTCCTGTAATACTGCTATCTTATTAGTATCTATTATAAAGAATAATAAATATTATAAACTAGCCTTAGGGTAGCTATAAATAAGCGTTTAAAGTGCAATTATTATTCTTAGAGAGGAAGGAAAGAACTAGATAAGAGATCGCATAGCGCCTAGCTATATACCCCTCTGTGCGTGGTCTGTGCGCATAGCGCGCGTAGTAGCCCTAAGTCCTAAGCATGTCCGCACATAACACGTGTCCTTCCTGCACACTCTCCGCGTCCCTTCCGTACCCGAGAAGGACCCAAGCCTTAAGCTCGAGTCTATAACACTCTATAATCTTGCCTATTATATTAAGTAGTAAAATAAGTCTCTATGCGTTAGCTCTCCTCATCTCCTTTGTTATCTTCCTAGGTTTCCTAATTACTATAACTCTAGTGGTTTAGAAGTAAGCTAGAAAGTACCTTACTTCTAGGGTAGCGTTAAGTAGTCTTACGATTATATCCTTCGCTAGGTTATTGCAGGTGTTAAAATAATGCTATTTTTAGCACTATTTTATAGGCCCACTAGTTGCCTAGTTGCGTTGTTGCGCGGCGTTGCTGCGCGCTACGTTGCGTAGTTGTGCAACGCATCTTGCGTTGCCACCTAAGCAAAGCTACGGCATATATGACTAAGCCAACTAGGTTACCCTATAGGGAAGCCAAAATTGACTGTAACTAGGGAACTAGTAGTTATATAAAAGGCTGACGTATACTATTTAAATCCTTGAATTTTTCTGGATTTAATAGTATATTATATATAAAGGGTTGCTTATTAAAGTGCTTAGTTAGGCCACATAGGCGTCTGGTTTGTATAGCTGTGAGTCGATTTTTTACTTTTCCTATACAAATGAATTATGCGGAAAATAAAAAGTAGCTTACGAGACCCTATTAGCGACCTAGTTCTGCCAATATGGTTAGTAGGTCTATAAGGGGACTTAGTAGAATCCTCTCATTGCTCGCAGACCGTCCGTTAGCTAGAAATCAACTATATTTAACTATCTTAGCTCTCAAAGTGAATTATCTATTGTGGTTTAGTTATCTATAAGTCGCAGCGCCCTCTATTGCGCTAGCTATCTAGGAATTACTAGGGAGGTCTTCCTATCCCTCTAGTACATTCCCCTTCCCATTTTCAATAGGTTATAAGCCTAGAAGGCCTATAGATTAACTTTATTACACTGCATTATTCACTGTAATTACTAGATTTTTAGCTATTAGTTGTGGTTTTACTACACTGTGGGCTCTTAAGATTACAAAGGAAAACCGCTAGAATTTGAAGCTTTTCATTGCCTAGCACCCCGCATCGTAACACTAGACTTTTGGTGTTGAAATTCACTCGCCGCACCTGCAATATAATTTATTGCAACCATTACCTGTGATTTTATTCACAACCGCGACCGTTATTAATATTATCTACGCTATAGATACGCTACACTTCCCTTAAAATCACTTCAGACTTTTAGTATATCCTATACTAAGCTTTTTAACCTATTATATTACGCTACACTATATTGCGCTGCGCTACGTTCTATAATACCTATTATTCCTATTTGTGGCTCTTAGTGTTATAAAAATTTTCTCCCTAAGAATTTTCACCAGCCCGTTTTTGCCCGCGCATACCTTTAACCCACTTTTCTAGCTAGAGGGGCTCCTTTTAAACAGCCCCGCCACGTATTTTACGTGTGCAAGCAGATTGCATTACAACTAATTTTCTAGCACATGTTATTTGCAATAGGAAGAAAGTCAGAGATTATACACAGGGGTTTTTGAAGATAGCGCTACCTAATTTTAAGGGAAAGGGACCTAGGGCAGGACCTTCTAATCCTAACCCTAACCCTAACCCTAGTAACCCTGGGGACCTAAGTCAGATGGATATAGAAGGTTAACCTATGGCTGCCTAAGCTAGCCCTTTGTAACTAGAAATACAAAGGTAAATTGAGCAATAAGGCAAGACCTTAACTAAATTTATTTAGCATAGTAAGGATAATTGTATTAAAAACAAGGCTAGCATTAATGATCTTTTAAGTAAATTAACGCAAACCATGTCTGCTATACAAGGTCTTTAGACCTTTTCTAGGCCTAAGGAAGAAAATACTAAGGTACTTAGAGAAGATCTGGCTGCTAAATCTTCACCTACGCCTATACTATCTTTTACTAGTAACCTTTAAGCTGCTTTTAATAGAAGCGCTATAAAGGAACTAAATAAGAAAGTACACTTTATTCCTAAGGGAGCTAAGCTAAAAGGCCCTAAAAACTATGATTAGTGGAAGCAAGCCCTAAACATACAATTTAGAGCCCTAGGATTACCTGAATTCTTAGATAATCTAAGCATAGCTAGTTAGCTAGCTAACCCTAACTAGGCTATTCTTTTAATAATATTAAGAGATAGCTATTAGTTAGGGCTATAAGTAGCTATCTGCTGGCAGACATCCCCTAAAGAAGCCTATAAAGTCCTTATTAGGCAGTATTCACAGAGTGCTGAAATCCAGCGTGGTACGCTATACTCTAGCTACCATTCCCTAAATTTTTCAAATTATAAGGGATCTTTAGAGGCTTTTAATGCTGATTTTAATAATTTACTAGCTAGACTGCAGCTTTGTAGTGTAGTGATCGCACTAATTGATCAAGTAAATCATTATATTAATGCATTAAAGCAGACCTTTCCTAGTTAGGCTAAGAGACAAAGATTTACTATTAGAGCTTCTAGGGCATAAGAACTGCCTATAAATACCTTAAATTTACAGTTCCTTATAGCAGACTTATTAGAAGAGTAAAGAGATAAATCTTCCCCTATAGCTAAGGCTCTTAGCTATAAGGCTTCTAATAATAAGGGAAATTCTAAGGATAAGGAAAAGAACATATCTAATCCTACCCCTAAGAAAGACCCTAACACTAAGAAAGAGCAGGATAAGAAGGATTTAAACCCTTCTAAGGCCTCTAGGAAGAAGCAGAAGAAGAAGAGTGGCACTAGGGCTAATAAGAAAGGAAAGGAAGCCGCGTTTGCTTTAGGCTATAGCCTAGCAACAGGATACGTTAAAGAATTAGATTCTAACGAATCTAGCAGCGATAATAGTAGTGATTCTGAATCTGATTCAGATACCTCTAGTGTCACTACTACTAGTAACACTACTACTCAGCCCGCTTTTAATTACTCTAATAATGTAATTAAAAATTCCCTTCTATATAATACTAGTTCCTCTTGTCACATTTATAATAATAGGGCTTTCTTCAGGGATTTCAAACCCCTAAAGAAAGGCGAATGCAGCCCTATAATTACAGCTGGAGGACCTATTTATCCTAAAGGGAAGGGTACCGCTATATTTAACGTGCTAGTAAAGAAAAATCCACTAGAATATAGGTCTTTAGCTTTGCTAGATGCCCTATATTTCCTAGGCATAGATACAAACCTAGTTAGTGGTTTAACCCACTATCTCTCCAGGGTTATCTTCTGAAAGATCAGCTTTTCCTAGCTAATAAAAGTCCCTGTAGGTTATTAGAACCTACTAAACACAGCTTCTTTTTGTAAGTTAAAGGACAACTAACCCTATAATTTGTAAGCATCAAACCCACCTCTCCTTTATAGGCTCCCGGATTCATTAATATCTAACCCATACGACTTATATGGGGTTTTCCTACCCTATAGAGGTGCAAATTCCACAGCAGCCTACCCTGGATCTAACGGAATATTAGCGAATTAAAGAAATCAACACTGAAGACGACGATAACATTGACAATTCAGCCCTACTTCCCACCGGAGCTCCTAGTTAGGCATCTTCTATTGTAGGGGATTTAGAAGGTCTATATCCTAATGCGTTGGATGATGATAGTAGCCGTCTAGAATCCCCTAAGGCCTGTAATCCTTAAGAAGCCTGGCACAATAGGGAGTAAAGGGATAGTAGCTCTGAAAAGCTAGATTCTAGTTACAAGAAATTACTAGATTTAGCCCTTCTTTGGCACATTCGACTCGGCCACATAGGGCTCCCTTGCTAAAGAAATTATTAAAATTAGCTAAAGGGATCCCTGATTTTTCCGTTATTAAAGACAAGGATTTCAACTGCTTAGCCTATACGCAAACTAAGGCTATTAGAAGACCTAGCAAAAGACCTATTCAGGACCCCCTAGAGTTCTAGATATTCTAGAGGGAGATACAGTAAAAATTGAACCTATACCTTATAATAAGAAGGCCCTAGTCCTTTTCCTTATTAATCGAAAATCACGGTATAAATGGTGCCTCTTATTAGCTAATAAAGAAGGTCAGACCCTTTATAATGCTATTAAGGGCTTTTTAAGGAATTAAAAATCAATATAATTCGTATCCTAGGCATCTTTATTTTAACAGAGGCACTGAAATCAACAACGACCTCTAATAATAGCTAACTTCTAAGGGAATTTGCTTTAGCACCTCCTGCCCTTATATTCACGAACAGAATGGGCTAGTTAAGCGAGCTATTAGGGTTATCCTTGATTGACTTAGAGCTACCCTACAGTGGTCTAAATTGCCCCTGTATCTCTAGTCTTACATCCTTCTAGCCATAGTGGACTTAGTTAATATCACCGCGAATACGACTAAGCCCCTAACCCCTAAGCAGCTATATCTAGCTGACTTAGAGCCTAAGACCACCTATAAGCCTGACTTCTTGAAAATTAGGGCTATAGGGTCTTATTATAAGGTTCTAATACCTCCGGAGTAGAGATCTAAGCTGCAAAAGCTAGCCCCTAGGACTATCCCTAGCCGGTTACTAGCTACTCTAGGTTCTAATATCTATCTTGTTTATATACCCTCTAAAAGGTCAGTCGTTAAGACTAGCTTTATAAAAATCATAGAGGATATAGGCTCTGTAAGGATCCCTAAATCTTTAGGAGTTATCCTTTAGAGGGAGGAATCGATGACTTTCTTTGTGATAGTTATCCCTTGCAAGATAATCTAGAAATTCAGGATAATCCAAAGCCTGAAAATCTAGTCCCCTAGAGAGCAGCCCTATAGAAGCCCCTCAAAAGGCACCTATAGGTAATCCATTAGCTGATTCAGATGCTATGGATGTTAACGATTTTAATATAACTTCTTTTGTTAAGGAGTTATGCTTTAAGGCTTAGGAAAAGGCTAAATTAACTAATAACAGTGATTTGGATACCCCAAGACCTGGAAACAAGCATTAAAAAGCAAGGATAGTCGAAAATAGATAGATACGACTTTTAACGAATTTAAGCAGCTTTTAACTGCTAGAACCTTCAAATTTATAGGGATAGACCAAGTTCCTAAGGGCTAAAGGATCCTAAAAACAGACTTATTTACAAAGTCAAAAGGGATAAAGAAAATAATCCCCTAAAATACAAGGCCCGCCTCATTGCTAAAGGCTTTATGCAGATAGAAGGTTAAGATTATCTCGAGACCTATGCTGCCACAAGCATCCCTCCTAGTTAGCGAATATTATTAGCTCTAGCAGCTTCTAATAACTAGGAAGTCGAATAAGTTAATTTTATAGGGGTATTCTTAAATAGTCTACTAAAGGAAGCTATTTATATGCAAATCCCAGACGGATTTACCGAATTTGCCGAAGCCACGCCTAAAATAGCTAGATTACTTAAGAAATATGGCTATAAACCCGCTTAAAAGCAAGTTATTTTCCTTCAAAAAGCTTTATATAGATTAAAACAAAGCTCTAGAGAGTGGCAGCAGGCCCTAAAGGACCTTCTTTGTAAGCACGGATTTCACCCTTAATTTCGGACCTAGCCGTCTTTTATAACCCAACTACATCCATATATATAGCGACTTATGTGGATGACTGCCTTCTAATAGGACCTGACCTCAAATATATTAATAGATTAAAGAAGCTTTTATATAAAGCTTACCCTATAGAAGACCGTGGACTAGCCGAATTTTTCCTAGGTGTTCAAATCACTAGAAATCGAAAGAAAGGGACCCTAACTATTTATCAGTCCTAGTACATTTCTGAAGCCCTAGAAAGGTTTGACCTGAAAGATGCTAAGCCTGTTTAAATTCCTCTTCAACCTAGAATTATTAAACAAGCAGCAACCTACCTAACAAAATCTCTCTCACCCCCGATCATAAGCTATATCAGTGCATTATAGGGACTATTATGTACTTAATGCTTCTAATAAGACCTAATATTGCTTTTCCAGTCTAGTGGCATTCTATAGCGCTATCTAAGCCGTTTATAGAGCACTTAAATGCTACTAAACACCTGCTTAGGTACCTATCTAGTACTATAGGTTATTCTATAACCTATAGAAGGTCTAGATCTATTATAAACTCTAAAGCCTCTGCGACCCTTATTGGATTCTGCGATAGCGACTACGCTAGTGATAGGATCTCTTTAAAATCAACCTATGCTTATTTATTTAAGCTAGCCAAAGGACCTATTAGCTAGAAATCGAAGAAAGTAACTACAATAGCTTTATCCACATTAGAAGCTGAATCTGACGCTTTATATGAGGCTATTAGGGAGCTAGAATGGTTAAATGGCTTATTTACGGAAATTAAGCTGCCTCTAGCCCCTCCAGTCCTGATTTTTAGCGACAACTAAGGTGCTATTACGACTGCTAATAACCCTGCTCTTCATAGCAGAACAAAGCATACCCTGCTAAAATTTAACTATACCAGAGAAAAGGTACAGAAGGGTATAGCTAAGGTTATCTACATTAATACTAAAGAGATGCCTACAGATGGCTTAACTAAGCCCCTACCCTATAATAAATTTTAACAATTTATTAAATTACTAGGTCTTACAAAGTCCTAGCTTTATAAAATCAACAAAAAAGTCGAAAAATAATAAATCAACAAAATATTGGAATTCTAGTTAAAAAGTTATTGGATTTATAGTTAAAAGTTATTGATTTGTTAGAATTTATAGTTAACTTAGATATCTATTAAAGAGCTAAGTCATTAGGCGTTGAATTAGTTATGTCACACTTTTCTAGAGGGAGTGTTAAAATAATGCTATTTTTAGCACTATTTTATAGGCCCACTAGTTGCCTAGTTGCGTTGTTACGCGGCGTTGCTACGCGCTACGTTGCGTAGTTGTGCAACGCATCTTGCGTTGCCACCTAAGCAAAGCTACGGCATGTATGACTAAGCCAACTAGGTTACCCTATAGGGAAGCTAAAATTGACTGTAACTAGGGAACTAGTAGTTATATAAAGGCTGACGTATACTATTCAAATCCTTGAATTTTTCTGGATTTAATAGTATATTATATATAAAGGGTTGCTTATTAAAGTGCTTAGTTAGGCCACATGGGCGTCTGGTTTGTATGGCTATGAGTTGATTTTTACTTTTCCTATACAAATGAATTATGCGGAAAATAAAAAGTAGCTCATAAGACCCTATTGGCGACCTAGTTCTGCCAATATAGTCAGTAGGTCTATGAGGGGACTTAGTAGAATCCTCTCATTGCTCGCAGACCGTCCGTTAGCTAGAAATCAACTATATTCAACTATCTTGGCTCTTAAAGTGAATTATCTATCGTGGTTTAGTCATCTATAGGTCGCAGCGCCCTCTATTGCGCTAGCTATCTAGGAATTACTAGGGAGGTCTTCCTATCCCTCTAGTACATTCCCCTTCCAATTTTCAATAGCAGGCTTTAATAAGGCCTGCTAGGAGTTTGTTATCTCCTAGGGCCTTCTAGCTAGCTATACCTAAGAGAATGTCTGTAATTTCAGCTCTTATAAATCACTCTTAGGCTAGAAAAGGGGCGTTTTTAAGTTTAGGGAAGGAAAGATTAGGGATATAGGAGAGGTTTACTGTTAGTTTAGGGAAAAATCTTTGTATAAGAACTTTAGCTTTATTAGTATACACTATAGCTAGGTTAGGGTTGTTTTTAGTTCTCTCTAGGTCTAGTATTCTTAGGAGCTTAGGGGGCCTAGCTCCTAAGTCTAGCCTATCTCTCTAGTCTCTAAATGCCTCTGTCCTTTTCCTATATATTAGCATTTTTAGGGCTTCTCTCTATATATTTCTCTTTTTCTCTCTAATAGTGCGTTCTTAGTTTATCTCCGCCTCTTTATACGTATTCTAATTTATATTAGTCTTACATTATCTCTATGCCCTCTTTACTTACCTAGCTTTAGCCACTACTTCCTTTACTCTTCTAGACCACTATGCCTCTAGCCTAGGGAGGCCTTAAGGCCTCCTTAGTGCTACTCTGTCTACTATTTATTAGAGGTTTATAATAAGCTATTCTATATATTAGTCTATCCCTTCTTAGTTATAGGGTTTAGAGCGAGTTTAGGTTAGAGTTATACTAACACTTCTGCTTTTATAAACAGTCTATCTATCGCTTACTAGTTATGTCTTATTATTAGTAAGGTACAGTCCTAACTACTAGAGTTAATGCTAATTAGCTGCGGAATATAGTTAGAGCCTAATATATCTACTACGCTATTATAGTGGACTTATATATTATGCGAAGCCTAGGCTAGATTAATTATGCTATCTCTGTCTCCGTTATGCTATCTAGTGGGTTCCCCTTAAGGCATTACTAATCTAAGTTACTACTAGCTAGTAAACTCTAGTAGCTCTTTTACTCTATTACTAGTCCTATTATATTTGTCCTATAGTAAGTGTTTTTAGTTAAAATTACTTATAAAGACGCTTCTTCCCTAGGGCTCTTCCTTATTAATTATATAAATAAGGGTATTCTATTTATTACTATATTTTTCTAAGTAAAGGAGTAGATATTTATTCCTTAGATTTCTATAAGCAACTAGTTAGTGCCCTTACAGGCTAACTATAAGCCTACTCTATATTTCTTATTTATATATACTATATTCCGCCCCTTATAATATATAAGTTAGAATCTAGTAAGGCCTAGAGCTAGGGGCTATGCTTATCTTATGTGTTCCTATTCTTAAATTACTATCACGTCTATATTAGTCTAGTGATAGAGCGTGATATATATAAGGTTATTCTTCTTATTTATATTCTAAAAGAGAACGCGTATTATTATTATATAAGTCTAGGAGGGAGAGGTTTATTACTATCTTATACTAGCTTTATTCTAGCTCTAATTAGCTCCGCGTATCTTCTAATACTACTTGCTCTAGGCTATCTAGCGCTTTGTTTTATAAGTATTAGGTAATCTCTTTTCTTCCTAGTAAGGCTAACTAGTTCTAGTCTCTCCTAGGGCAGGGCTAGGCTACTAGCTAGCGATTAGGTAGTGAAATAGGAAAGGCACTCCTAGTATCTTACTTTTACTATATTCTATTTTTCCTTAAGGGTTAGGTAAGTCCTAGACTACACTAGGTGCGCCCTAGAGTAAAGTATACACTTCTCTTATAGTTATCCTATAAATATAAGGCAAGATTTCTTACCCTCTTTATAATAGCTAGCTCCACACCTACTATACCTTAGGGCTGCTTTATAGAATTTTGCTATATAACCTATCTAGAAGTAGTTATAGCACTACCTTAGCTATAGTAATTTATTATAGGGTTTAGTCTAAAATAGCTTTACTTTATATACTATCCTATCTTTATATATCTTATTAGTATTATTTACCTTAGCTAGGCTAAGGATAAGGGTAGTTCTTAGTGTGTTTTTGCCTCTAGGTTATCTTACTATTACTCTAATTATATTTATCTTATTTACTTTTCCTATATTTACTATAAGGTTTTTTACTAAGGTATATTTTATAAGAAAGCCTTTAACTATAACACTTAGGATTTAGTAGTAAAGGGTTACTTCTAGTCTAAAGGCAGTAGTAATCTATTTTTAGTTAGTCTTATATTAGGAGGCGTTTCCTTTAAATATAATAATTATATCTCCACTAAGGAGTCTTCTAGCTATAACTACTATAGTCTAGCTAGTGGCTTTGTTTACTACTATAACTATATCTTCTACGCTTCTAGTCTAAAGCAGTTCCTAGATAGAGTTACCCTTAATAAGGACCTCTCTATCCTAGCGGCCTAGTATTTATAGTGGGGGGTTTAGGTTTAATTATCTTTATATTAGCCTTATAGTAATGCTTACCTAGGTAAGAGAAGTAGTATTTTTTCTGCCTTTTTAATAGCTTCTTTAATAACTTCTTTAAGGGCTTCCTTTATAATATAGATATTACTATTATTATTTATCTTTACTTTCTTAGCTTAGGCATGGCTTACTTTTAGGTCTATAATAGCCTAGGTAGCGTTCTATACCTTAGATAATTTACTACTAGGGATAAGGCTAGTAATCTTTTTATAGTATTTTTGTTTTTCTAGGTATTTAAATTAAATCTAATCCGCCTTTAGGTTATTATCGCATCTCTAGACGTTAAACTGTCCTCTACCTGCGTTTAGGTAGTGGTAGCTCTATGCTAGCCCCCTTTCTCCTTTATTAATTACTATTAGCGTCTCCTCCTCCCACCTGCCTCTAGCTCTATCGTAATGTAATATTATAGGAAGGGGTAAAATAGGGTAAGGATTTTGATTATCTTGTTAGTTTGTATTTTAGAGGCGATTCTAGACCTATAGGGCGGTGCGGAAAGATTCGCAAAGGTAGTAATTATTAAAGAGTATAGGAACTAGGAATAGTAGTTAATCTATATAATATTCTATGTCCTCCTCTGTACTTATACACTAATTATACTTATCTATAACTGTAGGTGCTAGCTAGCCCTCCTGCCCTTATATAAGACTTTGCTTAGGGGCTACTTATTTTCTGTGTTATTAGGGATAATTTCCTTATCTGCGCTTCCCTTATCTACCCTATATATATTAATATTAACCTATAGTTACTAAGGCAGGAGGAGGGGCATCCTAGAATATAATAGCCCTTAACGCTATAATATAGGCAGCACCCCTCCTAGTAGCGTTTAGTTATTTCCGCTCCTAACACCTATTTAGCTCTCTGCGATTTAATATCCTTCTAGGCTTTTTCCTTTTTATCTAATTTCTTTTATTTCCCCGCTTATATTACTATAGCCTATACCCCTATTATTAGCGTGTTACTATTATAGTTAGTTTATTAGGGTGTGTGTTAGACTAGCTACAGTCCGCGTTAGTTCTAATACTTGTCCTCCGCAGTAAGAGACTTAATATTAACCGCAATACTATAGTAAATAGTAACTACTAGGTAGTAGTCTATTTTACTAACTCCTTTACTAACCGTGATTTCTCTTATACGCTTATTAAGTGTATATTATAGTTTAGCTAACTTAACTTTACTTACCTATTAGGCCTCTCCTACTAGGGAGAGCTTTTATTTAAAGCAAATAAAGAATATAGTAAATAATTCTCCTAATCCTTACTCTATCTAGTTAAGTTCTATTAGGGCTATTTCCTACCTATATAGGTCTATATATAGGGTCTTTAAGTAGTTAAGAAAGGCTTTTAGCCTATAAGCGTTTAGCTTACTTACCTTAAAGTATATTATAATATAGGCCTAGACCTTAGGTAAAAGTTATTAGTAAATAAATACCTATTAGTCCTTATTATCTCTAATAAAGTCTATATCTACCTTAAGTTTGTGTTCTATAAGGAACTTCTAGGCAGCAAATGTGATTTTGTTACTATTATATAGGTCACCTATCTAGATTAGTTTTTATTAAACCTATAGTGCTATTAGCATTAGGTTAGGAGCTATAAGTTACATAGGAGGGTTTATATTAGGAGCTGTTAGTTATGTAGCCGCGTCTAATAAGATAGTAACTTACAGTGTAAGCGTTGGATTTGCTTACACGTTTTGTTATAAGGACTTAATTGCCCTAGCCTACTATTCTAGCATTAGCTAAAGTGTTTTAAATTAGGTATTATAAGCCCCTAGTGGTAAAGTGGCATCTAATAGGGGAGTTATAGTCCCCTAGCTAGTTTATTTATCTAGTTAAAGGTTATCTCCTAGGTCTATTGCGTAATCCATTATTATTTGTTTTAGTAGTCTTTATAAACTAAAGGAAGTTTCTTAAATATTATAGACTAGCCCTAAGGTAACTACTATTAGGCGTTAATATAATATTAAGAAACTTAAGGAAGGAAGAAAGGAAGGTAGGAAACCTATCCCTTCCTATGCCCCTTATACTCCTTAACTATCCTAAGCTATCCTATCTATCCTCTTCCTATCCCCTTATTATCTTTACACCGCTTCTTCCTATCCCCTTATCATCTTATCTCCATCTCTTCTAATCCCCTTATTATTCCCTACTATCTTATATTTAGCCTTATCTTCATCCCTTACTATCCTATATTCAGCCTTAATCCCTACCCTTGCTATCTTAGCTCAGGCCCTTACTTATCTCCGTGTCATCCGCCATCAGCCCTCTTGTTATGCATGCTATAACTAATGTTTAGGCAAAGCCTAAGCCCTTACAGGTATATATAGAATAGTTTAAGCACTATTAGTAGTGGTTTTATAGGTTCCTTACCTAGATTATTATAGATTATAGGTTAGATTAGTTAAGTAACTTTTAGATAGTGCTTTATAAGAAGATTAGTATAAAGTAATTACTATTAACCTCACACTACCTATAGATAGATAGAGGTATAAAGAGAGCTAACTAGGAGGTTTAGGTAGTGTTATAGGTAATATTATCCTTTTATAATTTAAGTAAGCAGATTACTTACTAGCCTATTAACTAGCATTAAATAATAGGGATTCCTTAGTAATAGGAGTAAGTGTAAATATAGCTTTTTATAGCTTTAATATACTTATAATCTAAGTACTACTATTTATAGAAACTTTAAAGACTTTAGTAAAAGAGTAAGTATAAGTATTCCTATAGTATTTAAAAAAAAGCATAGACTTAATATAAGTAGCTATAGCTTTTATCTAGTAATAGTAATAGGAAAATACAAATAGTAGTTAAAGACTTATAGAATATTTCTAGTTTAAAGACTATATATAGCTAAGTCTTAAGAATATTAAAATAAATTACTTATATAAGAAGCTAGACTAGGTAATAGCTAAGTATAAAGTACTAGAGGTACTAATACTATTAACTATAAAGCTAGATATTCCTAGGGGACTATACCTAGTCTTTTATATAGATTTAGTCTAGAGGGTAGTAAAGGACTTATTACTAAGTTAAAAGCTAGCTAATAAAAGACTACTACTAGAGCTAATAATAATAGATATAGATAATAATCTTATAGAGTACTAGGTAAAGGAGATTCTTATAGCTAAGAATGCGTTAGACTAGGGATTAAATTATAATATTCTAGTTAAATAAAAAGGTTATATATAGCTAATATAAGAACCCCTAAAGAATATATAAAATACTAAGGCACTAAATAGGTTTAAGGTAAAATAAGGGGATATATAAATAAGTAATAGTCTAAAATAGGTATAGAAATAAGTATAGTTTAATTTACCCTTAAAGGAGTAAGACTACTAGAATATATATAGGAAAGTAAAGAGAAGGATAAGAAGTAAAGGAGGGGTATAAAAATTTTTTCCTAAGGAGTAAGAAAAGGAGGGGTAAGAAAGGGAGTATATTTTAGACTTAAGCTTAAGGCTTAAGTCCTTCTTAGGTATAGAAGGGATATAGAGGGGGTGTGGGAAAGGTATAGAGAGTGTGTAGGAAGAATACGTATTATATGTAAATATGCTTAGGACTTAGGGCTACTACGCGCACTATACGCATAGACTACGCACAAAGGGATATATAGCTAAGCGCTATGCGATCTCTTGTCTAGTTCTTTCCTTCCTCTCTAAGAATAATAATGGCACTTTAAACGCTTGTTTGCAGCTGCCCTAAGGCCAGTTCATAACACAACTAACTAATTATCTAATTATTAATTGGATAATTAGTAACCTAGTACGGTTTTCCTATTACAAAGCATATATCACCGCAGGAGTACTAGTAAATAGCATAAATTGCTATCTAGCGTAATTAATATATATATATATAGGCTTTGATAAGGCCTGCTAGGAGTTCGTTATCTCCTAGGGCCTTCTAGCTAGCTATGCCTAAGAGAATGTCTGCGATTTCAGCTCTTATAAATTGCTCTTAGGCTAGAAAAGGGGCGTTTTTAAGTTTAGGGAAGGAAAGGTTAGGGATATAGGAGAGGTCTGCTATTAGTTTAGGGAAAATCTTTGTGCGAGGACTTTGGCTTTATTAGTGTGCGCTATAGCTAGGTTAGGGTTATTTTTAGTTCTCTCTAGGTCTGGTATTCTTAGGAGCTTAGGGGGCCTAGCTTCTAAGTCTAGCCTATCTCTCTAGTCTCTAGACGCCTTTGTCCTTTTCCTATATATTAGTATTTTTAAGGGCTTCTCTCTATATATTTCTCTTTTCCTCTCTAATAGTATGTTCTTAGTTTATCTCTACCTCTTTATACATGTTCTAATTTATATTAGTCTTATATTATCTCTATGCCCTCTTTGCTTACCTAGCTTTAGCTACTGCTTCCTTTACTCTTCTAGACTACTATACCTCTAGCCTAGGGAGGCCTTAGGGCCTCCTTAGTACTACTCTCTTTACTATTTATTAGAGGTTTATAATAAGCTATTTTATATATTAGTCTATCCTATCTTAGTTATAGGGGTTTAGAGCGAGTTTAGGCTAGAGTTATACTAACACTTTTGCTTTTATAAATAGTCTATTTATTACTTACTAGTCATGCCTTATTATTAGTAAGGTATAGTCCTAACTACTAGAGTTAATGCTAATTAGCTATAGAATATAGTTAAAGCCTAATATATCTACCACGCTATTATAGTAAACTTATATATTATACAAAGCCTAGGCTAAATTAATTATACTATCTTTATCTCTATTATGCTATCTAGTAGGTTCCCCTTAGGGCATTACTAATCTAAGTCACTACTAGCTAGTAAACTCTAGTAGCTCTTCTACTCTATTACTAGTTCTATTATATTTATCCTATAGTAAGTGTTTTTAGTTAAAATTACTTATAAAGACACTTCTTCCCTAAAGCTCTTCCTTATTAATTATATAAATAGGGTATTTTATTTATTACTATATTTTTCTAAGTAAAAGGAGTAGATATTTATTCCTTAGATTTCTATAAGTAACTAGTTAGTGCCTCTATAGGCTAATTATAAGCTTACTCTATATTTCTTATTTATATATATTATATTCCGCCTCTTATAATATGTAAGTTAGAATCTAGTAAGGCCTAGAGCTAGGGGCTATGCTTATCTTATATGTTCTTATTCTTAGATTACTATTATATCTATATTAGTCTAGTAATAGAGTGTAATATATATAAGGTTATTTTTCTTATTAATATTCTAGAAGAGAACGCGTATTATTATTATATAGGTTTAGGAGAGGGGGTTTACTACTATCTTATACTAGCTCTATTCTAGCTTTAATTAGCTTTATATATTTTCTAATACTACTTACTCTAGGCTATCTAGTATTCTATTCTATAAGTATTAAGTAACCTCTTTTTTTCCTAGTAAGGCTTACTAGTTCTAGTCTCTCCTAGGGTAGGGCTAGGCTACTAGCTAGTAATTAGGTAGTGAAATAAGAAGGGCACTCCTAGTATCTTACTTTTACTATATTTTATTTTTCCTTAAGGGTTAGATAAGTTTTAGACTACGCTAAGTATGCCCTAGAGTAAAGTATATACTTCTCTTATAGTTATCCTATAAATATAAGGCAGGATTTCTTACTCTCTTTATAATAGCTAGCTCCACACTTACTATACCTTAAGGCTACTTTATAGAATTTTACTATATAATTTATCTAGAAGTAGTTATAGCACTACCTTAGCTATAATAATTTATTATAGGGTTTAGTCTAGAATAGCTTTACTTTATATACTATTTTATCTTTATATATCTTATTAGTATTATTTACCTTAGCTAGGCTAAGGATAAGAGTGGTTCTTAGTGCGTTTTTACCTCTAGGTTATCTTACTATTACCCTAATTATATTTATCTTATTTGCTTTTCCTATATTTACTATAAGGTTTTTACTAAGGTATATCTTATAGGGAAGCCTTTAACTATAATACTTAGGATTTAGTAGTAAAGGGTTACTTCTAGTCTAAAGGCAGTAGTAATCTATTTTTAGTTAGTCTTATACTAGAAGGCATTGTTATGAACTGGCCTTAGGGCAGCTGCAAACAAGCGTTTAAAGTGCGATTATTATTCTTAGAGAGGAGGGAAAGAACTAGACAAGAGGTCACACAGCGCCTAGCTATATATCCCTTTATGCGTAGTCTATGCGCATAGCGTATATAGTAGCCCTAAGTCCTAAGCATATTTACATATAATATATATCCTTCTTACACACTCTCCGCACCCTTCCTATACCCCCTCTATATCCCTTCTATACCTAAGAAAGACCTAAGCCTTAAGCTTAAGTCTATAATATACCCCCTTCTTATCCCCTCTCTCCTTACTCCTTAGGAAAAAATTTTTATACTCCCCTTACTTCTTATCCTCCCCTTTACTTTCCTATATATATTCTAGTAGTCTTACTTCTCTAAGAGTAAATTAAACTATACTTATTTTTATACTTATTTTAAACTATTACTTATTTATATATCCCCTTATTTTACCTTAAACCTATCTAGTGCCTTAGTGTTTTATATATTCTCTAGAGGTTTTTATATTAGCTATATATAACCTTTTTATTTAACTAGAATATTATAATTTAATCCCTAGCCTAACGTATTCTTAGCTATAAGAATCTCCTTTACCTAGTACTCTATAATATTATTATCTATATCTATTATTATTAGCTCTAGTAGTAGTCTTTTATTAGCTAGCTTTTAACTTAGTAATAAGTCCTTTACTACTCTCTAGACTAAATCTATATAAAAGACTAGGTATAGTTCCCTAGAAATATCTAGCTTTATAGTTAATAGTATTAGTACCTCTAGTACCTTATACTTAGCTATTACCTAGTCTAGCTTCTTATATAGGTAATTTATTTTAATATTCTTAAGACTTAGCTATATATAGTCTTTAACCTAGAAATATTCTATAGGTCTTTAACTACTATTTATATTTTCCTATTACTATTACTAGATAAAAGCTATAGCTACTTATATTAAGTCTATACCCTTTTTAAATACTATAGGAATACTTATACTTACCCTTTTACTAAAGTCTTTAAAGTTTTTATAAATAGTAGTGCTTAGATTATAAGTATATTAAAGCTATAAAGAGCTATATTTACACTTACTCCTATTACTAAGGAATCCCTATTATTTAATGCTAGTTAATAGGCTAGTAAGTAATTTACTTACTTAAATTATAAAAGGATAATATTACCTATAACACTGCCTAAACCTCCTAGTTAGCTCTCTCTATACCTCTATCTATCTATAGGTAGTGTAAGGTTAATAGTAATTACTTAGTGCTAACCTTCTTATAAAGCGCTATCTAAAAGTTACTTAACTAATCTAACCCGTAATCTATAATAATCTAGGTTAGGAACCTATAGAACCACTACTAATAGTGCTTAAACTGTTCCGCACACGCCTTAGCCTCTATTAATATTATAGCCTTAAGTTATATAAATTTAAAGAGTCTATCTATAATAACTATTAGGAACTATAGGTTAGCCTAGTCTCTAGTAAGGAGCTTTATTATAAAGTTAATAGAGATCTATAACTAATATCTATCTAGTAAGGGAATTAGCTTTAGTAAGCCCTATTATAACTATTAACTTTTTATCCCCTATAGTAGTAGTAATTGCGTATAAACTATACTATATCTTATAATATACTATCCTAATAGAAGTCCCTCTAAAGCGCCTTAAAGGTAGTGTTTTGCCCTAGATAACCTAGTAAGGGTAAGTTATAAGTCCGCTAAATTAAAGTTATAGTTAGAGGCTCTTACTTTAGTACCTAAGTCTAGCCCTAGAATTAAAGCGCCCCTTTACACTAATCTAATAGTCTATAATCTATTCTTATGTGCTAGTAGTGTTAGGAAACTTCTAAGCTCTAGCCCTTACTGCCTTAAGCTATAGTCTATAGGTCTTATTATAGGCTATAGATTAATCCTATAGGGATTAGAGGTGCTTATTTATAAATAAGGAGTCCCTAGCTAGGATACTTATTACTTAAGCTAAACTACTCTCTAGTATATTGCCCTCTAAAGCTAAGTTATCCTTAAAAGTAATGCCCTCTAAAACTAATATAAGCCTAATATTAACGCGTGGCTAACCCTAACTAAAGCTAAACTAAGTAAGCGCTATTACTAACTATATAATAAGCGCCTTTAGTTTAGCTAACTATACCTCTTCCTAATAGCGCCTTAATAATATATCTAGCTAGCTTGCCTAAGTCCCTAGCCTATAGTATAAGTAAAAATTAAAAAGTGCTAGAGTCTCTGCCTATTATGCCTATTATTCAACGAAAAAAACCTTTGCGAATCTTTCCGCACCGCCCTACAGGTCCGGAATCGCCTCTAAAATCCAAATTAATAAGATAATCGAAATCCTTACCCTATTTTACCCCTTCCTATAATGTTATATTATAACAAAGCTAGAGGTAAGTAGGAGGAGAAGACGCTAATAGTAATTAACAAAGGAGAAAGGGGGCTAGCACAGAGCTACCACTACCTAAACGTAGGTAAAGGATAGTTTAACATCTAGAGATACAATAATAACCTAAAGGTAAATTAGATTTAATTTAAATACCTAGAAGAACAAAAATACTACAAAAAGATTACTAGCCTTATCCCTAGTAATAAACTATCTAAGGTATAGAACGCTACCTAGGCTATTATAGACCTAAAAGCAAGCTATGCCTAAGCTAAGAAAGCAGAGATAAATAATAATAGTAATATTTACACTATAAAGGAAGCCCTTAAAGAAGTTATTAAAGAAGCTATTAAAAGGTAGATAAAAACACCGCTTCCTTACCTAGGTAAGTATTACTATAAGGCTAGTATAAAGATAATTAAACCTAAACCCCCTCTCTAAATACTAGGCCACTAGGATAAAGAGGTCCTTATTAAGGGCAACTCTATCTAAGAACCACTTTAGACTAGAAGTGTAAAAGACATAGTTATAGTAATAAACAAAGCCACTAGCTAGACTATAGTAGTTATAGCTAGAAGACTCCTTAGTAAAGATATAATTATTATATTTAAAGGAAACACCTCCTAGTATAGGACTAACTAAAAATAAATCTCTACTACCTTTAGACTAGAAGTAACCCTTTACTACTAAATCCTAAGTATTATAGTTAAAGGCTTCCTTATAAGATATACCTTAGTAAAAACCTTATAGTAAATATAGGAAAAGTAAATAAGATAAATATAATTAGGGTAATAGTAAGATAACCTAGAGGCGAAAACACACTAAGAACCACTCTTATCCTTAGCCTAGCTAAGGTAAATAATACTAATAAGATATATAAAGATAGAATAGTATATAAAGCAGAGCTATTCTAGACTAAACCCTATAATAAATCACTATAACTAAGGCAGTACTATAACTGCTTTTAGATAGGTTATATAGTAAAATTCTATAAAGCAGCCTTAAGATATAGTAAGTGTAAAGCTAGCTATTATAAAGGGGTAAGAAATCCTGCCTTATATTTATAGGATAACTATAAGAGAAGTGTATACTTTACTCTAGGGCACACCTAGTATAGTCTAGAACTTACCTAACCCTTAAGGAAAAATAAAATATAGTAAAAGCAAGATACTAGGAGCGCCCTTCTTACTTTACCACCTAATTACTAGCTAGTAGCCTAGCCTTACCCTAGGAGAGACTAGAACTAGTTAGCCTTACTAGGAAGAAAAGAGGCTACCTAATACTTATAGAATAGAACACTAGATAACTTAGAGTAAGTAGTATTAAAAGATACGCGGAGCTAATTAAAGCTAGAATAAAACTAGTATAAGACAGTAGTAAACCCCCTCCTAGACTTATATAATAATAATGCGTATTCTCTTCTAAAATATTAATAAGAAAAATAACCTTATATACATCACACTCTATTACTAGACTAATATAGACATGATAGTAATTTAAGAATAAGAACACATAAGATAAGCATAGCCCCTAGCTTTAGGCCTTACTAGATTCTAACTTATATATTATAAGGGGCGGAATATAGTATATATAAATAAGAAGCATAGAGTAAGCTTATAATTAGCTTGCAGAGGCACTAACTAGTTACTTATAGAAATCTAAGGAATAAATATTTACTCCTTTACTTAGAAAAACATAGTAATAAATAAAACACCCCTATTTATATAATTAATAAGGAAAAGCCTTAGGGAAGAAGCGTCTTTATAGGTAATTTTAACTAAAAACACCCACTATAGGATAAATATAATAGGACTAGTAATAGAGTAGAAGAGTTACTAGAATTCACTAGCTAGTGGTAACTTAGATTAGTAATGCCCTAAGGGGAACTTACTAGATAGTATAATAGAGATAGAGATAGTATAATTAATCTAGTATAGGCTTTACATAATATATAAGTTTACTACAATAGTGTAGCAGATATATTAGGCTCTAACTATATTCTATAGCTAATTAGTATTAACTCTAGCAATTAGGACTGTACCTTACTAATAATAAGGTATGACTAGTAAGCAATAGATAGACTATTTATAAAAGCAAAAGCATTAGTATAACTCTAGCCTAAACTCGCTCTAAACCCCTATAACTAAGATAGGATAGACTAATATATAAAATAGCTTATTATAAACCTCTAATAAATAGTAGAGAGAGTAGCACTAAGGAGGCCCTAAAGCCTCCTTAGGCTAGAGGTATAGTAGTCTAAAAGAGTAAAGGAAGTAGTGGCTAGAGCTAGGCAAGTAAAGAGGGCATAGAGATAATATAAGACTAATATAAATTAGAATATATATAAAGAGGCGGAGATAAACTAAGAATATACTATTAGAGAGGAAAAGAGAAATATATAAAGGGAAGCCCTTAAAAATGCTAATATATAGGAAAAGGACAGAGATATTTAAAGACTAGAGAGATAGGCTAGACTTAGGAGCTAGGCCCTCCCTAAGCTCCTAAGAATACTAGACCTAGAGAGAACTAAAAATAACCCTTACCTAGCTATAGCATATACTAATAAAGCCAAAGTCCTTATATAAAGATTTTTCCCTAAACTAATAGTAGACCTCTCCTATATCCCTAACCTTTCCTTCCCTAAACTTAAAAACGCCCCTTTTCTAGCCTAAGAGTGATTTATAAGAGCTAAAATTATAGACATTCTCTTAGGCATAGCTAGCTAGAAGGCCCTAGGAGATAACAAACTCCTAGTAAGCCTTATTAAAGCCTGTAATAACCTAGTAAAGGATATAATTATAAGGTTACTTAACGCTACCCTAAAAGTAAGGTACTTTCTAGCCTACTTCTAAATCACTAGAGTTATAGTGATTAGAAAGCCTAGGAAGATAATAAAGGAGATAAGAAGAGCTAATACATAGAGGCCTATATTACTACTTAATATAATAGGTAAGATTATAGAGGTAGCTATAGCAAGGCGGCTTATAAGCTATGCTAAGGCAAATAACCTCCTTCTAGAACTATAAATAGGTAATAGAAGAAATAGGTTAATAGAAACCGTAATAAGAGCCTTAACAAAATGCGTGCGAGAGGCCTAGGAAAGAGGTAGTATTACCTCGCTAGCTTAAATAAATATATTTACAGCCTTTAATAGAGTTAGCTACCCTTACCTTATTACCCTCCTAGTTAAGATAGGCATACTACTATAGCTAGTAATAGTAATATAAAGCTTCCTTATAGGTAGAATAAGCTAGCTTAGCTTTAATAGAGACTTATTATTGAAAATGGAAGGGAATCTAGCTAGAGGGATAGGAAGACCTCTCTAATAGATTCTGACGCGGCGGCTTCTAGATTCACTATAATACGACGATTCTTCAAGATATAGAGCTTTGATAGTTGAATGTAGTTGATTTCTAACAATACGGACGATCTGACAAGCAATGAGAGGATTCTACTGAGTCCCCTTATAGACCTACTAACCATATTGGCAGAACTGGGTCGCTAATAGGGTCTCGCGAGCTACTTTTTATTTTCCGCATAATTCATTTGTATAGGAAAAGTAAAAATCGACTCACGGCCATACAAACTAGACGCCCGTGTGGCCTAACTAAGCACTTTAATAAACAACCCTATTAATAAAATATACCATAAAATCCAGAATAAATCAAGGATTCGAATAGTATACGTCAGCCTTTTATACGACTACTAGTTCCCTAGTTACAGTCGATTTCAGCTTCCTATAGGGTAACCTAGTCGGCTTAGTCATACAAGCCTGTGGGTTGGTTGTGTGCAGGAACGCAGGTCACAGCCAAAGCTGCAAGCAACGCCTTGTAACCAACGTTGCAACAACGCAACTAGGCAACTAGTGGGCCTATAAAATAGTGCTATAAATAGCATTATTTTAACACTTATTATAACTATTTAAGATTAAGGCTAGTACCCTATAAGGCTTCTTACTCTCCCCTATACTCTTCTTACTATACTTCGCTAAGTTATATATATACCTCCGCTCTATCCTAGGTATAGTAGTAATAGGATTTGTAAATGTTAAAATATCGCTATTTTTAGCACTATTTTATAGGCCCACTAGTTGCCTAGTTGCGTTGTTGCGCGGCGTTGCTGCGCGCTACGTTGCGTGGTTGTGCAACGCATCTTGCGTTGCCACCTAAGCAAAGCTACGGCATGTATGACTAAGCCAACTAGGTTACCCTATAGGGAAGCCAAAATTGACTGTAACTAGGGAACTAGTAGTTATATAAAAGGCTGACGTATACTATTCAAATCCTTGAATTTTTCTGGATTTAATGGTATATTGTATATAAAGGGTTGCTTATTAAAGTGCTTAGTTGGGCCACATGGGCGTCTAGTTTGTATGGCCGTGAGTCGATTTTTTACTTTTCCCATACAAATGAATTATGCGGAAAATAAAAGTAGCTCACAAGACCCTATTGGCGACCTAGTTCTGCCGATATGGTCGGTAGGTCTATGAGGGGACTCAGTAGAATCCTCTCATTGCTCGCAGACCGTCCGTTAGCTAGAAATCAACTATATTCAACTATCTTGGCTCTCAAAGTGAATTATCTATCGTGGTTTAGTTATCTATAGGTCGCAGCGCCCTCTATTGCGCTAGCTATCTAGGAATTACTAGGGAGGTCTTCCTATCCCTCCAGTACATTCCCCTTCCCATTTTCAATAGTAAATAATACTAATATTATAGTATTTAGAAAAAACATAGCATAGATATAGAAAAGACTTAAAGCTACCTAGAAGGTATATGAAAAATAGGTAAAGGAAGTAAGAGTAAAGTTTAACCCCTTAAAAACTAAGCTTATATACTTTAGCAAATCTAAATAACCCCCTAGACTAGGGTCTAACTTAGAGGTAAGGAGATAATACTTATAAAGTCCTACTAATTCCTAGGAGTATAGGTAAATAGAAAACTTAACTAGAGCACTTATAAGAATATCCTAAAGGGAAAATTAGCCTAGTAAAGGCTTACCCTTACTATATTATTAGCCTTAGTATAAGGATATAGCTTTAGGGACGCTAAACTCCTTTACATATAAGTAGTCTAACCTATTATTACTTATAGAGTAAGCACATACTATACCCTAACTAAAGCTAGAGGGAAACCTAGAGGAATAGTAAAAAACTTTATAGTAAAACAATTAGCCTACCTCTAGGTTATTATAGGGCATTTAAAGCTACCCCTATTATATAGCTAGAAGTAAAAATAGCGGTGCTATTACTTAACCTATACCTAAATATAGTTAAATAGAGGTTTAAGGAAAGAATTGCTAATAATAGAATAGCGGAGATAATCTAAACCGCCTTATAGTTAGTTAAGACTATACTATACTATAGGAGAGCTAGACGCACTTAACTAAGGGAAGAAAAGCTAGACACAAACCTATATAATAAGTGAAATAAGAGATAGGAAATATAGTATAATAGAGAACGCCTAGGCCACTACTAGCATATTAGAGAACCCACTAAGGACTGCCTACTATACCCTAACCTAAAAGAGATCTAAAAGTTCTATATAAACCTAGATAAACACGTCTCTTTAATAATAGTATAACTATATATAGGGAAGATAGGGCTAAATAAATTCCTCTATAATAGAGGCGTGCCTAGGGTGACATTGCTAATATGTAGCTACGGCTATAGAGAGGAAGACTAGTACTACGTTATTATAAGCTGTAGTAACTATAATTATATAAGACCCTAAAGATAGCCTAGAGACAAATAGGAGGCGAGGCTAGCTCTAGGCAATCCTACGCGAGCGAGAACTATTACTAGATAGGTTATATAAACTAGGAGACTTAACTACTATAGGCTAGCGCAGGACCTAGCATTTGCCTTAAGCGGACTAGGGCTAGGACTAACCTACCCTTAGAGGATATATAATAATATAGGGACGCCTAGATTAAATACTAAAGAAAGAGAACTCTAGGAATAGGCAGCTTAGAGGTATAAGAGGGTTAGGACTAATATTATAATAAGATAAGATTACTACGAAAAAGGAATAAACTCTTAATTAAAACTACTAACACTAGGTATTATTAGCCCCCTATACCCTAACGCTGCCCCTAAACTAGCTTTAGTCTATTATATTACTTCTCCTTTAGAATAGGGATAGCATTCTCTATTACCTTAGCATGCCCCTTTACTAGAAGGGAGGCAGCTAGGAGCTAGTTTATTTCCGCTATTTAAGCGTCTAAGTAACGCATTTAGAACACTATTTTATTATACTAGCCCTTACTAGAACTAGAACCAGACTAATCTAGGTTTACTACTAAAGCGCTTTACTTCTTACTTTAATTTTTAGCGTAGAGTTTTCTTATATAATTGTAGTAATTATTAGGAACCTAAGATAGACATATATTAGACGCAAAACAGACCTAGAATCGCCCTGTAAATAAATATATACCTTAGCACCGCTAGTAATAGCAGCCTAAATCTCTATTAACCACAAGTGCTTAGCTTAATGCCTTACAGTACTTAGCTAAGAGGTAGATTAGCAACAAAATAGACCTAGACATGGCTAAAACATTACCTTATTATAACTATTATTACAAACCTAATAATTAAAGCAGGCGTTAGTCATAGCACCTAACTAAATATTAGCAAAATCACTACTAATACTTATCTAGCTTAGGGCTGCCTATACTAATAACATTATAACACTAATAACTAGGAGTCCTTATTAATTAAGAGTAACATAAAATACACTAAAACTACTGTGGCTTACCTAACTACTTAGAATTAGAAACGAAAAAGCCTTAAAATAAGAGTAAAAGAATAACTTATATAAAGCTCCTTATCTAGAGCCTGCCTTAACTAAGCTAAAGTTAGCTACTTTTAAGGATAGCGCTTAGAGAGGCTTAGTTCCTAAGTAAGTTAGAAGTAGAAGAGTACCCTAGGGGATAGGACTTATAGGGGAAATAGATAATAATATAATAGAGAATAGCAATAATAAGGATTATATTATAAACTATAATAATAGTTAGTAACCGCACTAAATCTAACCTAGAGTTACACTAGTAAACAAAAAGGCATAAATAAACCTAAGAGAAAATATATAATAAGGAAAGAAAAGAGGGCAAAATCCTATAGGGGAATTGCTTCCTTTTATATATATAAGGGGGTAAAGTAATTCACTATAGTAGCGTTAAAAGTAAAGTATAAGGAAAAGTAAAAAAAGACATTGCGAAACAGGCGTATAAGCGGAACTAATCCTTAGCTAGATTAGACCTAGCCTTACCTCCCTATATATAACTAGGAGTAAGTGCTTAGGGTTTATAATATATTTAGGTTAGAAGCAGACTAGACTTAGCTAAAAAGTAAGGCTATAGAAGAGTTAGTAAAAAGTAAAAAAATTATAAGGATCCTACTATATTAGAATTCACCTCCTATTAGAAAACGTAAGGAGGCCTAAGACAGAGCTGCCCTAGGCCTACGAGCGCACTAGAAGGAGCGAATCCTTTCTCCTAAACTCAGATTTTACGGATTTTAGGGATAAGGCTAGTGAGAGCTAGCTATAACTTTCCATAACAGAAAACTTTTTAAGTGGCATAGCCTTACTATAGGGATAGTGCTAACCTAAATACAGAAGCAAGAGGGTTTTTCTCCCTATTTGTGGGTTTTCCTGTTAACTAACTAGCCGGAGTACTAGTACTAGCAAATATTTAGCTAGCTAGCGTACACAATATATATATATATATGCCTATTATTCTAATATCTCCCTTAGGGCTATAAAGTACTCTAAGTTCTTATAGTCTATAAGTATTATAAATAGACTACTAATACTCCATAGCTTTACTAACTATACTTTAAGATATAAGATAATTACTAGAAGCTCCTTATTATATATTATATAATTCCTTTAAGCTAGTTATAAGTAAGCTAAGTAGTACGTTACTAGATACAAGACCCCTTTATTATTTATCTAGGAAAGGCAACCTCCTAATACTATTCCTAAGCAATCTGCCTCCACTACTATATCCTTATTAAGGTCCTATTATATAAGGATTAGGAATAATATAAAAGCTAACTTTAATGTCTTAAAAGCCTTATTACATGCCTCTATCTAGTAGAATACCACGCCCTTCTTTATTAGGTTAATTAAGGGGCCTGTAATATCTAAAAATTATAGTATAAAATCTTAATAAAAGTTAGCAAATCCTAGAAACCCGCGCACTCCTTAGACTTATATTAGAGCCTCTTAATCCCTAATCACTATAATCTTTTTATTATCTAGGTAAATCTATTTTCCTATGTAAATAATAAACCTAAGGTACTTTACCTCTTTTATAGTAAAGATATATTTCCTAATATCTAGATTTAGCCTAGCCTATTATAGCCTAGCTAGTACCCCGCAGACTTTCTATATATAATCTTTCTATAAACCCCTAAATAAATTAAGATATTATTAAGGTAAGCTATAATATAGTCCCTAAGAATACTACTAAGCGCCTTATTAATATACCTCTAAAAGGTTATAAGTACGCCCGCTAAACTAAAGGGGTATACTAACCACTTAAATAATATAAACTATATCTAGAAAGTAGTCTAGTGTTCCTAGCCCTTAGTAATATAAATATAATAGAACGCTGCTTATATATTTAGCTTTATAAACTATTTTGCTTTAGCTAAGGAGTGTAGTATCTCCTTTACTAAAGGTAAGGGGTAGTAGTCCTATTCTATAATCTTATTTAGCGCGTAATAGTCTACATAAAACCTCTAGCTACCCCTAGGTTTCTTTACTAGTAAAACTAGTGCTATTACTAAAGATAAGCTTGCCCTAATCTAGCCCTTATCTATTAAGTCTATTACTTACTTATATATCTCTAGGAGGTATTAATATAGTATATTATATAATAGTGCCTAAGGTAAGTCTAGTTTATTGCCCTCTATATCCTATTTAAGGCAAATATAGTGATTAGACTTGCCTTAGTATAATAAAGAGCGTTTACCTTACTCTCCTAGAAAAGATCCTGTTGAGTTAACCAAGGGGATTCGGGTCCTATGACCACAGGTCACTAGTGCACTAGTTACTCAATGTAAAAGGTTCAATTCTACTTGTCTTCTAGGTCTAGCTATAGGGGGATTAAGGCTATAGATATACCTCAATCCTAGGGATGCCTCCGCATACGTGGTGTTATGGGTCAAACACGCTGTCTAGGGCGAAGTGAGGCAATAGTCCTATGTGACTAATCGCGTTACTAGTCTAGGTGGGGCGATAAGGCCCCGTGCGCTAGTTGCGTTCTAGTGCACAGTAGGGCGATAAGACCCCATGTATCCAATCGTAATTTAGTGCACAGTGGGGCAATGAGACCCCTATGCATCTAATCGCAATTCAACCGTGGTGACAAATTCGTCTGCAACGAATTCGCAGCGATTCTAACACTAGTAATTTTCTCTTTTTGTTATATGCATAAGAGGCTTAAAAGCGCAGTAAAATTAATTAAAGGAAATATTATAATAAAGGGGTAACTAAGCAGGTTTCGCTGCTTTAATTAGTTAAATATATAGGTCTATTATTAAAGACAGGAAAACAGAGGTAATGACAGAAGTAGGAAAAAGAGAGGTTATAAGGTTGCTTACGTAGCTAAGTGGGGCTAGTCGTTAATGCGGCTAATCGTATCGCGTGCATCAATTTAGTAGACCCACTTTTGGTCTGATCCAAATATCAGCCGTAAGGGCCAAACATAAGCTATAGGAAGCTCTAGCAATCTCTCTTTTCTCTTTTAGCTAAAAAGCTTAAAAACGCAATAAAAATCGAATCGAAGGGAAGTGTTAACAAGTGAATCCTTTAGTGGAAATCCACGGCTGTGATTGGTCCGGGTTTAATCTGTTCCAGACCGTTAATGTTTAGGGGGAAAAATAAGGGCATTGTTAATTTACTAGTCTCTTCACCTAACCTTCCACACATATATTAACCTAGTTATTATTAATAAAGGTCTTGAGGCTCTTGTTTAATAAGGCTTTTGTTATTATATTAGCGATATTATCTCTTCTATTAATCTAGCGGATCTCGTAGATCTCGCGCCATTTGTATGATTATCGCAATGCTATAATATCAATTATAAGTCACTTCTCCTTTGTTATTCCAAGCTTAACAAGGCATTTATAAAGCAAAAAGAGTCTGTACAGACCACAATTAGCACCTATAGCAACTTTAGCTGCTTTATCATAATATTTAGCGTGGTGTTCACGGCGTAGGTTACGTTAATGCCTTATACTATACTATATAGTTCTAATACTAGGGCGCTTCTTATAACCCGTTTGCTTTTTGTAAAGCTATATATAATAATATTACCTCTTATCGTAAATTTAGCGTTCTTGTTATTGCTTTCGTTACCTAGGATAATCACGTATCCTAGTTACAAGCTTAAGTCCTTATTATTTGCAAAAGAACTATTAATAAAGACATATAGCTTAGCGGATAAGAGATTAATTAGTACGTAGCGGAGGCCGCGGTCTTAATATTCTATTTGCTAGTAAAGCCTTTTGTTTAGTTATTTAATATTGTTAATCGTGATATCGTGTTATTAAGCAGTAATAGAGAGGTTATATAATGCTTTAGGCTAATAGATTGTGGCAATATACGCTCCACAAGCGCGTTATTTAACGTACTATTAATGCTTTAAATCTATAGTTATATTAACAGGCTAAATCTTCTTACTTTAGCCTTTTTAATAGAGGTTTAGCGAGCTATTATTAGATTCGGTTAGCACATAGCTATTAAAGATTAGCGGTGTTTCTATGGTAAGCCTTTGCTTTAGCTTAGCGGTGAAGTTAGCTTTCTTTAGCTTAGATTCTTTGCGCTTAAAGAAGGTATTATTGCTAAGCCCTAAGGTATTATTAGTCTGCATTCTAACGATTCTAAAGCAGTCCTTATTATCTAAAATTAATAGGCATGGGTTATATGTTAAAGTAACTATATTAAGGTTATTATAATAATAACGGAAGTACGTTAACCACTAGTGTGTTCCTACTTCCGCGATTCTATAGAGGGGCTTAATAACTTCCATTACTATTCCTTGTGGATATAAGTGTTTAATCTAGTTAGGAAGTTACGTAATAATACACCTATTAAGCTTTGTTATTAACTATACGTAGGCTTGTGTGATATTGCGGATCTAAAGGCTAATGCCTTTCTTACGGAGGGAAGGGGCTAGGGCTATAATCAATCGTTAACTAGCCCATTAGATAGTCAGAGATTAGGTTAGGATATTAAATTTATTATGATTACTGTAGCCTTAGATAACTAGCTGTGATTTCTTATATAGTGTTTCCGTTCCCTTTCCTTTAACTTCTTGAACTATATGGGATTTGAAGATTTACTAGCCACTGTGTAGGTTTAGGTTAAATCTAATAAATCTAAAGACTTCGCAAGCTTATAAAGCGCTGATTTTATCTTGATTAGAGCGTTTAAATAGGTCACCTAGAGTGGTTATCTTCCCTTCTTTACAAAGTTACACAGCTAGGTTAAAATCAGCCTTTTCCTTTACTATAAGGAAGGTTTTACTCTAAATTAGCTCTTTAAGTAGTTAGAGAGGGTTCTTTCTAGGCCTTTTATAACCTCTCTTAGGTATTAGATTCGTGTTAGTTATGGTTTTCGGCTTTAGAGGTCACCCTCTTTATCTTATAGTATACTCTTCTTCTTCTAAGTCAAAATTATTATTAGATTTATTAGAAGCAGCTTTAGATTCTAGTTCTTCTTATTAGGGATTGTCGTTATTATGTAAATATAGCTTAATAATAGTTAATCAAAATCTAGCAGGTCCGTATAGCATTTAAAGAGTGTAGCTTTTACTGTTAGTAGTAATTAGCTTATACAGGCCTTACTAGCCTTCTTTCTCACGCCATACACACACATCTAACTACAGAGGCAGTGAATGTGTAGGCGTTATGTTTAGACTATTATAGGCAGTAAGAGTATCTCTAACCTGCCTTCTCGCTAGGTATTATTAGGCTTTATTAGTTACTTTCCGTAAGATTGTAGCTTATTATATGATAGAGAGGCTTAGTAGTAAATCATTAGCTAGTTACGGGTATAAACCAAATATAAGGAGCGTAGGCATAAGGCCATCTAGCCCTACTAAATCATTAACGGCCTTAATAGCTATTTAAAGCTTTTAATCCATTGTTACGCTTGTGTTATTACCTAGCTCTTCGCTAATAATATTATACGCTTTTCTTAGCGGTCTGTGGTATTATTTAACCTTTCTAATGCTTTAGTGCGCTTCTACAAGCACTTCGTTAACGCTAATTACTATAACGCGCGCATAGTTATAGAATTCGTTTAAGGCGAAATTCTTTCTAGCATTATAAACTATCTAGTCTAGAGGACCTAGATAGGTATTAATCTAGCACTCTTTTAGCGCGTTCTAGATATTATATGCCTTCTACTTCTAAGGTTTAAGGAAGTAAGCCGCTTAGAATAAGGTTATTGCGTTAATAATATAAAGCACAGGCTTTCTATTAAGGTGTATTACATTAATAATTATCTTATAGTTAAAGTTATAATCATCTTTTAACGTAAATTAGAATTGCCCTAGTAACTTCCTATTAAGTTAATAGTGGTGGCAGACCTTCGTAATCTTCTTAATAACCTTGTTATTTATATCCTCGCCTACGCGATGTAAGACCTTTAATAGCTGTTATACAGAAGGATATCCAAATCGTTAATAAAGCTAATAAATTTGCTTTTCTAAGAGAAAGTAAGCTGTTGCTTTTATAGCTTCTAGAGTCCACCACAGATATCCCTATTTCCTAATAATTAGCACCCTTTAATCACCTTAAATTAGCATGTTCTTAAGGTTATTAATCTTAACCCTTATGTTATCCATATTATTAATGCTATACAAGAACGGTGTGCTTATATTAATAACATAAAACGTGATAGGGCTAAAGACTGTAGGAACCTTTAAGATTCCTACTAATATTACTAATCTAGCGCTAAATTTAACGGTCCGTTGCCTCTTAATAGGTTCTATTGTTAATAAGGGCATCCTCTTTACTAGGGCCTTAGCCTAGTTAATTCTAGCTATTAAGAAGCCTGCCGCCCTAGTATTAGGAATAATACCTCTGTTAAAATAATGCTATTTTTAGCACTATTTTATAGGCCCACTAGTTGCCTAGTTGCGTTGTTGCGCGGCGTTGCTGCGCGCTACGTTGCGTAGTTGTGCAACGCATCTTGCGTTGCCACCTAAGCAAAGCTACGGCATGTATGACTAAGCCAACTAGGTTACCTTATAGGGAAGCCAAAATTGACTGTAACTAGGGAACTAGTAGTTATATAAAAGGCTGACGTATACTATTCAAATCCTTGAATTTTTCTGGATTTAATGGTATATTATATATAAAGGGTTGCTTATTAAAGTGCTTAGTTAGGCCACATAGGCGTCTGGTTTGTATGGCCGTGAGTCGATTTTTACTTTTCCTATACAAATGAATTATACGGAAAATAAAAAGTAGCTCACGAGACCCTATTAGCGACCTAGTTCTGCTAATATGGTCGGTAGGTCTATGAGGGGACTTAGTAGAATCCTCTCATTGCTCGCAGACCGTCCGTTAGCTAGAAATCAACTATATTTAACTATCTTGGCTCTCAAAGTGAATTATCTATCGTGGTTTAGTTATCTATAGGTCGCAGCGCCCTCTATTGCGCTAGCAATCTAGGAATTACTAGGGAGGTCTTCCTATCCCTCTAGTACATTCCCCTTCCCATTTTCAATAACCTCTAAATACCTTATTAGAGTAGCGTTCCTCTAATATATAGGCGGTTAACTAGGGTCTAAACGGATCCTCCTTACGGAGAGAATGCTAGAGGGCTTCCTTTCTAAGGTTTTAGAAGATATTCTCTCCGTTCACTAGCTTTACAGCACTTATAAAGAATTACGTAACTATTAGCTTACTTTTGATCTCACTAGATTCTTTAATAAAGGCTTTAGCCATATCCTAGGCATCTTTATTATTAGAGCTTTTATTATTCTCTTTTGTAGCGCTATTATTACCTTTGTAGGCTTGGAGGAAAGCTCTGTATTTACTATTAGAAGGGGGTTCCTATGCCTCTTATTCTTCTACTATTATTGCCTTGCTTCTTAATAATCCTTATCGCTATAATTAGAGGACTAGCAGCTGTCTTTTCCATATATGAAGCATCGTAGCCGTTGTTAGCGGCCTTAATCACGACCTTGATTGTGACCTTAATTGCGATTAGGGCCTCTAAAGCGCCTATATTAATGATCTGTGAAGAAGTCCTTATCAGTGCTGTTATTAGTATGGAACTATTATTAGCTGACTTCTTTTTAGGCCTTGGTAATGCTAATTGACTTACGAAGATTACCTATAAGGTCTTTAAATGTGTTATTAACTACAAATTCTGCAAGGCTATATTCTAGTACACCTCTAATAGCTTAGAGGGTTTGTTTAATAAGTTCTGTATTGTTAGTAAGAGGGTTAAAGAGTCCGTTATAGATATCTTAAAGGCTTTAAACCATAGTATTAAGGCACTCTATCTTTGTTTTATTAGGATGTTTAGCAATAGTGCTATATAGCGTAATGCTATTCCACTCTTAGCGGTAGAATTGCTTATTTGTGGCTATTTTAAAGTGCTGTCTAATAAGCTTAACTATTTAATCAAATGTGAAGCTTACTAATGACTTTGTGGCAATGTTTATAAGATAGAATTTCTTCACGTTACCTATTAGCATTATAGGGAATGCTTTTGTAAGCGTGGTTTCCATAAAGTTAAGCTAATAGCATTAGTCTTGTAATATCACCACCTTTAGTTTAATAAAGTTAAATATCTTCCTACTATATTTATTAGCCTCTTTGTAGATCTTTATAAGATTAAGTACCTTCCTTATGTTATTATAGTGTTCCTAGGCTTAAGGTATTATAAGGGGTAGTAAGAGGTATGTTCCTAGTTAGGCTTAAGGGATAATAGGAATAGTAGGTTAAGAGGGCTAGGCATTTGTAATTAGCGGGCTTAATACTATTAATAATAGTTCTGGCGTAATATTAGGTGCTTATAGCGAGGAGCGTAGGTTCTTTATTATTAGTATTAGCTTCGCATTTAGGTAGAGGTTTGAATAGAATCTGCCTATAGTAACTTGCTTATTAATCTCTTCTAGAGGCTATTTAGATTATACTTCTTCTTAGAGTACTCTTTTAAGTGCTTTAGTAATCCTTTTACTAGATCTCCTTATATATATACTGTGTTTATAGAGGAGGTCTTATAGCGCTTTAGTTAGACCTTTATAGGCTCTGTTAAAGAGGTCTTTATTCTAATTACTAAAGTTAAATTAGTAATTCTCCTATTATTCCTAATCTTTATATACTTACTCTTTGTAGTAAAGGATTATATAAGTAATCTTATTATTAAGATTAGTAGTGGTTATAGTCTCTAGGTTAATGTTATTGCTTATTAAGTCCTAGTCTATTAATAGGTTCTTCTAGTATTATTATATCCGCTCTAGAAGCTCTTCTCTTATTAGATAAGAGTAAGGGTTTTAAGGGTTTTCTATCTAAGAAGTTATAATAAAAGAGAGGAGGAGAAAGAGGAGGAGGAGGGGATTTAGCTAGCTTACTAGCTAAGATTCTAAGATAGTTAGCAGGGTTAAATCCTTATAGCGCTAGCCCCTAATTAGATAAAGGCTAGTAATTTAATCCTTTAAAAGCCTAATACCGTAAAGGCATTATCTTCTCCCTATAGTATGTCTTCTTATAGAGGTAATTATACGTCTTTTCTTAGTGTTCTCTTACTGCTCTATGGTTAGTCATGCTAAATCCTTCTTAGTTAAGCAACCACTAATTAGTGTTAAGTTAACTAAGGGGATTTAGGTCCTATAACCACAGGTCACTAGTGCACTAAATACTTAATGTAAAAGGTTTAATTTTACTTGTCTTCTAGGTCTAGCTATAGGGGGATTAAGGCTATAGATATACCTTAATCCTAGGGATGCCTTCGTATGCGTAGTGTTATAGGTTAAACACGCTGTCTAGGGCGAAGTGAGGCGATAGTCCCGTGTAACTAATCGCGTTACTAGTCTAGGTGGGGCAATAAGGCCCCGTGCGCTAGTTGCGTTCTAGTGCATAGTGGGGCGATAAGACCCCGTGTATTCAATCGCAATTTAGTGCACAGTGGGGCGATAAGACCCTGTGCATCCAATCGCAATTCGACCGTGGTGACGAATTCGTCCGCAACGAATTCGCAGCGATTCTAACAGATCCTTAAAGTCCTATAACTTCTCTAGTAAGGCTACTAAGAGTTCCTACTCTATAGGTTTTAGTATAGTATTAATCTATAGTATAAATGTAATCTCCTATAAGCTTATAGTATATAGCTATATATACTCCTTTTACTTTCTTACCCTTTATACTATTCCTGTAAATAATAATCCTATAATATATACTATAGGCTTCTCTACCTCTCTACTAGCTATAGTCTAAATCTATAGGTTATTAGCCACCCTTATAGTAAGCTAGTAATACTTTACGTTTAAATTAATATTATAGCAGGCTATTTACAGTATCCCTAGGATAAGTTATCTTATTAATCCTAGAATTATATACGCTATAATTAGTATCTTCTATCTATCTATATCTATTTAAAAACGGATAATATATATTATTAATAAGCTTTTCTTATAATCCTCCCTTCCCTCTCTTTTCACACTAACTATAGTATAAACTATTCTCTTAGTTAGTAAGGGATATATTCTAGTTATAGCTTCTAGACTAAGTGTTTACTAATAGTAGTATAGTAGTTATATCCTATATTAACTTATATATTTAAAAAGGTTATCTTATTTATTAATATAAGGACTAAGAAAGGTAATATATTTATATTACTTTAGATTTATTTAAAGTTATTCTTAATAATAACTATATACTATAAAGCCTCTCTAAGCTCCTAATTCTCTTCCCTATTTAAATAACTTAATAAAGAGGCTTCTCTTTTCCTAACTTATTACTTAAGTCCTTAGGGTTAATATTTTCTATATTATATATATTAACTAATAGTGTCTCCTTTAGGCAGAGGGTATAGTGTAAGGGGTATTTTATAACCTAATACTTATTAGAACTATATTATAGGTACTTACCCTTCTTATAGTAAGTATCTAGCACTTTCTAAGAGACTTACTTCACTTACTTTACGCCCCCTTTATTACTTACGCTTAGTTATATATATTAGGCTAAAGCCTTACTAGAAACTTTTTAGGTCCCTATTATACTTACTAATTAGATATCTATTATAGGTATATCCTTATCCTATAGGTAAGACCTCTCTATAAGGGCTGCGGGTTAGGACTGCCTATATAACTAATGCTTCTCTTCTAGTTAGTAAGACTTAATATCTAATATAATGCTCTAAAAGTAAGCTACTACTACTAGGTAGTTAGCCTAGGGAATGTCTTAGCTAATACTATAATCTCTTATCTGCTTATTAAGTGCGGTGTGTAATTTAAATAACTTTACTATATTTACCTAATTTAACTTACTTATAAGCGCTAACTTTTACTTAAACTAAATATAAAAGTTACTAAAACACTTATATTATTATTATCTTAGCTAATTAAGCTTAGTAATAGCTATCTCCTATTAATAAGGGTTATTAAATATTTCCCTAAGTACTTAAGGAAGTGCCCTAAGTTAAAATAAACTAAGTGCCTCTTTTTAAAGTAAGGAGTAACTTAGGCCTATACTTTAAGTAAGAGATTCTAGTAAATAAAGCACTATTAATCTTATATATTACTAATAAACTCCTAATCTATTAGTAATTTATAACCTATAAGGCCTTTCTAGGCTAAGAATAATACTCTATTACTATTAAATAGTAAGCCTATTAGTAATAGCTTCTATTTAATAGGATTTTATATAAGGGCTGTATTTTGCCTATTAGTAAGGTTAGTAATTTAGGCTGCCTACCTCTTAATAACTTCCTATAACGCCACTATCTTATTAGTATTTATAGTAAAGAATAATAAATATTATAAACTAGCCTTAGGGTAGCTATAAATAAGCGTTTAAAGTGTAATTATTATTCTTAAAGAGAAGGGAAAGAACTAGATAAGAGATTACATAGTGCCTAGCTATATATCCCTTTATGCGTAGTCTATGCGCATAGTGCGTGTAGTAGCCCTAAGTCCTAAGCATATCTGCATATAACACGTATCCTTCCCACACACTCTCCGCACCCTTCCCACGCCCCTCCACGTCCCTTCCATACCCGAGAAGGACCCAAGCCTTAAGCTTAAGTCTATAACAGGCATTTCCTTTAAATATAATAATTATATCTCCGCTAAGGAGTCTTCTAGCTATAACTACTATAGTCTAGCTAGTAGCTTTATTTACTACTATAACTATATCTTCTACGCTTCTAGTCTAGAGCGGTTCCTAGATAGAGTTACCCTTAATAAGGACCTCTCTATCCTAGTAGCCTAGTATTTAGAGAGGGGGTTTAGGTTTAATTATCTTTACACTAGCCCTATAGTAATGCTTACTTAGGTAAGGGAGTAGTGTTTTTATTTGCCTCTTTAATAGCTTCTTTAATAACTATTGAAAATGGGAAGGGGAATGTACTAGAGGGATAGGAAGACCTCCCTAGTAATTCCTAGATAGCTAGCGCAATAGAGGGCGCTGCGACCTATAGATAACTAAACCACGATAGATAATTCACTTTGAGAGCCAAGATAGTTGAATATAGTTGATTTCTAGCTAACGGACGGTCTGCGAGCAATGAGAGGATTCTACTAAGTCCCCTCATAGACCTACTGACTATATCGGCAGAACTAGGTCGCCAATAGGGTCTCGTGAGCTACTTTTTATTTTCCGTATAATTCATTTTGTTAAAATAATGCTATTTATAGCACTATTTTATAGACCCACTAGTTGCCTAGTTGCGTTGTTGCAACGTTGGTTACAAGGCGTTGCTTGCAGCGTTGCTTGCAGCTTTGGCTGTGACCTGCGTTCCTGCACACAACCAACCCACAGGCTTGTATGACTAAGCCGACTAGGTTACCCTATAGGGAAGCTGAAATCGACTGTAACTAGGGAACTAGTAGTTGTATAAAGGCTGACGTATACTATTCAAATCCTTGATTTATTCTGGATTTTATAGTATATTTTATTAATAGGGTTGTTTATTAAAGTGCTTAGTTAGGCCACACGGGCGTCTAGTTTGTATGGCCGTGAGTCGATTTTTTACTTTTCCTATATAAATGAATTATGCGGAAAATAAAAAGTAGCTTGCGAGACCCTATTGGCGACCTAGTTCTGCCAATATGGTCAGTAGGTCTATGAGGGGACTCAGTAGAATCCTCTCATTGCTTATCAGATCGTCCATATTGTTAGAAATCAACTACATTTAACTATCAAAGCTCTATATCTTGAAGAATCGTCGTATTATAGTGAATCTAGAAGCCGCCGCGTCAGAATCTATTAGAGAGGTCTTCCTATCCCTCTAGCTAGATTCCCTTCCATTTTCAATACATTTATATAGGAAAAGTAAAAAATCGACTTACAGCCATACAAACTAGACGCCTATATGGCCTAACTAAGCACTTTAATAAGCAATCCTTTATATACAATATACTATTAAATCCAGAAAAATTCAAGGATTTGAATAGTATACGTCAGCCTTTATATAACTACTAGTTCCCTAGTTACAGTCAATTTTGGCTTCCCTATAGGGTAACCTAGTTGGCTTAGTTATACATGCCGTAGCTTTGCTTAGGTGGCAACGCAAGATGCGTTGCACAACCACGCAACGTAGCGCGCAGCAACGCCGTGCAACAACGTAACTAGGCAACTAGTAGGCCTATAAAATAGTGCTAAAAATAGCATTATTTTAACACTCCCTCTAGAAAAGTGTGACATAACTAATTCAATGCCTAATGACTTAGCTCTTTAATAGATATCTAAGTTAACTATAAATTCTAACAAATCAATAACTTTTAACTATAAATCCAATAACTTTTCAACTAGAATTCCAATATTTTGTTGATTTATTATTTTTCGACTTTTTGTTGATTTTATAAAGCTAGGACTTTGTAAGACCTAGTAATTTAATAAATTGTTGAAATTTATTATAGGGCAGGGGCTTAGTTAAGCCATCTGCAGGCATCTATTTAGTATTGATGTAGATAACCTTAGCTATACCCTTCTATACCTTTTCTCTAGTATAGTTAAATTTTAGCAGGGTATGCTTTGTTCTGCTATAAAGAGCAGGGTTATTGGCAGTTGTAATAGCACCTTGGTTGTCACTAAAAATCGGGACTGGAGGGGCTAGAGGCAGCTTAATTTCCGTAAATAAGCCATTTAACCATTCTAGCTCCCTAATAGCCTCACATAAAGCGTTAGATTTAGCTTCTAATGTGGATAAAGCTATTGTAGTTGCTTTCTTTGATTTCCAGCTGATAGGTCCTTTAGCTAGCTTAAATAAATAAGCATAGGTTAATTTTAAAGAGATCCTATCACCAGCGTAGTCGCTATCACAGAATCCAATAAGGGTCGTAAAGGCTTTGGAGTTTGTAACAGATCTAGACCTTCTATAGGTTATAGAATAACCCATAGTACTAGATAGGTACCTAAGCAGGTGTTTAGCAGCATTTAAGTGCTCTATAAACGGCTTAGATAGCGCTATAGAAAGCCACTGGACTAGAAAAGCAATATCAGGTCTTGTTAGAAGCATTAAGTACATAATAGTCCTTATAATGCACTAATATAGCTTATGATTGGGGGTGAGAGAGATTTTGTTAGGTGGGTTGCTGCTTGTTTAATAATTCCAGGTTAAAGAGAAATTTAAACGGGCTTAGCATCTTTTAGGTTAAACCTTTCTAGGGCTTTAGAAATGTACTAGGACTGATGAATAGTTAGGGTCCCTTTCTTTTGATTTCTAGTGATTTAAACACCTAGGAAAAATTCGGCTAGTCCACGGTCTTCTATAGGGTAAGCTTTATGCAAAAGCTTCTTCAATTTATTGATATATTTGAGGTCGGGTCCTATCAGAAGGCAGTCATCTATATAAGTTGCTATATATGTGGATGTAGTTAGGTTATAAAAACGGCTGGGTCCGGAATTAAGGGGTAAAATCCGTGCTTGCGAAGAAGGTCCTTTAGGGCCTGCTGCCACTCTCTAGAGCTTTGTTTTAATCTATATAAAGCTTTTTGAAGGAAAATAACTTGCTTTTGAGCGGGTTTATAGCTATATTTCTTAAGTAATCTAGCTATTTCAGGCGTGGCTTTGGCAAATTCGGTAAATCCGTCTGGGATTTGCATATAAATAGCTTCCTTTAGTAGACTATTTAAGAATGCCCCTATAAAATCGACTTGTTCGACTTCCTAGTTATTAGAAGCTGCTAGAGCTAATAATATTCGCCAACTAGGAGGGATGCTTGTGGTAGCATAGGTCTTGAGATAATCTTAACCTTCTATTTACATAAAGCCTTTAGCAATAAGGCAGGCCTTGTATTTTAGGGGATTATTTTCTTTATCCCTTTTGACTTTGTAGACAAGTCTGTTTTTAGGATCCTTCGGCCCTTAGGAACTTAGTCTATCCCTATAAATTTAAAGGTTCTAGCAGTTAAAAGCTGCTTAAATTCGTTAAAAGTCGTATCTATTTATTTTTAACTATCCTTGCTTTTTAATGCTTGTTTCCAGGTCTTGGGGTGTCTAAATCACTATTATTAGTTGATTTAGCCTTTTCCTAAGCCTTAAAGCATAACTCCTTAACAAAAGAAGTTATATTAAAATCGTTAACATCTATAGCGTCTGAATCAGCTAATGGATTACCTATAGGTGCCTTTTGAGGGGCTTCTATAGGGCTGCTCTCTAGGGGACTAGATTTTCAGGCTTTGGATTATCCTGAATTTCTAGATTATCTTGTAAGGGATAACTATCACGAAGAAAGTCATTAATTCCTCCCTCTAAAGGATAACTCCCTAAAGATTTAGGGATCCTTACAGAGCCTATATCCTCTATTATTTTTATAAAGCTAGTCTTAACAACTAACCTTTTAGAGGGTATATAAACAAGATAGACGTTAGAACCTAGAGTAGCTAGTAACCGGCTAGGGATAGTCCTAGGGGCTAGCTTTTGCAGCTTAGATCTCTGCTCTGGAGGTATTAGAACCTCACAATAAGACCCTATAGCCCTAATTTTCGAGAAGTCAGGCTTATAAGTAGTCTTAGGCTTTAAGTCAGCTAGATATAGCTGCTTAGGGTTAGGGGCTTAGTCGTATTCGCAGTAATGTTAACTAAGTCCACTATGGCTAGAAGGATGTAAGACCAGAGATACAGGGGCAATTTGGACCACTATAGGGTAGCTCTAAGTTAATCGAGGATAACCCTAATAGCTCGCTTAACTAGCCTATTTTGTTCGTGAATATAAGGGCAGGAGGTGCTAAAGCAAATTCCCTTAGAAGTCAGCTATTATTAGAGGTCGTTATTGATTTCAGTGCCTCCGTCAAAATGAAGATGCCTAGGATACGAATTATATTGATTTTTAATTCCTTAAAAAGCCCTTAATAGCATTATAAAGGGTCTGACCTTCTTTATTAGCTAATGAGAGGCACTATTTATACTATGATTTTCGATTAATAAGGAAAAGGACTAGGGCCTTCTTATTATAAGGTATAGGTTCAATTTTTACCGTATCTCCCTCTAGAATATCTAGAACTCTAGGGGGTCCTAAATAGGTCTTTTGCTAGGTCTTCTAATAGCCTTAGTTTGCGTATAGGCTAAGCAGTTAAAATCCTTGTCTTTAATAGCGGAAAAATCAGGGATCCCTTTAGCTAATTTCGATGATTTCTTTAGCAAGGGGAGCCCTATGTGGCCGAGTCGAATGTGCTAAAGAAGGGCTAAATCTAGTAATTTCTTATAACTAGAATCTAGCTTTTTAGAGCTACTATCCCTTTACTCCCTATCGTGCTAGGCTTCTTAAGGATCACAGGCCTCAGGGGATTCTAGACGGCCACTATCGTCATCTAACGCATTAGGATATAGACCTTCTAAATCCCCTACAACAGAAGATGCCTAACTAGGAGCTCCGGTGGGATGTAGGGCTGAATTGTTGATGTTATCGTCGTCTTCGGTGTCGATTTCTTTAATTCGCTAATATTCCGTTAGATCCAGGGTAGGCTGCTGTGGAATTTGCACCTCTATAGGGTAGGAAAACCCCATATAAGTCGTATAGGTTGGATGTTAATGAATCCGGGAGCCTATAAAGGAGAGGTGGGTTTAATGCTTGCAAATTATAGGGGTTGGTTATCCTTTAACTTGCAAAAAGAAGCCGTGTTTAGTAGGTTCTAATAACCTATAGGGACTTTTATTAGCTAGGAAAAGTTAATCTTTTAGAAGATAACCCCGGAGAGATAGTGGGTTAAACCACTAACTAGGTTCGTATCTATGCCTAGGAAATATAGGGCATCTAGCAAAGCTAAAGACCTATATTCTAGTGGATTTTTCTTTACTAGCACGTTAAATACAGCAGTACCCTTCCCTTTAGGATAGATAGGTCCTCTAGCTGTAATTATAGGGCCGCATTTGCCTTTCTTTAGGGGTTTAAAATCCCTAAAGAAAGCCCTATTATTACAAATGTGACAAGAGGAACTAGTATTATATAGAAGGGAATTTTTAATTATATTATTAGAGTAATTAAAAGCGGGCTTAGTAGTAGTGTTACTAGTAGTACTAGAGGTATCTGAATTAGATTTAGAATCACTACTATTATTGCTGCTAGATTTATTAGAATCTAATTCTTTAACGTATCCTGTTACTAGGCTGTAGCCTAAAGTAAACGTAGCTTCCTTTCCTTTCTCTTCAGCCCTAGTGCCACTCTTCTTCTTCTGCTTTTTCCTAGAGGCCTTAGAAGGGTTTAAATCCTTCTTATCCTACTCTTTCTTAGCGTTAGGTCCTTCTTAGGGGTAGGATTAGATGTGTTCTTTTCCTAGTCCTTAGAATTTCCCTTATTATTAGAAGCCTTATAGCTAAGAGCCTTAGCTATAGGGGAAGATTTATCTCTTTACTCTTCTAATAAGTCCGCTATAAGGAACTATAAATTTAAGGTATTTATAGGCAGTCCTTGTGCCCTAGAAGCTCTAATAGTAAATCTTTTTCTCTTAGCCTAACTAGGAAAGGTCTGCTTTAATGCATTAATATAATAATTTACTTAATTAATTAGTGCGATCACTACACTGCAAAGCTGCAGTCTAACTAGTAAATTATTAAAATCAGCATTAAAAGCCTTTAAAGATCCCTTATAATTTAAAAATTTAGGGAATGGTAGCTAGAGTATAGCGTACCACGCTGGATTTTAGCACTCTACGAATACTGCCTAATAAGGACTTTATAGGCTTCTTTAGGGGATGTCTGCTAGTAGATAGCTACTTATAGCCCTGACTAACAGCTATCTCTTAATATCATTAAAAGAATAGCCTAGTTAGGGTTAACTAGCTAACTAGCTATACTTGGATTATCTAAGAATTCAGGTAATCCTAGGGCTCTAAATTATATGTTTAGGGCTTGCTTCCACTGATTATAGTTTTTAGGGCCTTTTAGCTTAGCTCCCTTAGGAATAGAGTGTACTTTCTTATTTAATTCCTTTATAGCGCTTCTATTAAAAGCAGCTTAAAGGTTACTAGTAGAAGATAGTATAGGCATAGGTGAAGATTTAGTAGCTAGATCTTCTCTAGGTACCTTAGTATTTTCTTCCTTAGGCCTAGAAAAGGTCTAAAGACCTTGTATAGTAAATATAGTTTGCGTTAATTTACTTAAAAGATTATTAATACTAGCCTTGTTTTTAATATAATTATCCTTACTATACTAAATAAATTTAGTTAAGGTCTTGCCTTATTACTTAATTTGCCTCTGCATTTCTAGTTATAAAGGGCTGGCTTAGGTAGCTATAGGTTAACCTTCTATATCCATCTAACTTAGGTCCCTAGGGTGACTAGGGTTAGGGTTAGGGTTAGAAGGTCCTGCTCCAGGTCCCTTTCCCTTAAAATTAGGTGGCGCTATCTTTGACCCCTGTGTATAATCTCTGACTTTCTTCCTATTGTAAATAATATGTGCTAGAAAATTAGTTATAATGCAATCTGCTTGCGCACGTAAAATACGTGGTGGGGCTGTTTGAAAGGGAGCCCCTTTAGCTAGAAAAGTGGGTCAAAGGTATGCGCGGGCAAAACAAGCTAGTGAAAATTCTTAGGGAGAAAATTTTCATAACACTAAGAGCTATAGATAGGAATAATAAGTAATATAAAACGTATAGCGCAGCGCAACGCAGTGTAATGCAATGTATTGTAATATAATAGGTTAAAAAGCTTAGTATAGGATATACTAAAAAGTCCAAAGTGATTTTGAGGGAAGTGCAGCGTATCTACAGCGTAGATAATATCAATGACGGTCGCGGTTGTGAATAAAATCACAGGTAATGGTTGCAATAAATTATATTATAGGTGCGGTTTGTAGTGAATTTTAATACTAAAGGTCTAGTGTTACGATGCGGGGTGCTAGGCGATGAAAAGCTTCAAATTCTAGCGGTTTTCCTTCGTAATCTTAAGAGCCCACAGTATAGTAAAACCACAACTAATAGCTAAAAATCTAGCAATCGCAGTAAATAATGTAGTGTAATAAAGTTAATCTATAGGCCTTCTAGGCTTATAACCTATTAAAAATGGGAAGGGAATGTACTAGAGGGATAGGAAGACCTCCCTAGTAATTCCTAGATAGCTAGCGCAATAGAGGGCGCTGTGACCTATAGATAACTAAACCACGATAGATAATTCACTTTAAGAGCTAAGATAGTTAAATATAGTTAATTTCTAGCTAACGGACGGTCTGCGAGCAATAAGAGGATTCTACTAAGTCCCCTCATAGACCTACTAACTATATTAGCAGAACTAGGTCGCTAATAGGGTCTTATGAGCTACTTTTTATTTTCCGTATAATTCATTTGTATAGGAAAAGTAAAAATCGACTCACAGCCATACAAACTAGACGCCCATGTGGCCTAACTAAGCACTTTAATAAGCAACCCTTTATATATAATATACCATTAAATCCAGAAAAATTCAAGGATTTGAATAGTATACGTCAGCCTTTTATATAACTACTAGTTCCCTAGTTACAGTCAATTTTGGCTTCCCTATAGGGTAACCTAGTTTGCTTAGTCATACATGCCGTAGCTTTGCTTAGGTGGCAACGCAAGATGCGTTGCACAACCACGCAACGTAGCGCGCAGCAACGCCGCGCAACAACGCAACTAGGCAACTAGTGGGCCTATAAAATAGTGCTAAAAATAGCATTATTTTAACAATAACTTCTTTAAGGGCTTCCTTTATAGTGTAAATATTACTATTATTATTTATCTCTACTTTCTTAGCTTAGGCATGGCTTGCTTTTAGGTCTATAATAGCCTAGGTAGTGTTCTATACCTTAGATAGTTTATTACTAGGGATAAGGCTAGTAATCTTTTATAGTATTTTTATTCTTCTAAGTATTTTAATTAAATCTAATTTACCTTTAGGTTATTATTATATCTCTAGACATTAAACTATCCTCTGCCTACGTTTAGGTAGTGGTAGCTCTGTGCTAGCCCCCTTTCTCCTTTATTAATTACTATTAGCATCTCCTCCTCCCACCTGCCTCCAGCTCTATCATAATGTAACATTGTAGGAAGGGGTAAAATGGGGTGAGGATTTCGATTATCTTGTTAATTTGGATTTTAGAGGCGATTCCGTACCTGTAGGGCGGTGCGGAAAGATTCGCAAAGGTTCCGATATAATCTCCTATAAGCTTATAGTGTATAGCTATATATACTCCTTTTACTTCCTTACCCTTTATACTATTCCTATAAATAATAATCCTATAATATACACTATAGGCTTCTTTACCCCTCTGCTAGCTATAGTCTAAATCTATAAGTTATTAGCCACCCCTATAGTAAGCTAGTAATACTTTATATTTAAATTAATATTATAGTAAGCTATTTATAATATCCCTAGGATAAGTTATCTTATTAATCCTAGAATTATATATACTATAATTAGCGTCTTCTATCTATCTATATCTATTTAAAAACGGATAATATATATTATTAATAAGCTTTTCTTATAATTCTCCCTTCCCTCTCTTTTTACACTAATTATAGTATAAACTATTCTCTTAGTTAGTAAGGGGATATATTCTAGTTATAGCTTTTAGACTAGGCATTTACTAATAGTAGTATAGTAGTTATATCCTATATTAACTTATATATCTAAAAAGGTTATCTTATTTATTAATATAAGAACTAAGAAAGGTAATATATTTATATTACTTTAGATTTATTTAAAGTTATCCTTAATAATAACTATATACTATAAAGCCTCTCTAAGCTCCTAATTCTCTTCCTTATTTAAATAACTTAATAAAGAGGCTTCTCTTTCCTAACTTATTTCTTAAGTCCTTAGGGTTAATATCTTTTATATTATATATATTAACTAATAGTATTTCCTTTAAGTAAAGGGTATAGTATAAGAGGTATTTTATAACCTAATACTTATTAGAACTATATTATAAGTACTTACCCTTCTTATAGTAAGTGTCTAGCACTTCCTAAAAGACTTACTTTACTTACTTTATACCCCTTTTATTACTTATACTTAGTTATATATATTAGGCTAAAGCCTTACTAGAAACTTTTTAAGTCCTTATTATACTTACTAATTAGATATCTATTATAGGTATGTCCTTATCCTATAGGTAAGACCTCTCTATAAGGGCTATAGGTTAAAACTACCTATATAACTAATACTTCTTCTTTAGTTAGTAAGACTTAATATCTAATATAATACTCTAAAAGTAAGCTACTACTACTAGGTAGTTAGCCTAGGGAATATCTTAGCTAATTGTTATGAACTGGCCTTAGGGCAGCTGCAAACAAGCGTTTAAAGTGCGATTGTTATTCTTAGAGAGGAAGGAAAGAACTAGACAAGAGATCGCACAGCGCCTAGCTATATACCCCTCTGTGCGTGGTCTGTGCGCATAGCGCGCAGTAGCCCTAAGTCCTAAGCATATCCGCACATAACACGTGTCCTTCCCGCACACTCTCTATACCCTTCCTACACACCCTCCGCGTCCCTTCTATACCTAAGAAAGACCTAAGCCTTAAGCTTAAGTCTATAATATACCCCCTTCTTACCCCCCTCTTCTCACTCCTTAGAAGAAAAAATTTTTATACCCCCTCTATTACTTCTTATCCTCCCTCCGCTTTCCTATGTGTATTCTAGCTATCTTACTCCTCTAAGCGTAAATTAAACTACACCTATTTCTATACCTATTTCAGACTATTACTTATTTGCATATCCCCCTATTTCGCCTTAAATCTATCTAGTGCCTTAGTGTTTTGTATATTTTCTAGGGGTTCTTATATTAGCTATATATAACCTTTCTATTTAACTAGAACGTTACGATTTAATCCCTAGCCTAGTGCATTCTTAGCTATAAGAATCTCCTTTACCTAGTATTCTATAAGATTGTTATCTATATCTATTATTATTAGCTCTAGTAGCGGTCTTTTATTAGCTAGCTTTTAACTTAGTAATAGGTCCTCTACTACCCTCTAGACCAAATCCACATAAAAGACTAGGTACAGCCCCTAGGAATATCTAGCTTTATAGTTAATAGTATTAGTACCTCTAGCACCTTTATTGAAAATGGGAAGGGAATGTACTAGAGGGATAGGAAGACCTCCCTAGTAATTCCTAGATAGCTAGCGCAATAGAGGGCGCTGCGACCTATAGATAACTAAACCACGATAGATAATTCACTTTGAGAGCCAAGATAGTTGAATATAGTTGATTTCTAGCTAACGGACGGTCTGCGAGCAATGAGAGGATTTTACTGAGTCCCCTCATAGACCTACCGACCATATCGGCAGAACCAGGTCGCCAATAGGGTCTCGCAAGCTACTTTTTATTTTCCGCATAATTCATTTGCATAGGAAAAGTAAAAATTGACTCACGGCCATACAAACTAAACGCCCGTGTGGCCTAACTAAGCACTTTAATAAATAACCCTATTTATAAAATATACTATAAAATCCAGAATAAATCAAGGATTCGAATAGTATACGTCAGCCTTTTATACAACTACTAGTTCCCTAGTTACAGTCGATTTCAGCTTCCCTATAGGGTAACCTAGTCGGCTTAGTCATATAAGCCTGTGGGTTAGTTGTGTGCAAGAACGCAGGTCACAGCCAAAGCTGCAAGCAACGCTGCAAGCAACGCCTTGTAACCAACGTTGCAACAACGCAACCAGGCAACTAGTGGGCCTATAAAATAGTGCTAAAAATAGCATTATTTTAACAACCTTATACTTAGCTATAACCTAGTCTAGCTTCTTATATAGGTAATTTATTTTAATATTCTTAAGACTTAGCTATATATAGTCCCTAACCTAAAAACATTCTATAAGTCTCTAACTACTATTTATGTTTTCCTATTACTATTACTAGATAAAAGCTATAGCCGCCTGCGTTAGGTCTATGCCCTCTTTTAAATACTATAGGAATACTTATACTTACCCTTTTGCTAAAGTTCTTAAAGCTTCTATAAATAGTAGTGCCTAGATTATAGGTATATTAAAGCTATAAAGAGCTATATTTACACTCACTCCTATTACTAAGGAATCCCTATTATTTAATACTAGTTAATAGGCTAGCAAGTAATCTACTCACTTAAATTATAAAAAGGATAATATTACCTTTAATACCGCCTAAACCTCCTAATTAGCTCTCTCTATACCTCTATCTATCTATAGGTAGTATAAGGTTAATAGTAATTGCTTAGTGCTAACCTTCTTATAAAGCGCTATCTAAAAGTTACTTAACTAATCTAACCTATAATCTATAATAATCTAGGTAAGGAACCTATAGAACCGCTACTAATAGTGCTTAAACCGTTTTGCACATACCTTAGCCTTTATTAACGTTATAGCCTTAAGTTACACAAATTTAGAGAGCCTATCTATAATAACTATTAGAAACCGTAGGTTAGCCTAGTTTCTAGTAAGGAGCTTTATTATAAAGTTAATAGAGATCTATAACTAATATCTATTTAGTAGGGGAATTAGCTTTAGCAAGCCCTAATATAACTATTAACTCCTTTATCCCTTATAGTAGTGGTAATTATATACAAACCATGCCACGTCCTATAATATGCTATCCTAATAGAAGTCCCTCTAAAGCGCCTTAAAGGTAGTGTTCCGCCCTAGATAACCTAGTAAGAGTAAGTTATAAGTCCGCTAGATTAAAGTTATAGTTAAAGGCTCTTACTTTAGTACCTAAGTCTAGCCCTAGAATTAAAGCGCCCCTTTTACGCTAATCTAATAGTTTATAATCTGTTCTTATATGCTAGTGGCATTAGGAAACTTCTAAGCTCTAGCCCTTACTGCCTTAAGCTATAGTCTATAAGTCTTATTATAGGCTACGGATTAATCCTATAAGGATTAGAGGTACTTATCTATAAATAAGGAGTCCCTAGCTAGGATACTTATTACTTAGGCTGAATTACCCTCTGTTATATTACCCTCTAAAGCTAAGTTATCCTCTAAAGTAATGCCCTCTAAAACTAATATAGGCCTAATATTAACGCGCGGCTAACCCTAACTAAAACTAAACTAAGTAGGCGTTATTGCTAATTATATAATAGGCGCCTTTAGTTTAGCTAACTATGCCTCTTCCTAATAGCGCCTTAATAACGCATCTAGCTAGCCTGCCTAAGTCCCTAGCCTATAGCGTAAGTAAAAATTAAAAAGTGCTAGAGTCTTTGCCTATTATACCTATTATTCTAATATCTCCTTAGGGCTATAAAGTACTCTAAGTTCTTATAGTCTATAAGTATTATAAACAGACTACTAACACTCCGTAGCTTTGCTAACTATGCCTTAAGACATAAGATAATTACTAGAAGCTCCTTATTATATATTATATAATTCCTTTAAGCTAGTTATAAATAAGCTAAGTAATACACCACTAGATACAAGACCCCTTTATTATTTATCTAGGAAAGGTAACCTCCTAATACTATTCCTAAGCAATCCGCCTCCACTACTATATCCTTATTAGGGTCCTATTATATAAGGATTAGGTATAATATAAAAGCTAACTTTAATATCTTAAAAGCCTTATCACACGCCTCTATCTAGCGGAATACCACGCCCTTCTTTATTAGGTTAATTAGGGGGCCTATAATATCTAAAAATTACGGTATAAAATCGCAATAAAAGTTAGCAAATCCTAGAAACCTGCGCACTCCTTAGACCTATATTAGAGCCTCCTAATCCCTAATCGCTATAATCTTTTATTATCTAGGCAAATCTGTTTTCCTACGTGAATAATAAACCTAAGGTACTTTACCTCTTTTATAGTAAAAATATATTTCTTAATATCTAGATTTAGCCTAGCCTATTATAGCCTAGCTAGTACCCCGCGGACTTTCTATATATAATCTTTCTATAAACCCCTAAATAAATCATAATATTATTAAGGTAAGCTATATATATATATATATTGGATACGCTAGCTAGCTATATATTTGCTAGTACTAGTACTCCGGCTGGTTGGTCGACAGGAAAACCTATAAATAGGGAGAAAACCCTCTCGCTTCTGTGTTTAGGTCGGCACCGTCCCTGTGGCGGGGCTGTGCCGCTTAACAAGTTTCCTGTCGTAGAAAGTTATAGCTAGCTCTTGCTAGCCTTATCCCTAAAATCCGTAAAATCCGAGTTTAGGAGGAAGGATTCGCTCCTTCTAGTGCGCTCGCGGGCCTAGGGCAGCTCTATCCCAGGTCTCCTTGCTTTTTCTAATAGGAGGTGAATTCTAATATAGTAGGATCCTCACAATTTTTTGTCTTATTATAACGTTGGTCCCGGGCCTCTTGCGCCTCTAAGTTGCCTATTCCCTAGAGTTCTCTTTCTTTGGCGTCTGATCTAGTCGTCCGCATATTATTTTATGTCCTCTGGGGGCGGGTTAGTCTCAGTCCTGTTCCGCTTAAGGCAAATGCCAGGTCCTGCGCTAGCCTATAGTAGTTAAGTCTCCTAGTTTATATAACCTATCTAGCGATGGTTCTCGCTTGCGTAGGATTGTCTAGGGCTAGCCTCGCCTCCCGTTCGTCTCTAAGCTATCTTTAGGGTCTTATGTGGTTATAGTTACTATAGCTTGTAATAACGTAGTACTAGTCTTCTTCTCCATAGCCGTAGCTGCATATTAGCGATATCACCCTAGGCATGCCTCTATTATAGAGGAATTTATTTAGCCCTATCTTCCCTATATATAGTTATACTATTATTAAAGAGACGTATTTGTCTAGGTTTATGTGGAACTTTTAGATCTCTTTTAGGTTAGGGCATAGTAGGCGGTCCTTAGTAGGTTCTCTTACGTACTAGCAGCGGCCTAGGCGTTCTCTATTATACTATGTTTCCTATCTCTTATTTTACTTATCGTATAGGTTTACGTCTAGCCCTTCTTCCCTTAGTTAGGTGCGTCTAACTCTTCTGCGGCGTAGTATAGTCTTAACTAACCGTAAGGCGGTTCGGATTATCTCCGCTATCCTATTGTTAGCAATTCTATCCTTAAACCTCTGTTTAACTATATTTAGGTATAGGTTAAGTGGTGGCACTGCTGTTTTTGCTTTAAGCTATATAATAGGGGTGGCTTTAAACGCCCTTATAATAACCTAGAGGCAGGCTAATTATTCTGCTATAAAGTTCTTCACTATCCCTCTAGGTTTCCTCTAGCTTTAGTTAGGGTATAGTATACGCTTGCTCTATAGGCAATAATAGGTTAGACTACCTACGTGTAGAGGAGTCTAGCGTCCCTAAAGCTACATCCCTATGCTAAGGCTAATAATGTAGTAAGGGCAAGCCTTTACTAGGCTAATTTTCCTTTAGGATGTTCTTATAGGTGCTCTAGTTAAGTTTTCTATTTACCTATACTCCTAGGAATTAGCAGGACTTTATAGGCATTATCTCCTTGTCTCTAAGTTAGACCCTAGTCTAGGGGGTTATCTAGATTTACTAAAGTGTATAAGCTTGGTTTTTAAGGGGTTAAACTTTACTCCTACTTCCTTTACCTATTTTTTGCATACCTTCTAGGTAGCTTTAAGTCTTTTCCATGTCTATGCCGTGTTTTTTCTAAATACTGCGATATTAGTGTTATCTGCAAATCCTATTACCACCGTGCCTAGGACAGAGCGGAGGCGTATATATAACTTAGCAGAGTATAGTAAGAAGAGGATAGGGGAGAGTAGGGAGCCTTATAGGGTGCTAGCCTTAATCTTAAATAGTTATAATAGGTCTCTGTTAAAGCTAAGCTAGCTTGTTCTACCTATAAGGAAGCTTTGTATTACTATTACTAGCTATAGCAGTACGCCTATCTTAACTAGGAGGGCAATAAGGTAGGGATAGCTAACTCTATTAAAGGCTGCAGATATATCCATTTAAGCTAGCGAGGTAATGCCGCCTCTTTCCTAGGCCTCTCGCACGCATTCCGTTAAGGCTCTTATTGCGGTTTCCATTAACCTATTTCTCCTATTACCTATTTGCAGTTCTAGAAGAAGGTTATTTACCTTAGCATAGCTTGTAAGCCGCCTTGCTATCGCTGCCTCCATAATCTTACCTATTATATTAAGTAGTAATATAGGCCTCTATGCATTAGCTCTTCTTATTTCCTTTGTTATCTTCCTAGGCTTCCTAATTACTATAACTCTAGTAGTTTGGAAGTAGGCTAGAAAGTACCCTACTTCTAGGGTAGCGTTAAGTAGCCTTACAATTGCATCCTTTACTAGGTTATCACAGGCTTTAATAAGGCCTGCTAGGAGTTTGTTATCTCCTAGGGCCTTCTAGCTAGCTATACCTAAGAGAATGTCTACAATTTTAGCTCTTACAAATCGCTCTTAGGTTAGAAAAGGGCGTTTTTAAGCTTAGGGAAGGAAAGGTTAGGGATATAGGAGAGGTCCGCTATTAGTTTAGGGAAAAATCTTTATGCGAGGACTTTAGCTTTATTAGTGTACGCTATAGCCAGGTTTAGGTCATTTTCGGTTCTCTCTAGGTCTAGTATTCTTAGGAGCTTAGGGGGCCTAGCTCCTAAGTCTAGCCTATCTCTCTAGTCTCTAGACGCCTCTGTCCTTTTCCTATATATTAGCGTTTTTAAGGGCTTCCTCTATACATTCCTCTTTTCCTCTCTAATAGTACGTTCTTAGTTCGTCTCTGCCTCTTTATACATATTCTAATTTATATTAGTCTTGCGTTATCTCTATGCCCTCTTCGCTTATCTGGCTTTAGCCACTGCTTCTTTTGCTCTTCTAGACCACTATGCCTCCAGCCTGGGGAGGCCTTAGGGCCTCCTTAGTGCCACTCTCTCTACTATTTATTAGAGGTTTGTGATAAGCCATTCTATGTACTAGTCTATCCCTTCTTAGTTATAGGGTTTAGAGCGAGTTTAGGCCGGAGTTATACTAACGCTTCTGCTTTTACAAACGGTCTGTCTATCGCTCGCCAGTCATATCTTATTATCTATAGGGTATAGTCCTGACTGCTGGAGTTGATGCTAATTAGCTGCGGATATGGTCAGAGCCTAATATATCTGCCGCGCTGTCGTAGTGGACTTGTAAGTTATGCGAAGCCTAGGCCAGATTAATTATGCTGTCTCTGTCTCTGTTATGCTGTCTAGTGGGTTCCCCTTAGGGCGTTACTAATCTAAGTCACCACTAGCTAGTGAACTCTAGTAGCTCTTCCACTCTATTACTAGTCCTGTTATATTTATCCTATAGCGGGTGTTTTTAGTTAAAATCACCTATAAAGACGCTTCTTCCTAGGGCTTTTCCTTGTTAATTATATAGATAGGGGTGTTCTATTTATTACTATGTTTTTCTAAGTAAAGGGAGTAAATATTTATTCCTTGGATTTCTATAAGCGACTAGTTAGTGCCTCCGCGGGCTAATCACAAGCCTACTCCGTGTTTCTTGTTTATATATACTGCATTCTAACCCTTATAATATGTGAGTTAGAATCTGGCAAGGCCTAGAGCCAGGGGCTATGCTTATCTTGTGTGTTCCTATTCTTAGATTGCTATCACGTCTATATTAGTCTAGTAACGGAGCGCGATGTGTATAAGGTTATTCTTCTTATTCATATTCTAGAAGAGAACGTATATTATTATTATATAGGTCTAGGAGGAGGGGTTCGCTACTATCTTGTACTAGCTCTATTCTAGCTCTAATTAGCTCCGCGTATCTTCTAATACTGCCTGCTCTAGGCTATCTAGCGTTCTATTCTACAAGTGTTAGGCAGCCTCTTTTCTTCCTAGTAAGGCTAACTAGTTCTAGTCTCTCCTAGGGCGGGGCCAGGCTACTAGCTGGCGATTAAGTAGCGAAACAGGAAGGGCGCTCCTAATATCCTGCTTTTACTATATTCTATTTTTCCTTAAGGGTTAGGCAGGTCCTAGACCACGCTAGGTGCGCCCTAGAGTAGAGTATGCACTTCTCTTGTAGTTATCCTGTAAATATAGGGTAAGATTTCTCGCCCTCTTTGTGACAGCTAGCTCTGCACCTACTGCACCTTAGGGCTGCTTTATAGAATTTCACTATATAACCTATCTAGAAGTAGTTATAACACTGCCTTAGCTATAGTGATTTATTGTAGGGTTTAGTCTAGAATAGCTCCGCTTTATATACTATCCTGTCTTTATATATCTTATTAGCGTTATCTACCTTAGCCAGGCTAAGGATAAGGGTAGTTCTTAGTGCGTTTTCGCCTCTAGGTTATCTTGCCATTACCCTAATCACATTTATCTTATTTGCTTTTCCTATATTTACTATAAGGTTTTCTGCTAAGGTATATTTTATAGGGAAGCCTTTAACTATAATACTTAGGATTTAGCAGTAAAGGGTTGCTTCTAGTCTAAAGGCAGCGGTAATCTATTTTTAGTCAGTCCTATATTAGGAGGCGTTTCCTTTAAATATAATAATTGTGTCTCTACTAGGGAGTCTTCTAGCTGTAACTACTGTGGTCTAGCTAGTGGCTCTGTTTACCGCTATAACTATGTCTTCTACGCTTCTAGTCTAGAGCGGTTCCTAGATAGAGTTACCCTTAATAAAGACCTCTCTGTCCTAGCAGCCTAGTATCTATAAGGGGGTTTGGGTTTGATTGTCTCTGCGTTAGCCCTATAGCGATGCTTGCCTAGGTGGGAGGAGCGGTGTTTTTATCTGCCTCTTTAATAGCTTCTTTAATAACTTCTTTAAGGGCTTCTTTTGTGGTACAGATATTACTATTGTTATTTATCTCTGCTTTCTTAGCTTAGGCGCGGCTTGCTTTTAGGTCTGTAATAGCCTAGGTAGCGTTCCATACCTTAGATAATTTATTACTAGGGATAAGGCTAGCAATCTTTTGTAGTATTTTCGTTCTTCTAGGTATTCGAATTAAATCTGATCCGCCTTTAGGTCGTTATCGCATCTCTAGACGTTAAACTGTCCTCTGCCTACGTTCAGGTAGTGGCAGCTCTATGCCAGCCCCTTTCTCCTTTGTTAATTACTATTAGCGTCTCCTCCTCCCACCTGCCTCCGGCTCTATCGCAATGTAATATCGTAGGAAGGGGTAAAATAGGGTGAGGATTTTGATTATCTTATTAGTTTGTATTTTAGAGGCGATTCCGGACCTGTAGGGCGGTGCGGAAAGATTCGCAAAAGTCGGTTGGCACTAATTAAGGTAAGCTATAATATAGTCCCTAAGGATACCACTAAGCGCTTTATTAATATACCTCTAAAAGGTTATAGGCACGCTTACTAATCTAAAGGGGCATACTAATTACTTAAATAATCTAAACCACGTCTAAAAAGCAGTCTAGTATTCCTAGCCCTTAGTAATATAAATATAATAGAACGCTACTTATATATTTAGTTTTGTAAACTATTTTGCTTTAGCTAAGGAGCATAGCATCTCCTTTACTAAAGGTAAGGGGTAGTAGTCCTATTCTATAATCTTATTTAGCGCGTAATAGTCTATATAAAACCTCTAGCTACCCCTAGGTTTCTTTACTAGTAAAACTAGTATAACTGCTAAAGATAAGCTTGCCCTAATCTAGCCCTTATCCATTAAGTCTATTACTTACTTATATATCTCTAGGAGGTGTTAATGTGGCATATTATATAATAGTGCCTAAGGTAAGTCTAGTTTATTACCCTCTATATCCTATTTAAGGCAAATGTGGTGGTTAGACTTACCCTAGTGTAGTAGAAGAGCGTTTGCCTTACTCTCCTAGAAAAGATCCTTAAAGTCCTATAACTTCTCTAGTAAGGCCGCTAAGAGTTCCTGCTCTATAGGTTTTAGCGTGGCTTTAATCTATAGCATAGATATAATCTCCTGTAAGCTTATAGCGTATAGCTATATATGCTCCTTCTACTTCCTTACCCTTTACACTATTCTTATAAATAATAATCCTATAATACATACTATAAGCTTCTCTACCCTCTGCTAGCTGTAGTCTAAATCTATAGGTTATTAGCTGTTAAAATAATGCTATTTATAGCACTATTTTATAGGCCCACTAGTTGCCTAGTTGCGTTGTTGCAACGTTGGTTACAAGGCGTTGCTTGCAGCGTTGCTTGCAGCTTTGGCTGTGACCTGCGTTCCTGCACACAACCAACCCACAGGCTTGTATGACTAAGCCGACTAGGTTACCCTATAGGGAAGCTGAAATCGACTATAACTAGGGAACTAGTAGTCGTATAAAAGGCTAACGTATACTATTCGAATCCTTGATTTATTCTGGATTTTATGGTATATTTTATTAATAGGGTTGTTTATTAAAGTGCTTAGTTAGGCCACACGGGCGTCTAGTTTGTATGGCCGTGAGTTGATTTTTTACTTTTCCTATACAAATGAATTATGCGGAAAATAAAAAGTAGCTCGCAAGACCCTATTAGCAACCTAGTTCTGCCGATATAGTTAGTAGGTCTATGAGGGGACTTAGTAGAATCCTCTCATTACTTGTCAGATCGTCCGTATTGCTAGAAATCAACTACATTCAACTATCAAAGCTCTATATCTTAAAGAATCGTCGTATTATAGTGAATCTAGAAGCCGCCGCGTCAGAATCTATTAGAGAGGTCTTCCTATCCCTCTAGCTAGATTCCCTTCCATTTTCAATATTAGCTACCCTTATAGTAAGCTAGTAACACTTTACATTTAAATTAATATTATAGCAGGCTATTTATAGTGTCCTTAGGATAAGTTATCTTGTTAATCCTAGAATTACGTACGCTATAATTAGCGTCTCCTATCTATTTATATCTATCTAAAAACGGATAATATATTTTATTAATAAGCTCTTCTTATAATCCTCCTTCCCCCTCTTTTTACACTAACCGTAGTGTAAACTATTCTCTTAGTTAGTAAGGGATATATTCTAGTTATAGCTTCTAGACTAAGCGTTTACTAATAGCAGTATAGTAGTTATATCCTATATTAACTTATATATCTAAAAAGGTTATCTTATTTATTAACATAAGGACTAAGAAAGGTAATGCATTTATATTGCTCTAGATTTATTTAAAGTTATCCTTAATAATAACTATATACTATAAAGCCTCTTTAAGCTCCTAATTCTCTTCCCTATTTAAATAACTTAATAAAGGGGCTTCTCTTTCCTAACTTATTACTTAAGTCCTTAGGGTTAATATCTTTTATATTATATACGTTAACTAATAGCGTCTTCTTTAGGTAAAGGGCATATATATATATATTGGATACGCTAGCTAGCTATATATTTGCTAGTACTAGTACTCCGGCTAGTTAGTTAACAGGAAAACCTATAAATGGGGAGAAAACCCTCTTGCTTCTGTGTTTAGGTTAGCACTGTCCCTATAGCAGGGCTATGCCGCTTAATAAGTTTCCTGTTGTGGAAAGTTATAGCTAGCTCTTACTAGCCTTATCCCTAAAATCCGTAAAATCTAAGTTTAGGAGGAAGGATTCGCTCCTTCTAGTGCGCTTATAAGCCTAGGGTAGCTCTGTCTTAGGCCTCCTTGCTTTTTCTAATAGGAGGTGAATTCTAATGTAATAAGATCCTTATAATTTTTTTACTTTTTTACTAACTCTTCTATAGCCTTACTTTTCAGCTAAGTCTAGTCCGCTTCTAACCTAGATATATTATAAACCCTAAGCACTTGCTTTTAGTTATATATAGGAGGTAAGGCTAGGTCCGATCCGGTTAGGGATTAGTTCCGCTTATACGCCTATTTTACAATATCCTTTTTACTTTTCCTTATGCTTTACTTTTAATATTACTATAGTAAATCACTCTACCCCCTTATATATATAAAAGGAAGCAATTCCCTTACAGGATTCTGCCCTCTTTTCTTTCCTTATTATCTATTTTCTCTTAGGTTTATTTATGCCTTTTTATTTACTAGTGCAATTCCAGGTCGGATTTAGTGCGGTTACTAACTATTATTATAGTTTATGTTATAATCCCTATTATTATTGTCCTACGTTATATTATTATCTATTTCCCTTATAAGTCCTATCCCTTAGGGGTACTCTTCTGCTTTTAACTTGCCTAGGAACTAAGCCTCTTAGAGCGTTATCCTTAAAAACAGCTAACTTTAGCTTAGTTAAGGCAGGCTTTAGATAGGAGCTTTATATAAGTTATTCTTCTGCTCCTATTTTAAGGCTTTTTGTTTCTAATTCTAGGCAGTTAGGTAAGCTATAGCAGTTTTAGTGCATTTCGTGTTACTCTTAATTAATAAGGACTCCTAGCTATTAGTGTTATGACGTTATTAGTATAGGTGGCTTTAAGCTAGATATGTGTTAGTGGCAATTCTGCTAATATTTGGCTAGGTGCTGTGACTAACGCTTGCTTTAATTATTAGGTTTGTAATAATAGTTATAATAAGGTAATGTTTTACGCTATATCTAGGTTTATTTTACTACTAATCTGCCTCCTAGCTAAATACTATAGGGTATTAAGCTAAGCACTTATGGTTAACAGAGATCTAGGCCACTATTACTAGCGGTGCTAAGGTATATGTCTATCTGCGAGGCAAATCCAGGTCTGTTTTGTATCTAACGTGTGCCTATCTTAGGTTCCTAATAATTATCATGATTATATAAGAAAACTCTGCGCTAAAAATTAAAGTAAGAAGCGGAGCGCTTTAGTAGTGGGCCTAGATTAATCTAGTTCTAGTTCTAGTAGGGGCTAGTATAATAAAATAGTGTTCTAGATGCGTTGCTTAGACGCTTAAATAGTAGAGATAAACTAGCTCCTAGCTGCCTCCCTTTTAGCGAAGGGGCGTGCTAAGGTAATAGAGGATACTATCCCTATTTTAGAGGAGGAGTAAGGTAATAGACTAAGGCTAGTTTAGGGGCAGCGTTAGGGCGTGGGGGGCTAATAATACCTGGCGTTAGTAGTTTTAATTAAGAGTTTGTTTCTTTTTCGCAGTGATCTTATCTTATTGTAACGTTAGTCCTAGCCCTCTCGCGCCTCTAAGCCGCCTGTTCCCTAGAGTTCTCTTTCTTCAGCGTCTGATCTAGTTGTCCGCATATTGTTTTGTGTCCTCCGGGGCGGGTAGGTAAAGGGCATAGTATAAAGGGCATTTTATAACCTAATACTTATTAGAACTATATTATAGGCACCTACTCTTCTCGCAGTAAGTATCTAGCACTTCCTAAGAGACTTACTTTACTTGCTTTACGCCCCTTTATTATTTACGCTTAGTTATACACATTAGGCTAGGGCCTTACTAAAACCTTTTAAGTCCCTATTATGCCCGCTAATTAGATATCTGTTATAGGAGTATCCTTGTCCTGTGAATAGGACCTCTTTATAAGGGCTGTGGGTTAAGACTGCTTACATAACTAATGCTTCTCCTCTAGTTAGTAAGACTTAATGTCTAATATAATGCTCTAAAAGCAAGCCACTACTACTAGGTAGTTAGCCTAGGGAATATCTTAGCTAATATTATAATCTCTTATTTACTTATTAAGTATAGTGTATAGTTTAGATAACTTCACTATATCTACCTAATCTAACCTACTTATAAGCGCTAACTTTTACTTAAACTAAATATAAAAGTTACTAAAACGCTTATACTATTATTACCTTAGCTAATTAAGCTTAGTAATAGCTATCTCCTATTAATAAGGGTTATTAAACATTTCCTCTAAGTACTTAAGGAAGTGCCCTAAGTTAAAATAAACTAGGTGCCTCTTTTTAAAGTATAAAGTAACTTAGGCCTATACTTTAGGTAAGAGATTCTAGTAAATAAAGCACTATTAATCCTATATATTACTAATAAACTCCTAATCTATTAGTAATTTATAACCTATAAGGCCTTTCTAGGCTAAGAATAATACTCTATTACTATTAAATAGTAGGCCTATTAGTAATAGCTTTTATTTAATAGGGTTTTATATAAGGGCTATATTTTACCTATTAGTAAGGTTAGTAATTTAGGCTACTTACCTCTTAATAACTTCCTATAATACTACTATCTTATTAGTATTTATAGTGAAGAATAATAAATATTATAAACTAGCCTTAAGGTAGCTATTGTGTGGCTAGGATTGAGACCCCTTGAGACCGGTCTTGAGACCTTCGGTCTCTCGGCTGAACAGATCAATCTAGCCACATCGGATCCCTAGTCATAGGCCCCTCAAGACCTCGCTAGTCTATCGGCTTCGTCGGATCGAAATCAGCTACATTTTCAGCTCTGTCAGATTGAAATTAGCTGTATCAGATCCCTAGTCATAGACCTCTCGAGACCTTGCTAGTCTATCGGCTTCGTCGGATTGAAATTGGCCACATTGGATCCCTAGGATAGACCCTTCGGTCTATCGGGTCAATAGATCAATCCGGCTGCATTAGATCCCTAGGATAAAATATCCTAGATTTCCTCCTTAGATAGAAAATCAACTCTCCCTTTGTGGCCTTTGGCTTGGATTGTTCAAACCGAAAAGATGACCTAAGATTTGAAAAGATACCCTTCACAGCTTGGATCCTTAGCGATGGATTAAAAACCTTGCTTAGATGATTTGAGAAGAACCTGAGATTTCCCTTTTACGACTTGGATCCTCGCGATGGATCGAAAACCTCGCAGGCCTCGATATCGGTATCGGGCTCATTTTGCTGGCATCGTCAACATCATTAGCATCACCATCGTCATCGTCAAATTCGTTGTTTTTGGGTGGTGGTTTTCGCCCGACAAAAATGGTGGAGAAACGGGGAATGGTCCTGTCAGACCTCCCGCAGTTAAATTCGATGACCTCCTTCTCCTGACATTGCCTCTCTGGTTTTCCCTTTAGTTGCCCCTTTGTATGATTACTATAATCATTAACAACGTCTTACCTCTTTCCCCTTTAATCCGGGTTAGCTTGATCAAAACCGACAATCCGATTAATTGATCTAGGTCATCTGACTAGTCTGTTATCGTCAAAATCGTCAGACAGTCAGAATCAATTAATCGCGACCTTCATGACCTTTCCCCTCGACCCAGGTTAGCTAGGTCGATCTTCCTTTTCCTCTTCGACCTTCCTTTTGACCTTCCTCTTCGACCTTCCTTTTTGACCTTCCTTTCCGGCTTCGACTTCTCTTCTGATTTTCGACCTTCCGACCTGCCCTAGCTCAAATCGATTAAATACCCTAGTTTTGCTTAGCTATCCGTTAGGAGGCAAGCATCTAGACCCTCGAATTCGACTTCAATAAATCAGGTCTTTATTAGGCCTTTGACCTGACCTTCATCAACTAGGTCCTTTGTCACGGATCAATTGATTGGACTGTCTGACGAGACCTCTAACCGATGAAGACCTCTCTAACTGACGATTTCCTAACAATTAAAGGGGAATCTGACTGTTAGAGGGTTTTCTAAAGAGGTCTTTGCCGTTATTACGGATTAATTGATTGGACTGTCTGACAAGACCTCTGACCGATGAAGACCTCTCTGACTGACGATTTCCTGACGATTGAAGGGGAATCTGACCGTTAGAGGGTCTTCTGAAGAGGTCTCTGCCGTTATTACGGATCAATTGATTGGACTGTCTGACGAGACCTCTGACCGATGAAGACCTCTCTGACTGACGATTTCCCTGACGATTGAAGGGGAATCTGACCGTTAGAGGGTCTTCTAAAGAGGTCTCTGCCGTTAATAAGACCCTCTGTTATGGATTAATTAGTTGATTAATCACTCCCTCGGTTATATCTCCCTCTGACCGTTGGACTAGATTAATCACTAATGATCCCTCTGACCGATTGACAAGACCTCTGACTGTTGAAGACCTTTTCTGGCCGATGATTTCCTGACGATTGAAGGGAATCTGACTGATAGAAGGTCTTCTGACGAGGCCTTTGCTGATTGAAAAGGGCCCCTTATTACGGATCAATTGATCAGACTATCTGACAATACCTTTGACTGACCTCTTCGATAAATGACCTCTTTGATGGATGACCTCTTTGATTGATGGATGGAAGGGAGGCTGAAAATCACCAAATTTTTTTTTATTGTATATCTGCAGTTATTCCTTTCTTGTTGTTTTTGTTACTGTTTTCCCTTTCCTAGGGGCTAGGAAGGGAAAACAGTTGGGGAGGTGTTGTGTGGCTAGGATTGAGACCCCTTGAGACCGGTCTTGAGACCTTCGGTCTCTCGGCTGAACAGATCAATCTAGCCACATCGGATCCCTAGTCATAGGCCCCTCAAGACCTCGCTAGTCTATCGGCTTCGTCGGATCGAAATCAGCTACATTTTCAGCTCTGTCAGATTGAAATTAGCTGTATCAGATCCCTAGTCATAGACCTCTCGAGACCTTGCTAGTCTATTGGCTTCGTCGGATTGAAATTGGCCACATTGGATCCCTAGGATAGACCCTTCGGTCTATCGGGTCAATAGATCAATCCGGCTGCATTAGATCCCTAGGATAAAATATCCTAGATTTCCTCCCTTAGATAGAAAATTAACTCTCCCTTTGTGGCCTTTGGCTTGGATTGTTCAAACCGAAAAGATGACCTGAGATTTGAAAAGATACCCTTCACAGCTTGGATCCTTAGCGATGGATCAAAAACCTTGCTTAGATGATTTGAGAAGAACCTGAGATTTCCCTTTACGACTTGGATCCTCGCGATGGATCGAAAACCTCGCAGGCCTCGATATCGGTATCGGGCTCATTTTGCTGGCATCGTCAACATCATTAGCATCACCATCGTCATCGTCAAATTCGTTGTTTTTGGGTGGTGGTTTTCGCCTGACAAACTATAAATAAGCGTTTAAAGTGCGATTATTATTCTTAGAGAGGAAGGAAAGAACTAGATAAGAGATTATATAGCGCCTAGCTATATACCCCTTTATGCGTAGTCTATGCGCATAGCGCGCGTAGTAGCCCTAAGTCCTAAGCATGTTTGCATATAACACGTGTCCTTCCTGCACACTCTCTGCACCCTTCCCGCGCACCCTCCGCGTCCCTTCCGTACCTGAGAAGGACCCAAGCCTCGAGCTCGAGTCTATAACACTAATACTATAATCTCTTATTTACTTATTAAGTATAGTGTGTAGTTTAAATAACTTTACTATATTTACCTAATCTAACTTACTTATAAGCACTAACTTTTACTTAAACTAAATATAAAAGTTACTAAAGCACTTATATTATTATTACCTTAGCTAATTAAGCTTAGTAATAGCTATCTCCTATTAATAAGGGTTATTAAATATTTCCCTTAAGTACTTAAGGAAGTGCTTTAAGTTAAAATAAATTAAGTGCCTCTTTTTAAAGTAAGGAGTGACTTAGGCCTATACTTTAAGTAAGAGATTCTAGTAAATAAAGCACTATTAATTTTATATATTACTAATAAACTCCTAATTTATTAGTAATTTATAACTTATAAGGCCTTTCTAGGCTAAGAATAATACTTTATTACTATTAAATAATAAGCCTATTAGTAATAGCTTTTATTTAATAGGATTTTATATAAGGGCTATATTTTACCTATTAGTAAGGTTAGTAATTTAGGCTACTTACCTCTTAATAACTTCTTATAATACTACTATCTTATTAGTATTTATAGTAAAGAATAATAAATATTATAAACTAGCCTTAAGGTAGCTATAAATAAGCGTTTAAAGTGTAATTATTATTCTTAGAGAGAAAGAAAAGAACTAGATAAGAGGTTATATAGCGCTTAGCTATATATCCCTTTATACGTAGTTTGTGTGTATAGTGCGTGTAATAGCCCTAAGTCCTAAGCCTATTTGCACATAACACGTGTCCTTCCTACACACTCTCCGCACCCTTCCCACGCCCCCTCCGCGTCCCTTCCATACCTAAGAAGGACCTAAGGCTTAAGCTTAAGTCTATAACAGCGGTACGTAGTTTAGATAACTTTACTATGTCTGCCTAATCTAACCTGCCTATAAGCGCTAACTTTTACTTAAACTGAATGTAAAAGTGTTAAAATAATGCTATTTATAGCACTATTTTATAGGCCCACTAGTTGCCTAGTTGCGTTATTGCAACGTTGGTTACAAGGCGTTGCTTGCAGCGTTGCTTGCAGCTTTGGCTATGACCTGCGTTCTTGCACACAACTAACCCACAGGCTTGTATGACTAAGCCGACTAGGTTACCCTATAGGGAAGCTGAAATCGACTGTAACTAGGGAACTAGTAGTTGTATAAAAGGCTGACGTATAATATTTAAATCCTTAATTTATTCTGGATTTTATAGTATATTTTATTAATAGGGTTGTTTATTAAAGTGCTTAGTTAGGCCACATAGGCGTTTAGTTTATATAGCCGTGAGTCGATTTTTTACTTTTCCTATATAAATGAATTATGCGGAAAATAAAAAGTAGCTTGCAAGACCCTATTAGTAACCTAGTTCTGCTAATATGATTAGTAGGTCTATGAGGGGACTTAGTAGAATCCTCTTATTACTCGTCAGATTGTTTGTATTACTAAAAATTAACTATATTTAACTATTAAAGCTCTATATCCTAAAGAATCGTCGTATTGTAGTGAATCTAGAAGCCGCCGCGTTAGAATCTATTAGAGAGGTCTTCCTATCCCTCTAGCTAGATTCCCTTCCATTTTCAATAAAAAGTTATTAAAGCGCTTATATTATTATTACCTTAGCTAATTAAGTTTAGTAATAGCTATCTCCTATTAATAAGGGTTATTAAATATTTCCCCTAAGTATTTAAGGAAGTGCCTTAAGTTAAAATAAACTAAGTGTCCCTTTAAAGTAAGGAGTGACTTAGGCCTATACTTTAAGTAAGAGATTTCAGTAAATAAAGCACTATTAGTCTTATATATTACTAATAAACTCCTAGTTTATTAGTAATTTATAACCTATAAGGCCTTTCTATACTAAGAATAAGACTTTATTACTATTAAATAGTAGGCCTATTAGTAATAGCTTTTATTTAATAGAATTTTATATAAGGGCTATATTTTACCTATTAGTAAGGTTAGTAATTTATATTACTTACCTCTTAATAACTTCTTATAATACTACTATCTTATTAGTATTTATAGTAAAGAATAATAAATATTATAAACTAGCCTTAGGGTAGCTATAAATAAGCGTTTAAAGTGTGATTATTATTCTTAGAGAGGAAGGAAAGAACTAGATAAGAGGTTATATAGCGCCTAGCTATATATCCCTCTGTGCGTAGTCTGTGCGTATAGCGTGCGTAGTAGCCCTAAGTCCTAAGCATGTTTGTATATAACACGTGTCCTTCCCACACACTCTTTACACCTTTCCCGCACACTCTCTGTGTCCTTTCCGTACCTAAGAAGGACCCAAGCCTCAAGCTCAAGTCTATAACAACGTATACTATTCAAATCCTTGAATTTTTCTGGATTTAATAGTATATTGTATATAAAGGGTTGCTTATTAAAGTGCTTAGTTAGGCCACATAGGCGTCTAGTTTAAATGGCCGTGAGTCGATTTTTACTTTTCCTATATAAATGAATTATGCGGAAAATAAAAAGTAGCTTACAAGACCCTATTAGCAACCTAGTTCTGCTAATATAGTTAGTAAGTCTATGAGAGGACTTAGTAAAATCCTCTCATTGCTCGCAGACCGTCCGTTAGCTAGAAATCAACTATATTCAACTATCTTAGCTCTCAAAGTGAATTATCTATTGTGGTTTAGTTATCTATAGGTCGCAGCGCCCTCTATTGCGCTAGCTATCTAGGAATTACTAGGGAGGTCTTCCTATCCCTCCAGTACATTCCCCTTCCCATTTTCAATAAGTTTGTATGGCTGTGAGTCGATTTTTTACTTTTCCTATACAAATGAATTATACGGAAAATAAAAAGTAGCTCACAAGACCCTATTAGCGACCTAGTTCTGCTAATATGGTTAGTAGGTCTATGAGGGGACTTAGTAAAATCCTCTTATTACTTGTTAGATCATCTGTATTGCTAGAAATTAACTACATTTAACTATCAAAGCTCTATATCTTAAAGAATCATTGTATTATAGTAAATCTAGAAGCCGCCGCGTTAGAATCTATTAGAGAGGTCTTCCTATCCCTCTAGCTAGATTCCCTTCCATTTTTAATACTTATAGAAGGTCTAAATCTGCTACTAAAGCCTCTGTAACCCTTATTAGCTTTTGTGATAGTGACTTCGCGGGTGATAAGTCCTTAAAATTAACCTATGCTTATCTCTATAAGCTAGCTAAAGGACCTATTAGCTAGAAATTAAAGAAAGCAACTACAATAGCTTTATTTACATTAGAGGCTAAATGTTATAGACTTGAGCTTAAGGCTTAGGTCCTTCTCAGGTACGGAAGGGACGCGGAGGGTGTGCGGGAAGGGTGCAGAGAGTGTGTGAGAAGGATATGTATTATGTGCGAATATGCTTAGGACTTAGGGCTACTACGCGCGCTATACGCACAGACTATATATAAAGGGGTATATAGCTAGGCGCTATGTAATCTCTTATCTAGTTTTTCCCTTCCTTTTAAGAATAATAATTACACTTTAAATACTTATTTATAGCTACTTTAAGGCTAGTTTATAATATTTATTATTCTTTACTATAAATACTAATAAGATAGTAGTATTATAGGAAGTTATTAAGAGATAAGTAGCCTAAATTACTAACCTTACTAATAGGTAAAATACAGCCCTTATATAAAATCCTATTAAATAGAAGCTATTACTAATAGGCTTACTATTTAATAGTAATAAAGTATTATTCTTAGCCTAAAAGGCCTTATAGGTTATAAATTACTAATAGATTAGGAGTTTATTAGTAATATATAAGATTAATAATGCTTTATTTACTAGAATCTCTTGCCTAAAGTATAGGCCTAAGTTACTCCTTACTTTAAAAAGGGTATTTAGTTTATTTTAACTTAGAGCACTTCCTTAAGTACTTATTAGAAATATTTAATAACCCTTATTAATAAGAGATAGCTATTACTAAGCTTAATTAGCTAAGATAATAATAATATAAGCGTTTTAGTAACTTTTATATTTAGTTTAAGTAAAAGTTAGCGCTTATAAGTAGATTAGATTAGGTAAATATAGTAAAGTTATCTAAACTATATACTACACTTAATAAGTAAATAATAGATTATAGTATTAGCTAAGATATTCCTTAGGCTAACTACCTAGTAGTAGTAGCTTACTTTTAGAGTATTATATTAAATATTAAGTCTTACTAACTAGAAGAGAAGTATTAGTTATATAGGTAGTCCTAACCTATAGCCCTTATAAAGAGGTCTTACCTATAGGATAAGGACATACCTATAATAGATATTTAATTAGTAGGTATAATAAGGACCTAAAAGGTTTCTAGTAAGGCTCTAGCCTAATGCGTATAACTAAGCGTAAGTAATAAAGGGGGCGTAAAGTAGGCGAAGTAAGTCTCTTAGGAAGTGCTAGATACCTACTATAAGGAGGGTAAGTGCTTATAATATAGTTCTAATAAGCATTAGGTTATAAAATGCCTCTTATACTATGCCCTTTACCTAAAGGAGACGCTATTAGTTAATATATATAATATAAAGCATATTAACCTTAAGGACTTAAGTAATAAGTTAGGAAAAGAGAAGCCTCTTTATTAAGTTATTTAAATAAGGAAAAGAATTAAAAGCTTAAAGAGGCTTTATAGTATATAGTTATTATTAAGGATAACTTTAAATAAATCTAAAGTAATATAAATATATTACCTTTCTTAGTCCTTATATTAATAAATGAGATAACCTTTTAGATATATATATATATATATATTGGATACGCTAGCTAGCTATATATTTGCTAGTACTAGTACTCCGGCTAGTTAGTTAATAGGAAAACCCATAAATAGGAGAAAAACCCTCTTGCTTCTGTGTTTAGGTTAGCACTGTCCCTGTTACAGGGCTATGCCACTTAACAAGTTTCCTGTTGTAAAAGTTATAGCTAGCTCTCACTAGCCTTATCCCTAAAACCCGTAAGGTCTAAGTTTAGGAGGAAGGATTTGCTCCTTCTAGTGCGCTCGCAGGCCTAGGGCAGCTCTGTCTTAGGCCTCCTTGCTTTTTCTAATAGGAGGTGAATTCTAATGTGGTAAGATCCTTATAATTTTTCACTTTTTTACTAACTCTTCTGTGGCCTCACTTTTTAGCTAAGTCTAGTCCGCTTCTAACCTAGATATATTATAAACCCTAAGCACCTACTCTTAGTTATATGTAAGGAGGTGAGGCTAGGTCCGATCCGGTTAAGGATTGGTTTTACTTATACGCCTGTTTTATAATGTCTATTTTCACTTTTCCTTATACTTCACTTTTAACACTACTATAGTAAATTACTTTACCCCCTTATATATATAAAAGGAAGTAATTCCCTTATGGGATTCTGCCCTCTTTTCTTTCCTTATTATCTATCTTCTCTTAGGTTTGTTTATGCCTTTTTATTTACTAGTGTAATTCTAGGTCGGATTTAGTGCGGTTACTAACTATTATTATAGTTTACGTTATAATCCTCGCCGTTATTATCCTTCGTTATATTATTATCTATTTCCCTATAAGTCCTGTCCCTTAGGGATACTCTTTTACTTCTAACTTGCCTAGGAACTAAGCCTCTCTAAGCGTTATCCTTAAAAGCAGCTAACTTTAGCTTAGTTAAGGCAGGCTCTAAATAGGGAGCTTTATATAAGTTATTTTTCCGCTCCTATTTTAAGGCTTTTTATTTCTAATTCCAGGTAATTAGGTAAGCTATAGCAGTTTTAGTGTATTTTATGTTACTCTTAATTAATAAGGACTCCTAGCTATTAGTATTACGACGTTATTAGTATAGGTGGCTCTAAGCCAGATAAGTGTTAGTGGCAATTCTGCTAATATTTAGCTAGGTGCTATAACTAACGCCTGCTTTAATTATTAGGTTTGTAATAATAGTTATAATAAGGTAATATTTTACGCTATATCTAGGTCTATTTTACTACTAATCTACCTCTTAGCTAAATACTATAGGGCGTTAAGCTAAGTACTTATAGTTAACGGAGATCTAGGCCTTAATTACTAGCGGTGCTAAGGTATATATCTATTTATAGGGCAAATCCAGGTCTGTTTTGCATCTAATGTATGTCTATCTTAGGTTCTTAATAATTACCATAATTATATAAGAAAACTCTACGCTAAAAATTAAAGTAAGAAGCAAAGCGCTTTAGTAGTAAGCCTGGATTAGTCTAGTTCTAGTTCTAGTAAGGGCTAGTATAATAAAATAGTGTTCTAGATATATTACTTAGACGCTTAAATAGCGGAAATAAACTAGCTCCTAGCTGCCTCTTTTCTAGTAAAGGGGCGTGCTAAGGTAATAAAGAATACTATTCTTATTCTAGAGGAGAAGTAATATAATAGACTAAAGCTAGTTTAGGGGTGGTGCTAGGGTGTGTAAGGGCTAATAATACCTAGTGTTAGTAGTTTTAATTAAGAGTTTATTCCTTTTTATAGTAATCTTATCCTATTATAACGTTAGTCCTAGCCCTCTTATGCCCCTAAGCTACCTGTTCCCTAGAGTTCTCTTTCTTTAGCGTCTAATCTAGGCGTCCGCATATTGTTTTGTGTCATCTAGGGGCAGGTTAGTCTTAGTCCTGTTCCGCTTGAGGCAAATGCTAGGTCCTGCGCTAGCCTATAGTAGTTAAGTCTCCTAGTTTGTATAACCCATCTGGCGATGGTTCTCGCTCGCGTGGGATCGTCTAGGGCCAGCCTCGCCTCCCCTTTTTAGATATATAAGTTAATATAGGATATAACTGCTATACTACTATTAGTAAACGCTTAGTCTAGAAGCTATAACTAGAACGCATCCCCTTACTAACTAAGAGAATAGTTTATACTATAGTTAGTGTAAAAAGAGGGGGAAGGGAGGATTATAAGAAAAGCTTATTAATAATATATATTATCTGTTTTTAAATAAATATAGATAGATAGGAGACGCTAATTATAGTGTATGTAATTCTAGGATTAATAAGATAACTTATCCTAGGAATACTATAAATAGCCTGCTATAATATTAATTTAAACGTGAAGTATTGCTAGCTTACTATAAGGGTAGCTAATAACCTGTAGATTTAGACTATAGCTAGTAAAGGGGTAGAGAAGCCTATAGTGTATATTATAGGATTATTATTTATAGGAATAGTATAAAGGGTAAGGAAGTAAAAGAAGTATATATAGCTATATACTATAAGCTTATAGGAGATTATATCTATACTATAAATTAATACTACGCTAAAACCTATAGAGTAGGAACTCTTAGTAGCCTTACTAGAGGAGTTACAGGACTTTAAGGATCTTTTCTAGGAGAGTAAGGCAAATACTCTTTTACTACACTAGGGTAAGTCTAACCACTATATTTACCTTAAATAAAATATAGAGGGTAATAAACCAGACTTACCTTAGGCACTATTATATAATATACTATATTAATACCTCCTAGAGATATATAAGTAAGTAATAGACTTAATAGATAAGGGCTAGATTAAGGTAAGCTTATCTTTAGTAGTAGTACTAGTTTTACTAGTAAAGAAACCTAGGAGTAGCTAGAGGTTTTATATAAACTATTACACGCTAAATAAGATTATAGAATAGGACTACTACCCTTACCTTTAGTAAAGGAGATATTACACTCCTTAGCTAAAGTAAAATAGTTTATAAAGCTAGATATATAAGCAGCGTTTTATTATATTTATATTACTAAGGGCTAGGAATACTAAACTACTTTCTAGATATAGTTTAAATTATTTAAGTAATTAGTATGCCCCTTTAGTTTAGTAAGCGTGCCTATAACCTTCTAGAGGTATATTAATAAGGCGCTTAGTAGTATCCTTAAAGATTATATTATAGCTTACCTTAATAATATCTTAATTAATTTAGGGGTTTATAGAAAGATTATATATAAAAAGTCCGCAGGGTACTAGCTAGGCTATAATAGGCTAGGCTAAATCTAGATATTAAGAAATGCATTTTTACTATAAAAAGGTAAAGTACCTTAGGTTTATTATTTATATAGGAAAATAGATTTACCTAGATAATAAAAAGATTATAGTAATTAGGGATTAGGAGGCTCTAATACAGGTCTAAGGAGTGCGCGGGTTTCTAGGATTTACTAACTTTTATTATAATTTTATATTATAATTTTTAGACATTATAGGCCCTTTAATTAACCTAATAAAGAAGGGTGTGGCATTCTGCTAGACAGAGGTATATAATAAGGCTTTTAAGATATTAAAGTTAGCTTTTATATTATACCTAATCCTTATATAATAAGACCCTAATAAGGACATAGTAGTAGAGGCGGATTGCTTAGGAATAGTATTAGGAGGTTACCTTTCCTAAATAAATAATAAAGGGTCTTATATCTAGTGGCATACCACTTAGCTTACTTATAACTAGCTTAAAGGAATTATATAATATATATATATATTGGATACGCTAGCTAGCTATATAGTTGCTAGTACTAGTACTCCGGCTGGTTGGTCGACAGGAAAACCCATAAATGGGGAGAAAAACCTCTCGCGTCTGTATTTGGGTCGGCACCGGCCCTGTATCGGGGCTGTGCCGCTCGAAAAGTTACCTATCGTGAAAAGTTGTGGCCAGCTCTCGCTAGCCTTATCCCTAAAATCCGAAAATCCGAGTTTGGGAGGAAGGATTCGCTCCTTCCGGTGCGCTTGCGGGCCTGGGGCGGTTCTGTCTCGGGCCTCCTTGCTTTTTTCTAGTAGGAGGTGAATTCTGTTGTGGTAGGATCCTCACAGTTTTTCACTTTTTGCCGACTCTTCCGTGGCCCCACTTTTCAGCTAAGTCCGGTCCGCTTCCGACCCGGGTGTGTTATAAACCCCGAGCACCTGCTCTTGGTTATGTGTGGGGGTGAGGCCGGGTCCGGTCCGGTTAAGGATCGGTTCCGCGTGTATGCCTGCCTCGTGATGTCTTTTTCACTTTTCCTTGTGCTTCACTTTTAAAGCTACTATAGTGAATCACTCTGCCCCCCCTCACATATATAAAAGGAAGCAATTCCCCGCGGGATTCTGCCCTCTTTTCTTTCCTCGTCATCTATCTTCTCTCGGGTTCGTTTATGCCTTTTTTGTCTGCCGGTGCAATTCCGGGTCGGATTTGGTGCGGTTGCTGACTATTGTTGTAGTTTTCTCTATAATCCTCGTCGTCGTCGCTGTTCGCCATGTCGTCGTCTATTTCCCCCGTGAGTCCTGCCCCTTGGGGGTACTCTATCGCTTCTAGCTCGCCTAGGAACCGAGCCTCTCCGAGCGATATCCCCGGAAACAGTTGACTTCGGCTCAACTGAGGCGGGCTCTGGATAGGGAGCTTCGTGTGAGTTATTCTTCCGCTCCTATTTCGAGGCTTTTTCGTTTCTAATTCCATGCAGTTGGGTGAGCCACGGCAGTTTCAATGCATTTCCTGTTACTCTCGATCGATGAGGACCCCTGGCCATCAGTGCCACGACGTCGTTGGTATGGGCGGCCCCGAGCCGGATGAGTGTCGGTGGCGTATCTGCTGACCTATGGTTAGGTGCCGTGACCGACGCCTGTTTTGATTGTTGGGTTCGTAACAATGGTTGCGACAAGGTAATGGTTTGCGCCGCGCCCGGGTCTACTTCGTTGCTAATCCGCCTCTTAGCCGAATACCGCGGGGCGCCGAGCCGAACATTTGTGGCTGACGGAGGTCCAAGCTGCTATTGTTGGCGGTGCTGAGGTACGCGTCCGTCTACGGGGTGGTTCCGGGTCTGTGTCGCATCTGACGTGTGTTCATCTTAGGTTCCTGACGATTACCACGATCGTGTGAGAAAGCTCTGCGCCGAGAATCGGAGTAAGAAGCGGAGCGCTTCGGTGGCGGGCCTGGATCGGTCCGGGTCCGGTTCCAATGGGGGCCAACATGATGAGATGGTTTTCTGGATGCGACGCTTGGACGCTCGAATGGCGGAGACGAACCGGCTCCTGGCCGCCTCCTTCCGGCGAAGGGGCGTGCCAAGGTGATGGAGGATGCCATCCCCGTTCCGGAGGAGGAGTGATGCGACGGGCCGGAGCCGGTCCGAGAGCGGCGTTGGGGCGTAGGGGGCCAATGATACCCGGCGTTAGTAGTTTCAATTGAGAGTTTGTTCCTTTCTCCGGTTTTTTCCCCTTATTGTGACGTCGGCCCCGACCCTCGCGCGCCTCTAAGCCATGTTGTTGTGTGTCCTCCGGGGGCGGGTCGGTCTCGGTCCTGTTCCTCTTGAGGCAAATGCCAGGTCCTGTGCTAGCCTGTAGTAGTTGAGTCTCCTGGTTTGTATGACCCATCTGGCAATGGTTCTCGCTCGCGTGGGATCGTCCAGGGCCAGCCTCGCCTCCCGTTCGTCTCCGGGCCACCTTTGGGGTCTCATGTGGTTATAGTTACTGCAGCTCGTAATAACGTGATACTGATCTTCCTCTCCGTGACCGCAGCTGCATATTGGCGATGTCACCCCGGGCACGCCTCTATTAAAGAGGAATTTATTTAGCCCTATCTTCCCTGTGCGTAGTTGTACTATCGTTGAAGAGACGTGTTTATCTAGGTTTGTGTGGAACTTTTGGATCTCTTTTGGGTCGGGGCATGGTGGGCGGTCCTCGGTAGGTTCTCTAGTATATAATATATAATAAGGAGCTTCTAGTAATTATCTTATGTCTTAAAGCGTAGTTAGTAGAGCTATAGAGTATTAGTAGTCCGTTTATAATACTTATAGACTATAAGAACTTAGAGTACTTTATAGCCCTAAGGGAGATATTAGAATAATAGGTATAATAGGCAAAGACTCTAGCACTTTTTAATTTCTACTTACACTATAGGCTAGGGACTTAGGCAGGCTAGCTAGATATATTATTAAGGCGCTATTAGGAAGAGGCATAGTTAGCTAAACTAAAGGCGCTTATTATATAATTAGTAATAACGCTTACTTAGTTTAGCTTTAGTTAGGTTAGCCACGCATTAATATTAGGCCTATATTAGTTTTAGAGGGCATTACTTTAAAGAATAACTTAGCTTTAGGGGTAATATACTAGAGAGTAGTTTAGCTTAAGCAATAAGTATCCTAGCTAAGGACTTCTTATTTATAGATAAGCACCTCTAATCCCTATAGGATTAATCCGTAGCCTATAATAAGACCTATAGACTATAGCTTAAGGTAGTAAGGGCTAGAGCTTAGAAGTTTCCTAATGCCACTAGTATATAAGAATAGATTATAGACTATTAGATTAGCATAAAAGAGGCGCTTTAATTCTAGGGCTAGACTTAAGTACTAAAGTAAGAGCCTCTAACTATAACTTTAATCTAGTGGACTTATAACTTACCCTTACTAGGTTATCTAGGGTAAAACACTACCTTTAAGGCGCTTTAGAGGGACTTTTATTAGGATAGTATATTATAGGATATAGTATAGTTTATATATAATTACCACTACTATAAGGGATAAAAGAGTTAATAGTTATAATAGGGCTTACTAAAGCTAATTCCCTTACTAGATAGATATTAGTTATAGATCTCTATTAACTTTATAATAGAGCTCCTTACTAAAGACTAGGCTAACCTATAGTTCCTAATAGTTATTATAGATAAGCTCTTTAAATTTGTGTAACTTAAAGCTATAATATTAATAGAGGCTAAGGCATGTGCGAAATGGTTTAAGCACTATTAGTAGTAGTTCTATAGGTTCCTAACCTAGATTATTATGGATTATAGGTTAGATTAGTTAAGTAACTTTTAGATAGCGCTTTATAAGAAGGTTAGCACTAAGTAATTACTATTAACCTTACACTACTTATAAATAGATAAAGGTATAGAGAGAGCTAACTAGGAGGTTTAGGTAGTGTTATAAGTAATATTATCCTTTTTATAATTTAAGTAGGTAAATTACTTACTAGCCTATTAACTAGTATTAAATAATAGGGATTCCTTAGTAATAGAAGTAAGTGTAAATATAGCTTTTTATAGCTTTAATATACTTATAATTTAGGAACTACTATTTATAAAAGCTTTAAGGACTTTAGTAAAAGGGTAAGTATAAGCATTCCTATAGCATTTAAAAGAGAGTATAAACCTAATATAAGTAGCTATAGCTTTTGTCTAATAATAGTAATAGGAAAACACAAATAGTAGTTAGAGACTTATAGAATATTTCTAGGTTAGGGACTATATATAGCTAAGTCTTAAGAATATTAAAATAAATTACTTATATAAGTAGCTAGACTAGGTTATAGCTAAGTATAAGGTACTAGAGGTACTAATACTATTAACTATAAAGCTAGATATTCCTAGGGGCTATACCTAGTCTTTTATATAGATTTAGTCTAGAGGGTAGTAGAGGACCTATTACTAAGTTAAAAGCTAGCTAATAAAAGACCACTACTAGAGCTAATAATAATAGATATAGATAATAATCTTATAGAGTACTAGGTAAAGGAGATTCTTATAGCTAAGAATACACTAGGCTAGGGATTAAATTATAATGTTCTAGTTAAATAAAAAGGTTATATATAGCTAATATAAGAACCCCTAGAAAATATGTAAAATACTAAGGCACTAGATAGGTTTAAGGTAAAATAAGGGGATATATAAATAAGTAATAGTCTAAAATAGGTGCGGAAATAGGTATAGTTTAATTTACCCTTAGAGGAGTAAGATAGCTAAAACACATATAAGAAAGCAAAGAGAAGGATAAGAAGTAAGGGGTTATAAAATTTTTTTCCTAAGAAGTAAGGAGAAGGGGGTAAGAAGGGGGTATATTATAGACTTAAGCTTAAGGCTTAGGTCCTTCTTAGGTATAGAAGGGACACGGAGGGTGCGTAGGAAGGGTGCGGAGAGTGTGTGGGAAGGATATATATTATATACAAATATGCTTAGGACTTAGGGCTGCTACGCGCGCTATGCGCATAGACCACGCACAGAGGGGTATATAGCTAGGCGCTGTGCGATCTCTTATCTAGTTCTTCCCTTCCTCTCTAAGAATAACAATCGCACTTTAAACGCTTATTTGCAGCTGCCTCAAGGCCAGTTTATAACACTAAATCAGATACTCTATGTAAAGCTATTAGGGAGCTAGAGTAGCTTTATAGTCTCTTTAATAAGATAAAGCTACCTATAGCACCTCTAGTTCCGATTTTTAGTGATAACTAAGGCGCTATTATTACCGCTAATAACCCTGCTCTTTATAGTAAAATAAAGCATACCCTACTAAAATTTAACTATACTAGAGAAAAGGTATAGAAGGGTATAGCTAAGGTTATTTACATTAACACTAAGGAGATGCCTGCAGATAGTTTAACTAAGCCCCTACCTAATAATAAATTTTAATAATTTATCTAACTATTAGGCCTTATAAATACAAAGGCCTAGCTTTAAAATCAACTAAAAAGTCGAAAAATCAAAATTAATAAAAACACTAGAATTCCGTTAAAAAGTTATTAATTTGAGTTAAAAAGTTATTAGATTTTTGAATTTATGGTTAACTTAGATATCTATTAAAGAGCTAAGTTTAGGTATTGAATTAGTTACCTCATACTTTTCTAGAGGGGGTGTTAAAATAATGCTATTTATAGCACTATTTTATAGGCCCACTAGTTGCCTAGTTGCGTTGTTACAACGTTAGTTACAAGGCGTTGCTTACAGCGTTGCTTGTAGCTTTAGCTATGACCTGCGTTCTTGCACATAACTAACCCACAGGCTTGTATAACTAAGCTAACTAAGTTACCCTATAGGGAAGCTGAAATTGACTGTAACTAGGGAACTAGTAGTTGTATAAAAGGCTGACGTATACTATTTGAATCCTTGATTTATTCTAGATTTTATAGTATATTTTATTAATAGTGTTATAAACTAGCCTTAGGGCAACTGCAAATAAGCGTTTAAAGTGTAATTACTATTCTTAGAGAGAAAGGAAAGAACTAGATAAGAGATTGCATAGCGCCTAGCTATATATCCCTCTGTGCGTGGTTTGTGCGTATAGCGCGTAGTAGCCCTAAGTCCTAAGCATATCTGCACATAATACGTGTCCTTTCCGCACACTCTTTACACCCTTCCCGCGCACCCTCCGCGTCCCTTCCAGACCTAAGAAGGACCTAAGCCTTAAGCTTAAGTCTATAACAAATAGGGTTATTTATTAAAGTGCTTAGTTAGGCTATATAGGCGTCTAGTTTATATAGCCATAAGTCGATTCTTTACTTTTCCTATATAAATGAATTATGCGGAAAATAAAAAGTAGCTTATAAGACTCTATTAGTGACCTAGTTCTGCTAATATAGTTAGTAGGTCTATAAGGGGACTTAGTAAAATCCTCTTATTGCTTGTTAGATTGTCCGTATTGCTAGAAATCAACTTATTGAAAATGGAAGGGAATCTAGCTAGAGGGATAGGAAGACCTCTCTAATAGATTCTGACGCGGCGGCTTCTAGATTCACTATAATACGACGATTCTTCAAGATATAGAGCTTTAATAGTTAAATGTAGTTGATTTCTAGCAATACGGACGATCTGACAAGCAATGAGAGGATTTTACTAAGTCCCCTCATAGACCTACTAACCATATTGGCAGAACTAGGTTGCTAATAAGGTCTTATAAGCTACTTTTTATTTTCTGCATAATTTATTTGTATAGGAAAAATAAAAATCGACTTATAGCTATACAAACTTGTTAAAATAATGCTATTTTTAGCACTATTTTATAGGCCCACTAGTTGCCTAGTTGCGTTGTTGCGCGGCGTTGCTGCGCGCTACGTTGCGTGGTTGTGCAACGCATCTTGCGTTGCCACCTAAGCAAAGCTACGGTATGTATAACTAAGCCAACTAGGTTACCCTATAGGGAAGCCAAAATTGACTGTAACTAGGGAACTAGTAGTTATATAAAAGGCTAACGTATACTATTCAAATCCTTGAATTTTTCTGGATTTAATAGTATATTATATATAAAGGGTTGCTTATTAAAGTGCTTAGTTAGGCCACATAGGCGTCTAGTTTGTATAGCCGTGAGTCGATTTTTACTTTTCCTATACAAATAAATTATGCGGAAAATAAAAAGTAGCTTATAAGACCCTATTAGTAACCTAGTTTTGCTAATATAGTTAGTAGGTCTATAAGGGGACTTAGTAAAATCCTCTCATTGCTCGCAGACTGTCCGTTAGCTAGAAATTAACTATATTTAACTATCTTAGCTCTTAAAGTAAATTATCTATTGTGGTTTAGTTATCTATAGGTTATAGCGCCCTCTATTACGCTAGCTATCTAGGAATTACTAGGAGGTCTTCCTATCCCTCTAGTACATTCCCTTCCCATTTTCAATAGGTTATAAGCCCAGAAGGCCTATAGATCAACTTTATTATACTGCATTATTCACTGCGATTGCTAGATTTTTAGCTATTAGTTATAGTTTTACTACACTATAGGCTCTTAAGATTACGAAGGAAAACCGCTAGAATTTAAAGCTTTTATCGCCTAGCACCCCGCATTACAACACTAGACCTTTAGTGTTAAAATTCACTCGCCGCACCTGCAATATAATTTATTGCAACCATCACCTGTGATTTTATTTACAACCGCGACCGTTATTGATATTATCTACGCTGTAGATACGCTACACTTCCCTTAAAATCACTTCGGACTTTTTAGTATATCCTATACTAAGCTTTTTGACCTATTATATTATAATACATTGTATTGCACTGCGTTGCGCTACGCTATACGTTTTATATTACCTATTATTCCTATCTATAGCTCTTAGTGTTATAAAAATTTTCTCCCTAAGAATTTTCACTAGCCTGTTTTTGCCTACGCATACCTTTAACCCACTTTTCTAGCCAGAGGGGCTCCCTTTAAACAGCCCCGCCACGCATTTTACGTGCACAAGCAGATTGCATTACATCTAATTTTCTAGCACACATTATTTATAACAGGAAGAAAGTCAGAGGTTATACACAGGGGTCGAAGATAGCGCCACCTAATTTTAAGGGAAAGGGACCTAGGGCAGGACCTTCCAATCCTAACCCTAACCCTAACCCTAACCCTAGTAACCCTAGGGACCTAATTAGATAGATATAGAAGGTTAACCTATGGCTACCTAAGCTAGCCCTTTATAACTAGAAATGCAAAGGCAAATTAAGTAATAAGGTAAGACCTTAACTAAATTTATTTAGTATAGTAAGAATAATTATATTAAAAACAAGGCTAGTATTAATAATCTTTTAAGTAAATTAACGCAAACTATATCTGCTATACAAGGTCTTTAGACCTTTTCTAAGCCTAAGGAAGAAAATACTAAGGTACTTAGAGAAGATCTAGCTACTAAATCTTCACCTATGCCTATACTATCTTCTACTAGTAACCTTTAAGCTACTTTTAATAGAAGCGCTATAAAGGAACTAAATAAGAAAGTACACTCTATACCTAAGGGAGCTAAGCTAAAAGGCCCTAAAAACTATAATTAGTGGAAGCAAGCCTTAAACATATAATTTAAAGCCCTAGGATTACCTGAATTCTTAGATAATCTAAGTATAGCTAGTTAGCTAGCTAACCCTAACTAGGCTATTCTTTTAATAATATTAAGAGATAGCTATTAGTTAGGGCTACAAGCAGCTATCTGCTAGCAGACGTCCCCTAAAGAAGCCTATAAAGTCCTTATTAGGCAGTATTCGTAGAGTGCTAAAATCTAGCGTGGTACGCTATACTCTAGCTACCATTCCCTAAATTTTTTAAATTATAAGGGATCTTTAAAGGCTTCTAATACTAATTTTAATAATTTACTAGCTAGACTATAGCTTTACAGTGTAGTGATCGCACTAATTGATTAAGTAAATCATTATATTAATGCATTAAAGCAAACCTTTCCTAGTTAGGCTAAGAGACAAAGATTCACTATTAGAGCTTCTAGGGCATAAGGACTGCCTATAAATACCTTAAATTTATAGTTCCTTATAGCAGACTTATTAGAAAAGCAAAGAGATAAATCTTCCCCTATAGCTAAGGCTCTTAGCTATAAGGCTTCTAATAATAAGGGAAATTCTAAGGACTAGGAAAAGAACACATCTAATCCTACCCCTAAGAAGGACCCTAACGCTAAGAAAGAGTAGGATAAGAAGGATTTAAACCCTTCTAAGGCCTCTAGGAAGAAGTAGAAGAAGAAGAGTAGCACTAGGGCTAAAGAGAAAGGAAAGGAAGCTACGTTTACTTTAGGCTATAGCTTAGTAATAGAATACGTTAAAGAATTAGATTCTAACAAATCTAGTAGCGATAATAGTAGTGATTCTGAATCTAATTCAGATACCTCTAGTACCACTAGTAACACTACTACTAAGCCTGCTTTTAATTACTCTAATAATGTAATTAAAAATTCCCTTCTATATAATACTAGTTCCTCTTATCATATTTGTAATAATAGGGCTTTCTTTAGGGATTTTAAACCCTAAAGAAAGGCAAATGCGGCCTTATAATTACAGCTAGAGGACCTATCTATCCTAAAGGGAAGGGTACTGCTGTATTTAACGTGCTGGTAAAGAAAAATCCACTAGAATATAGGCCTTTAGCTCTGCTAGATGCCTTATATTTCCCAGGTATAGATACTAACCTAGTTAGCGGGTTATCCTACTATCTAAAGGGAGGTTATCTAGCTAAAGACTAGCTTTTCCTAGCCGATAAAAGCCCCTGTGGGTTATTAGAACCTGCTAAACACGGCTTCTTTTTGCAGATTAAGGGGCAAGCCACTCCTAAGATTTGTAAGCATTTAACCCACCTCTCCTTTATGGGCTCTCAATTTTGCAACTAACAAAGAGCCTATAAGACTGAATTAGGGTTTTCCTACCCTATAGAGGTTCAAATTCCGCAGCCAGCATTTAATCCCAAGGAATATCAACGAATCGAAGAATTAGACTCTGAAGAAGACGAAGATTCAGCCCTATATCTCACCGAAGCTCCTCCTAGTCAGGCACCTTCTATAGGGGTTTAGAAGGTCCATACCCTAATGACTTGGGTGACGATAGTGGCCGTCTATTGCCCCCAGAGGCCTGTGATTCTCAAGAGGCCTGGCAACAGAGGGAGCTAAGGGATAATAGCCCTAAAAAGCTAGATTCTAGTTACAAGAAGTTACTAGATTTAGCCCTTCTTTGGCATATTCGATTAGGCCACATCGGCCTCCCTTTACTAAAGAAGTCTTCGAAATTAGCTAAAGGGATCCCTGATTTTTCCGCAATTAAAGAAAAGGATTTTAACTGCATAGCCTGTATGCAATCGAAGGCTGTTAGAAGACCTACCAAAAGACCTATTCAGGACCCCCTAGAGTTTTAGACATTCTAGAGGGAGATACGGTTAAAAATTGAACCTATACCTCATAATAAGAAGGCCCTAGTCCTTTTCCTTATTGATCGAAAATCACGGTATAAATAGTGCCTCTCATTAGCTAATAAAGAAGGTCAGACCCTTTATAATGCTATTAAGGGCTTTTGAAGGAATTAAAAAATCAATATAATTCGTATCCTAGGCATCTTCATTTTAACGGAGGCACTGAAATTAACAACGACCTCTAACAATGGCTGACTTCTAAGGGAATTTGCTTTAGCACCTCCTGCCCTTATATTCACGAACAGAATAGGCTAGTTAAGCGAGCTATTAGGGTTATCCTCGATCGACTTAGAGCTACCCTACAGTGGTCCAAATTGCCCCTGTATCTCTAGTCTTACATCCTTCCAGCCATAGTGGACTTAGTTAACATCACCGCAAATACGACTAAGCCCCTAACCCCTAAGCAGCTATATCTAGCTGACTTAGAGCCTGAGACCTCTTATAAGCCTGATTTCTCGAAGATTAGGGCTATAGGGTCTTATTGTGAAGTTCTAATACCTCCAGAGCAGAGATCAAAGCTTTAGAAGCTAGCCCCTAGGACTATCCCTAGCCGGCTACTTGCTACTCTAGGTTCTAGCGTTTATCTTGTTTATATACCCTCTAAAATGTCAGTTGTTAAGACTAGCTTTGTTAAAATTATAGAGGATATAAGCTCTGTAGGGTCCCCTAAGCCTTTAGGAGCTATCCTTTAGAGGGAGAAGCTAATATCTCACGAGATAATCTAGAGGTTTAGGATAGCTATCCAAAGCCTCTAGCGCCCGCAGCGCCGGTAACGCCTCTAGCGCTACCCCTAGAGAGCCCAAGCTCTAGCGCCCCTAATAAGGGTGCTATCGAAAAACCGTTTTCAGATTCGGATTCTTTAACTGATCCTGATTCTATGGATATCGATGATTTCAATATATCTTCTTTTGTTAAGGAGATATGCTTCAAGGCACAAGAAAAGGCTAAATCGTCGTCTTCTAATAACAATTCCAACACCCCTAAGACATGGAAACAAGCTTTAAACAGCAAGGATAGTCAGAAATAGATAAATGCAACTTTTAACGAATTTAAGCAGCTTCTAGCTGCTAGAACCTTTAAATTTATAGGGATAGACTAAATTCCTAAGGGCTGGAGGGTTCTAAAGAATAGGCTTGTTTATAAGCTTAAAAGGATAAAGAAAATAATCCTTTAAAACACAAGGCCTAACTCGTTGCTAAAGGCTTTATGCAGATAGAAGGTCAAGATTACATCGAAACCTATGCTACAACTAGCATTCCCCTAGTTGGCGGATATTACTAGCCCTAGCGGCTTATAATGACTAGGAAGTTAAACAGGTCGATTTTATAGGGGCCTTTCTAAATAGCTCGCTAAAAGAAGCTATTTATATGCAAATCCCTAATAGATTCGCTGATTTTGCCAAAGCCGCTACGCCTAAAATAACTAAACTACTTAAAAATACGGTTATAAATGTTATGAACTGGCCTTGGGGCAGCTGCAAACAAGCGTTCAAAGTGCGATTGTTATTCTTAGAGAGGAAGGAAAGAACTAGATAAGAGATCGCATAGCGCCTAGCTATATATCCCTATTGAAAATGGGAAGGGGAATGTACTAGAGGGATAAGAAGACCTCCCTAGTAATTCCTAGATAGCTAGCGCAATAGAGGGCGCTGCGACCTATAGATAACTAAACCACGATAGATAATTCACTTTGAGAGCCAAGATAGTTGAATATAGTTGATTTCTAGCTAACGGACGGTCTGCGAGCAATGAGAGGATTCTACTGAGTCCCCTCATAGACCTACCGACCATATCGGCAGAACCAGGTCGCCAATAGGGTCTCGCGAGCTACTTTTTATTTTCCGCATAATTCATTTGTATAGGAAAAGTAAAAATCGACTCACGGCCATACAAACTAAACGCCCGTGTGGCCTAACTAAGCACTTTAATAAATAACCCTATTTATAAAATATACCATAAAATCCAGAATAAATCAAGGATTCGAATAGTATACGTCAGCCTTTTATACAACTACTAGTTCCCTAGTTACAGTCAATCTCAGCTTCCCTATAGGGTAACCTAGTCGGCTTAGTCATACAAGCCTGTGGGTCAGTTGTGTGCAAGAACGCAGGTCACAGCCAAAGCTGCAAGCAACGCTGCAAGCAACGCCTCGTAACCAACGTTGCAACAACGCAACCAGGCAACTAGTGGGCCTATAAAATAGTGCTAAAAATAGCATTATTTTAACAATCCCTCTATGTGTGGTCTGTGCGCATAGCGCGCGTAGCAGCCCTAAGTCCTAAGCATATCCGCACATAATACATGTCCTTCCCACACACTCTCTACACCCTTCCCACGCACCCTCTACGTCCCTTCCGCACCTAAGAAAGACCTAAGCCTTAAGCTTAAGTCTATAATATAGCCCCTTCTTACCCCCTCTCCTTACTCCTTAGGAAAAAATTTTTATACCCCCTCTTACTTCTTATTCTCCCTCCGCTTTCCTATATGTATTTTAGCTATCTTACTTCTCTAAGGGTAAATCAAACTACACCTATTTCCACACCTATTTTAGACTATTACTTATTTGCATATCCCCTTATTTTGCCTTAAACCTATCTAGTGCCTTAGTATTCTACATATTTTCTAGGGGTTTTTATGTTAGCTATATGTAACCTTTTTATTTAACTAGAATATTGTAATTTAATCCCTAGCCTAGCGTATTCTTAGCTATAAGAATTTCCTTTACCTAGTACTTTACAAGATTATTATCTATATCTATTATTATTAGCTCTAGTAGTAGTCTTTTATTAGCTAGCTTTTAACTTAGTAATAAGTCCTTTACTGCCCTCTAGACTAAATCTATATAAAAGACTAGGTATAGCCCCTAGGAATATCTAGCTTTATAGTTAATAGTATTAGTACCTCTAGTACCTTATACTTAGCTATAACCTAGTCTAGCTTCTTATATAGGTAATTTATTTTAATGTTCTTAAGACTTAGCTATATATAGTCCCTAACCTAAAACTATTCTATAAGTCTTTAACTACTATTTATGTTTTCCTATTACTATTACTAGATAAAAGCTATAGCTACCTACGTTAAGTCTATGCCCTCTTTTAAATACTATAGGAATGCTTATACTTACCCTTTTACTAAAGTCCTTAAAGCTTCTATAAATAGTAGTGCCTAGATTATAGGTATATTAAAGCTATAAAGAGCTATATTTACACTCACTCCTATTACTAAGAAATCCCTATTATTTAATACTAGTTAATAGGCTAGTAAGTAATCTGCTTACTTAAATTATAAAAAGGATAATATTACTTATAACACTACCTAAACCTCCTAGTTAGCTCTCTCTGTACCTTTATCTATCTGCAAGTAGTAAGAGGTTAATAGTAATTACTTAGTGCTAACCTTCTTATAAAGCGCTATCTAAAAGTTACTTAACTAATCTAACCTATAATCCGTGATAATCTAGGTAAGGAACCTATAGAACTACCACTAATAGTGCTTAAACCATTCTACACATACCTTAGCCTCTATTAATATTATAGCCTTAAGTTACACAAATTTAGAGAGCTTATTTATAATAACTATTAGGAACTATAGGTCCGCCTAGTCTCTAGTAAGGAGCTTTATTATAAAGTTAATAAAGATCTATAACTAATATCTATCTAGTAAGGGAATTAGCTTTAGTAAGCCTTAATATAACTATTAACTCTTTTATCCCCTATAGTAGTAGTAATTATATATAAACTATGCCACGTCCTATAATATACTATTCTAATAGAAGTCCCTCTAAAGTGCCTTAAAGGTAGTATTTTACCCTAGATAACCTAGTAAGGGTAAGTTATAAGTCCACTAGATTAAAGTTATAGTTAAAGGCTCCTACTTTAGCACCTAAGTCTAGCCCTAGAATTAAAGCGCCCTTTTACACTAATCTAATAGTCCATAATCTATTCTTATATGCTAGTGGCATTAGAAAACTTCTAAGCTCTAGCCCTTACTGCCTTAAGCTATAGTTTATAAGTCTTATTATAAGCTACGGATTAATCCTATAGGGATTAGAGGTGCTTATCTGCAAATAAGGAGTCCTTAGCTAAGATACTTATTACTTAGGCTAAATTACCCTCTATTATATTACCTTCTAAGGCTAAGTTATCCTCTAAAGTGGTGCCCTCCAAAACTAACATAGGCCTAATATTAACGCGTAGCTAACCCTAACCAAAGCTAAACTAAGTAGGCGTTATCGCTAATTATATAATAGGCGCCTTTAGTTTAGCTAACTATACCTCTTCCTAATAGCGCCTTAATAATATATCTAGCTAGCCTGCCTAAGTCCCTAGCCTATAGTACAAGTAAAAATTAAAAAGTGCTAGAGTCTCTGCCTATTATGCCTATTATTCTAATATCTCCCTTAGGGCTATAAAGTACTCTAAGTTCTTATAGTCTATAAGTATTATAAACGGATTACTAATACTCTATAGCTTTACTAACCATGCCTTAAGATATAAGATAATTACTAGAAGCTCCTTATTATATATTATATAATTCCTTTAAGCTAGTTATAAGTAAGCTAAGTAGTACGCCACTAGATATAAGACCCCTTTGTTATTTGTCTAGGAAAGGCAACCTCCTAATACTATTCCTAAGCAATCCGCCTCTACTACTATGTCCTTATTAAGGTCTTATTATATAAGGATTAGGTATAATATAAAAGCTAACTTTAACGTCTTAAAAGCCTTATTATATGCCTCTATCTAGCAAAATACCACGCCTTTCTTTATTAGGTTAATTAGGGGGCCTATAATGTCTGGAAATTACAGTATAAAATCGCAATAAAAGTTAGTAAATCCTAGAAACCCGCGCACTCCTTAGACTTATATTAAAGCCTCCTAATCTCTAATTACTATAATCTTTTTATTATCTAGGTAAATCTGTTTTCCTACGTAAATAATAAACCTAAGGTACTTTACCTCTTTTATAATAAAGACATATTTCTTAATATCTAGATTTAGCCTAGCCTATTATAGCCTAGCTAGTACCCCGCGGACTTTCTATATATAATCTTTCTATAAACCCCTAAATAAATTAAGATATTATTAAGGTAAGCTATAATATAGTCCCTAAGAATACTACTAAGCGCTCTATTAATATACCTCTAGAAGGTTATAGGCACGCTTACTAAACTAAAGGGGTATACTAACCACTTAAATAATCTAAATTATATCTAGAAAGCAGTCTAGTGTTCCTAGCCCTTAGTAATATAAATATAATAAAACACTACTTATATATCTAGTTTTATAAACTATTTTACTTTAGCTAAGGAGCGTAGTATTTCCTTTACTAAAGGCAAGGGGTAGTAGTCCTATTCTATAATCTTATTTAGCGCGTAATAGTTTACATAAAACCTCTAGCCACCCCTAGGTTTCTTTACTAGTAAAACTAGTGCTACTACTAAAGATAAGCTTACCCTAATCTAGCCCTTATCTATTAAGTCTATTACTTACTTATATATCTCTAGGAGGTATTAACATAGTATATTATATAATAGTGCCTAAGGCAAGTCTGGTTTATTGCCCTCTATATCCTGTTTAAGGTAAATATAGTAGTTAGACTTGCCCTAGTGTAGTAGGAGAGTGTTTACCTTACTCTCCTAAAAAGATCCTTAAAGTCCTATAACTCCTCTAGTAAGGCCACTAAGAGTTCCTACTCTATAGGTTTTAGCGTGGCATTAATCTATAGCACGGATATAATCTCCTATAAGCTTATAGTGTATAGCTATATATACTCCTTTTACTTCCTTACCCTTTACACTATTCTTATAAATAATAATCCTATAATATATACTATAGGCTTCTCTACCCCTTTACTAGCTATAGTCTAAATCTATAGGTTATTAGCCACCCTTATAGTAAGCTAGTAATACTACGCTATAATTAGCATCTCCTATCTATCTATATCTATTTAAAAACAGATAATATATATTATTAATAAGCTTTTCTTATAATAAAAACCTCCCTTCCCTCTCTTTTTACACTAACTACAGTGTAAACTATTCTCTTAGTTAGTAAGGGGATATGTTCTAGTTATAGCTTCTAGACTAAGCATTCACTAATAGTAGTATAGTAGTTATATTCTATATTAACTTATATATCTAAAAAGGTTATCTTATTTATTAATATAAGGACTAAGAAAGGTAATATATTTATATTACTCTAAATTTATTTAAAGTTATCCTTAATAATAACTATATACTATAAAGCCTCTTTAAGCTCCTAATTCTCTTCCCTATTTAAATAACTTAATAAAGGGGCTTCTCTTTTCCTAACTTATTACTTAAGTCCTTAGGGTTAATATCTTTTACATTACACATGTTAACTAATAGTATTTCCTTTAGGTAGAGAGTATAGTATAAGGGGCATTTTATAACCTAATGCTTATTAGAACTATATTATAAGCACTTACCCTCCTTATAGTAGGTGTCTAGCACTTCCTAAGAGACTTACTTTACTTACTTTACGCCCCCTTTATTACTTATGCTTAGTTATATATATTAGGCTAGGGCCTTACTAGAACCTTTTAAGTCCTTATTATACTTACTAATTAAATATCTGTTATTAAAGTGTCCTTATCCTATAGATAAGACCTCTCTGTAAGGGCTATAGGTTAAGACTGCTTATATAATTAATGCTTCTCCTCTAGCTAGTAGGACTTAATATCTAATATAATGCTTTAAAAGCAAGCCACTACTACTAGGTAATTAGCCTAGGGAATGTCTTAGCTAATACTATAATCTCTTATTTACTTATTAAGTATAGTGCGTAGTTTAGATAACTTTACTACGTCTACTTAATCTAACTTACCTATAAGCGCTAACTTTTACTTAAACTAAATATAAAAGTTACTAAAACACTTATACTATTATTACCTTAGCTAATTAAGCTTAGTAATAGCTATCTCCTATTAATAAGGGTTATTAAATATTTCCCTAAGTACTTAAGGAAGTGCCTTAAGTTAAAATAAACTAAGTACCCTTTTTAAAGTAAGAAGTAACTTAGGCCTATACCTTAGGTAAGAGATTCTAGTAAATAAAGCACTATTAATCTTATATAGTACTAATAAACTCCTAATCTATTAGTAACTTATAACCTATAAGGCCTTTCTAGGCTAAGAATAATACTCTATTACTATTAAATAGTAGGCCTATTAGTAATGGCTTTTGCTTAATAGGGTTTTATATAAGGGCTGTATTCTGCCTATTAGTAAGGTTAGTAATTTAGGCCGCCTACCTCTTAATAACCTCCTATAACACTGCTATCTTATTAGTATTTATTATAAAGAATAATAAATATTATAAACTAGCCTTAGGGTAGCTATAAATAAGCGTTTAAAGTGCGATTATTATTCTTAGAGAGGAAGGAAAGAACTAGATAAAAGATTACATAGCGCCTAGCTATATATCCCTCTATGCGTAGTCTGTGCGCATAGCGCGTAGTAGCCCTAAGTCCTAAGCATATCCGCACATAATACATGTCCTTCCCGCACACTCTCTACACCCTTCCCGCGCACCCTCCGCGTCCCTTCCGCACCCGAGAAGGACCTAAGCCTCGAGCTCAAGTCCATAACAATAAACCCTCTTAAAAGCAAGTTATTTTCCTATAAAAGGCTTTATATGGATTAAAACAAAGCTCTAGAGAGTGGCAGCAGGCTTTAAAGGACCTTCTTCAGAAACTAGGCTTCCACCCCTTATATCTGACCTAGCTGTCTTCTTTAACCCAACTACATCTACATATATAGCGACTTATGTGGATGACTGTCTTCTTATAGGTCCGGATCTAGCTTATATCAATAGGCTAAAGAAGCTATTACATAAAGCTTATCCTATAGAAGATCGTGGGCTAGCTGAATTTTTCCTAGGCGTTCAAATCACTAGAAATCGAAAGAAAGGGACCTTAACTATCCACTAGTCCTAGTACATTTCTGAAGCCTTAGAAAGATTTAATATAAAGATACTAGGCCTGTTAAAATTCCACTCTAACCCGGAATTATAAAACAGGCAGCTAATCACTTAACCAAGCCTCTTTCCCCCTAATCACAAGCTATATCAGAGTATTATAGGAACTATTATGTACTTAATGCTCCTTACAAGACCTGATATTGCTTTTCCAGTCCAGTGGCTTTTTACAGCGCTATCTAAGCCGTTTATAGAGCACTTAAATGCTGCTAAACACCTGCTTAGGTACCTATCTGGCACTATAGGTTATTCTATAACTTATAGAAGGTCTAGATCTGTTACAAACTCTAAAGCCTCTACGACCCTTATTAGATTCTGCGATAGCGACTACGCTGGTGATAGGATCTCTTCAAAATCAACCTATGCTTATTTATTTAAGCTAGCCAAAGGACCTATTAGCTGGAAATCAAAGAAAGCAACTACAATAGCTTTATCCACATTAGAAGCTAAATCTAACGCTTTATGTGAGGCTATTAGGGAGCTAGAATAGTTAAATAGCCTATTTACGGAAATTAAGCTGCCTCTAGCCCCTCCAGTCCCGATTTTTAGCGACAACCAAGGTGCTATTACGACTGCCAACAACCCTGCTCTTTATAGCAGAACAAAGCATACCCTGCTAAAATTCAACTATACTAGAGAAAAGGTATAGAAGGGTATAGCTAAGGTTATCTACATTAATACTAAAGAGATGCCTGCAGATGGCTTAACTAAGCCCCTGCCCTATGATAAATTTCAACAATTTATTAAATTACTATACAGACGCGAGAGGTTTTCTCCCCATTTATGGGTTTTCCTGTCGACCAACCAGCCGGAGTACTAGTACTAGCAATTATATAGCTAGCTAGCGTATCCAATATATATATATATATATTAAATTACTAGGTCTTACGAAGTCCTAGCTTTATAAAATCAACAAAAAAGTCGAAAAATAATAAATTAACAAAATATTAGAATTCTAGTTAAAAAGTTATTAGATTTATAGTTAAAAGTTATTAATTTGTTAGAATTTATAGTTAACTTAGATATCTATTAAAGAGCTAAGTCATTAGGCATTGAATTAGTTATGTCACACTTTTCTAGAGGGAGTGTTAAAATAATGCTATTTTTAGCACTATTTTATAGGCCCACTAGTTGCCTAGTTGCGTTGTTACGCGGCGTTGCTGCGCGCTACGTTACGTGGTTGTGCAACGCATCTTGCGTTACCACCTAAGTAAAGCTACGGCATGTATGACTAAGCCAACTAGGTTACCCTATAGGGAAGCCAAAATTGACTGTAACTAGGGAACTAGTAGTTATATAAAGGCTGACGTATACTATTCAAATCCTTGAATTTTTCTGGATTTAATAGTATATTATATATAAAGGGTTGCTTATTAAAGTGCTTAGTTAGGCCACATAGGCGTCTAGTTTATATGGCCGTGAGTCGATTTTTTACTTTTCCTATACAAATGAATTATACGGAAAATAAAAAGTAGCTTATAAGACCCTATTAGCAACCTAGTTTTGCCGATATAGTCAGTAGGTCTATGAGGGGACTTAGTAGAATCCTCTCATTGCTCGCAGACCGTCCGTTAGCTAGAAATTAACTATATTCAACTATCTTGGCTCTCAAAGTGAATTATCTATCGTGGTTTAGTTATCTATAGGTCGCAGCGCCCTCTATTGCGCTAGCTATCTAGGAATTACTAGGGAGGTCTTCCTATCCCTCCAGTACATTCCCCTTCCCATTTTCAATAAAACTAGACGCCCGTGTGGCCTAACTAAGCACTTTAATAAACAACCCTATTTATAAAATATACTATAAAATCCAGAATAAATCAAGGATTTGAATAGTATACATTAGCCTTTATACAACTACTAGTGCCCTAGTTACAGTCGATTTCAGCTTCCCTATAGGGTAACCTAGTTGGCTTAGTCATACAAGCCTATGGGTTAGTTGTGTGCAAGAACGCAGGTCACAGCCAAAGCTGCAGGCAACGCTACAAGTAACGCCTTGTAACTAACGTTATAACAACGCAACTAGGCAACTAGTAGGCCTATAAAATAGTGCTATAAATAGCATTATTTTAACACTCCCTCTAGAAAAGTATAAGGTAACTAATTCAATACCTAAACTTAGCTCTTTAATAGATATCTAAGTTAACCATAAATTCAATAATAATAAATCCAATAACTTTTCAACTTAAATTAATAACTTTTTAACGGAATTCTAGTGTTTTTGTTAATTTTGATTTTTCGACTTTTTAGTTGATTTTAAAGCTAGGCCTTTGTGTTCGTAAGGCCTAATAGTTGGATAAATTGTTAAAATTTATTATTAGGCAGGGGCTTAGTTAAACCATCTGCAGGCATCTCCTTAGTGTTAATGTAAATAACCTTAGCTATACCCTTTTATACCTTTTCTCTAGTATAGTTAAATTTTAGTAAGGTATGCTTTATTCTGCTATAAAGAGCAGGGTTATTAGCGGTAGTAATAGCGCCTTAGTTATTACTAAAAATCAGAACTAGAGGTGCTATAGGTAGCTTTATCTTATTAAAGAGACTATAAAGCCACTCTAGCTCCCTAATAGCTTCACATAGAGCATCTAATTCAGCCTCTAATGTAAATAAAGCTATTGTAGTTGCTTTCTTTAATTTCTAGCTAATAAGTCCTTTAGCTAGCTTATAGAGATAAGCATAGGTTAATTTTAAGGACTTATCACCCGCGAAGTTACTATTACAAAAGCTAATAAGGGTTACAGAGGCTTTAGTAGTAGATTTAGACCTTCTATAAGTTATAGAATAACTTATAGAGCCTAGAAGGTATCTAAGTAAATGTTTAGAGGTATTTAAATGCTCTATATTTTGTCGGGCGAAAACCACCACCCAAAAACAACGAATTTGACGATGACGATGCTGATGATATTGACGATGTCAGCAAAATGAGCCCGATACCGATATCGAGGCCTGCGAGGTTTTCGATCCATCGCGAGGATCCAAGTCGTGAAAGGGGGAAATCTCGGGTTCTTCTCAAATCATCTCAATAATCATCTCAATAATCTCAAATAATCTCGGTTTGAACAATCCAAGCCAAAGGCCACAAAGGGAGAGTTGATTTTCTATCTAAGGGAGGGAAATCTAGGATATTTTATCCTAGGGATCTAATGCAGCCGGATTGATCTATTGACCCGATAGACCGAAGGGTCTATCCTAGGGATCCAATGTGGCCAATTTCAATCCGACGAAGCCGATAGACTAGCAAGGTCTCGAGAGGTCTATGACTAGGGATCTGATACAGCTAATTTCAATCTAACAGAGCTGAAAATATAGCTGATTTCGATCCGACAAAGCCGATAGACTAGCGAGGTCTTGAGGGGCCTATGACTAGGGATCCGATGTGGCTAGATTGATCTGTTCAGCCGAGAGACCGAAGGTCTCGAGACCGGTCTCAAGGGGTCTCAATCCTAGCCACACAATATATAGCTTAGATAGTGCTATAGAAAGCCACTAAACTAGAAAGGTAATATTAGGTCTTATAAGGAGCATTAAGTATATAATAGTCCCTATAATACTCTGATATAGCTTGTGATTAAGGGGGAAAGAGGTTTGGTTAAGTGATTAGCTGCTTGTTTTATAATTCCGGGTTAGAGTGGAATTTTAATAGGCCTAGTATCTTTTATATTAAATCTTTCTAAGGCTTCAGAAATATACTAGGACTAGTGGATAGTTAAGGTCCCTTTCTTTTGATTTCTAGTGATTTAAACACCAAGGAAAAATTCAGCTAGCCTACGATCTTCTATAGGATAAGCTTTGTGTAATAGCTTCTTTAGCCTGTTAATATAAGCTAGATCCAGACCTATAAGAAGATAGTTATCTATATAAGTCGCTATGTACGTAGATGTAGTTAGGTTAAAGAAGACAGCTAGGTTAGATATTAGGGGTAGAAGCCTAGTTTCCGAAGAAGGTTCTTTAAAGCTTACTGCCACTCTCTAGAGCTTTGTTTTAATCTATATAAAGCCTTTTATAGGAAAATAACTTGCTTTTAAGAGGGTTTATAACCGTATTTTTAAGTAGTTTAGTTATTTTAGGCGTAGTAGCTTCAGTAAAATTAGCGAATCTATTAGGGATTTGCATATAAAGAGCTTCCTTTAGCAAGCTATTTAGAAAGGCCCCTATAAAATTAACCTATTTAACTTCCTAGTTATTACAAGCCGCTAGGGCTAGTAATATCCGCTAAGTAGGGGGATGCTAGTTATAGCATAGGTTTTAATGTAATCTTAACTCTCTATTTACATAAAGCCTTTAGTAATGAGTTAGGCCTTGTGTTTTAAAGGATTATTTTCTTTATCCTTTTAAGCTTATAAATAAGCCTATTCTTTAGAACCCTCTAGCCCTTAGGAATTTGGTCTATCCCTATAAATTTAAAGGTTCTAGCAGCTAGAAGCTGCTTAAATTTGTTAAAAGTTACATTTATTTATTTCTAACTATCCTTACTATTTAAAGCTTATTTCTATGTCTTAGGGGTATTAGAATCGTTATTAGTAAACAACAATTTAGCCTTTTCTTATGCCTTAAAGCATATCTCCTTAACAAAAGAAAATATATTAAAATCATTAATATCCATAGAATTAGGATTAGTTAAAGAATCCGAATCTGAAAACGGTTTTTTAATAACACCCTTATTAGGGGCGCTAGAGCTTAGGCTCTCTAGGGGTAGCGCTAGAGGCGTTATAGGCGCTGAGGGCGCTAGAGGCTTTAGATAGCTATCCTAAACCTCTAGATTATCTTATGAGATATTGGCTTCTCCCTCTAAAGGATAGCTCCCTAAAGGCTTAGGGGACTCTATAAAGCTTATATCCTCTATAATTTTAATAAAGCTAGTCTTAATAACTAACCTTTTAGAGGGTATATAAACAAGATAAACGCTAGAACCTAGAGTAGCAAGTAGCCGGCTAGGGATAGTCCTAGGGGCTAGCTTCTAAAGCTTTAATCTCTGCTCTAGAGGTATTAGAACCTTATAATAAGACCCTATAGCCCTAATTTTTAAGAAATCAGGCTTATAAGAGGTCTTAGGCTCTAAGTTAGCTATATATAGCTGCTTAGGGTTAGGGGCTTAGTTGTATTCGTGGTAATATTAACTAAGTCCACTATAGCTAGAAGGATATAAGACTATAGATATAAAGGCAGCTTAGACCACTGAAGTGTAGCCCTAAGCCAGTCTAGGATAACCCTAATAGCCCTCTTAACTAGCCTATTCTATTTATGAATATAAGGGCAAGAGGTGCTAAAACAAATTCCTTTAGAAGATAACTATAACTAAAGTTCGTTATTAATCTCAGTGCCTCCGTCAAAGTGAAGGTGCCTAGGATACACGTTATATTGGTTTTTCAGGGCCTTAAAGAAGCCCTTAATAGCTGTATAAAGGGTCTGACCTTCTTTATTAGCTAATAGAAAACACCATTTATACTAAGATTTTCGATTAATAAGGATAAGGACTAGGGCCTTCTTATTATACAGTATAGGTTCGATTTTGACTGTATCTCCCTCTAGAATATCTAAAACTCTAGGGGGTTCTAAATAAGTCTTTTAGTAAGTCTTCTAACAGCCTTTGATTATATACAGGCTATGCAGTTAAAATCCTTTTCTTTAATTATAGAAAAATCAGGGATCCCTTTAGCTAATTTTAAAGACTTCTTTAGTAAAAGGAGGCTAATATGGCCTAATCGAATATGCTAAAAAGGGCTAAATCTAGTAACTTCTTGTAACTAGAATCTAGCTTTTTAGGGCTATTATCCCTTAGCTCCCTCTATTACTAGGCCTCTTAAGAATCACAGGCCTCTGGGGGCAATAGACAGCCACTATCGTCACCTAAGTCATTAGGGTATAGACCTTCTAAACCCCTTATAGAAGGTGCCTAACTAGGAGGAGCTTTTGTGGGATATAGGGCTAAATCTTTGTCTTCTTCAGAGTCTAATTCTTTAATTCGTTAATATTCCTTAGGATTAAATGCTAGCTGCGGAATTTGAACCTCTATAGGGTAGGAAAAACCTAATTTGGTCTTATAGGCTCTTTATTAGTTGTAAAATTAAGAGCCTATAAAGGAGAGGTGGGTTAAATTCTTGCAAATCTTAGGAGTAGCTTGCCCCTTAATTTACAAAAGAAGCCGTGTTTAGCAGGTTCTAATAACCCATAGGGGCTTTTATCGGCTAGGAAAAGCTAGTCTTTAGCTAGATAACCTCCCTTTAGATAGTGGGATAACCCGCTAACTAGGTTAGTATTTATACCTAGGAAATATAAGGCATTTAGCAGAGCTAAAGGCCTATATTCTAGTGGACTTTTCTTAACTAAAACGTTAAAAATAGCAGTGCCTCTTCCTTTAGGATAGATAGGTCCTCCTGCTATAATTATAGGGCTAGTTTAACCTTTCTTAAGAGGCTTAAAGTCCCTAAAGAAAGCCCTATTATTACAAATATAATAAGAAAAACCTATATTATATAAAAGGGAGTTTTTAACTATATTATTAGAGTAGCTAAAAGTAGGCTTAGTAGTAGTGTTACTAGTAGTAGTGGTACTAGAAGTATCCAAATCAGATTTAGAATCACTGCTATTCTTACTACTAGACTCGCTAGAATCTAGTTCTTTAACGTATCCTGTGGCTAGGCTATAGCCTAATGTAAAAGCAGCTTCTTTTTCTTTATCCTTTTCCCTATTACTACTCTTTTTCTTCTGCTTTTTTTCTTAGAGGCTTTAGAAGGGTTTAAATCCTTCTTATCCTACTCTTTAGTGGCGTTTGTAAAGTCCTTCTTAGTATTAGGATTAGAGGATTTCTTCTCCTAGTCCTTAGAATTTCCCTTATTATTAGAAGCCTTATAACTAAGAGCTTTAGCTATAGGGAGGTTTTATCCCTTTATTCTTCTAATAAATCTGCTATAAGGAACTGTAAATTTAAGGTATTTATAGGCAGTCCCTGTGCCCTAGAAGCTCTAATAGTAAATCTTTGTCTCTTAGCCTAACTAGGGAAGGTCTGCTTTAATATATTAATATAATGATTTACTTAATCAATAGGTGTGATCTTTACACTACAGAGTTGTAGTCTAGCTAGTAAATTATTAAAATTAGTATTAAAAGCCTTTAAAGATCCCTTATAATTTAAAAAATTTAGGGAGTGGTAGCTAGCGTATAGCGTACCTCGCTGGATTTTAGCACTCTACGAATAATGCCTAATAAGGACTTTATAGGCTTCTTTAGGGATTTTTACTAACATATAGCTGCCTAAGGTCTAGATTAATAGCTATCTCTTAATATTATTAAAAGAATAGCTTAATCACAGTTAGCTAGATAGCCTACTAGGCTTGGATTATCTATAAATTCAGGTAATCCTAGGGCTTTAAATTAAATGCTTAGGGCTTGCTTCCACTAATTATAATTTTTAGGGCCTTTTAGCTTAGCTCCTCTAGAATAGAGTGAACTTTCTTATTTAGCTCCTTAATAGCACCTGTGTTAAAGGCAGCTTGTAAGTTACTAGAAGGTAAACTCGCAGAAGTAGTAGCAAGTATGTGAGGCCCGCCCACAACACATGGGCGCACCCCGCGGGCACACCATGCCACAGGGCTAGGTCCACGTGACACTAGCGAGTCACTGGCTATAAAGCAGCGACTCGCACCCACAACACACTTAGACCTAGCAAGCTTCAGTCAATATACCAAGTGCCCCCATACGTTCTTGCCTGGCTATCCCCATCCTTACAAAGTAGGTCTTTTACTAGGACCTTAGTATTTTCTTCCCTTAGTCTAGTAAAATCCTAAAGACCTTAAATAGTAGTTATAGTTTGCGTTAATTTATCTAATAGATTATTAATACTAGCCTTGGTTTTTAGCTGTTTTAACTCGCTATGTTTAATAAAATCTATTAAAGTCTTGCCTTATTATTTAATTTGGCTTTATAGTTATAAAGCGCTAGCCTAAACAGCTAGTTAACCTTCTATATCTATCCTATCAGGGTCCCTAGGGGGCTAGAAGGGCCTATAGTAAGGCCCTTACCCTTATAATTAAGTGGTGCTATCTTTAAAAATTCCTGTGCAAAATCTCCAAATTTGTTCCTGTTACAAATAACGCGCGCTAGAAATTAGTTGTGATGTAATTTGCTTGCGCACGTAAAATGCGTGGCAGGGCTGTTTAAAAGGGTGCCCCTTAAGGTTTAAAAGTGAGTTTATAGTATGCGCAGGCAGAAAAAAGCTAGAGAAGATCCTCTGCGAAAATTTTCTTAACACTAAAGGTAGGATTGCGGATAATAGGTATTACAGAAGCCATAACGCAACGTAACGTAATGTATAGTGCGTGCAACGTAGTGCAATAGGTCAAAAAGCCTAGTATAGATATACTAGATATCCGATGATTTAAAGGATACAGCGTATCTACTATTGTAAATAATATCAAATATGACGGTCGCGATAGTGAATAGAATTACTAAAAAAAAAGAGGTTGTGGTTATAACTAGATAGTTACGGTTGCAATGTGGTGGTTGCAGGTGCGGCTGTAAATGAATTTAACACCAAGGGTCTAGTGTTACAATGCGGGGTGCTAGGGGATATATATATATATTGGATACGCTAGCTAGCTATATAATTGCTAGTACTAGTACTCCGGCTAGTTAGTTAACAGGGAAAACCTATAAATAGGAGAAAAACCCTCTTGCGTCTGTATTTAGGTTAGCACTAGCCCTGTATTAGGGCTATGCTACTTAAAAAGTTACCTATTGTGAAAAGTTATAGCTAGCTCTCGCTAGCCTTATCCCTAAAATCCGAAAATCTAAGTTTAGGAGGAAGGATTTACTCCTTCTAGTGCGCTTATAGGCCTAGGGCAGTTCTATCTTAAGCCTCCTTACTTTTTCTAGTAGGAGGTGAATTTTATTATAGTAGGATCCTTATAGTTTTTCACTTTTTTACTAACTCTTCTATAGCCCCACTTTTTAGCTAAGTCTAGTCCGCTTCTAACCTAGGTGTGTTATAAACCCTAAGCACTTACTCTTAGTTATGTGTAAGGGGTAAGGCTAGGTCTAGTCTGGTTAAGGATTGGTTCCGTGTGTATACCTGCCTTATAATGTCTTTTTACTTTTCCTTATGCTTTACTTTTAAAGTTACTATAGTAAATTACTTTACCCCCTTATATATATAAAAGGAAGCAATTCCCCTATAGGATTTTACCCTCTTTTCTTTCCTTATTATCTATTTTCTCTTAGGTTTATTTATGCCTTTTTGTTTACTAGTGTAATTCTAGGTTAGATTTAGTGCGGTTACTAACTATTATTATAGTTTTCTCTATAATCCTTGTTATTGCTGCTATTTACTATATTGTTATTTATTTCCCCTATAAGTCCTACCCCTTAGGGGTACTCTATTGCTTCTAACTCGCCTAGGAACCAAGCCTCTCTAAGTAATATCCCTAAAAACAGTTAACTTTAGCTTAATTAAGGCAGGCTTTGGATAGGGAGCTTTATATAAGTTATTCTTCCACTCCTATTTTAAGGCTTTTCGTTTCTAATTCCGTGCAGTTAGGTGAGCCACGGCAGTTTCAATGCATTTCCTGTTACTCTTAATCGATAAGGACCCTAGCCATTAGTGCTACGACGTCGTTGGTATGGGCGGCCCTAAGCCGGATAAGTGTCGGTGGCGAATCTGCTAACCTATGGTTAGGTGCCGTGACCGACGCCTGCTTTAATTGTTGGGGTGCTAGGGGATAAAAAGCTTCAACTAGTGGTTTCCTTCGTAATCTAAGAGCCCACAGGTATAGTAGAGAGTAGCTAGTACCCAAAATTAAGCAGTAATCGCAGTAGAATAACGCAGTAATGTAGTAATTCTATAGGCCTTCTAGGCTTATAACCTATTAAAAATGGAAGGGGAATCTAGCTAGAGGGATAGGAAGACCTCTCTAATAGATTCTGACGCAGCGGCTTTTAGATTCACTATAATATAATGATTCTTTAAGATATAGAGCTTTAATAGTTAAATGTAGTTGATTTCTAGCAATATAGACGATTTAATAAGCAATAAGAGGATTCTACTAAGTCCCCTTATAGACCTACTAACCATATTGGCAGAACTAGGTTACTAATAGGGTCTTGTGAGCTACTTTTTATTTTCCGCATAATTTATTTATATAGGAAAAATAAAAAATTAACTTATAGCTATACAAACTAGACGCCTGTGTGGCCTAACTAAGCACTTTAATAAATAACCCTATTTATAAAATATACTATAAAATCCAGAATAAATCAAGGATTTGAATAGTATACGTTAGCCTTTTATACAACTACTAGTTCCCTAGTTACAGTTAATTTCAGCTTCCTATAGGGTAACCTAGTCGACTTAGTTATACAAGCCTGTGGGTTAGTTGTATGCAAGAACGCAGGTCACAGCCAAAGCTGCAGGCAACGCTGCAAGCAACGCCTTGTAACTAACGTTACAACAACGCAACTAGGCAACTAGTGGGCCTATAAAATAGTGCTATAAATAGCATTATTTTAACACAACTACATTTAACTATCAAAGCTCTATATCTTGAAGAATTATCGTATTATAGTAAATCTAGAAGCCGCCGCGTTAGAATCTATCAGAGAGGTCTTCCTATCCCTCTTGCTAGATTCCCTTCCATTTTCAATACCTTGTTTTAGCTATAACTGCGTATTAAGCCTTCACTCTATTCTACACACCTATACTAACCTATAAGTTGTGATAATACTACAGAATTAACCACACTAGTGTAACACATCCCTTAGTGAAATTGACAAATACTAACCTCTTTTTAATCCAAGTTAGCCAAATCAAACCGTTCTATTAGATTAATTAATCCAAATTCACTAACCTGTCTAATGTTATTAGATTTGTTAGACTGGTTAGACTAATTAATTGCGGCTATCACAAGCTAACCTCTAAAGTAATTAATCCAAGTCATCTAATTAATCTAAGGAAACCGGATTTCACTAGTTGGAAATCTATAAAGTCGTCCCACTACTCTAATCAGATGTTTTACAAGAATGAAGTGCTAGATATCAAATGCAATATCCACGCACGGTAGACATGTGCTATCCTACCGACGAATTCTTGCAAATACCGAACCAAATAAGGTATCATTGTTCCGAAATGAGGCATAAGAAGCACTTTGGAGGCTTGGTAGTAACAATTCGTCTGGTGTTTTCGCGGCCCTGCACCTTCAGACTGCTTACCATCCCCATGTCCTGCTGGACGCTGTGAACACAGGCGGCTTCCATTGAATCCGATCAGGGTCAAGCACCCTCCTCATTTTGAGTTTCCGCCTTTCTCTCTGTTTGATGAGGTTTTCTGGAATAACAATCTTGTGATCGCTTTTGTGGTAAACTTGCATTTTCATGGCTTGGAGGGTATGCTCCACATCCTGGGTCGTCATTGCAAGCGCTGACGATACTGCTTCAATCGTCACTTTGTCATCTCGTTCGTTGTACCCCATCAAGAGATCAAGAATGTTCTCCGACCAGTATTGACGATAGCTGAGTAAGCCCAAGTCCGACAAAGGCTTCTCCGGTGATCCCAACTTGCCTTCTATCTTTGAAAGCTCGTAAGAAAACTGTATCAACAATCTTCCATACCCCTTTCTTTGATATTGAGGCAATGTCAGGATACAAGCTACATTGTATCCATCAGCGCTTTCTTTTCCTTGGAGAAATATCCCACAATGTGGCAACCCTTGTCTGTTCGGCTAGTCATAACGTAGAATAGAAACGGATCAACGTCATAATAAAGTGTTTTGTGATCCAAGAACATTTTGGATAGGAGACACAAGTTCCGACACCAGGTCCTCTGCCGGCGCCCGTCTATTTCAAAGAATGACACATAATCGTCCCGATATATCTCATTTCCTGGTGGGTGTTGCAGGGTGCATTTTCTCCGGTGTCGCAAAAGGCAGTTTCGTCACCATAATAGCTCAAACAAAATTCGCAAACGAAAATGAAGTCTTCTTGGCCAAAGACTTCTGGGTAAGGCGAGAAGTACCACGGGAAAAGATCATTCCTGCCAAATTGAACTCTTGAAATGTTTCTGATTCGAGATATTTCAGCAGGATTCTGCGTCATAGACCCCGAAGTTCTTAGTTTTTCTATCTCTTCCTCCCTGCTAAATTCTTCATCCTCTTTCTTCGGATCGTCATCTTTATCATCCGTATCTCCATCGTCAACTACCACAGGTGTCGAAGTCGCATCAGCGCTCGCTTGGGTAGTCGGTTCTCCTTCAAGTCCGACCGAAGGTGTCTGAACTTGAGCTTGTGATTCTACGAATTCTGAATAGAACGGTCAGTGTTGGGTTAGAAGTCGAAGAGCTTTGACCATACCCGTCCAAGGATGAGGCGTCGCAGCCTCAGAATTCACCGATTGTTCCCTTTGCTAGGCCTCTTCTGGCCTTTTTTGGGAGGTGGCGCCCTTTTGATTTGCGAAGGTGCTTTCTTTGCTTTTGGGTCTTTCGGCTTGTCTTTGTCGGGATTTGGCCATTCCACATCTTGTGTGAAGTCGATTCTTGCGACGGGAACCCATTCGTCCAATCGCTTATTGAAATTATCGAAGTTGCAGTAGAATTGTTTTCCACTCTTGGTCTCTTTGATACTGAGAATCTCAGCGCGTCGTGGTTGTCCATCCTTCTCAACCCAAGCAATACAACCAGTTTTCAGGGTATCAGCTGTTGCTAGACCTTTCTGCCTTGGAGTGTCGGATCCTACGGCGGGCTCTCCGGCCGGTGTGCCCGCCGCCATGGTATGGGGCTGGAACTTCGTGACGGGACGTGATAGGAGCCTTATAGTTGTTTTCCGGCGTCATAACGGATGTTAAGTATTGAGTTCGAATGCTCACTGATCAATGCTTTCACGTTGGCAGAAATGCACGACGTGCTCGAAGGCGGTCAGCGGGCAAGTTCAGACTTTTCCGCCAACTTCGAGTATCGCCTCATTAGATGCATATGTCGCAATATATGCAATACATTAATTGGATCTTCTTCTTTTGTTTTGACAAATGATGCTATTTTATTGTGAGTAATTTCAGATTCTTTGGTTATCATGCAATACCTGCTGACTTGTATCAGCACCAACTAATCATATTATGTGTCCTTGACCAAATTATGCACCTCGACAATGGCTGAATTATCTTCCAATTGGAAGAAGCTACAGGCAACTTTATCAGGTCACAAGCAAGCGCCAACGTCAACAATCAAAAGAAAAGCAGGTGGTAAAACACCACGTTCGGACGAAGTGCAGAAGCTCTTGAGTAAAAAGCCTCGCAATTTCTACCATCAAATAGAAGAAGGCGCCCTATCCAAAAGATGGGTGGCGTACATAGTTCAACGATGAGCAACGCCATGAGCGATGTTCAGATTCCGTCACTCGAGCTTTGGACCAAGAAAGACAAGATATCAAGCGAGTCATTAGCAGACGTGTATAATCTTGGTGTAAAAATATTCCTTTTATTATGAGGTCTCAGAACGATAAGGTCAATCACGGTCGATCACTCAATGTTGATGTTGGCAAATATGTTGCTGTAGACTGCGAAATGGTTGGAGTCGGGCCCGGTGGGCATGAATCAGCTCTTGCCCGGGTCAGCCTGGTCGACTTTCATGGACGCCAGATATATGATTCTTACGTCAGACCGACAGAACGAGTTACAGATTGGAGGAGTCATGTCAGCGGTGTTTCTCTAAAGGAGATGAAATTTGCTAGGGACTTCATCGAAGTGCAGAAGGACGTTTCTAATATTCTCCAGGGACGAACTTTGATAGGCCATGACATCAAACACGATTTGCAAGCGTTGAAACTTTCCCATCCTCCAAGAAACATCCGAGATACCGCCAAGCACCCAGCGTTCAGAAAATTCGGTAATGGCCGGAAACCTGCTTTACGGAACCTAGCTCAGGAACTTCTCGGGGTCAACATACAGCAAGCTTCACATTCTAGTACTGAGGATGCACGCGTCGCGATGCTCTTGTTTCGTAAAGACAAGTCTAATTTCGATATTGATCATGCAAATCGGTATCAGCAAGCTATCACAACAGTTCCCAAGGCAAAGGGGAGCTAAAGAAGCATAGGAAAAGGCGGTGACAGAAGAATCAGGTATTATCGCGATGAGCTCTTGAATACAAATTTGCAGGTTAATCTCGCGAGTTCCTCGTTTCGTGTATTAAATGTAAATTTAATTGGCACGTCAAACAGAAACGTGGCGTTACTATTATGCCAGCTACCGCTTGACGGCCAGAACTAGCTTCTTTGAGCAAGTAAATAAAGGCTTTGGCAAGTCCCACAAACGCACTATATGACATGATGTCTCAATGTATTTCACAAAGGTATACCTTCCATCAGCTCCAGTGTTCCTTCTCGTCCCACTGTGATTATCACGTCTCCTAGCGTCTTAGTGACAAATCCAGCTTCGCAATAGGTAAAATAGTACTAATTACGAACCACGTTAGCCCAAATTATATATCATAACAAATTTTCTCCTGAACGTACTTCCCATTTCCTACGGAAAACCTCGATCTCCTCTTTAGACAATCCTGGGTGGTTGAGCAACAGTGCCGCTTTGATCTTGTCGCTGAAGTGATTCTGAAAGTTCTCATTCCACAAACGCAAAGCCTTCGCATAATGCCCTCCGATGTTCTCAACGTTTTCGATGACCAGTGTTCCATTGGATTGATTACTTATATGACTGAGCAATTGTGTGATTGAGGGTAAATAGCCACCGGGAAAGATGTACTGGTTGATAAAACTACACGGTGAACTTGTTACAGGCTATGCCATCACTGTTGCTTTGCAGGGAAAAGAATGACTCACTCTACTGATTTGGAGTATTCCTCGTGACGATTTTCGGGCATCGTTATACATTGAAACATTGCGATGCCTCCTTCCTTCTTTAAAAGCTTGTTGACACAGCTGAAGTAGGTAGAGAGATACTCTTGACCAACCGCTTCGAGCATCTCAATCGAGATAATCTTGTCATATGGCTGCTCTGGTTCAGGTAATTGACGGTAATCGATCAGCTGCACCTCGATGCGATCACTGAAGCCGGCCTTTTGTATTCTGCTTTCAGCGAGCTCTTTCTGCTCATTTGAAAGAGTAATTGTTGTTACTTGACAGCCTGTTGCTTTGACAGCTTCAATAGCAAAAGAGCCCCAGCCAGTACCAACCTCGAGAACATGGTCGGTTGGTTTAAGCTTGGCACCGTCGATGAAACGACGAAGTTTCCTCTGTTGTGCTTCTTCGAGAGTCTCATTTTCTACATTTGAATGATGCTGTTTTCGCCATATCGGGCAAGAATATGTCATGTCTTCTGACAGGAACGCCGCAAACATATCGTTGCTAATATCGTAGTGGGCGGAGATGTTCAATAGCGCATTAGACAGTGTGTTGGTGGACCGGGCAAGGTACGATACATATTTAAATATGCCCGAGACCAGTGTGGTACCATTATGCATGCGCTCCTGTTGACAATGAAGAGCTTTTATATGGGATTATTACATTGTCTGCTTGCTTCACGCGTTCTGTTGATCATGTCGCACTTACTTGGAAGAAAGAAGTCAAGTCTTGACAATGGAAGTCGCCCAACATGTATGCCTCCGAGAATCCAATATCAGCGAACAACAGTAGTCTCAGCCAGAAGCTGTCCCTTTTGACGACAATTTCCACTCGGGGTGTCGTGTCTGCTCTCCTTGTGCGAGGGTCGCCTGGAGCCTGGTCATTGACGGTACCGGATAGCTTTTGGCCGAAAACATGGCGAGTCTCACCGGGCTCGTCGACAAGAAGCAACGTCCCAGTTTCGATATTTCCCAGCATGCTTAATATAGTGGTTTTAGCCACGGAGACGGCGGGGGCCCATGCCCAGCCACCTACTGTGCTGCGGAGCACTTCTGTGCCATTTCTAACCTGTTTGTTGAGGGCTTTAGGGAATATAAAGGACATGATGGAGTCAACCTTTTGAAATCAATCGTTCACTCTGCCTGCGATGTTGATTGCCTTCGGGATGAGTGATATGAAACGCCCTGAACCGAGAGCATTGTATAGACTTCTGAGTGCACAAATGAGTTTCAGTTTCTGTCAGACCGCCAAGCCGGCACGTTTGTTGGGCGGGTGGATCATGGATGCCGCTTGTGGATGTGATGGTAATCGATATAGGCCAGGGCGTACGATGAGTACTGGTAGACTGGCTCCGCTGATCGGGATTTTGGTACCAATGACAATACTCCGTGCTTGTCAAGGCCATTGCCAGGCGAATTTATTAGCGTGCTTCACGGCCTGACAGACACGCACCGACCGGCGACGACGGTTTTGATAGGAAAGCTACGTCATTCGGAGCCGCGTCGTCGTCCAGACAAAATATCAACCCCATCCATCCCTTTGGTCCCTTTGGCCCTTTGGGTGCCCGAACCCGCGACAGGGATTTTGGCGGTACTCGTAGTTTCTTTCTCCACAGAAGGGGTGGGTCCGCGACCTGCCTGAGGTCTTTCGGGCACCCAAAGGGCTACTACACGTTGATCAACGCGTCGAAGGCACGAGATCCATTCGTGCGCAAGCACACAAGCAAGCACCTAAGCAAGCACCTAAGCAAGCACCTATGCAACCACAAGCCGCACCAAAAGACAGCACTGTTCGATTGAAAATTGATGCAACCATGCCACACCATATGATATCAATCGTAAAAAGAGAAAGTCGATTGCGAGAGTACGGTGAACTTGCTACCCTGCTGTATTCATCATGATGGACACATTGTCCAAACTTTGGACTTCTGGACCCCCACCAAACCAACAGGTACGAACATCCATGCACATTTGCACCAAATGCCAGCTTGGATCGGCGCATCAACTGACATGTGCAGATGAGAACCAAACAACGTACTTCAGGGGTAGAAAATGATTGGCAAATGCATCCGCCTGCCCAAGAACTATACTGGCATTGTCGTTCAAACCGAAAACGACGATGGACAACGCGACGATGGCCTGGAAGTTGGAAACATACAAGATGAAAGCGACGAAAAGGGCATCCGAACTGGCCAAAACCTCCATGTTACTTCTACATTCGATGATATTCTCATTTGGGCACATGGCTCTTCAAGTAGCAACCGCTCTGGCCAGTATGAGAAGAACGTGGAGGAGTGGTTATGTACGGCTGAAAAAGTAGGTTGCAAATGACCAAATCTGCCAAGGCCGTCTCTTGACTAATTTTCTCAGATTCATTTACACTAAATCAAGGACGAAATTCCAGCACACAAGAAGATCGCGTATCATTTAGCATGCGACATTTCATGTTACATGGCGAGTGATGGAGACGCAATGTCCACCATACAGGATGTCGCTGGGAATAGACAGCCTCAGCATAGAAGTGGTATACATGGTCAAATGCAAAAGGACTTTGATTGAATGATATTATTCTGGCGAAGATGCCAATTTACTATGCATGAAAGCCACACTGACTAGAAATTAGCATCCGCCGCTTAATAATACTCACGAAGCCATTGTAGGGCTATTAATCAAAAAACCAGATGGAGCAACGTTGGCCTAATTGGTATCATTTATGCGACTAGAGGTCGCATTTACCTGACCAACACATCCCATTATCGATGCAGGCCATCCACAATGCTGGTTAGAGCCCGGTTCTGGAGGGCGGCAGAAAATTGCCCCCAACACAGACCAGACAAAATCGCAAATATGGCACAGATATCTGAGGTTGGCATCTGCATTCATGAGACACCCTCTGCCTGGCTACTTACTAGTCGACGAGCGTATCTTTATATCCACAATGTGAATATCGGCCAATGCATTCATGGGCACCCCTCGTAACCATAATGAGATGTATTCACCTGCAGCATAGATGTTGTGTGTGGTCGGACACCCAGTACATTTAATATGACTGAAGGAGAATAGTAGTCATTGAGTTTCGGATGTGCACTCTGCAACATTACGCGAAAGGTCGTGGTCAGTCGAGGAAGATTCTGCTAGCTATCATTTCGAGGGAATGCCAGTTGTTGTATGACCCTCGCGAAGACTTCCTTCGACCGCCACACCACTTTGGCCTGTTCTGAATGCTGAGATGCGTGATGCTGGATGCCGGAGGGTCGTCGTCGTCTGTGACAAGCCAGAACTAGCTTAGCTTCGGCCCAGCACTGAACCGCCACACCCCTGTCATTCTATGCAATCAATTAAAGTCGCGTCGGCAAGAGCCCTCACAACGCGTTCACGCGTTCGACGCGCATCCTGGGGTTAATCCTGTCGCACCACTTATCCAGATTTACTAGCATTCTGCCTGGCTTTAAGTTCATCATCCTCGACAAGATACGCCTGCTCAATGAAAGTGAGCCCCTCTGTCCCCTTTGTGTTTTTTTGTCCTCTTGTGGAATCATAAGCATTCGCCAAACCTTCCGCATACAGCGCGCCGCTGCTCTTCTCACGTGTTTGTAGCCGGGTTTGGTTCGCCAGCAAGGGCACAGTCAGAATGGCTACACCAAGTGATGCCGGTTTCATGATGTCCGATGCACCTTCCATGGCTCCACAACCAAGACGGCAGATGAATTTTCCCTCCTCTTCGTCAGCTCGACCACGAGGGCCTCCCTCCGAGAATATTGGTGCAGCCAGTGACGACGAAGGTGATGCGTTTGCGGACGATCAGGTCCCACGAAGCTCACGCATCCCAAATGCTGCCAATGTTCCACGTGTTGAGGATAGTATTGGCCTGCTTGTCCAAGAACACTTTCAAGGTTTTATCGAGAGGTATTTGTTATTACGCCTGTCCCTGTACTCTGTTGATAACTCATTGACTACTGAAGGTCGACAAAAAGACTAATGTAATGTCCTTTCTGTAGTTTTGTCGAGGACCCGAACCCGTCTGGCGTACCAACCTCGAGCGCAGTAACTACCGACAAATACTATGTTGCGCAAATAAAGGCATGAAGACCATGCAATTATCAACTTTCTATGTTGATTTCAAGCACCTTGCGTCATGGCAAAATGGAAGTCTTGCGGACGGTGTCATGCGCCAATATTACCGTTTCTTGCCATTTCTGACAGCTGCACTGCATAATATGATTGCAAGATACGAGCCTCAATATTTCCGAGAACACCGTCAACCTACAGCCTCAAGTGCTCTCTCTACGTCTGCGGCAAGTCAAGTGGGATCTGGTAGTCAAAGCGACACTTCGCAGCGCAAAACGAACATCAGCAGACAGATAAGCTCTTTTCGATAGCCTTCTACAACCTCCCCTAGTTTCCCGGGTTCGCAGCTTGCGTGCTGCCAACATTGGCCAGCTGCTATCTATTTCAGGCACGGTTACGCGTACCTCGGAAGTGCGACCAGAGCTATCGTTGGCCACTTTTACTTGTGAGGCATGCCGAGCAGTTGTTCCCAACGTCGAACAAACCTTCCGATACACGGAGCCGACGCAGTGTCCCAATAACAATTGCCAAAATCGAGTTGCGTGGCAACTCGACATTCGTCGCAGCACCTTTGTTGATTGGCAGAAGGTTCGCATTCAGGAAAACAGCTCCGAAATCCCTACCGGAAGCATGCCAAGAACTCTCGACGTCATCCTGCGCGGTGAGATTGTGGACAGAGCCAAGGCTGGAGAGAAGTGTATCTTCTCTGGCGCTCTCATAGTTGTTCCGGATGTGAGCCAGCTTGGCTTGCCTGGCGTTAGACCCACTGCAATCCGTGACGACCGGGGTGCCCCTCGTGGCAATGATGTTGGGGAGGTGGTGTAACTGGGCTGAAGGCTCTCGGCGTCCGCGACCTGACGTATCGACTAGCTTTTCTCTCTTGCTTTGTCGCACCCGATAACTCGACGACTGGACAACATGCGGCGAACAGTGCTGCCGATGTTGTCAATGCTCTTACACAAAGCAACTCGGGTGAGGGAGCAGAGGATGTTGAGGGCGCACAAGCCGCTGTTCTCGCCTCTATGAATCCGTCGGAAATTGAGGACCTGAGAGCCATGGTCCATGGCGACCACATTTATTCCCGCATGGTTCAATCCATAGCTCCAATGGTATACGGCCATGAAGTCGTCAAGAAGGGCATATTGCTGCAGCTCATGTCCGGCGTACACAAGACGACGCCAGAAGGCATGCAGCTACGTGGCGATATAAATATTTGTATCGTCGGTGACCCATCCACATCTAAATCACAATTTTTGAAATATGTTTGCTCTTTTGCTCCGCGAGCCGTTTACACGAGTGGGAAAGCATCTTCAGCAGCTGGTCTCACAGCGGCAGTCATCAAAGATGAAGAAACGGGCGAATTCACCATTGAAGCTGGTGCACTCATGTTGGCAGACAACGGTATCTGTGCTATTGATGAGTTCGACAAGATGGACGTGGCTGATCAAGTCGCTATTCATGAAGCAATGGAGCAGCAGACAATATCCATTGCCAAGGCTGGCATTCAAGCTACTTTGAATGCGAGGACCAGTGTATTAGCTGCCGCAAACCCTGTCGGAGGACGTTATAATCGCAAGACCACTTTGAGATCCAACATCAACATGTCGGCGCCTATCATGTCACGTTTCGATCTGTTCTTTGTTATACTCGACGAGTGTAATGAACAGATTGATCGTCACCTTGCAGAGCACATCGTTGGAATTCATCAGCTGCGAGACGAGGCAGTCGAGCCTGAGTTCAGTACAGAGCAACTGCAGCGATATATTCGTTTCGCCCGGACTTTCCGACCAGAGTTCACAGATGAAGCGAAGGATGCTCTCGTGCAGAAATACAAGGAATTGCGTGCTGATGACGCTCAGGGGGTGTTGGGAAGAACTCTTATCGTATCACTGTTCGACAATTGGAAAGCATGATTCGACTCAGTGAGGCAATCGCGAAGGTAAACTGTGTCGAAGAAATCGATGAAAAAAATGGTTTGTGAAGCATATGACCTGCTGAGACAAAGTATCATTTCAGTCGAGCACGATGATGTCGATATCACGGCTGAGGACGAACTTGAAGAGGATAGTGACACTCTTCGACGTGCTGCGGACGCTGCAACTGGAAGACAACCTGATGGTGATGCAATCGGCCTTCAAGATGAGGTAGCTTCGAATGACGCGTCGAGAAACACGGAAACGTCTGGTCTCAGGTCAAAACGAACGGTGACCTACGAAAAATATATCAAAATGGTCAACATGATCGTTCAAAGGATCAGCGATGGTGAGAATGGGAGTGGTGACGGTGTGGATGGTCAAGAGTTGATCGACTGGTATCTAGAGAAACAGGAAGATGACTTGGAAGGTGAAGAGAGCTATCATTCTGAGAAGGTCCTTGTCAACATGGTCCTGAAAAAAATGGTCAAGGTGAGTCACTCGTACAAACAATCCTGTATTCTGGTTCTGAGCTAATGGAGACGCAGGATAACATTTTAATGGCCTTGCGTGGAGAGGGTTTGGACAGCAGCGCTGTGTCTACTGCTGGACGGACCGTGTATGTTTTACACCCTAACTGTGCTGTGGAAGATTTTTGAAAACAATCAGCAGCCGTTTGGCTTTTCAAAATCAGCCGGGAACTATTGTCAACGATAATGTTTCCCTGCCAGAAGAGAAAATGGGGAGTTTACATACAGGTTCCTCTGTTTACGTTGTGCACATAAGAGAGGGAGTCGGGAGTTGGGATTTCTGTCATGGGGAACACAAATGACAACGACTGGCGTAGACCGTCCTTTGTATGTTCAAGTTACGAGGAGAGTTGGATGAGGCGAGTCTAGTCCATCGGTCGTTGTTAGATATGTCGGGCCTGACCATAAATTTTGGTCATTCATCGCTATCTTGTAGGCACTCCAATAAACTTGCGGGGTGAAATGAAGCATAATACGATATGGCCATCTCCAGCGATGAAGATGTCACATATTTCACACTAGTAAGCGTCGGCATTTCTTGTGTATGAAGAATACTTTGTGTACCGAGTCCCAGGGTGTTCACTATTGACATTCATCGTTGGAGGAGACCTTTTTCACTTCTCCATGATTAACTCGAGTTGGCTTAGTCAGAATGATCCACGAAAGAGACGTCCGACTTTGTAGAGCATTAGACGCTCCTCACAAATTGGGCATGCGTTACATTGTGTTATGTCATTCAACATCTTGTTTCATGATGATTCAAATGTGCCTAGTTACGAGTGTAGCCAAACCTACGTCATATTTCTCTATAACGAAGGCAGAACGGTGAAGGCAGTGCATTACTTCCGAGACGGTCAGGAAGAAAGAAGAATGAAATTTATAAACATGGTTTCATTTGCCCCAACCCCTGAGTATCTTTGTTGTGATTCTATGTAGCCAGATACTTAGCAACGACGAGTCGAAAGGTATTTAGTTTATTTTACTCGACATGTGCTAAGCTATCCGTCACACCACGTAGACCCAAATACGTAGAGCCAGGCAGAATACCGTGAGACCGGAAAAGAAGAGAACAATAAAACAAGAAACGAAGAGACAGCGGTAGTTGCAAAAGTCAACCATGTCAAATATGGCTGTGTGCGACTGTGCAGTTGCGCACATTTCGTCAAGTCGTACACGCCATCCTTCGTGTAGGACCCTAAATACTGCGCTATTGCTGGCAGCGTGCACATCAGCTCTAGTACTTCAGAAGATGATCTTGGCTGACAATTCGAGCCATACGATCCGCTTCTGGTACTGAGGTACTCTTTGTCCTTGTGTTGAGCAACATTGACGCAAATGTGTCCCTACGTGACGTTGCAGCGCTCCTTGTCGCGACACTATATGGTCGCATCAATAACCGTCCAACAATACCAAGCATTTGGTAGCTATTAGGACTGTGGTCTGGACGGAGTTCGAGACTGTGAAGGCTGATGCCGAGTCCAATTATCCGAATTCCTACTTCGAAATCCAGTACGATCTTGTGACTTGAATGCTTCCTTTTTCCCGCCCCGTGGCCCTGTGCCGAAAGTTCGATGCTTCGTGGCCGATCTTTGTCCATGAGAGACTCTAGAGCCTCGGCTTGGTGAGTTGGGTAGTAACACGGTTCTTGTTTCCCTCATCCCTAGGAGAAAAACATTAATCGATAATGGACCTGCAGAATTGTCCGATGAGATTTGGAACGGTTCCATGACAGCAGCCTGCACTAAAAGCCTTTTGGGGAGTCCTTTGAATTGAACTATAGCGGGCTGCCACGCCGCCTCTGGAGCCTTATGAGGAAGTCGAATTTGGGGCAGTGAGCCCATCTCCTGTTCTTCGAAACATTCCTCCGCCATTGGCTTAGTAACTAGTGATCGAAAGCTTCCATCTGTCTGAGTTAACGTTGAGTTTGGCAACAACACAACCGCAGATGTATGGGCACCGACAGGATCAAGGAATCCCCGACTGGATGCATCTACACCAATATCCCGTGCTGGAGGCGGCTTGTCCCCATGCAAAAGTTTGTGAAACCTAGCTTGCCAAATATTTTCGCCGCCTGGGTTTAAAGTATGAGCAGAATCTCCGCGCTGACTGTCCTTCACAGCGACTTGAGCAAGCCATGGACCATGAGAACGTGTTGTGTTGCGATCCGTTGATACCATTGTAGGCGGTAGCTTCACAACAGGCTGCGGTTTGGGCAAAGAGACATGAGGCCGCAGGACGTCTCCTTCGTACACAGGATGGTCTTCCATTGTAGGAGGTGGAGGAGTTGGCGAGCTTGAACGAGACAGATTAGTCCTAGCAGATGTCTCCTGAGGGCTGTCTCTTGTAGGGAAGAATCTTGACGGCCTGAATTGTGATGGTGCACCACATCCAATGATACCGGCTTTGGCTGAAGGTCCTGAATCTTCCTGGACTATCGCCCCTTTTGGCAGACTATCCTGGGCTGGTTTCAAGGCGCTGTTTGATGGGACTGCACATCGACAGATCCGATGGGATGGCGAGTTCCGTCTCCAGGAACGCGAATGGGACGCCAAGAGTCTTTGATGACGGGTTGCGAGTCCTCTAGGGCCATCCCCTCTCCATCAATTGGCGCTCACGACTTGCCCGTTCCGTTAATCTTGCAGCACTTAGTTTCTGGTCATTCTCTGCAACAGAAGCGACCCATTTGCTCGCTAGCTCGGATCCGATGGGGACATATCTGGAACTTCGAGAATCAACTTGGGTGCCTGGATTAGTTTGTTCCTGTGAGTGTGAGGGTGTTCCAGTGCCGTTTCTTGGAGGCGCTATTGGTAACGGCCCTTTGCAGGTTTTGATGGTGCTGTCGAAGCGTTCGTGACTCTACCAAGATCAGGGTTAAAGGTCCCATTTCCTAACCCACGATCGTTGTCAGGGAGCCCCAAACGTTCCGTGATGCTGGCGGTGCAGCAGAAGCCCAAGAAGGGAACCTTTCAGGGCGCGGTCCTGGCCCTCCCCAAGGATCGTTGCGTCGTGACTCTTGACCCTGAGAAAGTCTTCTGAGTGATGTCGACGCTGAAGATAGAGAGATGTTTGGGGACTGCAGCTGAGATTGGGCCTGCGGGCTGACAGGCTGACTGGGGGTACCTGTATGTGCACTTGTCTGCCCTCTTGCAGACGGTCTCTCAACTGCGTCGGTATAGGAACCACTGAATGGTGGTCGTTCTCGCTGTTGAATTTGAGTTGGCTTAGGTACTTCCGTCATCGGTGGAGCTTCCTTTTTATCACCGCGTTTTTCAGGAGGCGGTCCCAGAGCCTCCAGCTTCTTTTGAATGCGCTCTTTCTTAGCAGCCTCCTCTTCAGCCTCCTCATACTGTCGCCGTTTCCGAGCAAGTTCTATGCGTTCGCGCATGAGCTTCTTCTGATACTCCACCTCATTTACCAATTCATCTTTGGACTCCAAGGAAGGAAGAGGCCTATCTTCTGCAGTGTCACCCCAAGAATGAATTGTTGCAGATTCTGCGACCGTGGGTGTGTTGGTAATTCGGGGAGATGATAGATGATCTTTGAGCGACGCATATTTAGAAATCGACCCATCTCCAGGTGAAACAGGAGTCTCGCCCGTATTCGAAAAAGACGGTCTTTTGGCATTCGGTCTGTCGGCGGGAGGAATAGTCGGATCGGTGCTTTTCAGTCCTCGCGGGTGGAAGGAGCCATTGCCAGTGCTTACGCTGGATGATCGTCGGCGTCCGGTGTAAGGCCCATCCTGGGCGTCCCGGGATGCCTGCTGAGGGCCATTTGCGTCCATGGTCTGGTTCGTTGGTTGTGGGCGTTGCAGCAATGCTGGCTGCTTGCTTTGGACATCGAATTTGAAGGATCCTCGGCGATCGGGTACAGGTTCGTAGCGTCCGGACTGGGAGTTATACAGCTCTCTGTTCCCATGAGATGAGCTTTCCTCCAAGACGATCGAGTGAAGTCATCAGCAGTCATCTCTTTTGTTTGCTGATGAAGCGGCTTGGTTTGCATGCCCTCTCTCGACTGAGCTTGGCCACTTGCTGCACTGTCTGCCAATCCTGGTGAGGCTCTATCGACTGGAGGCAACGTAGCCCATGGTGACTTGACTGGGATAGCTGGAGTATTCGGTTTGGAAATGAGAGACGGCTTTTCTTGCGAAGCTGGTTTCAAAACGAGACCTCTGCCTGAAGTAAGCCCGGTAGATTTCGCAGCTTGGAGCTTGGTGGTGAGAAGAGGAACGGGCGATTTTGGTTTTGGGTAAGGGTTTCCAACACTCGAAAGAGGTACGTTGTTTTGAGTTGGAACTGCGGGATCGTCTAGATGTGGTAATGTAGTTTTAGTTCCATCGCCCCAGGTGATTGCTTCTGGTGCCCAATCCTCGTCGTCATCGTCGATATCCGCCCATTTGTTTTGTCCCTGTGCGTCGTCTTCATTCAGGCGACTAGCCATGTGAATCCCATACTTCTTCAGTTCTTCGTCTGTGAACTTCTTAGGTTCAGGCGCTACAAGCGTTCCACCGTAGTTAGTTCCGCATGCGCTTGTGGTGTTGTTGGTAAATCAAAACTTACGCCTGTTTTTGTTCCAAACAGCACTCGGATCTGGAGCCGATGAAGGCTTTGCGCCGTTGCTGGCGGAAGAGAATTTCGGAGCCGAGTCTCTTGCGCCACCACCTGTTTTGGCAATGAGGCGTGGGCGTGAGGATGACAAGGAAGACATTCCCGGGGCGGAGTACTGGAACCTGGAACAGGCTTCTCTATAGGCTTTGATGCGCCTCCGCTAGGGTTGGCCTTCGACGCAAGGAAGGTTTTGTTGACAGAGACTGCTTTGAAAGTCGTGGGCTTTTTGCTGAAGATGCGGATCGTCCATGCCCTTTGTCCACATCTCTCAGCCTCGACCAGTCTGTTCGTGAAGCTTCAGTATCCGACCCACCACTTAAGCTGCCATCTGCAGAATTCGACTGCTCTTCAAAGCTAATGATTGGCTTGTCGGGGACTCGTCACTTGTTGTGGCAGGAAGATCATTTTTGTAGACACGTCATGATGGTGGAGGTCGTTGCCCTGGTCGATCTAGTTCATCGTTGAGTTCCTGTTAGCTCTCAGCTGCCAGAAATGTTCAAATTATAGTTAGATTTTTGGGTCATTGAATGGGGAGCAATTACAAGCGGTAGTTGTGATGGTACAGAAAGAGCACCAAGATCATCGCCCGAAGGCTCTGTTGCCATCATCCGCTGCGGGTGCTTTGGTGTACGCCGGGCGCAGTGAGATGAATGCGGCTTCTCCTATGACCTATCGTCGCAGTCAAGAGATATTGTATGTGGATGTGATTTTGATGGTGAGTTTTGAGGAAGATGCCACCAGAAGCAGGAGTCGTTGTAGAAGTCGGACGTGTGGTTGCAGGATTAGACGTACGAGCCCGGTAAATTGGCTGTGCGCTACTGGTTCAGTGGCAGAAAGAGTCAGACTCAACTTGAATCGCGCAGAGATGAGCCCTTGGCTGATGTTTGGCTCGATGAGCTGGTTTGCTGAATTAGCGTGGCCCTTGCGCCGCTCAAAGTGTCTGGTGTTGGGTTTTCTTGGCGAAGCCAGCATTGGTAGGTGGTCAGCTCAGCTCAGTACTGGTGAGGCAGAAGGTAACTTGGATGTTTGGGAGCTATGGAGTACAGGCACCTGTTTTAGGCATAGCGCTGTTGAGCGCTGTTGAGCGCTCTTGAATGGGGTTATCTAGCACACCTTCTAGGGTCTCACGTTATAGCCAGATCCCTATACAGCCTCTGTTAATAAGAAACTCTTCAGAACTTCTCTCCTATGTTAAGTATATTCACTGGTAAAATAAAGTACCTTTTATTCACCCTTGTCCCAATTAGTCAAAGTCCCTGTCCGTGACCCGTTCTGAGGTCTTGGGGCACCCAAAGGGATAGGCGGATAGCCTGGTGGCCAGAACTTGTCTCGCAACTAAACACGTTATTACGAGCAGATTGGGTCCTTTTCTAGTTCTGCCGCAATCTGGCCCACTGGCACGCATAGCGGCGGGGGCAGGGACATGATACTACTCCTCCATGGCGTATTATTTTTTCAAAACTCGATCAAGATAAATTCAATCAAGCCACAAGCTACACTGTCAAATTTCGTGGCATTTGCTCCCATACAAGTTACATAGTCCTGTACCAACTATGAGCAATAACATTCACTTACTTCAACTGAACTTCCCGCGACGGGCTGTTGGCAGTTCATGTTCCTTGACAAGGCTGTGTGGAAGCTCCCACAGGAAAGCACAGGGCCGCACAACACACGTCGCAAGTCGAACAGCGAACAGCGAAAAGGGGCGGCCCACTAGGAGCTCGCAAGAATGATTCTTGAAGATGGTCTATCTATGACAGACTCGATTATTTTGACAGTGTTACAAATGGGATGGCGCTGCTGGAGTAGTGCTTCAGCAGCACCAGCAAGGCTCTATCCATATTGGCGCTCAGATGCTAGCTTAAGGCATCACGTGCTCGATATTTCCATATCTCTCTAATGGGCATTGTTCTTGTGGTGGCCTGTTGAGTGTTTGACTTCACTTAGCGTTCTAATCGACGTGAAGGATGGGTCAGGCAGGGCGACTTACGGAGATGGAAGTAATAGTTCTGGGCGTAGCCAATGCCAACTAAGAATACCAAGGCATGAATAACGGCTATATATGTGTGTGTTAGTCGCTGTGATATGCCGAGGGGCTCTCTGCTACACACTCACGCTGAACGGAAGTTTTCTTGCCGAAATACTTGGCTTGATAACGACCAAGTAGGCCCTTCGCTTGGGCCTGAGGAGCTGGACCTCGGGAAGCTTCTCGTAGAAACTGACGACGCGCTGCATACGGAGAGCATCTGGTGCGCCACCTATCGCCTGTAGGAGTCGAGCTTTTAGTCAATATGACCCTATGAAATTCATCTGCTTTCTGCTAGCATTGTGGGGAAATATATCACATTCTGTGACATAATTTCCTTCAAGCTAAAAATATATCGTTTCGCTATCGCTGGGAAAATTTGCAAGAGTTTGTACCTTAGGCGAAGCGACCTTGAAGCTATTGTTAGAACGACATGGACGATGTTAAATTATACTGGTGTCGACGGTATGACCTACCTTGGGAGGAATGAGCGTTGAAAGCGCTCGGCGGGTAACAAAGTTCATTGTTTCGGAAGAGACTAGCAGACTTCTGACTGAATGACGACTCAATTTGTGTTATCGCGAAGAGGAGTGATGGTCGGTAATGAATGCACGTAGGACAACTTGGATCCTGGCTCGGCTGGATGTGGTTTTGCCGAAAAGCAACTTGTTCGGTAAAACACCGGGAGCCACCGACCAATCAGAATATCTTGGCGCAACAACTAGACCTCCGACTGCTTAGCAGTCAAGCTCTGAATCCTTGGCTTCCGTGACAGTCCGATTGTTGTTCATATATTGAAACTCATCTCAATGGCTTTTTCACGAGCAAGCCATGCTGCAAGGCTGCTGAGAAGCGCAGGGCAATCCCAATTGAATATTGCGTTAACTTCAAGGCGCTTTGAGAGCTCGCTCACATCGGCCTCGGGTGTCTCTCTCGACGTCGTCCCTAACCAAACCGACCATCAAGTTCCTGCCGATAAAGCTACATCGTAAGATTGTGGACTGTCCCACGTACAAGAGACTGGGGCTAACTCTGCATATAGAACTTTCACGCCGGTCCCAAATCGTGTTCAGGATGGCAGTGAAGATATACTGCCAGCTGCTGTTCTCTCCGGTTCGCCCATGGAACTACAGGCTCGGACCGTTCGGTGTGTGCCACACGTTTTCTCACGCTTCCATCGTACTAATATCGAAACAGAATCTACAAAGAGTCTAAGCCTGCGACCCAATCGGGAGATTTCAGAACAGAGCGGTGGCGCATGGATTGGGACATTCTGCCCAAGGGTCATCGTTGGGAAAACCCGTTAATGGGATGGCAGTCTTCTGGAGATTTCATGCAAGGCACCCACGTCAACTTCAAATCAAAGGAAGACGCGATCCATTTTGCAGAGAAACAAGGTTACGAGTATTTCGTCCAAGAACCCAATTCGCGCAAGTTTTCGCCAAAAGCGTACGCGAACAACTTCCTTTACTCACCGAAGAAGCTGAAAAATATTCGCACGAAGTAATAATGGAGTTGCGGTAGCAATCCGATGAACGCGTACTTAGCTATTTAGTTGGAACCCCCATAAAACCTGCTTCCTTCTCATCGAGCATGACAAATTGATGAGTCATACATCTGACTGGTTCGTCGACACTTGAAATCGTGGTGCCGGATCACAGGCGTCAAATCATTATTTCTTTATCAATCGGAAATCAAGCTCTCATTCAAGTGGAAAATTGTCCTGACTGTCTTGTGCTACGGCCCTATCTAAGCCTGTCAAAAGTGTTCGCCTATTCTCATGCCCGGCTTTGTTTGAAACGCCAAAACTCCCTTACCTTTAAAACTAATTCTTGGCGTTGCAACATCTCTTTGCAGCCAATTACAATCAATGATCTTTAATACACAAGCATTCAATGCCAGAACTTATTGTCGCTTGCCAGCAGATACGACGAGAGATTGGAGGTGATAAGACTGAGAAGGGGAATGAGCAGCATTAATATAGTTGACTGAGGGTACTTCGTCAACCAGTGACCATGGGTTCGTGTACGTTATCTGCAATGGATGCGGGGTGGTCCTGGAGTTGTTCGTCTCCTCTTAAACCAATGTCCAGTCGTTCGGGCAGAATGATGAACTTCTCCCTCGCAGTGTTCTCAGCCCAAGCTCGCAACTTGATTAAATGGCGAATGGCCGCCTCACGCCTAGCCGATTGTTTCTCTAATATGGCCTTGTTCACGCTATCAGCCGCTGCGCGGCGGAGTTCAGGGTCAAGAAGAGCGGCAAGTTGTGGTTCAAGTCCATCTGCAGGGAAAAGAAGCAATGCCATGGTTCTCTCTAAATCTTCCAGGAATTTTGGGTTTGTGGGAGCTCGGGGCCCTAACTGTTCCGTGGCGAATTTAAGGGCCGGAGTAATGTCGCCAACATCATTGCATGACCGTATGAGCTCAACCAACTGAAGTCTTAGGAGGGAAAAGTGGAGCGCTTTGTCCTCGTCTAAAATCTGCCCAAGGTCAGTTCTAAATTACTAATAACAGAAATGTATATTTTCGTGTCAAAATATGGAGGGAGCGAAAGTCATTTGCTAGTGGTTGTGTCTCATCAAGGGCTGCGAACAGCCATATGCGTGGTGCATGTAAAAACTCGTATTCTAATCATGTGCATTCCGATCGTGGTAGAAGCAAAATTGCAAACTTACCTCTGGGTCAAGCTCATTCAAAGCCTCAATAGCAGCTTGAATGCTGCCCTTGTAGATAAAGGTTTGAATATCTTGTCGCGCGCGGATAGATGGACCGTCTTGGTGAGGTTGAATATTCGCTTCTCTGGAGAATTTGGCAGCGGCATTTGGATACCCTTCCATAGTCAGGTAATCTAAAATTAAAGCATTGATATCGCTTCATATCTGTCAGCTACACTTCTCTGATACGTTTTCGCACTCTGGGCGACATTTGAGGAAGATTCTTCTTTTCAGAGGTGTAATAAACATATTGATTCTCCGCATCAGTTGCTAGGAGAGATTCCCAATTATATTGCATTCATCATAAAACAGATAGCTTCCTCAAGGACGTTATAAAAGAAGGCTCTCTTACCTTTTGTGTGACCTGGTTTCTTCAACTCTGCTCTCGAAGGCGTGCCTGTTTGGCGTGGCAGTCGAGGATTTGGAGGTCTTGCAGCATCACAACTAGATCAGCAACTCATCGGATTCTTTTAGAAGGACAACAAGATCCCGTACCATCATTGTTCATGGAGGGCCTCGATGGTGAAATCGAGCGACGATGCATGTAGCGGCAGCCACCTCTGGTCAGTGTGCGAACCACAAAAGGATGAGAAAACACGCGCTTCAGTGCATTGGAGAAATATGAGCCAGATATGGTGCCTCCTGCTGACCAGCAACAGTGGTGCACCAGGAACGTTCAAAATCAGGGCACGATGGGTTTCTCCAACGAACCTGACTGATAAGTGGTTGTCTGGTTGTTGCAGGAAGGAAAAGTCGGTTGGAGCTACGAAAAGCTGAACTGGCGAAAAGCAAGGGCTCTGCAGCAGCATCCACTTTATTAGCCCTTCATTGGTCGAGCTTGGTCAGCGTTCTTATCAGGTATTACGTACAGTGAGTGGGTGTAGGCAGTACGGATTACTCCATAGGACAACTCAGTTACTTTTAAAGCTTCGCCGGAGGGCTGTCCTACCCTATAGCTAGATAGCCCTACACGTCTTTTGCCATTTGAAGGAATTCCCGGGCGATAATTGCTACTACTACTAAAAGCTTCCAATTGCATGAGACAATTTGTCATACTGCCTAGACAGTTTGTCGAATTCTTACTGTCAGGAACGTGGGCCTCAACCAAATTCGCAAATCCTTATCCACGACGCGAGGGCAATTATTGTTTATGTTGTAAAGTCGGTTCATGTTCCCTGGCTGGCTGGATATAGCCAGTATCTCTTATGTATGAATGAACACATTTTTCTAATCAAGTCTGCCGTGTTAACAACAACTTCCAAAGAGAAAAATCCCGTCTCCAAAAATAGTAGCGAACGTTTCTGGGTTCTTGAAATCCACCCGATTCTGGCGGAGGCGTTTCCGCGCGAACCCCGATGAATTAATGTATGTCTATTTAGACACAAAATGCTCCAAATCTCTTTGTATCCGGTTGGTATCTGTCGTGTTGCTAATGTTCTCTTGCTCACAAAGATGGTCAGCTCACACTGAGCATAGTCTCTAATAAGAGCTGAGCGCTGGAGCCCCGCGCCAGGACCCCACTAGCCCCTAACGCTGATTTCCTTCGTCGTCTCTGCCAGCTCAAAGTCTAATGCTGGAATCGCAGACGAAAGAAGCTGCGTCGACGGTGTAAGCTAGGCTAATCCTCATCAGCCGTCTGCTGTTGATCCTATCTCACCCTGTCTCTATCATTAAAGAGCATCGTGGAACGTCAGGATCAAGCAACACACTCCCACTTACTTTCTTGAGAGGCCGCTGAACAAGAGAAGACGAAAGCTTGGAACCACCCACACCTATCGTTCGACATTTAATTGGAAAGTTGTTTTGTGAAGCATCAACCGATGCTTTCTTGAAAACATGTCCGGACTTGAAAGCCACATTACCATCCAGAAACGGGCATACTATTCACCTCCATGGGCAGACGTAAGCATCATAGCCGTGGCTGGAAGCTCAGGATCAGGAAAATCTACACTATCTCAGGCCATTGTCAAAAACTGAACTTGCCTTGGGTTGTGATTCTCTCCATGGTGAGTGGAAAAGAATGAAAAGGCAGGAATTCTTTAAATTCGTGGGCAGTGAGTCCCAGCTAATTCTCAACAAGGACTCATTCTACAAGACTTTGACACCAGAGCAGTCAAAACTGGCCTTCGCCAACGAGTACGACTTTGATTCACCTAATGTGAGCTGTCCGAAAATTCCAAGTCTTTTGTCAGAAGTTGCAAAGGCAACCTCTAACATCACCAGGCCATAGATTTCGACGTACTGGTCAATCGCTTGCAAGACCTGAAAGCTGGGTATGTGACACCCGATTCTCGAACTGACCAAATCTCTCAATTGGCCTTTGCTGCTGATGCCATTACGAAGTAAACGAGCAGAGATACCAGTTTATTCGTTTCAAAAACACCAAAGATTACAACACACTACCTCGATATATTCGCCACATGTGCTCATTCTTGAAGGCATTTTCGCCTTATACGATCCCCGAGTCGTTGAATTGATAGATATGGGTGTTCGAATCTCCCGGCCTACCTATCTCATGACGGTGATTAACCCATTCAACAGATTTACTGTGAAGCAGACGGTGATACATGTCTGTCAAGACGGAGTGAGTGACTGTTTGTTACCCTTATTGACTGGCACGCCATAGCTGATAAACAACTACAGTTGTTCGCGATGTTCGAGAAAGAGGTAGAGACATCGAGGGCTGCATCAAACAGTGGTTTGCATTCGTGAAGCCTAACTTCGAAAAGGTAGGACATAAACCTAATCACTTCTTCTTCTTGGAGATAGACATGTCTTAATTCTAGGCAACTAGTTCGTGGAGCCTCAGCGTAAAGTGGCTGATTTGATCGTTCCCCGCGGCATCGAGAACCGAGTCGCTCTGGGTAAGGCCTTGCGCATTTTGCCCAACTAAGTACTTTCTAACAATCTGAACCCAGATATGATGGTGCAATGCATTGAGAGAAAACTTTTCGAGAAGTCAATTCATCACCGTGAAGCCCTGTCGCGACTGGAGGCAACCTGCAAGGGTCAGCCGCTTTCAAACACAGTCGTCGTTCTCGATGATACTCCACAGCTGAAATTCATGAACACCATTCTGCAAGACATTGACACATCAGCAGAAGACTTTATCTTCTACTTTGATCGCTTAGCAGCACTGATCATTGAACAGTAGGTCTCTGCTGAAATTACGCAGAGTAATACATTCATGTGCTGACAACGAATCTAGAGCGATGAACAACATGCAGTTCACTTCCATGACAATCGAAACTCCACAAGGGTATCAATACCAAGGGCTGAAACCTAAAGGAGAAGTGAGCGCTGTGATTGTGCTTCGAGGTGGCTCTGCGTTCGAACCTGCTCTTAGGAAAACGATTCCAGACTGTCGGACTGGGCGAATGCTCATCCAATCTGACTTTTCAACAGGCGAGCCTGAGCTTCATTATCTAAGATTACCAGAAGACATACAAACACACGAAAGTGTTCTGCTGCTGGATACCCAAATGGCAAGTGGAGGGGCTGCACTGATGGCAGTGCAGGTACTCGTTGACCATGGTGTATCTTTGGGGAGAATTGTGCTAGCCACATATTCTGCCGGACGTGTAGGGCTTCACAGGCTTACAACTGTATTCCCAGAGATTACAGTTGTAGTATGCAACATTCTCCAGGATCAGGAGGAACGTTGGGTTGAGAAGAGATACTTTAGGTGTTGAAGTCGTTGTGCGTTCTGAGTAGCGGATGTCTACAGACACTGGGCCATCAAGGCGCCCGCCGCCTTGACCAGTTACTTGAGCAATTTGTGCCTGGCATATCAGGGTTATCTGAATACTTGTGGTTTAATTGACGTGTGCAGTAATCATACCATCCAAATCCCATTGAAGTTACTGTGTGGCTCACTCACCAGAACAGTTTCCTTCCCTCCAGCCGACGAGACGCAAATCAACTTGCCGAGCCAAACTGACCTTAAGTTGAAGTTGAGTTGGTGCACCAGACAAACGGCGACTGTCCCTCTATCCCCGTGGCAGTGATAAAGGAGCAAGCAGGTAAAAACTGGCAGAAAATCTAATCCTCCAATTACGCTTATCTGTGTCGCCACGCCGAACAACAAACTGTCTCCTGATTTCGGCGACTTTTCCAACAAGAATGCGTTGTTTTAAGAACAATGTCGGAAACGGAGCTTGACTGCCGTCTGTTCCGTCATGAACGATTGGTCAATGACGGAGCAGTATATGGAACCGAGGTCGACGGCTAGCTTGGTTCCCACCAGATCTAGGTAGCGCATAAGCAGCTTCATTTCAAGTGATTGCACTTGTCGACCGGCTCCGTCAACCTGCGTTCAACGCTGCCAAATAGTCAAAGTGCGACCCGTCTTCCGTTCCAGTTTGCCTTGTACAAAAATGCAGCCGCGCATGGTTGTCCGAAGCGCATCGAGAGTGGAAAGCTTCTTGCACGGTCCGCCGTCAGTGTATGCTAACTCAAAATCAACACCGCTGTCGAAGTCTTTCCACACCAATGTCCCGCGAGCCCGAATTTACCTCAATTACGGACTGCCAACGAAAGCGATAACATACCGGCACAGGTCCAATGCAGCAGTCCAGTTCCGCCTTCTTTCGGGAAAACCGCTGCCCCAAGTCAATTCGTGGGTGCTCAACTTTTGCTATAGGGCGGGTGCTTGGCTCGGCATATCTATTACTGTGCTCGGCCTCGGAGTGGTCGCCTTCTTCCTCTATGACGCTTCAACATACAAGCATGATGGGAACAGGAGCGATATCAATGTTTCGCAGCTCGCTCTTCAACCACGCCGAGGCGGGCCAAAAATCTGCCTATAGCAGAAGTATTCATAGATGATGAAGACTGCGAAGCCAAGAAGCGAACGAAAGACAAGCCCAAACTTGTTATACTAGGTGGAGGTTGGGGTGGTGTAGCTCTCTTGAAAAGCTTGAACCCCGATGACTACCATGTGACAGTAATATCGCCCGCGAATTACTTCCTGTTCACGCCGATGCTACCCTCAGCGACAGTGGGCACTCTAGAGTTTCGATCCCTAGTCGAACCTATTCGTCGTATCCTGAGCAGAGTTCATGGTCACTTTATCCGGGCCAAGGCCGAGAATGTTCATTTTTCGGAGAAATTGGTCGAAGTTTCGCAAATTGATAGCCAGGGTAAAGAAGTTCGATTCCATGTACCCTATGATAAGTTGGTCATTGCCGTGGGATCAGTAACCAATCCTCACGGGGTCAAGGGACTGGAGAACGCGTTCTTCCTCAAAGATATCAATGACGCGAGAAAGATTCGCAACCAAGTCATTCGCAATCTTGAAGTCGCATGTCTGCCAACAACGTCAGATGAGGAACGCAAAAGACTACTCTCATTCGTTGTCAGTGGAGGGGACCTACAGGTGTTGAGTTTGCAGCAGAGTTATTCGATCTTCTTAATGAAGACTTGACGAGGCATTTCCCAAGATTATTGAGAAATGAGATATCGGTGCATCTGATTCAAAGTCGAAGTCACATTCTAAACACATATGACGAAACTGTTTCGAGATACGCTGAAGATCGATTCGCCAGGGACCAAGTCGAGGTACTAACAAACTCCAGAGTGAAGGAGGTTTGTTCTGATAAAATTGTCTTCACACAAAAACAAGAAGATGGTAGTCTTGTCACGAAGGAGCTTCCAGCTGGGTTTGTCCTTTGGTCGACTGGAGTTTCACAGACTGCGCTCTGCCAGAAATTGGCTCAGAAACTGGGCAATATTCAAACGAATCGTCATGCGTTGGAGACAGACACACACCTGAGATTGAATGGAACACCGCTTGGCGACGTTTATGCCATTGGGGATTGCTCTACGGTCCAGAATAACGTAGCCGATCATATCATAACTTTCCTCCGCACGCTCGCATGGAAACGTGGCAAAGATCCGGAAACGCTTCAGTTGCATTTCAAAGATTGGCGTGAGGTTGCTCTCGATGTCAAGAAGCGCTTCCCGCAATCTGTGAATCACTTAAAGCGGCTCGACAAACTCTTTGCGGAATTTGACAAAGATCAATCAGGAACTTTGGACTTTGGAGAACTGAGAGAGCTCCTGAACCAAATTGATAACAAGCTGACTTCTCTTCCTGCTACCGCTCAAAGAGCACACCAACAAGGATGCTACTTGGCACAAAATTTAACAAGCTGGCGCATTTGTCGGGAGGGCTGTCAATCAACGATATCCGCGATGGAGATCTTGACGCGGCCGTCTACAAGGCCTTCGAATACCATCATTTGGGGAGCCTCGCTTACATTGGTAACTCTGCAGTGTTTGATCTCGGGGAAGGGTGGAGTGCTGCTGGCGGTCTTTGGGCTGTATATGCATGGAGGTCTGTCTACTTTGCGCAAAGCGTAAGCTTTCGCACACGGTGTCTGCTGGCCATGGATTGGGCGAAGCGAGGTCTTTTGGACGGGGTGAGTACCAAGCCCATGATGGATGTTTGCGAAATTTGGAGCGGCAACTAACGAATCATGACCCAGATCTCATAAGCCTTGTGTAATAGACCAAACCACACGAATATATTTACCTTGAATAGCACAGGAACGGGAATTAGGGCGGCATATGTGATGCCTTCAAAGGTCTTGCCTTGTTGCTCAATTTGGTTCTGCATTGACTGTTGTAATGCACTGGCTTGAGCAGCCATAGAAGGTTGATCTTCTATATCCATTCCCCAGTCAGAGCCCTCGCCGACGTTGGACAAGAGCTGATTGTGCCTGACAGAAAGCGTGTCAAGTGAAACTCTAAAGATTGTTATGCTAGTAGTTCAAATCTATCTCTGAGCGACCCAAAATGCAACATGCCACATTTTCTTCTCCAACGACAATCTGCTGAGACTCAAGTTTCATCCGGACCAACTCTCCAAGATGTCGAGAAGGCTGAGAACTTGACCGAGCCATGAAAGAAAGACCAAGACCTCAACACTCACAACACAAAATCTTTGTGTGTCCACTTCTCTGTAACTTTGCGCCTCGCAAGCTTCTTGAACGGAATATGCCTCCTGCTCTCCAATTTTCCTCTCACAAGCATACTGCGATACCGGTCCTTGAGTAGATTGCCCTCAGGCTTCAAGCGCCGAAGCGAATCTTCAAGCTCATCGGGTAAAACCAGTTCCATGTCTTTTTCAGGTAATTTAAATTTGCCAAGCTGTCTTCTCCTGAGCTTCTGGTCGTTAGCTTCATCATCCGTGTCGGAATTAAAAGCTCCTTGAAGAGCCTTTGTTGCTCTCGCTCGTTGATTTCATCCGCAATTTCTTTGATCCGTTCCTCCTGACGTCTCCTAGCTTTCATGGCAGCTTTTTGCTTAGCAAGCCGCTCTTCCTCTTTCCTCCTCTTAATTCGATTCTTCTGAGCTTGAGTTTTGCGTCGAGGCTGTTTAGTATTTGGCCGTTCATCCTCTGCGCCGCTTTGGAAACCTTCCCATTCCGAATCCTCTTCCCATTCGGACATATTGGCACGTTCTTCAGCAGCCTCGGCCTCAGCAGCGGAACGTGCTGCAGCCTCTTGCCGTTTCCTCTGTGCTATTTCGGCACTGACCCGCTCTCGCTCCAAGTCCAAAGCCCTGGCACTCTCTTCCGCAAGACGATTCTCATAGTCCGTAGATAAAGGATTGTAACTGAAACCGCCAGCCGGCGCAGGCACGGCAGGAACTTCCTTGCCGTTTGCGGCTAGAGAGATGGGCTTTGCCTCATTGACTTCGGTTGCTTGACAGACTCAAGGGCCGGCAAAAGTCGTGTGATTCTTCGGCCTCCTGTACTGATATATTCTCCCAAACATCATATGTTGCTTCCTTTGCCTCAATTGTTACGGCGTGGTGTCCATCGGCGACTTTTCTTAGGCGGACAAGTTCCTTGTGAGGAACCCAATCAGTCCGCTGTCGTTTCGTTGGAACCAAGCCATCTGTTGTTCTCTCGCCGGGGCGCTTGCGTCCTGGTATAGCAGGAACTGCGGACCGCTTGGCTAAAATTTCGTCTGCTTTGAGACCCTTACTGGCATGTTTTGGAGGGTTCTTCGACGCTTTAGAATCCCCTTGAAGGTCGATGGTAAAGAGTTCCGATGACTTTTTTCTCTTATGACACCACTGAAGTATTGTGTTAATGTTGATTGTAAGCCTTGGTAAACGTGGTTGTGCATACCCTCTTATAACTTCCTCGTTTAGTTCTGCCAAGCCTCGTTCAATCTCTGTTACATTGACATTCTTCCGCCATGCCTTTTCCCTTTCCGTGAGGATTGTTCAAATTGTCTCGGGCTTCCGTTGAGCCAGAGGCGCGGGATTGAATCACAGGCATGTTAATGCCTTCTCTGAAACTGCGTTGGTCGTTTAGAATAGGATGAATTTTAAGATTGACCGAGGAGGGAAAAACTTTGATAAACAATTCGCTGTTTGGTGGGGATTATCAACCCCATTTTTTTATGGAGCGCAAGTCAGCCACGGGTTATAATACGTTGCACTATAATGGAGACGTGCCTTTGCAACTTATTAGCATGGCACCCAACAAGCACCCCCACGTAGGCACCTCCTGTTCATGATCAAGACTACAACGCATTGCAAGCCAGGCACATGATGCACATCTCGCGAGACAGTACTTGACATCAACCTCTACACAACTTGTCTTCACACTTTCCAAGTCACCTCGCTTTTGTGACACGGCACTACGCCTTTTTCCCCTGAGCGGTCCCTCGTTTCGCAGGAAGCGCTGCTTCTCTAAATTGCTACTATAGTAGCATTTCTCAGCTGCGAGTTGCATCCAAAGTTTCCTGCAAACTGTCAAGTCACAGCTCGATACTGCATATCCGACGGCAGTGTAGGCAGACACTGAACACGTGATTGTCCATCATGGCACAATCAGCGGGCTCCTATAACAATCCCTTGAAGAAGTTCAAGTAGGTGTATCCTATTATATTTCCACAATGATTCTAATTATTGTTATCCGTAGGCTGGTATTTTTGGGGGAGCAAAGTGGTAAGATAATTCACATCTTGATACCCCTATCGTAGCCTAGCTAACGGCAATTTTACCTAGTGGGAAAAACATCCCTCATTACCCGATTCATGTACGATTCGTTCGACAGTATGTATCAAGCGACCATTGGTATCGATTTTCTGTCCAAGGTGTGTATGCCCGACGTTGTTGGGGTCTCTGCGCGATGCTCATTACCATTAGACAATGTATCTTGAAGACAGAACGGTACGATTGCAACTATGGGATACCGCGGGCCAGGAAAGGTTTCGGAGTCTCATACCTTCCTACATCCGAGATTCGAGCGTTGCGGTCGTTGTATACGATGTTTCGAGTAAGAGCATAAATTCTTTCTCCTGCACCTACTTTACATAACGCTCGAACTCACATTGGTCAGATGCCAAATCGTTTCAGAATACGAGAAAGTGGATTGACGATGTTCGAGCTGAAAGAGGCAACGATGTTATCATTGTTCTGGTTGGAAACAAGACCGATTTGAATGAGAAGCGGGAAGTAACGACACAACAAGGTGAAGACGAAGCAAAGAAGAATAATTTGATGTTTATGGAAACCAGTGCGAAGCTAGGACACAATGTCAAGAACCTCTTCAAACGAATAGCACACGCACTGCCTGGCATGGAAGGCACTGATGCTGCAGCACAAACATCAAGTCAAAGTAAGACCAGAACACCGTGTCCTCGGCTGCTTGAAGGATTGCTGACGTTTGAACTCGCAGTGATTGATGTAAAAACAAACGCCTCACAAGCTCCTCAGGAGGGATGTTCATGCTGAAGTCGATGTTCATGCTTGATAGATGCGGAACTGCTTCACAAGAATTTGTGTAGATTCTTTTGATGCGCTTTACATCCATGCAGGGCTTGCAGGGAAATAATATGGACGCGCATGGTACGAATTTGGGCGAACGGCTTGTATTATATCTCCCACACGCAGAGTTACAAGTTATGGAATTCTACTATGAATATGCGAAACCACCGTCTATTTCACAAGTCATATCAGCACAACTGCACATGTCACTAACCAATCGATGATGGGACTGCGTTTGTTCTACACCCGCATTCCACGATCACTCATTTGTGATGACCTACTGCTAAGTAGGCCCACTAAGTAGGCAATGCGTTTAGTAGCTTTAAGACAGACGAGATCTGATCACGAATAAATCACTTCACAATTGTTCGCCTATGCGCCAGATTGGACTTTGTGCAGTAAGAGACAGAAAGCATAATAAAGTGGGGAGGGATCGATAAGGTCACGTGTTATGCTGAGACGCTCTGATATCATGAACCATCAATAGACACCGGTCGACGCGAACAGCGGAGACTTTAGCCCCTTTCACCTTTTGTAATTTAATCTTGCGTTTTTATCAACCACGCTTCTTGCTGTGCCGCCGCTGGAATCATGTCTAAATTCACAAGACTCTTTTTAAGGGCTCCAAGACCCCAGGTGGGAACCAACGCATGCTCTATTCCTCGGACCGTGCAATATGCTAACAATCATGCAGAGTCTTTTCGGCTTGGTCGGTCTCCAGACTGGTACTGAGCTTATATCGTTAGCGCTAGTATTCAACAAAGTCACAGGAGTCTACGGCTTGCTGGCGATTTTGACGGGCTATCAACTGTCTCTTCTCCAGCTCTCGACATACGTGTACTCGATCGGAGTTCTTGGCTTGCTCGTCTACCTTATCCCCCATATCCGACGACAGAGCCTCTTTGAGTGTCTAGCTTTAGCATGGCTTTATTTTCTTGATACCACGATAAATGGAGCTTACACAGCTGCTTTTGGGCTTGATTGGTATTTTGCCAGCACCAGCGAGGGAGGGGAAGCAAAAGCCTTGTCTTTACCAAATGTTGTTTCCGAGGGCTTTGAGGGTCTACGCCGCCAAAGCGCCGTTCATGGAAGGTCGTGCCGCAGGAGACGGCCACCAGCATGATCTTGATTGTTGGACTAACGCTTATCCGGGTATATTTCACCGTTGTAGTGATGGCATTCGCCCGACAGGTTTTGCAAAAATACATGCAATTGATGATACTTGAGGGACCTGGAGTTGACGAACGCGAAGGACCTTTCGCTCTGGATCTCCCCGACGGCGATGGGCGTAAAGGACGACTTGGTCGTTTTATGGTGTCGTTTGGGAGAGGATACTGGATGGATATTCCCGGCCTAGAAAATTGGGAGAGGAATGTTCAACGGAAGCCACATAGTAGTGGACCCCTGGCTGGCAAGGTATGATGAGTACAGTCAACTGTGGATAAGGAGGCCAATCACGCGATTCGAACTCCACGTACCACCATGGATTCCCTTGCATTTATAGTGGAAATTGAGCAGTAAATGTCAATTTTCTCGACGCAGCAGAACATATTGTAACTAAGATGCGAGACACTAAATCAACGGCTGTTATAGAAACACACAAAATAACACAAACCCACACTTGCATTTCTCTCACTTAAGAGGCACAAGTCTAAGCAGGAGTGTATGTACACACACACACACACACACACACACACACACACACACACAAACACCGTACTATTAGTACGTTATATAATGCCAACTTGCCAAGGCACTTACTTTTCTGTTTATTAGCGTCGTGACCATTCCGCGATCAACGGGTACTTAAACGCACAGCAATGACTAAGCTTAAAATAGAAGAGGTGCATCTATATCTATTTTATAAGGAAAGATATCAAAGTTCACGCGTACCTAGGTACTAGAAGCTAGATATTTATAACATAAGCTTCCTTTATTAAGACCTGTCGCTGCGTACAATGCCCTATGGGCCACGTCGTTGCGTGCATCACGCCTTACACGCACAGCGCCTTACAACCTTTATCTGTTATGGCCTTTGTTAATAAAAATTCACTATAATAAAATGCGTAGTATATGTTATATATAACATAGGAACCCTTCCGTTTTGGTTTAGTTACTACTGCGCATTTAATAACATCATTGCTACGCGTGTAATCCGTACTTGAAACTTGTTCGGGAGTCGGCCGTCGGTCTGTCGGTCTGTCGGGTGGCGGAAGTCGGTTGCTCGGTAGGCTGTCGAGGGTCCATGGGTCGATGGCGACATGAAAATCTGCCATGAACTTCATCGGCATCGGGCCGCCGCAAATCTGACGACACGAATTTGTAATGTGCGATCTCGCAATCGTCTCCAGTGCCTTTCCTGCCAGCGCTAGTGATCACGCAATCCTGGAAAAATTGACTGCTCCGCGGGGAATCATGGCATTCAATGAGTTGCCACCCACCCCACGTTTGGACTTGGGGACGCCAATTTTTCTGGGGCTTTCCTCTCCCCTCTCCGAATACGCTGCTAAGCCGGTCCAATGAGGGGACTCGAATCTGCGTGCACCATGTCGTCGAAGCTCAAGTCGCCGGGGTTGGTTGCCACCGAATAGAAGCCACAATACGGAGTACTTAGATCTCTTTTAATCTTTCAAAGCCCAAATCCACGATGTCGTTTCTCTTCCGGCAAAGTCAAGGGCCTACCAACGACAGAATGGACACGGCTCATCAGATTTCTACACCTGAAGAGGCTGGTAAGTGCGATTGACACTCAGAAAACTGCAGCCGGCCGCTTATACGGCTGGAGTTCATAAATCATCGATCACTGAATCCAGGCTAACAAGAATGTTTTTTTTTTTGGTGCTTTGCTGCAGTGGCCCGAATCGCTTACCTCTCCAGCGATGTTATTATGTCTGTTCAGGCATCATTGGCGGCCGAATCAGACTTCTCTTCCCATTTGAAGCGATATGCCAGTCGCAAAGATAGCGGCTTGGTTGCTGCCTCGAATGATGCGGTTCCGGTTGTAAGTTGTGTTACAATCATACTCGCTCGATGTCTGCCCGAAGCCAATACCTCATGAAGCCCCTAACAAGAAAGAAGGTGCAATCAATTCGCCACAATGCCGACCCATTGCTCTCAGTGTATACGCCGGTTCGGAATGGCAAACTAGTGTCTGTCACGGCTCCCTCAACTATTCTATTACCTGCCGTCTCCCACTTGTATAGATTGGCCAATTATCCTGTGGTACTACACATCTCGCTGGAGCCAAAGAGACACGCCGACTACTCGACTATTACAGCAGTACGGAATGCGGGCTGGACGTTTTTGCAGTCGGAATCTCTGCAAGAAGCTCAAGACATGGCCATCACAGCTCATGCCGTGGCTATCCGCACTGGGAAAGGCGTTATACATTTTTTTGCGAGCCAAACATCCATCAATGACGCGCCGATAGCTGTTGAAGACGTAAAATTAGTGAGAGAAGTCTTGGACATTGAGAGTGTTCGCCGGTTCCAAGCCGGCTCGGTTCCCGCAGCCAGCATCTATACCGACGATGGTCATGTGGCTGTATCTTCAGATCATCCGGAAACAGTTCCGAATGGGCATGATTCTAAGCCCACTGCCTTACAATCTCATACTAGCGCCAATGCTTCGAAAGCGACTTCGGCTGGCACCTCAATCAAATCCAGCGAGGCATCCACCCCGACTGCCCCGTCTTCTGCGGCAACTACAGTTGAAGCAGTACCTCCCCAGGTGACCTCCGAAGACATCTATACATGTGCTACCCGGGTTTGGTCCCAAATGAAGGCAGCACTTGGAAGGGAATACTCTGCGTTCGAGTACACTGGCCCTCCGAAGGCTGATAGCTGTCTACTTATCTTCGGATCGGATACAGGTTCCTTTGCCGAAGCTGTCGACAATGCCAAATTGGATGAAATCTTTGCCAATGTCGGTATCCTTACCCCGCGTTTATATCGCCCCTGGATAGGGTCGAAATTGGTAGACTCCATGCCGAAATCCATCAAGAGAATTGCCGTCTTGGAACAAATTCAGAGAGCAACGACCAAATGGGGCCCTCTTCTAATTGACGTCCTTTCATCTCTCAATCGTGGTCCAGGCGGCATAGACACAATTGTAGGGTATCAATCAGGATATATCGCCCCCGAGGCAACCACACAGGCGCTCAGAGGTATTGTCCAGAATCTCACTTCCGAAAAGCCCGTTCAGAATCTTGAAGTTGGGACGAAACTGGTTCAGGAGCGATCCAATGCTCATGCCCCGGGTGTTCCACAGCTTGAGACGGCGTATTCGAAAATCCTTGACCAACTTTTTGACAAGAGGGTTTATATCGCCAATGCTCTAGAGTCACAAAATGCTGGGGTTTCCCAGACGATATCTGCAAGTCCAGAATTTGGCTTCGGATCTCTTCTGGCCCGGATAGATCATCGGAGCAGATTTGTAACCGAGGTCAGAGATGCCGCCAGTAGCAGCGAATTCAATTCTGAGGAGCCCAAAGCCTGCTCGCCCGATGGGCCATGCACTCAGATGACCTGGCGAAGTCAACTGAAATTGTCGATAACCTTCTGCCAGCTTTAGAGGCCGATGGCTCATCTCTAGCGCAAAAGCTCATTTCTCAAAGTGCGTTGTTCCAGAAAGAATCGTTATGGTTAATGGGCTCTGATGCCTGGGCATATGATCTCGGGAACTCTGGTGTTCATCACGTTCTTGCATCCGGGAAAAATGTCAACATGTTGATCATTGATTCAACACCCTACTCCGACAAAGCGGTCGCCGATTCTGATCGAAGGAAGAAGGATATCGGGCTCTACGCCATGAACTTTGGCAACGTTTACGTGGCTTCTACTGCAGTATATAGCTCATACACGCAGGTATTGCAGGCTCTGGTAGAAGCTGATAAGTTCGATGGCCCTTCAGTCGTCTTGGCTTATCTGCCATACTTTGGCGAGACTGATTCGCCTCTGACAGTACTTCAAGAGACCAAGAAGGCAGTTGATGCTGGCTATTGGCCCCTGTACCGGTGGAATCCAGAGAACGAGAGTAGAGGTGTAACGAACTTCTCTCTCGACTCTGAGCTCGTGAAGCAAGAACTGAAGGCTTTCCTGGCTCGAGACAATCAGCTGACTCAGCTCATGAAGAAGGAGCCTAACTTTGCTGCAAACTTGGCGCAGGATTTCGGAACCGAAGTTCGAGCCCAACAAAAGAGGAAAGCAAAGGATGCGTACAACCAACTGCTTGAAGGTCTTCTCGGCGCCCCATTGACCATTCTTTTCGCATCTGATAATGGTAATGCTGCATCCATTGCTAAACGTCTCGGTAATCGTGGACGGGCTCGTGGTCTGAAGACCACTGTCATGGCTATGGAGGATTACCCTGTGGAGGATCTGGTTCGAGAGGAAAATCTTGTCTTTGTCACTTCCACAGCTGGACAGGGAGAGTTTCCTCAAAACGGCCTGTCATTCTGGGATGCCCTTAGAGAAAGTACCGACCTTGACCTTGCAGGAGTAAATTTTTCTGTATTTGGCTTGGGAGACAGGCACTACTGGCCACGCAAGGAGGACAAAATTTACTACAACAAGCCTGCCAAGGACTTGGACAGAGTACTGGGAAATCTTGGTGGCACGCGATTCGTGGACGTTGGCCTTGGAGATGATCAAGATCCTGATGGGTATCAAACTGGGTACCAGGAATGGGAGCCCAAGATTTGGCAAGCGTTGGGTGTTGACAATATCGAGGGTCTACCAGAAGAGCCGCCGCCCGTCACAAACGAAGACATCAAAATTGCGTCAAATTATCTACGAGGCACAATCGTGGAGGGACTGCAGGATACATCTACGGGAGCCATCTCTGCATCTGATCAGCAGCTCACTAAGTTTCACGGAACATACATGCAGGATGATAGAGATGTTCGTGACGAAAGGAAGGCGCAGGGCCTTGAACCAGCTTACTCCTTCATGATACGTTGCAGACTGCCCGGAGGCGTTGCTACACCGAAGCAATGGGTCCAGATGGACGACATCAGTACTTCACTGGGCAATGAAACCATGAAGCTGACAACCCGGCAAACCTTCCAATTTCATGGTGTTGTCAAGGGTAAACTGAAGCCGGCTATGCAGGCTATCAACCGATCCTTGATGACCACGATTGCTGCATGCGGCGACGTCAATCGAAATGTCATGTGTAGTTCGCTGCCCACTCAATCCCACTATCACAAGCAGGTGCATGCTTGTTCTCAAAAGATTAGCGACCATCTTTTGCCATCCACGACCGCCTATCATGAGATTTGGCTCACAGATGACAATGACAAGAAGACCCAAATCGCTGGCGACGCTGTACAAGACTTCGAGCCCCTATACGGACCCACGTATCTCCCTCGAAAGTTCAAGATAACCATAGCAATACCTCCGCACAACGACACTGATGTCTATGCTCATGACATTGGGTTGATTGCAATCAAGAACAAGAACGGAAATCTCGATGGATTCAACGTTCTAGCCGGTGGTGGAATGGGAGCGACGCATAACAACAAGAAAACGTATCCTCAAACTGGACGCATGATGGGATTTTGCAAGGCAGAGGAAGTCCACATTGCTTGTGAAAAGATAATGCTTGTGCAAAGGGATCACGGAGACCGCAAGAACCGCAAGCACGCCCGCCTCAAGTACACAATCGATGATATGGGTGTAGACGTCTTCCGCGGAAAAGTCGAGGAACTCTGGGGAAAGACCTTTGACAAGGAGCGGCCCTTTGATTTCAAGAGCAATGTCGACACCTTTGGTTGGCAAAAGGATGAAACCGGTCTGAGCCACTTCACATTCTTCATTGAGAATGGCCGCATCGAAGACACTCCGGACTTCCAGATGAAGACAGGCTTGCGCGAAATCGCCAAAATCCACAAAGGAGAATTCCGTCTGACGGGCAACCAGCATCTCATATTGAGCAACGTTGCCGATGAGGATGTTCCTGCGATGAAATCATTGATGAAGAAGTACAAGCTTGACAATGTCCAGTTCTCCGGCCTCCGCCTCAGTTCTTCAGCCTGCGTTGCCTTTCCTACCTGCGGCTTGGCCATGGCCGAGTCAGAGCGCTACCTACCTGTTCTCATTTCCAAGCTGGAAGCATGCTTGGAAGAGAATGGCCTGCGACAAGACTCCATTGTCATGCGAATGACCGGCTGTCCCAATGGCTGTGCTAGACCATGGCTTGCCGAGGTGGCGTTTGTCGGCAAGGCATATGGCGCCTATAACATGTACCTGGGCGGCGGCTATCATGGACAGCGTCTGAACAAGCTTTATCGATCCAGCATCAAGGAGGATGAGATCCTGTCCATTCTCAAGCCGCTCTTCAAGCGGTATGCGGTCGAAAGAGAAGACGGCGAAAAATTTGGAGACTTTGCGTCCGCCTTGGCGTCATTCAAGCCACCACTGACGGTCAAAATTTCCACGACGATGTAAGTTCGCTCAGCCCCATGATCCCAGAGCACCTCACGCACGCTTCATACCAGAATGCAAAATACTAACTCTTCCAAAACTCAAGGTCGCCGAGGAAGAGTCAGATGAAGATTAACAATCTACGACTTGTGGACGCGGAACAGGAGTAACGTGTTCATTTACTTATGCTTTGGAGGCGAATGTTTCAGGCGTTCTGTAAAATTGCAATACAAGGGCCACGCACGGCTTTAAATCCATGTTCAAAAAGAGGTTAAAAACATAAATCAGTACTTGTTACTTACAACACTCGCCATATGTATGTATTATTGATTACACGTGTGCCTCAAGCCTTCTTTTGAATGGGCATCACGACATTGCTCAGGTTGGCGTAATTTCCATCATCTCGTGCACAGACAAGAAGAGAGAAAAAAGAATGATGAAATCACAAGGCGTGAGTGACTGTGTATTATGCAACTCGTACAAATAGGGACCAAAATGCATTCATCTACAAAACGCCTCAACTTGCATTTTCCCGCAGACTCGATCATAGAACCAAATTTAACGTCGTAGTCGGATATCCATTAGACTTCTCATCGTACAAACTCACATGAATCAAAGATCAATAGGTAGAGAGACTTGTTTGGAAACAAGTTTTTTCCGGATCATGCTTGTCTCAACTCTTGAGGCTGCTTCCCACGCTGCTTACTTTCTCGCTGACCTTGCTGCTGAAATTACCCATCCATGGTGGAAGCTTAAAACTCATGCGCACTCGGCCTTCGACAACTATGTTGATCACATTGATGACGGCAAATGTTGTGGAGCCAATTGCGCGGAAGATAGCCAGGAAGCGACACTCCACAAAATGAAGCGCAAATAGAAATTGTCACCAATCCCTTTGCTGCTGTAGATCTCTGATATCGCCATGGCAAGCACGGCATTGGCAATCATCCAAGTGAGCACCATGTACGTCCGCACGCTCTTGTAGTAGTCTTCTTGCATCTGGGCTTCGCTAATGGGCGCTACCGGAACGGCAAGGCGATCGCGTAGATTCCGCAGGGCCTCATCGTAGCCGCTGTCGATATCTAGTTGTTCACTTGGCATTTCCAACTCGACTGTTTGACCCTTGCCCACAGCACCTCCCAGATCAGTCTTCATGACATTATCTCCTTCGTTCCCCAAGTAACGTCATGGGTGTTGCAGAAAGCATACACCTGTAACGTGCAAATGTAGCTCGGCAGAAGCAAGAAATATTGTGCTGCCGAGGTGAACAAATGCCACGGGTCCAGGTATAGAAAAGACATGATAAAATAGAGTCCAGCTGTTGAGATCATCGAGACAATCAGATTGGTAAAGACATTGTTATCAATTGCAAAGTCGGGGGTTTTGCTCGTGAGTTGTCGAATGACGATGTAGAAGCAAGCAAAGACAGTGTACAACATAATCATGCTGTAAATAATCATGCTGGCCAGATACAGCTTCTTGGATCCCTGCGGTCTGTTTCCAAGTGACAGGATAAATTGTGTCGCGATCAACAATACGCATGTGTACCTCAATATATAAAAATGACGGTTCCAATATTGTGACCGAACGGGTCGACTATTGGGTCGGCAAGACCTCCGGCGACGAAGTAGAATGTGAGATAGAAGTTGGCCAGAGAGAAATATGTGAAAAGGAGCTGGATGAATTGATACACGAACTCAATGTAGAGCAAAATCTTGCGCATAATGGTGTGATCAGTGGAGAGAATTTGACGAAACTGAACCAAGGAGTAAACGGCCGCGAAAAATGCACCATTCAACCAACGTCTCCTTTGGGAGATGAATTCCGGGACGGTGTCTGCAAAAATAAAAATTAAAAGAAATTCAGCAGGGCTTTTTCGGGAAAAAGCAACAGGTCAAAACTTACCAGGTACATCAGTTTCTCCTGTACATCCCTTTACATATTTGAGCACCCATCTCTCCCCACGTTTAGCTACAAGTTCCCAGCACAGAATACGATCTTCGGCCAGATACATATTTGCCGTGAAAACATCAGCATGTTGTCCGTGCAGAGTTTCGCCTTTGAAGTATTGGCTAAGGGGACCATGTCCAGTCTCGTCATTCTGAAGAGCGTGATATCTGTAAGCACTCAGCGCACCAGGAAGTACAGTGATGTAGCCAAACACGGATTCCAATGGCTTGTCTAGGATATTTGACATCTTGTACTCGAAGTTTTGCGAGGCAACCAAGGGATTAAGCAAGTTAGAACCAAACTTTCCCTTCATGGCTTTGATCTCACCGCAGGCGCCAGCGACGTTGGAGTCGGTGTCAAACGCCTTCCATAGATGGTAGAGAGAATTGCCTCCCGGGCGGGTTCCGACATCTAGCAAGATGCAAACGTTCGGCTTCAGTGCCCTACCAAACGCGTTGAAAAACCAGCGATGGGAATTCAACTTTCGTGAATTCTTTTCCTTCAGGCAGAAGATCAGTTGACAAGGGACAATGCCCTTTTCAGCGCCCTTGAACTTGAGGTCAGAGTCAAGAGAGACCTGTGTCGTGTACTCATACACGTGAGCTTGGACTGCTCTGTTGTTGACGTAGTTTTTGGCGATACCGTCCTGGTAACAACCCATGGCTGCCAAAGCGTCGAGAGTTCGGGGTTGATCTTTTCACGACCGTCGGATATGATGCACACCACAATCTTTTGCCAGCCATTCTCTCCCCATGTCCTCGAACGCGAGCGGGAGCAAAATGTGCAATGTTCTTCATGACAGCATGCATAGTCCTTGTGAAACAGAACTCGTCTTCGTTGTACATGGTAACACAAATGAAGAGCTCAGTCTCTCGTGTGGTTCTCCCAATACTTTGCCGCAGCTTATACCCTCTGTCCACGAAGTCATCGGGATCGCATGTAACTGCGGTGTACCGCATGTGGGTGAACTCGGCTTCGTTACGACGAGGTAGAAAGCTGTACAGAATTGTAGGGATCTTGCATTCGAGCACCAGCTCACCATTGATGAGCTGTACCTCCTTCCTCGACATTTGCGGCGCTCGGACGCCGCGACGTTCTTGCGCTCCGTCAGGGGCAGGGCCGTAGTGCTCTACCTTGTCGTAGTCATCGGCATCCTCATTGAGAGTTTCTTGTGACCCTGACATGTAAGAGTCGTGATGCGCGGGTAGTGGACGAGACTCGCTTAGATCTGATGCGGGGGCGAAAACGTCATCTGCGCCATCGAGAGGAATAGACAATGTGGCATCGTCGGCAAAGGCCTGTGAACTGCGGGTAGCGTTTGAGAACAGCGGTGCCGGCGGCAGAGGACGGCGTGGGCTGCCTCCATAGCGAGAGGACGGAGTTCCTGGGCGAGGGCTGCCATTGAGGTCCGATGGCTCATATGATGCTCTCGATGGTGGCGGTCGTGAGAGGTCTGGCACTCTACCAGAAGGCGTCCACGGCCGATGTGGTGAGCCGCTTTCTCGACTGGCAAAAGTAACGTAACTTGAGTCGGGAGGCGGCATGCTTGGTAACTCGTCGAGCACTGAGACCGATCGAGAGTGCGAGGAGACAACGCTGGGCTGATAGGTTCGTCTGGTTGCTCTGGGACTATGATAAGTAGGTTGTGAGCTTTGATTCCTGGTCATTGTGTAGTTGAACAAGGTGAGCTCGAGAAACGGCGGGGCTTGTTTTGTATACGATGGCGAGAGATGTCGAGACTGATTTTGAAGGAATGGAAGAAACCAGAATGGAACGAGGCAAGGCAAGGCAAGGCAAGGCAAGGCAGTTGACTCGGTAGTCGATCGGCCGTCGAGGATTACGGAGGATGAAGTTACTCACGAGCTTTCATCGGCAGAGTCCTCAACAGAAGACGTCAGGAGCCGGACAGAGGCCGAGTTCTGACCAGTCGGCGTGTCATGTTCGTCATCATAACTGGGCAAACTGTACTCCGGAGGTCTGGAAGGGGTGCTTGGCCGGTCCATTGTGTCAGGTGCAGTTTGCGGTCAAAATGTTTTCCCCCAATTGTCGTCTGGAATGCAACTATTTCGAGCCGAACAACAAGGCCAAAAACGGGCGGGCTGTGGTGGTAAAGTCGAAACACTGGCATGCGCTGGAATTGCGATGCCCACAGGATCTTTCTTGTCTGCGCTCTTGTCTGCGCTCTTGTCTGCGCGAGGAAGAGGAAGACAGAAAAGCCTGGCCTGCAGTGCAGAGCCGGATCCGATAGATTGATTGATTGATGATGTAAACAAGGTGGTTAGCCTGGCTGACATTGTGCACAGCGCAGCGCGCAACCCGTCTCCTTCATTGTGCACGCCGCGTGGCATGTTGACATTTGGGCGGCCGTTGGCCTGGCAACGAGCTGGCGCAGCCATTCGCGCAGTGGTTGCTGGCAACACTGCTGCTGTGATGCAACAACCTCCCGGGCTGGCACAGAGGTACTTACATGTATGCGTGTGGAGCTCACAAAAAGTGACTATCCTCGATCCGGCTAGATCCATCCAGTTGGACCTTCCTCCCCGCGGCCGGCAAAAGCATGGGATTGGGATTGGGATTGGGGATCGGGGTGGGTGGGTGTGGGTGGTTGGTTGGTTGGTTGGGCAGTCACTGATACCCCTCAGATTACCAAAATCATCAACGCAAGCCCATTCACACACCCTCGTGCCCTCCTCGCTTGATGGGTACTGACTGACTCGTATCAACTTGTGCGGAGGCATTTTCAAGAGGGAGAAAATTACCATTTGCCGACGCCTGCCTTGTCGTCGGTCCGGCGGTCAACGAATCATATCAAGCTCCCGCTTGGACAAGCTTAATTTCTCCACGGGGAAAACCCAGCGCCACCAATTCTATGTCTCAGACCGCGGCCCGTTGAATCCAAGTGCTTCTTGGCGAGGATGTGCCCAACTTGCAGCAAAGAAAGTGATGGATAGAGGGACAAAGATCGAGGAGGGGTACAAATACCTGGGAATCAGCATTGCAAAAGACGCTTCATTTCGTGGTTTCCGTCTTCCCTGGCAATCAGTACCAGTAGTAGCTTGACCATCATCTGGTGCCGCACGTTGCCGTCGCCGTTGCCAACACTCTACATTTATTGCTGTCGCGCGGGCAATCTCGACACCATGTTTCGATGCAGAAACATCCCCGTGTTCCTACTTGGGGCGCTACAGCTTGCAGGCGTCTGTATCGCATCCAAGCGCGCTTCCACCGCCCTGCAAGCAACTCCAACCTCGGTTGCTGGTCCTTTGGTGGGCGACGGCGTCCCGTCAGGCATCCCTGTGGTTGGTGATTATGCGGGCCAGTATCGGCCACAGGTTCACTTCTCACCCCCAACACTTCATGAACGACCCAAATGGCATGTTCCGAGATGCCAGTGGGACCTGGCACCTGTACTATCAATACAATCCTACAGCAAATGTGGCTGGCAACCAACATTGGGGCCATGCCACATCGCAAGACTTGTATCATTGGATCAACCAGCCAATTGCGTTATTCCCACCCGAAGAGAATGTCTTCATCTTCTCCGGCAGTGCTGTCGTGGACAGGAACAACACATCTGGGTTCTTCCCCAACCAGGCAAATGGTGTCGTAGCCATCTACGTGAGTTGCACAGGCCCATGGCCATATCTATTGAACAAGAATCGTGCGCGCTGACCTCTTCATCAAGACGTTGGCCAAGTATGGCAGCGACGGCAGCCCTGGCCCTCAAACACAAGCAATCGCATATTCTCACGATGGAGGCTTCCACTTTACTCCCTATGAGCACAACCCCGTCATTGCTAGCACCTCATCGCAATTTCGGGATCCAAAGGTCGTCTGGTACGAAGATCATTGGGCTATGGTCGTTACTTATACGCAGGAGTTCGTCCTTGGCATATACACGTCACCGAACCTGATCGATTGGACTCATGCCAGCAATTTTTCTCATCATGGCCTCCTTGGCCTTCAATGGGAATGCCCCAATCTGGTGCGCATGCCATATTATGGTCAAGACGGACAGAAACAAGCCGACATGTGGCTTCTAGCCATAAGTATCAACCCCGGTGCCCCCGTTGGCGGCTCCATCACAGAATACTATCCGGGAACCTTCAACGGAACGCACTTTGCGGCGGTCGATTCTGTTGCGCGGATCGCAGATTTTGGCAAAGACAACTACGCGGGACAATTCTTCCACGGCCTGTCCGAACAGGAAGATCCTGTCTTCATTGCATGGGCCTCTAATTGGCAGTACGGGCAGACAGTGCCCACTGCTCGGGAGAACTGGCGAAGCGCAATGAGTCTGCCGCGGCGAAGTCATCTGACAAAGGCAGACCGCGTAGGTTGGAAATGGGTTGTTCGTCCGTACGATCTCTCACCCATCATAGGAGAGACTCTGGCTTTCAATGAGAGCCAAACGAATGGAACAACCATGGTGGATTTTTCAGAGGTGGAATCGAATGCTGTGTATTGGGAGGCAAATGTGACTGGAATACCAGAACAGGGAGTCCCAGCAACGGCCACCTTGAACTTTACCTTCCTCAGCCCCGTTACAGGCGAGAACATCCGAGGAGGCTATTACTTTGGTGGTGACGTGCCATTCTATCTTGACAGAAGCGGCGTCAGAGGCTTTGATAATGTCTTCTTCACGGACAAGTTTTCCACCAACAGCTTGCCTCATAACGGGTCGTGGTCGATGAGCGGCGTACTGGACCGCTCAATAGTGGAAATCTTTCTCAATGGCGGGGTGGACAGCGCCACCAACACTTTCTTCTCTACACAGCCGTTGACTCGCATGACCCTCAGCACATCAGACTTGCCGAAGGGCATGCGTGTCAGCGTTCGCGTCAACGCCCTGAAGAGTGCTTGGAAAAAGATGACGAATGAAGACGGCTTAGTATACGGCAACCAGTCAGTGAAAACGACCGTTTCGGGAAATATTCGACGCTCGCTGCGGCTAGACTGAAGGATCAAAGGGTACTGGTAATACGGATGACATGGCGGGTAACAACAAGCGCGAGGAAGCTTGATCAGATCATCTTCCGCTTCATTGAATCCATTCATTTCGCCAAGGTGCATGCGATAATATCAACACTTTTTTCATTTTTTTTTTTTTCATTTCCATTTTCCATTTTTAAAGCTGTTATACAACTTATGAGTCATGACGGCCGTAGAAGATAGCACCAATGACCAATGGTGTTCGAGACATCAAGCTGGCTGTCCCTGCAGCACAGCCTCTCGGACAATGTCGCATTAATCCCGGCTGCCAGATTCATTAAAGTTTACGCGCACCCGGACAACGAATGCGCCAGGCGGGCTGCCGACACAGCCTCGGTGCCCTGTGGTGGCGGGCGGAATTTAAGGGCCGCGTCAACAACAAGCCGCCCCCACCTCCCCCGCTCTCTCGTTGTTGTCCTCGACGGTTCAGCCAAATTCATGATTGATCGTCAATATACTCCGCAGGCCAAGCTGTTCCCCTGATCTACCACATGTAGACTTGACATGGCATGGTCTCATCATCTCATCATCTCATCATCTAAACGAACCGATGTCAAGTTTTGTGATGAAACAAGAAACAACAACGCCCATCTTGGCACTCACCTGGAACGCCTGCTATCGCCCCCTTCCTTCTTCCTTTCTCTTTTTTGCTTTCCCACGTCACTCGCTCAACTATTGAACCAACCTTGCGTTGATTTTCGTTCTTTTCGTTGATCCTAGTTTCTTCCTCCCCTTGGCTTTCTCGCAAATCATCGCAATGGCGCCGTCGATTACCCTCGCGGCGTCCATGGGCTCGCTCGCCCACAGAGATCTGCAGAATCCCACACACACACAGCAAGTTACTTTGGGGGTCGTCGCAGCCTACGCAGTCGCGATTGCGATTCTCTGGAACGTTCCGTATCTGAAAATGATACTCTGGCCTTTCAAGGTATGTATTGAATCCAACAAAGAAGCGATCTATCGCCTCTTTGCTTTTTTCCAAAAGCATCTCTTGCTGAAAACTCCTTCTTCCTCAGATGCTTGTCATTGCATTTCACGAGTTCGGCCATGCCATTACCGCCGTGCTCACGGGCGGCAAAGTCGAGTCCATCAGTCTTGACCCAAATGAAGGAGGCGTCACTCGCATGCGTGGCGGAATCAGTGCCATCACCCTGCCTGCGGGTTACTTGGGCTCGTCGATGATTGGAGCTCTCCTGACCTTTTGTGGCTTCAACATTGTGGCCTCCAAAGTCGCCAGCATCGTTCTGGCGGTGTGCTTCTTGCTAACGCTGTGGTGGGGAAAACGCGACTGGTTGACGATCCTCACTGTTCTCTTGGCAGTTGGGCTTCTCATTGCTTGCTGGTTCATCGTCCACGCTCAGGCCCTGCGATTCGTCGTCCTCTTCATCGGCGTCATGTCCTCATTGTACAGTGTGTGGGATATTTGCGACGATCTGATCCTCCGAAAAGTCAACTCATCCGATGCCAGTGTCTTTGCCAAGCGATACGGCGGGTCTTCTCAATGCTGGGGAGTTATTTGGTCCATAATATCGGTCCTCATCATGGCTGTCGGGATTGTGGCGGGACTGGCTGCTTTTTCCCAATCATTTGAGCAACAGCAGCAGGATTCCCAGCACTTTATTCCGACTTGATGATGTCAAGACTCGCGTCTTTCTGTCAAACTGTATCCTCTCCCTCTTGCGCCCCCAACGGGTTTCCACCTCTTGTCCGTCATCTTCTCGACGACGTGCAAGAAACATGGCCCGCGCAAGATGCCTCTCACTAAAGTGCATTGCAACGGAGCTAACGTGTGTAATATAAATGATACCCGGGACTAGCATGATCCATTTTTCAATTATCCTTCGGAACAACAGGTCCGTTATTCGCAAGCTCTCTACGGAGTAGAACCCTTGCGTTATTATGCTTGTTAAGAGGCTTGTTAGTAAGCTCTTTAGCAGGCTCTTTAAATTCCCTGTACTCACAGGCTCATTAAATCCACTATAGTCCGTACATATAATAAGATCCCTTCAATGAATGATTTAGCGAGTTACCTATGTAGGTAGATGATAGCAATCAGCCCAGGCGGATACCGACGCGTTTCCTATGCCCATGATGCCAATCAATTCGGGCAGCCATGAGAATCTTGTGGAACTATATGATGACAAAGTCAAGGGCGACGGAAAGACGCACTGCGGCGCAGCAGTTCAGGAAGGGAGAACTTCTCGCCACATGCAGCGTCCCATTGAGCTACGGAGAGCTTGGCACCAAACACGGGCAGGTTGCTTGTGCTCGACTCGAGAGCGAAATCGAACGCGTCAACGACGGCGGACCGACATTGCTTCGGACTGGGCTGGACCGACTCGTTCCCAGGCGGATCAGGCGGCTTTTCCGGCATCGTCGGGTATTGATACGTAGCGCTGCCAAGGATCAGGATGATTGTTTTGCCGTATATGTGAAAAGTTTGATCGTTAGAAATTGATCACGTCCCACGAGTCACGACTCGATCTTTGGGCACTTGAGAAGGTTGGGATGATCGGTGGGGAAAAATCGTCACAACTTGTCTTCAGATGTGAACATGATCCTTTGCTAGTCTGAAAAACACCGTGCCTGCTCATGGCAGAGTTTGCCTGACCCGCGAACGCCGCATGCCCCGAGCCATGTCTATTATTTCCCTCTCGAATGTGTAATAGCCGTATAACACGAAGATGCTGCATTTACCAACGTCCTCTGCGTCCTCTTCCCCACTGAAGCCACCACGGCCACCGCCACCCGCAGACATACCCTGATCATACCCATAGCCCCTTGGGTGCCGCCAAATCCCCTCCAAAGTTCTGTCCTTGATTCCCTTGTGCCCCAGGGCCGGTGCTGCCGTTCTGCATTCCCGAGAACATGGCACTCATTTGGCTGGGATCCATCTGGGAAGGATCCATGCCGGATGCCATCATCTGTTGCATCATGGCTTGCATCTCAGGCGGCATTCCGTCCATGCCAGGCATAGCCGCGCCGCCTCCACTGCCACCTCCTGGCATGCCCATGCCCCCATCATCATCATGCTGTTGAAGTCCTCCATCATCTTCTTGTTATTCGTTGCGAACGAGTCGGCGCCAAACTCCCCGGGTGCTCTCTTGCTTCGCGGCGTACAAGGCCCAGGTGAATTCATCGAAGCCATAGTTGAAGTAGTCGCTGATGTCAGTTCCTGGTTTTCTCCACGGCTTCTCATTATCTGCCAAATCTAAACTCGATGTCAGCATCACGTCTTGCATCGCCCCTTCCCGACTCCTCCGTGTGTGGAGATCCAATATAGGTCCTTACCTTCGTCAATGTTGATTTGGGTAATGGGTTTTCCTGTGCCGGGGTATACTGGGTTCGCATTGATGTCTATCGTAGACCTAGATGCTGCCGCGGATGCTTGATCCGCACTCGGCGCCGCAATGTTGATTGTCCCGTTTGCAGATTTGGATTCCTCTTCTTTCTTCGCGGGCGCTGGCTTTGATGTTGAATCGCCCGAAGTCGACCGCTGGGGAATATTTCGGATATCGCTGTACTTGGATTGGCTGTACAAGAGGGAATCAGCCGAGGCGCAATGAAACTGCTGGATAGTGTGTAGAATGCTCTGCTCACGTTGGAGGCGCAGCGGTTGTGCCGTCTTTGCGCTCCGTGATAATGTCAATGTCCTGGTGCACCAACGCCTGGTCAGTAACATGACAAAAACGGGATGCTGCAGGCCACGCAGGCAACGCATACAGAGTCATCATCGTCTTCGTCCATGGCGCCGCCCTCGTCCTCCTCCTCGCCCTCTTCTAGCTCCTCTGTCTTGGCAACAGCAGGGTTTTTGTCGCTCTGCTCAACTTTGGGCTCCTCTGGCTCGTAGAGGTCGTCTCCCTCATCCATTTCCATTTCGTGTTCCGACATATCTGAACTCATTTCGCGGCAATGTGTGTGTATAAAGACAATGCAACGTCGTTGTTTTGGAGAATTCAATTTGAATGAAGCAAAGGGCGTACAATCCGGTGCTCCAGAATGCTTGCTGACGTGAATCCCAAAGCTCAAGCTCAAGCTCAAGCTTCATTCTCAAGTTGAGCCGGCGATTTCCCGCTCGTTCCCTTCTTGACCTTGACCCACCAGTCAAGACTCGCAAAAGTCAGGTTCCGAGCTTAGACGCGCCTCGTCTTAACTTTCCAAATGTCTCTTGCACGTTCAGCTAGTGTACCGGGTGGTCTCACGATTAATACTGGCGCTGCTAATTCATTGTAAGTATTGCGCCTCTGTTAGTACAACGCTGCTGATCACTTTCACTTGTATTGCTTCTTGTTCCGCGGCTGGGAAGCAACTGGAGATTGGGCTCGAATTTTGCATGCAAATTGAATGCTAACCAGAAGCCACGCCAGAACCTCATCGACAGCACAACCAGGGGCCTCAGCTGGACTTTTTGGCTCTGGGAGCGCTTCTGCCAACCCGACTAATTCTACTACCGGCGCAATGGCGACAACAGGAGGAGGCTTGTTCGGCGGCACGCAGCCTAAACCAAGTACCGGGTTGTTTGGTTCGTCGACAACGCCTGCCGCGGCGCCCTCTCAACCTGGCGCGACAGGAGGACTGTTTGGAGGAAATGCGAACAGCCAGGCCCAACAAGGGGGCAGCTACTGGCGGACTCTTTGGCGGCGCTTCCAATCAACAACAAACTCAGCAGTCATCCAGTGGAGGACTATTCGGGGAAACACGACTGCGCAGCCGCAGCAACAGCAACAGCAGCAACCACAGCAGGCCGGCGGTGGTCTGTTCGGCGCATACACAGCGAATCCCCAAACGTCTAACACAGGCGGAGGTCTTTTTGGTCAAACACAGTCGAACCCTTCGGGCGGATTGTTGTGAGTGCCTCCACAGCGCCTCCAATGTATCGAAACAAGCTAACTATTGGCGTTCCTCTTCCTCTTCCTCTTCGATCAGCGGTCAAACTCAACCACAGCAAGCTCAGTCTACGTCGCAAGTACCGGCCGTACAGATCAACTACGATAACTTGCGTCCTCGTACTCGTTTCGACGATCTTGCCAAACCTGTTCAGGATGAGATCGCACTCATCGATAAAGGCATCCAGCGGGTGATCAAAATGAAGGACGAAATTGGGGAATTCATGCCCCAACATGAGAGGGATATTGAACAGCTTGGCAGAGATGTCAAGTTTGTGGAAACCAAGTTCAAGACTGTCCAGATTGCTCTCAACCGAGACATCCAAACAGTCAAGGTGCTGCAAGACCTGACGAAAAAGAGCATTGCAGACGCACAGCTCTCATTCAAAGCAACGGACAACTTGAAGTTGCCCACACACTACCATCAAACGGGACTTTTCGCCGGCCCAACTCCCTCCGCCGACTCGAACGGGACAGACACTGCTGCGGCCCACGCCAGCGCACAGGATCTCATCACCTACTTCAACCGCATATGCGACGACATTGAAAAATACAAGAAACGATTAGACGAATATCGCCTCGAGATTGAAAGAGATATGCCTGGTGTTGAAAATAGCTTGTATGAACAAATTCGAACCTTGCGGGACAGAAACAACGCTACGGCCGGGATGGCTGTACAAGATCAGCTCGGACAGGTGCTCTCTGCCCTCAGGGAGACAGGAAATGCTATTGTTGCCCAAGCAGGCCAAATCGCTGACATCCGCGAGAGACTGTCGAGATTGCAGGCAGGAATACTAGACAGTGGTGTTTATGCCATGGGTATGACGAGCTGATGCATCATACTCAACGCTCAATCGCGACTTGGCAAGGACACAGCAAGTAGCTGTTGAGCTTCTCGAAACAAATGGCTACTCGACTCTCGATTCCAGTGAAATCAAAGCTGCAACTACGCTGCGCCGGTCAGTATAACTGGGTCCCAACTGGTAGATTCCTAAAGTCAGACAATTGTGTAAATTATGTCGAAGGGGGAAATGCTACCCTTCTTGTGGTAGAGGAGACATCCATGGCGTTTGGCGAACAGGGGCGTTTCTGAATGAACGCGAGATGACGACTTGCTTACTTTCTCTTCTTCACGATGGGAGTTTTTGTAAAAAGACCCTTTTTGGATTCATGTGTAGATGATACTGCCACAGACATGCAACAAAGTTGTGAAGAAATTGACCCCTCAAAGTTGATACAATTTGACATGCTCCTATTGCGCCACCAAGACCCGACACATGCTGTGGTAATTGGGTAATTGAAAAAGACGTGCAACATTGCGAGGCTGCAGCAGAGCAGTCCATGTTGCGTGCTTTTGAGCTCCTATGACCGAAGTTTGCGCCAATCGACTTGCCAACAAGTTCGTGCTAATACGTCCCTTCGCCGTCATCTCCATCACCATAGTCATCGCCCATTTCATCGCCATTGTCGAAGTAATTCTCAGCATCGTAATCACCAGCGTCCTCATCATCATAGACTTCATCCTCTTCCTCTTCCTCCAAGCCCTCTTCATCTTCCAACTCGGCGGCCTCGTCACCTTCATCATCGCCCATCGCCTCGAGTCTCTCCAAAAGATTCTTGCCAGCACCTCCCGTGCCTTCTTCGTCGTCGCCCCCGTCTAATGATGGCATTCCGAACGCTTCCTCGGCGTTCGGCAAGGCGCTGACTTTGCTCAGTTCTAGCCTGCGTCTCTTGCGGACGCCCGCCCCATCTCCGGGCTCAACCGTATCTAGAAGCTCGGCCGGAAACATCTCGCGACATACCGGGCGTGCGGACCAGTCAGGGAGTGCTCGCTCCTCACGAACAAACTTTTCCGAGTATGTGGGCATGGCAGTGAACGGGTCCACTGTCGCCTTGTTCTTGAGTCCGAACCGGGCATTCATTTGCGATTGACCGTACATTTTTCTGGGAGCTGTTGGATCGAGGGAAGACGTTCTTCTGGATGTGTATAGAGGCGACGAGTGTATCTGGTGTCGTAGTAGTAGAAAATGCTGGACAGAGCTGATCTCGGAAGCGGACAAATCCCGTGGACTTGGCACGGCGTAAGGCTACACCGAATTTTCAAAACGTTGGATGGTACTAGACATTAGACGACCGACGCTGAGCAAGGGCTGCGATGCTGGAGGAAGGGCCGACATACTGGGAACAATTCGGATGGTCTGGCATCGGGCTCGTCGCCAGTGTCCCAAGGTACATTGGGTCGTCCTCCGCCTCTCGCTCCTCCTCTTCCTCCCCGACCGCCGCGTCCGCCTCTAGACATTGCAAAAGTTGTGTGCTTTGCGCTGGGCTCGTGGTGGTGGCGCTGCGCCAATCGCGTTGGCAGAAAAGAAGTTCGATCCGAGTCCGACCTCGTGAGATCAAGCAGGAAAAGCTGTAATGAAGTCGATGAAGTCGAGTCAAAGCAGCCGTTGGTGGGGGCGGAATTGGATCCGTTGTGGTATTGGGCGCGCGCCTGCCTGATGCAGGCGCCACCCAAGATGCCTCGCATATGGCATTAATACTATTGCTCCCGGGACATTCCACAAGGCCCTTCCTTTCACCATCACACTTTACGCAAGCTCTCGAGCCGCGATCCTTCTCCAATATTCTTGCGGAACATAGGTTCCTCCTCGGTGTTGGGCCAATAAAGGAGTAGAAGCTGTGTTCGCAGCACTTGAGGCCCACCTCCTCTGCCTCTCCAGTGTCCCTGGGAACATGAACTCGAGGACGATTCCAAAACACAGCATGGACAACGTTCCAATATCTGGACTTTCCGAACTGCAGGCTCACCTGCAGCAGCTAGTCAATGATTCTTCTATCCCATTTGAAGTAAAGCTTTTAGACGATGTAGAACTGCAGCTCACTGGTAAGTCATTCAGCAAGTAGTTTGTTCGGGTCTGTACATTCATTCATTCATCTGACGTTGATGAACTGAGCTCAGAGGATAATATCCCTTCCCTGCTTCCAACACTGTTGCCGCTCTCGGCCGACATTCTCAAGACAACGACACAAGATCCGACACCTTTGCTATCTTTGACGACGAAACTGCTCTCGCCGTTGTCGTTTACTCGGACGCTCACCATCGCCGATCCACCTTCTTTGTTGGCGGCCCTACGGTCGCCTCTCCCTGGAGCGAACCTTCTTGCTTTGGCCATCGTCGGGAAAGCTGCCGATTCTCCCTCTGATGCTTCTATTCTGAGTACCCTTCCCGAAGTTGTGGAGGCCGCCGTCAGGTGCTGGATAGCAAGTGAAGACGTGGGCGTGGGGAGCGTGCAGCCAGAGTTCTCGGAGACTTACTTGAAACTGACTGCCCGACCCTCGATAATGGCATCGACGATGCCAGCTCAGAGACTGGCTCGAACAGCAACGAAATTTTGAAGCACCGAGCGGTTGGTCATGGTCGACTATGGCAGCTTCTTCTATTGAGCCGCCCTAGTCTCAGTCTCATCCAACAGCATTGTTCTTTTGTTGAACCGAGGGAGCAAGCTCCGCCTCGATCCGCCCGCCAAGTCACGATCTCGCAAGGTCGCTTGCTTCGAATCTTGCCGCGCCTCTGCACACTCAACATTGCTGCCCTGAGCCGTCCAGTCTTTCCTGACCTTTTCGTCTCGCCAGTCGGCGATGCAAGCGGTCTGGGGCAAGGGTTACTCCAGTGGGCTGCTCTTGGAATGGTGGACAAATCGGACATCTTGATGCACCTGAACCTCGTCGATTTCTTTGAGACTCTGGTGAGCGTCATGCGAGTATCGAAACGGTCCTCGGCGCTGGATACCCTCATAGGAAAGTTGGTAAAGACCGCGCTTCAATTTGATGATGAGTTAGAGACTGCTCTCAAGACGTTGCCAGACCGAACCGTTGAAGAAGAGGCTGAGTCGTTGCGAAAGTATATTGCTATTCTCCTTTGATCAGGTCAAACCTTGATGACTTGTTCTCAAACAACTTCTTGCTATACATCCTTGACGTGGAGCTCCAGACTTCAACAATTAGCACTACTAGTACGTGCTGAGAAGCCTGATTGATTGTATGGTGTATTCTCAATTGTGTCACGGTAGACTTAGTGGACACATGGATACGCCGTGAGAGTTGCAAGATGACTAAAGTTGGTCAAGTTGGTCAAGTTTGGGACGAAAACGATCCTAGTTCAGTCCAAAATATATCCGCGGCTATCAGGAGTGCAGAATTGAAATCGTGTTAATCCATCTTCCGTCACAACGCCATGCCCCGTAAGATCTAATAAAGATTGGCTATATTTTACAACATCTTCATCGTGGATGCGTCCTGGCCTCCGCCAGCCCCCTCCGGGCCATTACTGGCAACACTTCCTCGTCTCTTCTCACCACTTTTTGTCATTTGAGCTATGCCGAGACCAACTTCACCTACGCGTCGAAGAATGACAAGCAAGGCCCCCGTAGTTCTGGACCTAGATCCTTGGCCAATAGATCGACCGCGAGTGGATAAAACTCGGTAACGTGCGATTTGAAAGCATCCTCGGGGAATGTTGCAAAGCCCTCCAGCACATCAACAACGACGGGTCGCCATGCCATGATGTTCCTATGTTGAGACTCTTCTGCCAAAGCGGAATATCCCTGCATGATATCTTTACACAGGGGACAAGAGCCGCCTCGATATCTGGGCGGCTCTCAAGTCTCTCGGGTGCATTATCCGCGAACATTCGAAATAGGATAGACACATAGGTTGCTGCAGAGCCACTTTCTTGTTTGAGCAAGTTGGGTGGTTGCTTCATGAAGCCCTCCTCCACAACTTCATGCGAAGATCTTTGTCTTCATTGAAGCGCCGGGCAAATTGGAAGGATCTCTTGAGCAAGGCCATTAATCGGAGGAGCTCCGTTGACGGTATGTGTGTATAAACAGTGTCGTTGCTGAAGAGCTCACTGACCGTTTCAATCATGAGTAATTGCAGAACACATCGTGATATGATTCTGTTGAAGAAGCGACGCCTAGCTGCGGTGACGACTACGGGTTGCTGTTGGAGTTTTGATGATGGTTTGAATTCTTCCAATGGCTGACCGGCAATACCACCTGGGGCTTCGATATCATCGTCCAAAGGCCTGGGCGACGGTCGGCGTGGAATGGGATCGCTTTCAGATACAGACGTGTTGTCGTCAGTGCCATTTATTTTCAGCGACTTCTCATCTACGGGGAGGATTTCGGAGGCAGGGCTGAGAGCCCCAGAGAAATCGAAACCATTAGACGGCAGGGCTAGAGAGCCCCTGAGCCCAAGTTTGTGGCCGTGAACAGCTGATATGCTGTGGTGCGCTCGAAAAGCTCGCAGAAGGCGCTCACTATCTTTGTCCAGTGTTCCGCGTTGAATTTCGTGACGTTCTTCAGAATGAGCTGCTGCAAGCAATTGCTTCCAATTCGTGAAATGGTGTCATTTTCTTGGCAGATGCAGAGCGCCAGCAATTCGAGAAATCGGTCCAACATGTATTCGAGCGATTCGAAGTAGTGGGTAAAGAGCTGGATCATGTTGCGCAAAGCTTGGATCATGGTGGTGGACAGCCACACCGAAAGTTCCTCGTGATTGAGAGCATTCGTCATTTCTGGCCGCGATCGCAAGACCATGAATATGGGGTAAAGTTGCTGTCGCCAAAGAATGTCCCAGAAGTCCAGGGTGAAGTCGCCCCGTATTGGATGAGAGCCGCGAAAAAGTATTCAAGTGCGTTGGACCTCACTTCCAGGTCCTCGCCGGTCATTAGCACATCATGGAACGCGAATAACACCGGGAACCAGAAACTTTCCTCAACAGACGTCTTCGGCTGTGTTTTCTTAGCAGTCTCTGGCGTCTTACTTTGGGTTTCGGTCTTGGTCCCTGTCTGGCCTTTGCTGTATCTCTGCGACAGTGGGCATTCAGGGGTTTTCAACATCGCAGGAATGGTAGATTTCAAAAGCTCCAATGCTGCGAGGCTCTTCTTCTGGAACTTCAAGTTCTTCGAAAATTCTGTGAGACAAACAATCAGGTCCGTAAACGCGCCCTGAGATATGACCACTCCGAACTTGGTCTTGTAAACCAAGTTTACATTCTCGTAAGCGAGATTCACAATGCTCTCGTGTGGCTCTCTTGCAGCTACTGTGAATACACCAAACATGGTCCTCCAGCCTGAGCGGATGTTATCCCCTCGCGCTTGAATCATTTGAATTAGACAGCGTAGGACAAGATCTTTGACGGTGACGTTTTGAGAATTTGCAAGCACGTGCTCGAAAGGTTTCAGAAAATCTTTCTGGAATTTGAAACCTGCTAATTCCTCGATCTCCATGAAACGCATGGACAGTTGGCGCAACGAATCAAGCGCGAAGAAGACGATATTCATGTTGTTGTGGCACCCAACCTGGTTGAAGTGCTCTCCAAGAACACCCCAAATATTACTCCACTCGAATCTGACACGTTTCATGTTGTAGTAACTGATCTCAACAATCTTCTGGAGACTGTATGTTCTGGGCGATTCGTTGGATCCCGACACTTTGATCTCGTCCCAGCTCACTTCGGTGAGAGCATTGGCGAAATGGACCATAGCTTCGCCTGAAAGGTTGGCAGTGTTGGAGAAAATTCGGTCCACGCTGCGGATAAAATCATCCGAGCGACTTTCCAGTGCAATCTCGTTGGAGAACCCTCTTGGACCAGTTCCAGACCGCTGCCTTGTTTTCTGACGAGACTGGGTCGATGATCGAGAGTCAGTAGTGTCGGTCCTTGATGGTGGCATAAAGCGAGCCTGCGACACATCCGGTATAGTGCTTTCATCCACGCCTCCAGTAATGAGTTGCAATCGGTCAAGCTGGCTGATACACAAGAGAACGTCCTTCCATGATTCACGCAGCAGATTTCCCTCAGTTTGTCCCAAGTCTAGAACAACTTTCAGGGCCTCAATGTTCTTTGCTTGCATGTCATGAGGGTTATTCAGATTGGTTGTATTTCTCAGAGCTGAAATAAATGCCTCCCTTGGGGTGGACAGTTCAAAGAGGCAGGCAATCTTCGTCGCAAGTTTCATACCCTCCAAGCATAGTTTGTTGACTTCAATATTGTGTGATTTTTGAATTTGGCTAGACAGGGCCGAGAAGAACGACATCCATGTGACATCAAACATGGACCCAACGTGCTTGAAGGACGTAGCGGGTATGAATTTTGGGCCTGCCCTGGCAGCATTTCTGCGTTGACTCTTGAACAGATTTTTGAACAACTGCTCTGACCGTAATGAGATTTCTTCAGACTGTTGCACGTATGCCTCACGCTGGAGATCTCGTCCAACATTGGAGAAGGCTTGCCCAAGACCGGCCGCAAGACCACTGGGCTGAACTGTCAGCGCGCCGGCTGCCGCGGCCGCTTCTCGTTCGCTTGTGAGAACGATCTCATGGCTCGCAATCTCATCGTAGATACCAATCAGGTATTCGTCGGGAAGATCAGCATTGTCGTTGATGCCTCTGTTGTTCTTGATGAATTCCTCTTTGCTCATTCGCTTGGCAATCTTGCTGCTATGCTGATCGGTGTTGAGCATAATGACGGAATAAGCTAGGACATAGGCTGTATCCGCGTTGGCAAAGGCGTTGGGATTGCCCATGACATAACGCTCTGCGAACTTGAGCATGAAGCGATCAATCTTTTGAGCTTCGCCCGGTAGGCGGAATGATTGTAGAAAGTGGCGCAAAGCATCAACAAATCGTTTCTTTGTGAAATCCATGGCATCAACGAACGCATGCATAGTATCAATATTTTGTTGGTCCCCTTCTCCCAAATATTCGCCGATCTGAGCCTTGTCAAGTTTCTCTTCCTTCAAAAGAAAGTCGGCAATATCAGCAGGACTCTCGCTGTTGATGAAGCCGTGACGTATCAGAAGCTTGATGCCCTTCTTAGGCTTGAAGTTGAACTGCCTGATAGCATTTGTGAGAGCTGTCTTGCGAGCCTTCTCCTTTCGAGCTGATCTGGGTCGTCGTCCACAACGGGCGTAGATGGGGGCAATGGTGTCTCCAATCGAGACGCACTGTCACTCAATGTTGGGTCAATAGACGGTCGTAATTCATCAAGCGACGCTTTGAAATCTCCATCGGCTCGAAGCACATCTCCGCCGTCGGATCGAACAGAAGCGGACCAGTTAAGTAAGGATCGGAGAGTTTCGACCAAGGCTTCAAGAGAGAGACGCTTCATGGCGTACTCCTTGGGGTATTCCGGCTCATTGTCCTGCGGAGGAATGATATGGGCAACTGTCAGTGGCGGCGGCAGTATGCCTTTCAGCTGCCATTCGCCGGCTGCAGGAGTCTTGGCTCTCGCCTCCTCATAGACCTGCTCATTAATCGTCGTAATGGTCAGAGGCGTTATGGAAAATTTGGACAGGTCCTCAATCATGGTTTGGAAGATGTTGTCCACTGTTTGATCGCAGTCATAATTCAAATATATCTCAACCAGGGCTCTCGGATCAGCACATAGTCTATTTAGGACTGTCACGAAATATAGCTTCTGTGATATTGGCGCGTTGCGCCGAGACAACAGAGCCAGGTAAATCTCATTCAAGAACACCTCAATCTCTTTCTACACAAATGTCAGCAACGCGGTCATTCAACCAAGTACTTTGGTGTGCCGTATGTCTACCTTGAATGATGGTCTCATATATTTCAGCACGAGCCAAAAGATCTCTGAGCAAACCTCGAAGATGCGGTCTACTGAGCTTGCGCCATTCCGAGTGATGCTGAGGCAGAGATAGAATTTAATGGCTTGCATGAAAGACGTAGGCTCGTTGTTTTTGGAGTTCTTAATGGTACAGAGCGGCGAACTGAAGACGGTGAGGTTGTTATTGAGTAGGGTGTGGATGAGATGGAGTGATATCAGCTTCGACCGCATTGGCTGACCGCGCAGGTCGTACAACTGGTCGGGTGGAAGGACCTTTGTTGACAAATTGCAGAATGATCGGAATACAAGATAGGCATCCCGTATATACACTTCATCCTCAGCATCGAGGGCGTCCATGTCTTCCTCGGTGGAACCTTCAGGGCCCGACTGGCCCGTCGCTGAACCATCTTTATTGATTGATTGCAATCTTGTAACCATTGTTGGCCCATCGCCGAGGGTCGAATCGTCGAAGCTCTTGCGATGCTCAAGGTCCTTCAAAGTCAGCTTCGTATTTCCGTTGGCATGTTCGGAAGTGTTGGCTTCTGATTGTGGTGCTTGTGAATCATCGCCTTCGGCCCCAGCATCTACATCGTTGGCAGGATCGATGGGTTCAAACGTGATGTTGCTCGAGCTGTGCTTGAGATTGCCCAGCTGCAGCCGGGATTCCTTCATATGTAGCCTAGTTTTTACGCGTTCGAATACTGTGCCGACCATCTGGGTCAGTACCCTGCGCCACCTGCTGGTTGGCGGTACTTCTCGAGAGAAGGAACACATTGTAGACCTGACGCACAGCTTTGAGAAGACCGGCACCATGGACAACGATCTTGTCATTCAAAACGGCTGCCAGCAGTGATTTGACAATCTGAAGCTGTATCTCGACGGCTGTAGTTTCTCCTTGGAAGCAATCACATATAGTATCAATGGCTCGTTCGATGAGGGGTGAGAATTGTTCGCCGCCCTCTCTTGGCTCGGTGCCGGTATCATCCCTGCTTAGCAGGGAAAAGTATGAATAGGATATGAGCTTGCCGATGCAGTCGAGTGCCGTTGTAGTCAATTGCGGATTGTTGGATTTGGTAGCGAGTTGCAGAGGTGCAAAAACAATCTCGGGATCGGGGAGCTGATCTTGTTCTTTCACGGCATCTTGCGCCTTTTTCGTAGAGTCAGCTAGCTGCTTATTGCGTTGCGCATCTTTGGAGGTCGCAATGGCATCCAGGGAGGACACCAGGAACTTGAGAGAGCTCATCGGGGAGCACCAGCGGGACCAGGGGCCATCCGAAAGAAGCCAAGTAGATGGGCTGCAGAGTGCAGAGCGGCGAGTATCAGTGGCCGAACAAGTGACAAACGACGTCGAGAATCACAAAATCATTTGATATTGAGGTATCTCTGTGCTGGAAGCGGCGTGCCGGCGTGCCGGGCACAAATCAGGAGCGCAGTGACTGGTTGGGGTCGGGCTTGGATGGAGACGGGGTAGACTGGCCAGATATCCTTTGACTGTTGCTTCGAGAGAACGGCGCCGACGGCCGCGGAGGAAGTATTGGCTTCCTCCCGGGCGCACTGATGCAAGAGCTCCGCGAGCGAACGGCGCAAGATCAAGCAAGTTGTCCAAGTTCGACACGAGCTCGTACGTTCAGATGGCAGACGGAGTTGGAAAATGGCTAATACGGCAAGAATGTACACGTAGAGTTTCCTGGCAACGTGTGAGAGTGGACTCCATATTGAGAGTGGAGGAACGTCTCCCTCCTGGATTAGCTACCCGGTAGAACAAGACGAATGTTTTCGCCAACGCCTCATTTGTAGCCAGCTTATTATCTAGGCACTCAATGTCCAAACGCCGAGCTGAGGCCGCGAGCTAAGGATTAAACATTCTACCAGTCGACGAGGGAAAGTGATTGCTTTCCCCTCGGAAACTGGCCGTTCAAACAGCACCTTGAATCGCGCCTTATCACCGCACCGGACCATAGGGGCGTTCGTTCAGGCCTTGTGCTCTGTAAAATAGCGTAATAGCAGCCTCTGGACCAATTCACCCAACCCAGTGCAGGTAGTGCAGATTTGCGCCCCCTGTCAGTCTGCCCATCAATTGATCTTCTGGCCCATCTGCCAGGCAGCCCGCCCGTGGGCCCCATCAAGCGACGGAGCTCAACGCAAAATTCTGGATGGTCTGGTCCAACCACAAACCCCAAGGATTTCTCCGTTGCGTTTCGAGAGGAAACCCCATCAACAAATCGCGCGCCGCCGCAACTTCCATCCTTGGGCCTTTCAAGCCGTTTCATTTTCTCTATCCGGTCTCAATCCACCTCAATCGGACCAGGCTATTTGCCTTTTGAGGCCTCGTATCGTGTCGTGCTGTAGGCCATCGGATACACGTTTTGTGACCTCCCATCCTAGCCTCCCCAACCGTTCTGCCTCAGAACCATCTTATTCAACATGCTCAGCGCCGCTATTCGGAGGCGAGTCCTCGCCCCAACACACAATGCTTTGCGCACTGGCTTCGCCTCTCATGTAGTGAGATACTATGCCTCGTTCCCCGATCACCAAGTCATCAAGATGCCTGCTCTGTCGCCTACGATGCAGGCTGGCAACATTGGTGCTTGGCAGAAGAAGGCTGGCGATTCCGTCGCCCCTGGTGATGTCTTGGTCGAGATCGAGACCGACAAGGCCCAGATGGACTTCGAGTTTCAGGAGGAAGGTGTTATTGCCAAGATTCTCAAGGACTCTGGTGAGAAGGATATCCCTGTTGGAAGTGTGAGTAATCGTCGTTGAGCAACATTGTTTCCGATATGAGGCGACAGCCCATTTGAGGACCCGAAACTGACTTTTGCGAAACTTTCAGCCCATTGCCATTCTGGTGGAAGATGGAACTGATATCTCCGCTTTCGAGAAGTTCACTTTGGAGGACGCTGGCGGCAGTGCCAAACCTGCCCAGCCCAAGGAAGAAAAGTCCGAGCCCCAACCTGCTCCTTCATCGACCCCCGAATCCTCCGCCGAGCCCGAACAGTACTCCTCCAAGGGCAAACTTGAGACAGCACTTGACCGAGAGCCTAACGCCGCTCCCGCTGCCAAGCGACTGGCACGTGAGAATGGTATCAGCCTGCACGGCGTCAAAGGCACCGGGAAGGGTGGAAAGATTACCGAGGATGATGTGAAGAAGACGCTCAGTAGCCCTGCTGTCGCAGCCCCGGGTGCCACCTTCGAGGACATTGCCTTGAGCAACATGCGCAAGACCATTGCCAGCCGTCTTCAGGAGTCCGTACAGAAGAACCCCCACTTCTTCGTTACCAGCACACTGTCCGTCTCCAAACTGCTCAAGCTTCGCCAGGCTCTGAACAGCTCCTCCGAGGGCAAGTACAAGCTTTCTGTCAACGACTTCCTCATCAAAGCCATCGCCATTGCTTCCAAGAAGGTTCCCGCTGTCAATTCCAGCTGGCGAGAGGACTCCATCCGTCAATTCAATTCTGTTGACGTGTCAGTCGCCGTTTCTACCCCCACCGGTCTGATTACCCCCATCGTCACCGGCGTCGATGCTCGCGGTCTCGAATCCATTTCCGGAAAGGTTAAGGAGCTCGCCAAGAAGGCCCGTGACAACAAGCTCAAGCCTGAGGAATATCAGGGTGGCACCATCTCCATCTCCAACATGGGCATGAACGCAGCTGTTGACAACTTCACTGCTGTTATCAACCCCCTCAGGCGGCCATTCTTGCTGTGGGCACCACGAAGAAGGTTGCTGTCCCCGTAGAGAACGAGGACGGCACCACTGACGTCGAATGGGATGACCAGATTACTGTTACTGCCAGCTTCGACCACAAGGTTGTTGATGGTGCTGTCGGCGCCGAGTGGATTCGTGAGCTCAAGAAGGCCATCGAAAACCCCTTGAGCTTATTCTGTAAGAGTCGGATTGGAATGGTGGCACGAGGAAAAAGCCGTGGTTGCGGATGAAAGAGCGCACACTTTATAGAGCTACTGAAGATCCATGACGAAATGGATCACGAAGACGTACAGAACCGCGATGTGTAAACATGCCTTGACTGTAGTCGATGGAAAGATGGCAATGCATTTTGCCCATGTACAATGATACTTGATTAATACTGGATTTCGGGCACGGAGAATTTGTTCGGCTTGTACATTGGCTCGTTTTCTCCATAGCCTGTTATACAGACATCTGACTTCTTTTTCTTCTTTTTTTCCCCATTGCTTCTGGAGCTAGTTCTCTCGGTTGCACTGACTTTCTTTGCCTCCACATACAGGAACAAATCCAAAACAAGATACTTCGGAAACAGCCACTCACATTGTTGTGCTCGGCACATTCTTGCATCGCAATTGCCGCCCGTGTACCGATAAGATGTCGCGTTTCCGTGTGCTCTCCGACCGACCTCCGTCTCTGCCGTAAATGTGAAGCATTTGCATGGTTCACGCTCTAGTTACAAGGAACCATGGACATGACATGACATCCAAGTGAGAGTTGTACTCTCATAGTGTCGAACCTCGTTCTTACCCAGTAAACAAACCCAGGCGTTGGTTCCATAAATTCTAGACAAGCGCGTCTTATTAGGGTACATCTGACCTTCCCGCGCGAAACTGACTCCGCAGAGCCTTCACAAATTAACACGGCCAAAAAAAAAAAAAAAAAAAAAAAAGTCAAAAGTCATGGGCACCAGGTGTTGCATCCATCTACACATCTAAGCGTATCTTATGGAAATCCTCAAGAGTATGGAACGCCCACGACATCCTCAACCGAAACATGAATGCTTTTAGTATCCAAGGCAACAGCCTACCACAAATCACCACTCCTTCCAGTCTTCCTCACAAAGTTGCCTACACCAGAGATTCTTAGTCATGAACCCTTTTTTATTTCTCATTTATTTCTCATTTATTCATTTTTTTAATACGAAAATAGACAAGTAGAAAATGCACGCCGGTCAGCTCATCGGATTTGCCATGGCCATGGCCTCTGCCACCAACGCGAACTCAGTTCCCCAGACGGACAACGCCGGAGGCAACATGACTGCTCGCGATGAAGCATCGCCACCAGGCTGCACGAAAACCATATTTGGCATCCCACCTTGGACCGCGGGGCCCACACGCACCATCTGGACCACCACTACGACGTCGACCAGATATGTTGACTGCGGTGGCTGCACCGCCGTCGCCAAGTCCTACTTCCCTTTTGGCCCGGGCCCTGTTCTTTTCTTCACCACGACTGTTACTGCTGCTGAGCCGAAGACCACTTCTGTCCTGGCGTGCGGCAAGCCGGACTGCTTGTCTAGCACTGGAAATCACACGACTGAGACGCCGCAGTATACTCTGACCCCTGTTTGAAGAGCATGTGTTGTCGAGAGGTTAGGGGAAAGGTCCTGTGGTTTGTGATATTGTCAAGGACGAGAAGCTTTTCAACGACGACGTTTTTGTCTTGCATCATCCATTCATCCAACTTCTAGTTTATAAATTTGCAAAGTGAACACGCGGCAGGTCCTTGCGCTCCCGGTGATGTATTATATTGTGCAGAATTCCGCATCCGTTATATAAATCTATGTTGTATGCCCCAAACTTATGTATCCCATGCTATGTGTCCATGCCCCTTGTTCCCAAATCGTCTCCCCGTACGTCGCCCTCAGAATCACGACAAGGCTTGGCACTCTTTGCCAGCAAATTCCGCGTCACGTCAACCCGCCATATGGAAGGTCCATAGTCATCATCTCGCCGTCTATGCGTCTCCACAAGCGTTCTCAGCTGCGCCTTGATCGCCTTGTTCGATGACAAGGTCATGTTTCCGCTTGCCCAGCCGTACATGAAAATCGACAGCTTGGCGCTTTCAGAACCCGCAATGACGCGCAACATCGAGAGCCACAGACGGCAGCGGCAGCGATTGAAAGCCCTCTTCTATCTTCTCCTTCGTCCAGGATCCCGGAATCACCATGGCAGGCAACTGGACGGTACTGGGAAGCTCGTGAATGGACAGTTCTTGAAACCGGGCTCGAACAGCCGCTTTGGACATACTCTTGTATGGTTCTTTAAAGGGAACAAGGAGCTTCCCTCTCTCTCGCTCGGAATTCGTCCCCACCGTGCCGAGGACGTGGTGGAAATGCTGTGCTGCCTCGTGCGTACACACCAGCCTTCTCCCTTGAAGCACGGGATATATCGTCTTGGCCATGAGCCCGCCATGCTCTGCTTCCTCTTCTATTTGTGCTCTTGTCGATTCGGCCTGCCATGGCTTTGGATCCAAGCGCAGATGCGTAATGTCTGAGATGAGATCTACGAGGACGGAGTGATCCAGGTTGAGGGTTTCGGTGAGCCCGTCGAGTTCACTCCCGACCAAGTTCCGGATGGCATCTTCGACGGACGGCGGAGGTGCTTGAAGAAATTGCCCATTCAGACGCTCCACTATGACATGCACTGAAGAATCCAGACGGGTGAATTGCTCCAGCAAAACGTTCACGTCGACGTTGTCCTCGCCCATGTTGGGCATGACTATCCTCAGCCGCGGGATGCAGTACTCGTGTCTGTTGACCCTCGCTGCTGCCACGAGACGCTTAATCTGTTTGGCCAAGGGAATGTCCCCCATTCATCCTCGTCAACCACGTCTCCGAGTCGGTGCTCTCCCCAGCCCCATCCACCATCGGTCATCTGTCTCACCAACCTGTCTGGCTGGAGTGTCCGTACATCGACCCATTCAGCGCCGCCTTCCACGACGTGCACCTCCACTTTGGCCTGCTGCTTCATCACGCGGTGCGTCAATTCTTTCTGCCTCGAGCTTGGGTTGGACAGCTTGGCAATTTCCTCCAAGCGGGCTGCCTTTGCAGACCCCTGGAATGCTTGGTTCATGGCAACGAGCGAACGACTCCGCTTGAGTACGTCCCAATGCGTGAGACCCTTGGATAATTCGACGGCGCAAGAGTCTACTCTACGGCTCACTAGTTGGAGTGCGTCCTTTGGCAGCTGGGGACCGATGATAGTTCCTGCACAGCTCGCCTCGCCACCACCTGGCTCTTTTTCAAGTTGCGGAGAAACGTGGGCACTCCTGTGATGGCGGTAGTCTTGGTTCTCTTCGAGAGCTGTCTTAGAAGCTCTTCGATTTCGGGTATCAAAGATTGCGAGACCAGGACTGTCTTGTTGGCGAGAGCCAGCATGCCGTGTTGGCTGTCGTGGTGAAGATGGGCATTGTCACCGCCATGATTGCAGAACCCTGTAGATGTTGCACTGCCTGGCTTGGTGATACTCATGGTTGTTTTGCTGAAAGGCCCGAATTTCTCATACTCATTGGGGGCTTATGTCGCCATCAGCGCATCTTTTGTCGGCCCAGCTCAGATGACGACCATTAGGCTGATTGTGGTCCACTCCATGCCCAGTCCTACCAACAACTTCGATCGAAGAACATCGTCTGGCGTCTTGGTACGTTGGCTGGATATCTAAAATCGGATATTGGTTCAATCACCCTTGTTGACATGGCTGCATGTTGAAGACTCAAGAAGTCGTTCGTTTCGGGTTGTGTTCTGTGATTGGGGTATGCAGGGATAATTGTTTCGCCGATCCGACAATTGCTGGGCGCGTGTATCTAGCAATAACGTCGTTCTCTCCCTAGCGCCTGTTAACACATCAGAAATCGCAATGTGAAACCCGCACGACCGCTCATCGCCAAACCACACCGACGCCCTCACTCTGCGCGGACTGCACCAGCAAAGATAAACCTCAGTGGGGACGTTGCACGGAGTAGTACGGAGTAGAGGGAGGGTTTTGTGACCGGCAGCCAGCCCTTCCTGCGGCCCTCCCGAACCTCCCCAAGGGCCCCGCGCAAGTCGCAGTGTACCAGCCAGCACCTGAGAACTTGGACGCAATGGAGGTGTCCAGGCTGGCGGCGCGTAAGTCGGCTGCGACGGGGCTTGGTACCATGTGATGATCCCGTCGGTGATGTAACTACTAGCCCGAGCTGTTATGTACTAGATCAGAGCTTGGCCATGATCGCGGTGGTTGCACGGCCAAGAATGCCAGATCCGACGGTAAGGATTGTTATTATTAAAAATTCTCACCATTTGGTATGTGGGCTGCTGCGCATATTGCGTGATACCTTGGTCTCTTGCGATGTCTTATAGTCAAGAATCGCTGCTACCAGACGCATGTCACAATTTGGGCTTTGGGGGACTACAGCGCCGAGGCATGACAATCTTTTCACCATATATGTCTTGATGCAAATATCCCTGCTCTCATCAGCAAGTAGCACCAAGCGAGGCGAGAGTCCAAACCAGTGAGGCATTCAGTCGTTTCAAGGGCCTTGTTGCCTTTCGATGTACAAGACGTAAACCAAGTTGCTATATATATGCCCTTAGGCACCACCTACTTTGGCTATCCTACCCAGCAGATTGACGGAAGCAGGTACGGAACCTTCCGGCCTAACATAGACAACCCAATTCGGCCCATTTCCTCAACATCATGTCCCCGTTGCGACGCGAAAGTGCCGATAAACTGGGCAAGCTTCTCCGCACCCGAGAGAGAAATCGAATTATAATTACTCGCTCTGATTCCTCCTACGCTTCGGTGGCCTCTTAGCCCAGTCAGCCCTAGGGCAGCTCCCTCCTCCAAGAAAGCTTCCTCTATAGGATTGCCACCCTCGATCCTAAAGCAGATATTCATACGTGATCGCACCGTCTTATTAGGGATAATCTTATAGATATTGGGATAAGCCTCAAGAGCTTTGTAGATACGTTGAGCCTTCTCTTCAGATATAGCTTGCTGTTGTTGAACTTTATCGGGATGCTGTAGTAGTAGCCTCTTCAGAACTCGGCCCGCAACATACACACTGAAGAGAAATTGATTAGTTTAAATCCCACCTTGGGAGAGTCTGGTGCACTCACTCAAAGATACTCAGTGTATTATAGAGACTATTGTTCTTAGCAATAGTCTCATACTCAAAGACGCGAGGCGGAATAGGCAGGCCTAGTTGTCGCATCAGAGTCGCAGAAGGCTGAGATGTCATAGGTGGCAGGAAGCTCTTCTTAATAACCACAACGGTAATACCAGTCAATCCTAGGTTCTTCTGGGCGCCAAAGAAGATAGCTGAGAAATTCTTTATCGGGATTTGCCTCGAAAGAATATTAGAGCTCATATCAGCCACAACAATTGGGCCTTTTCCATCAGGCCCTGGCTCAAGGGACTTGGGAAACCCAGGGAACTCAACGCCATCAACTGTCTCATTATCGCAGTAAAAGACCATTGCAGCGTCTTGAGAGAGGTTCCAGGTACTTTCATCTGGAATAGTTCCAAATTTGCCGCCATTCATCGCGCGGCTATCTGCAGCAATATTGACATGCTCCGAGCCAAAGAGTCGCTCAGCTTCGGCCGCTGCCTTCTGTGACCAACTACCTGTGATGATGTAGTCAATCTTGAGATTCTCGACAGCTGACTTAAGCTCTGGCACTAAGCCATCACTTGATCCAACCTCCCCATGTTTGCGTACAACCCAAGCGCCAACAAAGTTACAAGGTAAAGCAGAGAACTCTCCCGAGCCACCGCCCTGCATGAAGAGAACCTCATAATCGTTTGGAATATCGAGGTAGGAGGCCAAGTCAGCTTTAGCCTCGCTAATGATATTTTTCGCTATATCCGACCGGTGCGAGTGCTCAGCGATACCTAGACCAGTGTCGCTATAGTTGATAAGAGCCTGAGAAGCATCGTCGAGTACTTCAGTAGGAAGAAGAGCTGGGCCTGCACCAAAATAGGTGATATCTGATCTGGAGGGCATGACGTAAATGGAGTCGTATTGACTTAAAACTGGATGCTGATGACCTTGACAATTTCTTTTCGTGCCATTTCGTACGAAACAAGACCCGTAGTTTAAGCGTCCGTATGAGATCACACATTCATGTGAGTTATCCAATCAGAGGACTTGAATCTGTAGGGCGAGGAAAACGGGGCGCGCCTTGTTTACATAATCAACATGCTTACCTATTGTTGTAGGTGGTTGCCAAATGCGAATTGAAGCTCACGTCATCGCAATCTTCACAGCCATTATCACACCCTTCACAGCTCCTCCTCTTTAGGCTCGCCTAGAGAGTCACGTTCAAAGATGCAGGCCTTTCGTCTATATAAAAACCTTCATCTTCCGCTAGATAGAGATAGGGATGGAGAGATTCTCAGATCTTAATACAATCAAGCTCCATGAGTCATGACCATCCATCACCTTTCCCCTTCCACACTGCCAACTTGAAGTGATACAGCAACCACTTCCCCACTTCCCCATCCTCCCATGTCTTCCGGAAAAGCAAATGTCTACATGTCACCGTGCTGATTGACCAGAGCTATCACGGTAAGAAAATCATTACTAGTCGTCTGTGGAAGCATGATGAGCTGAGATCGTGACTTCAGGTATTCCGGTGCGTCTATGCGAAAAAGCACCGCTGCAATGAGACTTTCGAGACCCAGGACTAAAACTCCCTGTCCAATCGTGACTGAACAAAAAAGGCTGCAAGGGAACATACTCCAACTGGAAGTCTCTACGAAATCATCTCACACGGTCTTATCACCCACACCGACAACGTCTGCCCAAGACTAAAATGTACAGCTGCCTTTACCTCGTCTCAGGCGGCACGGAAACATGTCAGAATAGTTCACGAGAAGACGAGGGTTCCGTGTCCATTTGCGGACGAAAATGCCCGCGATCAGTCATTCACCACCGAAGAGGGTGCCCAAAGACATGCAGACAGACGCAAAGCACAAGAATAAGCGCCGCCTCGACTTTGCCAGGCGCCAACGGGCCGGCCGGCACAAACGCAAAACGGTCGCAAGAACCCCCTCGCAACCCCACTCATCAGATGAACAAAGTGCGTGAATCGCATCGATAATGCCACCGTCAAGGTACTCGGTACAACGGAACACCCCGAGCGCGCCGTAGCATGCCATAATGTCACTCATTGCAGCGGATGCCGAACTGCCAATCGCTGGCTCCCACATGGCAGGTACTACCGGACCCTTGCGGCAAGTCATCCACCTTATGTATGTACATGTAAAACCGACCACCTCCACCGTCGTTGAGTAATGCATGTAAGACGCCACGAATCGTCTTAGCTTATCGATGGCCCATTCCTATTGGGCTGCAATGTTCATTGTCAGGATCCACACGCACATGATTCCTGCACTACTCCCGTAATGGACCCCGTCAGGCACCAGACTTTTTCTGCTGCCAGCATCCGCCATGGAAAATCGCAACAGCGTCCTACACCGCTGGCATGACTCTGATGAAAATTATCATCTTGGCGGGAATCGGCTCAAGTATGCGTAGTGAACCTGAGGAGATTTTCTCTCCTTCCGTCCAGCGTATCAAACGTGTCCTACTTCATGAATGCGACATGTTTATCCAACACTTGACGTTGGGATGGGAACTCAACTGTTCGTGTTTAAAGATCGACCTTCATTGCTAACATAAAGCTATGTACTTTCAAAAAGAAATATATAATATAGGTCACAAGTAGTCCAGAAGTACTAGACCAATGCCCACCCATTTAGAAGAGTCAATGCAGTCCCCAGAGAGGATGCCCCATATCCCAAACCGATGATTCGCAAACCAAGAACACCTTAAAGAGCGCAGGTTCTGTGTCTTGAAGAACCGCGGCCAGCCCAAAAGCAGTCGCCAAACTACGTGTAGCAAATCAGAGCCTCATCTTTGATAATCCCCTAACCGACGGTGACTTTCAGGTTGACGGGGCCAGGGTTGAGGTTGAGACCAACTCCGTCGAGAGCGTGCGTTTTGGCAACGTAAGCATTGGTACCGCTGCCACCATTATGAATGACAGAGCAAGCGGGAGCACCATCTGCGCAGACTGCCATGGCCTGAATAGGGAGGTTGCTATCGGCGGCCACCAGGCAGGAAATATCGGCACCGCTGTAGCCGTTGTTGGACTCATTGGCGAAGTCCATCTCAAGCCAGGTGCTTGCCCACTGACCATATGGGTTGGTCTGAACACCACCAGCGCCGCAAGAGATAGCACCCTGAGTATTGGCCTCGGCAGCCACGACCTTCTTGCTATGGGCGGGGAGATCGAACTTGAGAACTTCGTTGCCCTTCTGGAAGCCGTTGATGCCACCGTCGGGCCCGATCTTAAGCCAGCCGACGCAAGTCTGGTCCTGGCCAGATTTGTTCTCAATTGTGGCAGTATAGTCGTAGCCGTCGGCGTTATCAACCAGCATCATGTTGCAACCGTAGTTTTCAGGAGCACCAAGGTTGCCTTTGTAAGCAATCTGAGCAATGGTGGCACGCTTGTTGTTGCCACCGCAGAACTTCTTCTTCGCTCCGCCCGAGTTGGACTTGGGAGGAGAAGAGACAGGCTTGGCTGGAGGAGGCGGGGGAGGAGGCTGAGCAGGAGTGAAAGCAGGAGGGGGTGGGGAGGAGGCTGAGCAGGAGTCGCAACGGGGGCGGCGACAGAAGCGGCGGGAGCCTTGATGGCAATAGGAGCGTCGGGCTTCTTGTTCATGACGAAGTCTAGGCGCTTTTCCATGGAACGATGCATCTCCTTGTGGCCGTGGCCACTGGGGCGGGCGGCGACGCCGAGGGCAGCAGCCAGCACGAGAGTTGTGGCGGAGACCTTCATTGTAATTGTTTTTGCCTGTACGGAAAATGGTTGAATTCGTTGATTGGATAGAGTTCGAGTCAATCGTTCCTCTATATCTTCGAGGGCAGGGGGTTCGTATTCGCAGAATACTCGAGTGACGACGTGTAATGAAACGATGTCGGCTTGTATGTGGAAGGAGGGTGATGGGGTTTATCTGTTGGATAATTGAACCCAGTAAGAGCGAGAAGTCGAAGTTTTTGAAAGGAGCGTGGTCCGATGAAGGCAGAGGCACTGGCCGTAAAGAATGACTTGAAGGGCAAAAGACTGTAGAGGTTCGAAAGACGAAGATCAGGAACGTGCAGAAGAGGGAAGGGGAGGGAGTGAGTCTTAATAAAGGAGCGTCGGAGGCATTGAAATGAGCATTATTGCTGCGGGCAGGGGGTCCTGCACCGGGAGTAAATTGACTAATATCACTATGCTACAATGTACAACAAAGCCAAAGCGGGCCCATGCTCAAGGAGGCTTAATGAGGAAAGGGGTGTGCACACCCCTGGACCTGGACCTGCGCTAGGGCAACAGCAGCTGCGACTTGAGTGTCGCACTGGCCTGGCCCGATTCGGACCTGTGGGCTGTGGGAATAGGAAGCTTGTACGGAGTACCTGAGTACATACTTGAAGAGGTACATGCCCAGCGGCAACGTGTACGCAAAAGTGAAGGAATGGCGCGACCGGGGCATGACCTGTACTTTGTCAGACAATTGTGGACGAATCTCGTGATAGCAGGGAGGCTTTGTTTGGCTGTGCCTGTACTTTTTTTCGGAGTATTATCATGATTATATTCCAGTCTTCCGAGCCGGGTGAGGATACTATGACGACCGATTTCTTCGAGAAGCTGTTTTGGTTGCTTGAAGCCGCCGTTCTCCCCACTCATCAACAATCCGAACGCATGCCCAGGAGTTTTCCACGCTCTAGGAAGACGCATTATATGGATCCTCGTGCTGCCATCTTGATAATGCAGAGGCCGGGACCGCCGTGCAGCGTGCCGTACCTATTCGATAACGACACCTCCAAGCACGCAGTTGGTCGCCGGTGACCATCATATCGACGTCGTTCTGACGACCAGTGCGGTGCGCACAAAGTTCAGCGTTGACTTCCAGCCAATTTTGCCAACGAGGAGGTATAACGCAACACACAAAGGCCTCGCATAACGATTTGCTCGTAGCATGGTAGTACATTGCCGCACCTCTGATTTTGAACGCTCCCTTTGAGGGCGCGCACCGACCATGCCCCGTGTAGTACCTCTGTGTACTCATTAGCCATCAGCGCAGATGATAGAAGAAAGAGAAGAAGACTGAACAGTCAGTCACAGGCACTTTTCGGCAATGCCAAAATCCCAGTTGGTGGCGGTGACATGTTCTGGTTGGAAATCTCTGCTGCCTGTACTCGTGCCCCGCCCCACCCTGGCACGGATCCTGTGGATCCATGCCGACACGTGTCCTCAGCCTCGTGGACCAGTGGGATCAATTTGTTCCCCTTCCAAGTTTATTTGATGAATAAGTGGTAAATTGACAAAACCGTTGGGCAACCAATTGGCCTAAAATGTGGTGTTTTTCCTACCGTTGTCGTACAAGGCAAGCAGGCCGGCCTGCCACGTCGGGAGCACATGCATATCTGCATTACCAGACCGTGTGGCTGGGTGTGCACGATTCAGATTCGGATATGCAACGGCAACGGGAAAGGAGGGCACAGGGCACAGGGCACGGGGCACGGGGCACGGGGCATGGGGCATGGGGGTGGGCGACGCTGCCCTTCACTGGAATGAAAAACAAAAACAATGCCCCGCCACGCGGGCATTCATCAACATTATGTAAAACCGAACTGATGAGTCTCCAAGAATGCCTGGCCATGTCAACCTCTCGGTGGCAGGGAAACAAATGATCAATACCGGAACCTCGTTCATCACTCGCATCGTCCCCGAATCGCGGATGCTCAACGGCGAGTCCCTGCCGTTCGAGCGCGCCACCAAGTCTTCATCTCGCCTCGCCAACGCGCTGGTGAGCCCGTCGGATCCATGACCAAAATCAATCACGCCCCAGGACTCGAGCCTAGTGGCCTAGTGGCCAAAAGGGCTTCCTGAGACACCCACCGGCGAGGAAACGACATTGTTTGTTTGTTTGATTGTGCAATGTCTCGGCTCGGGCACTGGCACTGGCTATGGCCCTAGCAACAGCTTGCTGGACGTTCTTTGCGCCCTAGAATCTCCCTCCCTACAGCCGGCAACGTAGCCCCAGTGATTACGTGGCTTTGACAACCAATTGGCGGCAAATGCCCCCTTCTTTACTAGGGCTCTCCTTTACTAGGGCTCTCAGAGGTGGATAAAATCCTGTATCACGCATGCCTCACTGTGTCGTCAGCTTTAACCGACGCCAAGTTTTGCCGTCTTCGTGTCCTTCTTCGGTGTCACGACCGTAGACCTACATTATGGGCATGCCAAAAAAAGCCCCCAGTCCAGGAAAAGCCTCTTGCCTCTCCCTGTTTTCTCAAGTACTCGGCGCCCTTGCTTGCCGTGTACCCACGCTACCGCTGGTTCTTTGATATGTGGTCGTTCCTCCGGGAAATTTTTGGTCTAGTCGCAAGGCCTCAGGGATGCACTGGACCCAGTATTCCAGGGCACGAAGGATTACACGATCAATGACGGTACCTAACTTTAGCAGAGACACCAGGCTCGAATGTTTTAGATCTTTCTACGACTTCCAATATAGCGGGCTCCCTGTCAACGAATAAGTTTCTTTAATGTCCAAGGTCAAAAGTATCGGACATGGACCAAGACGACCCACGATGAAACGAATCACATATGTCCCTTGTCAAGAAGGCCAAATACTAAAAAGAGTTCATCTAACAATTTGTTCTGTAGAAACGCTACGACTATGCTCCTGCACTGTGTTTCATCGCCATTGTTCTTCTCAAAGAAACATTCCACATCTATACAGAGGCCGCTCGCGCTTTGCAAAAATGCTTGCCAATTGCTGTCAGCGCTGTCAGGATTTATATCATATCCATACTCGATCTTCTCCAACGGCATATTTACTATCGTCTGCGCAAACCCATGATACACACTACGAGGTCCGTAGACTTCGCGTCTACGCTGCAGCAGGATACTTTGACGACTCAGCAGTAGCTTCTCATGGCATCTTCGTAGCCAGTGCCACCTCGCAAGTCTCGTCCAAATTTGGCGTGAATGTCCAATACTTGCTGCATATGTCGCATTGAAAGCGCCTCGGCCTTGTTCAGGGCCAAGTCTTGAGCAGAACCAATCATGTTCTTGATCTCTCGTCCATTGAGTTCGTGTTTGGCAAGTTGATCAAGATCCTCGTCAGTAAAAGGCTCCACGGCCAGTTGTCCATGCGCTTCGACTCTGCCAATAAACATCTTTAAGATGGCCTTCTTAGCCTTGGAATCTAGTCCATCATATCTGAGAGCGATGTGAATCCGGGATTGGAATGCCTCATCAAATGTCTGCACCTTTTGTCAGATAATGTCCTTCATCCGATCTTTGTTTTCTTCTTCTTCCCCTTCTACTTCATCAAAGGATTCTCTGACTCACCTCCACACGGTTTGTAGTGAGGAACAAAATTCCTTGGAAGTATTCCAATTGGCGTAAGAAAATGCTAACAAGTGCGTTGCGATGTATGTCCTGCATATTTCGCTTTTCGAGGAACACATCAGCTTCGTCGAGCAGCAGTATAGCCCCCAGGAATGACAAATATCCAGTATTTTTGCAATTCCATCTCCAGAAAACGAGAGTTGGTGCCAAGTTCACCAGCAGATGCCATATATAGTGGACATTGCAGCAATTCACTGATGCCTTCTGCAGTTAGGGTTTTGCCTGTTCCCGGAGGTCCGTGAAGAACAGCTGCAGATTCCTTGTTAGCACTCATTTAATAGCAATCAGCCCATATTAACCAAGCATGCAACATACTGACGAGGCCTTTCCCTTTCCCTTGTATGACATCATCGATTGTCTGGGCCAGATTGTTCTTGCGTGACTTGACGAGCGCTTGGATTAGATCTTTCGTTTCTGGGGAAGAACCAGAGAGCCCCAAGCATCTTCGTTCCACTTGATCTCGCGGATCCTAGAAACGGAGAACTCCAGCCATTGCTTCTCGGAGAAAGAAAAGCCCAAGACAACTGGCGACGCGAGCAGATAGTCATCATCTGTAAACACAAGTGATTGATCCGTTACAGAGTCTCCCTTTGGTGTCTCGGCGACTTTCTCTTCCGTTGATGAGTCGGTGCTGTTCGCCCCTTGAATGGTTGCACTGGCCGTTGTTGGCAATGATTGCAATGGCGAAGACTTGCCCTCGCCTCTAAGTCAGCTTGCAGCGCTTTCGTGACCAGGATGCTACAGTCGAAGCCCTTGGTCGTCCTGCTAGTCACCTTCGGACCCTCGTCCCCGTGGACGTCTTCGGATGAAAAGCAGTCATACATATCATCCCCACCATCAGACGAACCTGAATCTGACAGTGCATCGGAACCTTTGGGTCGTACTGCAGACACGAAGTAGTTGGGATTGATACGCCTGAAGATAGCAGGGTCCACCATAATACGGCTTGGTTGAATGTGGAACTTCGTAATCGCCCCCTTCTTTCCTTTCATGTATGCAAGACCTGAGTATGCTTTAAAATGTGCTCCATTGAGAGACACAAATTTCTTGCCTCGTTCGATCAACGTTTGGCGCATTTTCAGCTCATCCTTGTGATACGAGAGTGGATAAAATGGCAAGCTGGTTATTTTTCGAGTCCCTTGAAATTCTGCAATTTCTTCAACCACACTTCCATGGCCAAAACGCTTCCCATCGAATTCGAGATATTTGCCGTCGACAACATAAAAGTTACCTCGAAACATCGAACTGTGACGAACAGCCATGTCAACTTTGAAAACACGGGGATCTTCCATGTGCCCGTAGGTTGCAGAGTACACAAGTGTGTTCGGCTTCCATAATGCCCAAAAATACTCGAAGTTGACGATTCCGCTGTCCAGCATTGAGTACAAGCTTTTCTTCACTTTTGCGTAGTCTTTGTCCAGATATTTGATCAAAACTTTGAGTTCCTTTCGCTTGTTGTCAAGCCGACGCTGATTTCTATGCTGTTCTCGTTTGTGCTTACCAGCCGGCTCAACCTCTTTCAGCTTTTTTAAATGTGAACGGAAGTCGTCCAAGTATCTAAGACCTATGTTAGATGGATTCAGGCATAAGATCGGGGTCTTTTTTTTTTTTTTTGGGGGGTAACAACGATCAAAACAACAGCGAAAAAGAGAGAAAATAAGGACGAGACAAGCTGAGAATATTTCTTACAGAAAAAGTAGATTCGGGTCTAATTTCGGCGTTTCATCGACCAGGTTTACTCCACGAACATTGCCTATGACATCTTGCAGGCATTCACGCAGAAGCTTGCTCTTGATGTCGACAGACGTGGCTCGGTATTTCCCTCACTACTGAAAGTCCTTCTCACGTGGAACAAATATCCGCCATATTTAGAGTTCGCAGCCATGTTCGCCGTATCTTGAAGTTTGAAAGCAAAGAGTTTGCTGTCCCAAACTGCATCAACGCGTTTGTAGTCTAGCTTTCTCTCTCTGAACATCGTGGCGGGAGTCTGACTTTCCGTTGCCCAACGGACTACCTCGAGAGCCAGCAAGTGGCCCAGGACTAATAGGACGAGTTGAGGATTCTCTAGTACGTAAAACGTCTGGGCGACTGTACCTTGACACAAATGGCTTCTGATTCTTGTGATTTGCTTGAGTAATGCTGGGAAATTCGGTCTGTGCTAAGTCCGTCGTAGAATATGGATTGCCGAACGCGCCAATGACTGGCTGTTGCTGAGATTGGAATTGCCTGTTCGTCTGGGAGGCTTGAAAGCCGCTCATAGTGTCTAGTTGGTGCTGTAAATGGCTGCATCGCAACTCCAACTTTTCAAGAGCCTCTCCCATATCCTGTTGGGCAGTCGCATCGACCCAATTGTCGAGACCATGAGCTCTTCGAGAACTTGCCTCTTTTCGGGGCATCACCGTACTGCCTGACCCACGCACAGCCTTGCTTGGTCCTCTGAGTGCATTACGGCCGTCATGGATACGATGACGAGAGACAGAGCGAGAAGATGCTCTAGACATCCTCGACCTGCGTTTGCGGTGGATCTCGTCTTCATCTGACGAGTACAGCGTGTCGCCGTCGTCTGTGTCAGTGGAAGAGCTACTATCACTCTCACTTGGCGAATATAGCTCCGAGCCCGAGGATGGGGGCCCTTCATCCTTCTCAGGTAATGGTTTCTGCTCGTTTTCTCAAATCTCCTTTTCTCCCAGAGTCTCCAGCTTTGCGACTGTTCTTCGTTTTCTTTGACTTAGTCGTGCTTCGGTTAGGTGTGTCGGGTTTTGTCTTGGAGGAGGGCTCAGATGATTTTGTGTGGCAATTCGACTTCTTGGTTGATCCATCGTCGTTTTCAGCCACAGTCTCCGTGATCTTTTGACTGGAGTGTATTTGCCTTTCGGCCGCAGTCCCACCAACTCGAGATGACTCCATGACTGCTCCTGGAAACTCGAACAGCCGTGGAGAGAGCCACCCGAACTCGAAGTCCTGAAAGTGAGGTGACGAGCGGAATAGATATCTACAGAGGGGAGTTTTGGTCAGAAGCCGAAAATCCATGGAAGCAGTGGATCTGGGAACGCCTTTCTCAGAAAGCATTTCTTACTATAAAGCGGCGGCGTGACAGGAGACAATAGAACAGCAGATGTAACGATGACCGATTAATGACACGAAAGGTACTGTCTGCTGAAAGATGATTTAACTGCGAACCAAGGCCTCTTCTTCGTTGACAGCGTTATGATCTGCGACTAGGACGAATTCGAAATTGAGATGCTCGTAGATGTCGAAGCGTGGGCACAGTTCAACGATGTTTGGAGTAGGAATAAGCCAGATGAAGTGCTATTGGTAGATGTCGCCGAAAAGAAACAATAGCCCAAGAAAAACAGCCGCTCAGGACCGGGAGCTGCCTGAGAATCAAAGGGTTCTTGTGCGAAGGCAAACGGCTAGGCAGATGCTGTGGGACGCAGGCAAGAAAGCAAGCGGAATCAGGAAGCAAGATGTGATCAGAGAGTGATCATTTCTCTTTGGGACGAGAAGGAGTAGGTGACTGGCTCTTCTTCCCTCTTTGCCTCAGGACGCATGTAAGCAGACATGTGGCGGTATGGCGGAAAATGGGAAACAATAATTCTAAATGTAAACGAGGAGAAGCGACAAAAGCTGTGGAAGGAGTTGAGCACAGGAGAGATAGCATGGAGCTGCATATGAATTAGACTCGAGTATTCCGACCCTTGCCATGTTCTGCTGAACATCATATGCACCAAGACAAAGTCAGTCAGGCAACACCGGTCACCTCGGGCGAGACGAGTGCCATCCCTGCCTACCTGAGGAAGATGAGGAAGATGCCGCAGCTGCCTGGTAAGCTGCCTGGTAAGTGATAAGTGGGGTCGCGCAGCAGGTCGACCTCCCAGACCTTGCTTGCCCCAATCGTGAAGCTATGCGTTGGCGTTTCCCGCCATTGGTTGGATGCCGCTCGACGGGGACGCATGTATGATTTGTTTGCCTTCAACGCCTCCTCATTGGCTGTGAGAATACCTTTCGATCGACCTGGTCAACTGCGGCTTGTCCATTGATGCCACGAGCAACCAACAAGCACAGCCCTAAGCGTTTTCAGCCTGTAGAGCATGGGGATGATGGATGATGGCCATGATCCCCATCACGGAGGGCCAGGGATGGCTACATCTCGATTGCATGAGAACCTCACCGGTCAACAAGAGAGTAAAGCAACGTGCCACTGGAAGGTGTGTAAACCAGCCATGAGGGATCGCAGGTCACGTTTCCGGGCTGATTTCTGTGACAGCAATGGGAGTTGGGCATTTGTCTACGGAGTATTTGAAAACGACCGTCCTCCCACCCCGCGTCATGGCGCGCTGCATCTCGACAAGCTAGCTTCCAAGGTTTGGGTCTCGACGCCCCTACGGAGCACACGTTTGACTATTGCACCGTCTTGATTGGCGCCAACGAGAAGCCGCTGTTCCAGGTATCCTGTTCCTGTGCCTTTTGTGGAGTACAGCTTGCAATTCGTTTAGCTTGTCACAAGGAGCGTCATTGCTCTTGTGCTGTTTGCGGAGTGGGAGAGAGCGTTTTATCGCAACAAACGGCTCTGTTCTTGGGCTGCACAAAAGACAAAGAAACATTCTACATTACACGGTTTTTGCTCTCAATCACCAGCTGCTCGGCACCATCCACCCCGTGGAGAGAGGCCTCCGCCAGGTTCAGCCCAATATCATGCCCAGCAATAGATCAAGGTGGTCGTCTGTCGACCGCATGCTCGGCCACAATGGGCAACGTGCCTCCGGCGGTAGTGGAAGCGCTCGCGATTGGCTTCAAGAAGAAGAAAGGGCCTGTAAGTTCCCAGCGCAACTTGGCCAGCATGTCAAATGAAATTCTAGAGGTCATCTCCTGACTGACCCAACAAACAACATCAGTACTCCCTCGATTCAACCATGATCAGATCCGATCAGCTATTCCACCGCCCGAGGTTACAAAAGTCTGCCTTCGTCTGCGCCATCTTGTACAAGAATGCGTGCCTTGCGAGATGGAGGTGAGCCGCGTGACCACTCCACACAGTCGCATTATTACCCAGAAGGTCATTCAAGCAGCAAAAGAGGCTGGAGGACACGAAACCCGAGGATGCGTAGTAAGATGGCCTTTCCATTATTTCGTAAACCCGGTATAATTTCTAAAACATATTTTCTTTTCTAGGCATATTGCCTCTTGGTCAATCAGAGATGGTTCAAACATGAAGCTATCGCCGAGCTTTGGGATTCTGACCTACACAAGCTGCGAGCTGAAGCCTGTGGGGTCATTGCCAAAGCACTGTAAGCACACATCTAAATGTAGCCAATGGTTCTAGCCTAACAATGACCACTTTAGTATTGAGACGGAAGAGGATATTAACTACCTTCTGTACGAGGTTTTACTACGTCGCTACTCTTATATTGCCAACGGCGCTCCTACTCCGCCCGTGAACGTTATCGAGAAGGCTGTCGACCTACATGCTGTTCGGGTGATAGGCTCATCTGGTTATCAGAAATGCATCAATTACCTGTGGCGCGGATGGCTTGTTCAAGACGAAAACGACCCATCTGTCTTTGTCGACTACAAGGACAAGGACAACCCCAATTTCTTCACTCATATGGACCCGGATCGTATGCGAGCTCCACGAAACCAGAACGCTGCGCAAATGCTACTATCCCTTGTGTACCTCGTCCTATATACCGTCGCGATCAATTCTGTTAACCCTTCAGGAGAGCTAGATGGAGCCGAAGTGACACTATATCTGTTCACCCTTGGGTATATCTGTGACGAAACTATGAAGCTGTACAAGGCTGGCTATCGTATTCTTGGCTTTTGGAATGCCTTCAATGCTGTCTTGTATTCTTTCCTCACCGTTTCCCTTATATTCCGCATTAATGGCTTAACGGCGTCTGAGGGGTCTGAAACCCGCGAACACTACAGCAAACTGAGTTACAACATGCTGGCATTTGTCGCGCCGATGTTTTGGTGTAGGCTCATGTTGTATCTCGACAGCTTCAGATTTTCGGGGCCATGCTTGTCGTTCTGAAGGTGATGATGAAAGAATCCGTCATCTTCTTTGCTCTCCTCATCGTTGTGATCATTGGTTTCCTTCAAGCCTTTATCGGATTGGATCTGGCGGAAGATAATGTTGCAAATGATGTTCTGTTCATTGTCGAATCAATGACGAAAGCTATCATGCAGAGTCCTGAATTTGAGGGTTTCGAAGCATTTGGGCCACCTTGGGGTATTATACTATATTACTGCTTCACTTTTGTCGTCATGGTACTGCTATTTACTCCACCCTTCCTATTTTTCACAGAAATATGTGGCTAATTTTGATTTACTAGATCATTCTGCTTAACATCCTCATTGCGCTCTACAACTCTGCCTACGAAGATATTTACGAAAACGCTGATGACGAATATCTTGCTTTGTTCTCCCAGAGGACGATGCAATTTGTTAGAGCTCCAGATGAGAACGTTTATATTCCCCGTTCAATCTCGTGGAAATCGTCATATCTGCACTGTTCGAATGGTGGTTGCCGAAGCACATTTATGAAGTTATCAATGACTACGTGATGGCTTTCTTATATTCGCCCCTGCTGTTTGTTTCAGCATATTTTGAGACACGTACGGCACATCGAATTCGACATAACAGGTCGAGGGGAGATGAGGACGATGATGTGGTTGAAGAATGGGAGCAAATGGCACATGAACTCGACTTGGAAGCCGAAGGTTGGTTCAAAACGTGTGATGCTGTCAAACCAAACATGGAAGATGACCCGGCTGTCTTGGAAATTCGAAAACTGCGCTCGGAGATTGACGAGCTGAAAACACTGGTAGTGGAAATCAGCAAGGCTGCCGAATCGAAGATGGCGACTTCAGGCGAGAAATCGAAGGATAAGAAATCTTATTCAAGGTCAGGGGATACAGAGCAATAGCTGGAAAAAGTTTCGTGGAATGTGTTTTGAGCAGAACAAACTTTTCTCTCATTTTTGTATATCTCCCAGGCGACCGATATATTGGCTTACTCGAGAGTATATGTCATTGATGTATGAGTGCAATTTACAAGACGATTCTACCTGGCCGACTACAATCAAGACCGTGAGTGCGTCATGATGGCGAATACAATACTCCCTCGTGCCAATCTCCCCATCGGCTTTACCAATGCTCAACCCTCTACGGGGAAAGTACTTTCTGGGCTCTCGTAAGCTAAAGTCGAAAACAAGGAGAGTTTAGTGCGTACTTACGGAAGGGCCTCATTATAGGCTGTCACATCCTTCAGCTCGAAGGTGACGAAGACTACCCTTTCTAGAATACTGTCATTGTTTTCCAGGAATCTTCTCACAGTCTCGCAAGCGACTTTTGCTGCATCTTGGCTAGGATAGCCATACACACCAGTACTGATGCTGCTGAAAGCAATGGTTTTGACGCCCTCCAGTGAGGCTAATTTCAAGCTGTTCTCATAACAGCTTCGAAGGGCTCGTTCGCTTTTCTGGGGTTCACGACTACTATAAACAGGCCCGACTGTATGAATGACGCGTTTGGATGGTAAATGATACCCTTGAGAAATAACCGCATCTCCAGTAGAACATCCGCCCATTTCGCGGCATTCGGCCTTCAGTCCAGGTCCAGCAGCCCGATGAATAGCCCCATCAACACCACCGCCACCAAGCAAAGTACTGTTTGCTGCATTGACGATCGCATCGAGCTGGAGTTTGGTAATGTCACCTCGGATGAGGCCGACACGAGAGTTTATGGAGGCCGATGGAAGGAAAGATGATGTAGAACCTGAGAAGACAGACTCTTTTGCAAGAGCTGACGTTTGATAAAGCTGAGCAATGGTGGGAATTTCTGAGAGAACTTTGATTGACGTCATTCTGTAAGATTCATTGTGATGACAATAAGGAAAGAAAAATGCTGACGATAGGCACGAAGCTGTTAGGTCAATGAGGTGCGCTTCTTGCTGGTACTGCAAAAGTGCTGTAAACACGAGAGACCCTGTTTCTCACTCAAGAGGCATTTGGCACAATACGTCTTCCTGAGAGATGTTTTCGCATACAACCGATACTCAATGCGAAGCTCTGCACAACTACACTCGGGAAATATTTGTAGCCTGCCGGACGGCTTCGTAGAGATTGTATCGTCGTGAAAAGCAGAGATGTTACAAGAACGGTATACTTCGTTCTCTCAGCTCGTCGAAGACGTCTTGAAAAATCGCTTTGATATAACGATCATGCAGAAGGATGGCCAACGCCCTTGATTTTTATGTATTGTTGATATTTGTGGGCAGCTCCTAGAAGATTGGTGTAGTTGGCCGGCTTGTTGATGGAACAGACTCAACAGAGTAGAAGTGCCCGCTCCTGTTTGACGATGTCTGGTCTTATCGCAGGTGGCGTCACTGCTTATCGATGCCGTCTGGTTTGTTCCCGCCCCTCATAACACATTTTCCACCCCGCCATCAGCTCCTTCTGAGTCACGGCTGTCGTTGTACCAAATTCACCACGGCCGACCTAGCGCTGATCTCTAACTTACATATTGTGTCCGAAAAAGCTAGAAGGCTGCTCAGAAATACATTCATTGCCGAATTAAACGCCCCTCTGTGGTAAAATCCACAACAATGGCTGACGACGCGACTAAAAACATGGCCAAGCTCCAGCTTGACGATGTCACCGGAGAAATGGTCTCCAAGGCCGAACTCAAGAAACGCCAACAGAAGAGGGCTAAGAAGGCCGCCCAAGAGAAATCCCGCCAAGAGAAAGCGGCCGCTGGCCCAAGTCAGACAGCTGCTGTGCCAGCTCCAAAGCCAGAGGAAATCCCCATCGACCCCGAGGCAATGTTCAAGCAAGGATTCCTCGACGATGTCTATAAAGAGCGGCCAGTAAAGGATGTGGTAACGCGTTTCCCACCAGAGCCCAATGGCTATCTACATATAGGGCATGCCAAAGCTATCGCCGTTAACTTTGGCTTTGCCAAGTACCACGGCGGCGTGTGCTATTTACGATTCGACGATACAAACCCAGAGAAGGAGGAAGAAAAGTATTTCACTGCCATCCAAGATGTCATCACATGGCTTGGATTCAAACCTTATAAAATCACTTATTCAAGTGACCATTTTGAAAAACTTTATCAGCTGGCAGAGAAACTCATTTCTCAGGGCAAGGCATATGTTTGTGCATGCAACGGTGCGTTGTCTGAAACATGGTTCTGAAGTTCAACGCTCTAACTCTCTGATTCCTAGATACTGAGATCAAGCTTCAGCGAGGAGGAGAAAAGGGAGCCACACCCCGATACCGCTGTCAGCACGCCGAGCAAACGGTCGACGACAACTTGCAAAAATTCCGTGATATGCGTGATGGAAAGTACAAGCCCAAGGAGGTGTTTCTGCGCATGAAGCAAGACATCGCCGATGGTAATCCTCAGATGTGGGATTTGGCGGCGTATCGAATCAAGACTGACACCCCCATCATCGCACTGGATGGAATTGGAAAATCTACCCAACTTACGACTTCACCCATTGCTTGTGCGATAGTTTCGAAGGCATCACACATTCTCTGTGCACTACAGAATTCATCCTAAGTCGTGTATCATACGAGTGGCTCAACAAGTCTTTGGAGGTTTACGAGCCCATGCAACGAGAGTACGGACGCCTGAATCTGACCGGTACTGTTTTATCGAAGCGCAAAATTCTCAAGCTCGTTGAAGAAAAGATTGTGCGAGATTGGGACGACCCAAGACTTTACACTCTTATTGGTATCCGCCGTCGCGGTGTGCCGCCTGGTGCGATTCTTGAGTTCGTCAATGAACTTGGCGTCACCACTAACATCACGACCATCATGATCCACAAATTCGAGCAGAGTATCCGCAAGTACTTGGAGAAGACTGTGCCTAGGTTGATGATGGTTCTTGATCCAGTCCCCTTGGTTATCGAGGATGCTGAGGCTTCGGACGTGACCCTGCCGTTTTCACCAAAAGACCCTACCATGGGATCCCATACCATCCGCTTCACACCTACCATATACATCGACAGATCAGATTTCCGTGAAGTTGACAGCAAGGACTATTTTCGCTTAGCCCCTGGCAAAACTGTTGGCTTGCTCAATGCGCCATACCCTGTGAAGGCAACCTCATTTACCAAAGACGAGGTTACAGGAAAGGTGACTGAGATCCGAGGTGTATTTGACAAGGAGAACAAGAAGGCGAAGACATATATTCAGTGGGTTGGTACTGAGGGGTCAAGGAAGGTGGAAGCTCGCATTCACAACGCTCTGTTCAAATCGGAGAAGCCAGATGATACAGAAGGCGGTTTCTTGAATGATCTCAATCCTTATAGCGAGGTCATATATCCTAATGCTATCATCGAGTCAGGATTTGACGAAGTCAGGCGCCGAGCACCGTGGCCAGACGCTGCTGGTGAGAGTGAGCTCGGTAAAGGCGGCCCGGAAAGCGTTCGATTCCAAGCCATGCGCGTTGCCTATTTCGTAAGCTACAGTCCACAAATCCCCAGCCTTAATGATTATGAGGCTATTGCTGACCAAATGCTTTACTAGGCGATGGATTCCGACAGCACAGACGAAAAATTGTATTCAACAGGATTGTGAGTTTAAAGGAGGACGCTGGAAAGAAAGTATGAATGCAGCGAGCAAAAGTAGGTCAACGGTGTTCGGTGTCTGAAAATGATCAACGACCGAAAATTCACATAAGTAAGGACCAGCACCAAGTAGTATTGGCAAATGTAGCAGGGCAGGCATTGGTGACGCTCGTATTTATATCACATCGCATCAGTCATCATGCTCAAATATATCAGGTCGGAGACAAAGTCAACGCGACATCTATGCCAAGCAATAACTTCGCCTGTTGAGGATGATCACGCTGTTATATTAGAGTTCTCGTGTTATTTGCAGTATAATTCGACCTGTCTTTTCATCGCTAGAAAGAAGACTAAGAGTGATGTTGATGGTATTGTCGTTTTTTAAAACCCTCAACACGCGACTGTCTCGTTCTCGTACTGACGACACCGCGTGCTTTTCGGGCGGCTTCGTGGATTTTGCTTCAAAGAGAAATTCCTACGACTGAGATGAACCTGTGATGACGTGGCGCAAAGACTGTAGTGGAATGGAGCGGAAATCCGGAGTATTTTGATTGGAACTCGACTCCACCGCCACGACTTTAACCTGATCCAACGGTGCAGATACCATTTGGCGCAGGCTATGATGGAGAGAAATGGCGTAGCCGGGTGTTGTTGCTGACGGGAACTTCCCCACGAATGGATCGAGCCAGGCCCCAAACTAAAATGAACAAGCGGTTCAACAGACATGTCCCATGGCTCAAAGTTGGCGAGAGGTACAAGAAACGTTCAACCTACGAAGGCATTACTGTGCGGCTCGGTAAAGTATGAAAGAATGTTATAGGATATGCTTACGGAGTAGAACGGCAACACCATAGAGGAGGCTTGCGCAGCATTTTATCTTTTGAGAACGGAAGTCTATACATACCAATTTCTCTCGCCCTCACATAGGCGGTGTGTAACCCCAAAGTATTGAAAGGTAATACAGGCGATTGTGCTACAGAAGTGCCCTTCATCTGAAGACTTTGGCCTGGCTTTCATGCTCGCGAGAACGACACCGGCTTCAGCAGGAATCACGGTTCACTGGCTTCGTCTCCAGTTCTCTCCGCATGTACAGTGGATCATACAACTATGCACGACAACAAGGCTGCCATATTGGCTGTCTTGACCCTGCCGTATGTTCATCGCCAAGTTGGTCAGCCCATAGAAGCCATTTCTGTTCCCGCTTTGCACGTACCGGTTTGACTCGACTCGCCTCGCCCAGGTTGCCACAGAACCTAGGAGAGCTAATAATAAACCACGGCGCCATGAAATCATCTGCAAGCTGGCTGGCCGTGCACACGGGCACGGCGACGACTCACCGCCTTTGCCGTCCTCCCAAATTGAGTTTAGCGCAGGCCTGATAAAGCCCGATAAGCCCCTTCTCACCAGCTAAAGTGGAGGGGCGAATTTTTTCATCCATCCAGGATTTAGCGCCCCCGAACATACATGTAGAAAGCGAAGGGCAAGAAAAAAAGTTGTGGAGGCCACATAAATCTTGTCCACCCTCTCTCTCTCTTCGTAACCCCCGTATTTTTCCCCTTCCCCTCCGTGTCCTCCTCAATCTCCCCTCCGTCCTCCATCACTTTTTTTTGGACGCCATACTCCAAGACGAATCGTGGACTAGTTCTTTCAAGAAGTCCTCATTCTTTGTTAGTCGAGTTGTTTCTTGGATCCTCCTCCTTGAAACAACCCCGCCTCCGTTACCGATAGACGCAAAAAGCCGCGACAGTGCAGAGTCGACCCCTCCATCGTCTCTGTGGGCTTTCACGATAGACAACCCAATTTTTCTGTCTGGAAAGACCCCGACATACACTGAACCGTAATAGGGCATTGTCTTTCTCAGTTCGCCTTCTCTTAGACTCGAATTTTCGCATTTTCATACTCCCACAATCGACAACATGCCTTCCGAAAACGCTCAGTCGATCAAGGTCCTTGATGAGCTCTTCCAGAAGCTCACCGTCTCCAAGGAGGCGGCTGACATCAAGGAGTCCTCCAATCAGCTGGCCAGCTTTATTAACGGCCGCATTGAGGATCAGGATGTCCCCAGCAAGTGAGTTTTATTCTATTTTGCCGCCTCTTTTACCAGCGGCGTTTACTCAGACACCCACCCCGCCGCCTGGGGCTAAAGTTTTTGTGCCTCACTGGCACCCCGCCAACATGGGCATGGGCATATCTTCCCACCCTCCACGTTTTTCACTGGCATTTCCCGCTGTTTATCTGGTCGGCGGTGAAGGCCCTTGATTAATGGCGCTTCAGTGCATCAAGCGGCTTCATATCACTCACTAGCTTGAATGCAACAAATCTGACAATTTATTTTTAGGACCATTGATAACCTGAAGAAGAATCTCACCAATAAGAAGGATGCCGTGGCCCGTGAGCAGGCTTGCGTTGCGATTGAGGCTATCGCGTCCCACTCCGAGGTTTCCGCCAACGTTGAGCCTTATCTTGTCGTCCTTCTTCCCCTTGTTCTTGCCGCTGTGGGTGACAAAATCACTGCTGTCAAGACCGCTGCCACCGCAGCCGTCAATGCCATCGCCGGTGCCATTAACGGCAATGCCTGCAAGGCTGCCCTCCCTGCCATTATGGAGTCAATCCGCACTGCCCAGAAGTGGCCTGAGAAGATGGCTGCTCTGGACTTCATTGATATCCTGATCAAGACTGCCCCCGCTCAGCTCGCTTACCGTGTCCCCGACTTGATACCCGTGATCTCAGAGGCTATGTGGGATACTAAGAAGGAGGTCAAGGAGCGTGCCTACAAGACTATGGAGCAGCTTTGCCAGCTTATCGTCAACAAGGATATCGAGCGCTTCATTCCCGAGCTCATCAAGTGTATCGCCAAGCCTGAGAACGTTCCCGAGACCGTTCACTTGCTCGGTGCCACCACTTTTGTCACTGAAGTCCAGGAGCCCACTCTGGCTCTCATGGTTCCTCTTCTGGATCGTGGTCTGGCCGAACGCGAGACTGCCATCAAGCGAAAGGCTGCTGTCATTGTTGACAATATGTGCAAGCTTGTTGACGACCCCAACATTGTTGCCCCTTTCTTGCCTAAGATGATGCCTGGTCTTCAGAAGAACTACGACAACTTGGCTGATCCTGAAGCCCGTGAGAAGACCAAGCAGGCTTTGGACACCATTACACGTGTTGGCCATGTCGTTGATGGCAAGATTCCCGAAGCCCGTAACGACGGTGACCAGAAGGTCGTCCTTGGCAAGCTCAAGGATCTTCTCGCTCCCAAGTACGCCTCTTATCTCGACAAGATGGGCCCTGTTGCCGAGTATATTGCTGCTATGGCCGGCCAGCTCATCGACGAGAAGGAGTCTGAGAGCCTTGTCTGGGTTGACAACTTGAAGGCTTACATTTCCGTCATCACTGGCATTGACAACGCCGAACCTACCGTTGAAGCTCTCCGCAAGCGTGCTTCACCTGGTGCTGCCGAGGAGGAAGCCGTCGAGGCCGATGAAGAGGAGGGCGAGGATCTTTGTAACTGCACCTTTTCTCTGGCCTATGGTGCTAAGATTCTTCTCAACCAAACTCACCTGCGTCTGAAGCGTGGTCAGCGTTACGGTCTCTGTGGTCCTAATGGATCTGGAAAGTCCACCCTCATGCGTGCTATCAACAATGAGCAGGTTGAGGGTTTTCCCAAGCAGAGTGAGGTCAAGACCGTCTTCGTTGAGCACGATCTTGATTCCGCTGATACTGAGATGACCACCATCGAGTGGACTATGAAGAAGCTCGCTGAGGCCAACGTTACTACCACCCAGGCCGATGTCGAGAAGCAGCTCAGTGAATTTGGCTTCACCGACGGCATGATTTCTGGTGAAATTAGTGCCCTTTCTGGTGGTTGGAAGATGAAGCTCGCTTTGTGCCGTGCCGTCTTTGAGGCCCCCGATATCCTGTTGCTCGACGAGCCTACCAACCACTTGGATGTCAAAAATGTCAAGTGGCTCGAGGAGTACCTCATCAATTCTCCTTGCACCTCTATCATTGTCTCTCACGACTCCGGTTTCCTTGACAATGTCTGCCAGCACATCGTTCACTACGAGCGATTCAAGCTCAAGCGTTACAGGGGCAACTTGGCAGACTTCGTCAAGCGTGTCCCCTCTGCCAAGTCCTACTACGAGCTTGGTGCATCAGAGATGGAGTTCAGCTTCCCTGAGCCCGGTTTCCTCGAGGGTGTCAAGACCAAGGCCAAGGCTATTCTGCGAGCCACCAAGATGTCCTTCCAGTATCCCGGTACCTCCAAGCCCCAGGTTTCCGACATCACTTTCCAGTGCTCTTTGGGATCTCGTATTGCTGTCATTGGACCCAACGGTGCTGGCAAGTCTACCCTTATCAATGTTTTGACGGGTGAGCTTATCCCTACCCAGGGTGAGATTTATCAGCACGAAAACATCCGTATTGCCTACATCAAGCAGCACGCTTTCGCTCACATTGATAACCACCTTGACTCAACTCCATCTGAGTACATCCAGTGGCGTTTCCAGACTGGTGAGGATCGTGAGACTATGGATCGTGCTAACAAGATCATCACTGAGGATGATGAGAAGGCCATGGACAAGGTGTTCCGAATTGAAGGTACCCAGCGTCGCATCATTGGAATCAACTCCCGCAGAAAGTTCAAGAACAGCTACGAGTACGAATGCTCATGCGCTATCGGTGAGAACGTTGGCATGAAGAACGAGCGCTGGACCCCATGATGTCTGCCGACAATGTCTGGTTGCCCCGTAACGAGCTTTTGGCCTCTCACCAGAAGATGGTCGCAGATGTTGATATGAAGGAGGCCCTCGCCTCTGGTCAGTTCCGTCCTCTGGTCCGAAAGGAGATCGAGGCTCACTGTGCTAACTTCGGTCTCGATGCCGAACTTGTTTCCCACTCCCGCATGAGAGGTCTGTCAGGGGTCAGCGTGTCAAGACCGTCCTTGCTGCTTGCTCATGGCAGCGCCCTCACTTGATCGTTCTTGACGAGCCTACCAACTATCTTGACCGTGACTCTCTCGGTGCCTTGTCCAAGGCTTTGAAGAAGTTCGAGGGTGGTGTCATCATCATTACCCACTCCGCCGAGTTCACCAAGGATTTGACCGAGGAAGTCTGGGCTGTCATGGACGGCAAGATGACACCGTCTGGCCACAACTGGGTTTCCGGTCAGGGCGCTGGTCCCCGTCTCAAGCAGGATGATGACGATGAGGAGGAGAAATTCGATGCCATGGGCAACAAGATTGTCAGCACCAAGAAGAAGGCCAAGTTGACATCTTCTGAGCTGCGCAAGAAGAAGAAGGGCAAGTCTAATCATCCTACGTACTAGTATCAAGATGTATTTTCTAACAAACCGCTTGTAGAACGTATGGCCCGCCGCAAGCGTGGTGAGGAGGTTTTCAGCGACGAGGACGATCTTTAAGCGAGTGCATACCCCAACAAGTCGCTGTAATATTTGGTCGGCTTCCCGCTACTTCTCTGACGATGTTTTCATACACTTGTTTGTTTCCTTTGTACGGTCATGTGGAAGAAGGTAAAAGTTTTTCAAAATTGCGATGCGTTCTGGGAAATGATTGTATGCTTGGGCTACCGATAGAGTTGGCCTTCTAAATTAGATGAGGATGACGAATGCGCACAGGAGAAATGTTCAGAGGCGCCGATGAAGGGTTGGAGGACCCCAACACGGTGACCTCGACAAGCCACCTGGGGTTTGGAATGATGATAGTATGGTTGACAGAACCCGAATAGAGTGGACAGTAATGATTAAACATCTCGGCGTCATCAGTGTGCATTTGGCTTGTCATTAAGGTTCTATATTATCCCATTTCCCGTTTACGAGGATGAATGCGCCATGGCCAAGGTTCTTGTGCTACGCAGGACAGGGTGTCGGTCGGTCATCCGGCCGTCTCGCCGTTTGTTGCATGGCCACAGCTATTTAAAAACCATCAAGCTCCCCTTCTCTTCGTGCGCATGGGGGTGAGGATGGGTCGTCTGAGAGCAGCCCATTGGACTCTTCGGCATTCTTTTCAAGAGTTCGCCGAAAGCCCGTGTCTACTGGCCAGACTCGATTGTCCGTTGACCAGGCTCCGTTGAGGAACAAAACGCACCACCCTGCTATCGACGCTGTGATGAGTGTTGACGATGAATACGAGGGTCATGTTCAAGAATTCAACAAGAAGAAACTTGGACGTGGCCCACTGTCAAGTATCTGTCTCTGGAAATGGGAGCTGGTGTCTCTTTTATTAGTGCCGTGAGCTTCGTCGGTATAATCATAGTCTTGCAGATCTACCAGGACCGAACCCTGTCTTCCTGGAGTATTCCTCTTTCCATCAACGCCATCGTTGCTGTCCTATCTGCGGTATTCAAAGGCTCTCTTGGTCTGCCCATTACAGAAGGTATGCTTTTCAGTTGACGATTCAGGAATGGTCTTTCTCCTGTTTCTGCAATTCGGGACTTTCTCTCCCTCCCTCCTATTTGTGCAGTCCACGAGTCTGGAGCTGACTTCCTGTTTCTGATCAGGTATAAGCCAGTTGAAATGGCTGTGGTTCTCAAGTCAACCTCGGAGCCTTGCCGACATAGATATGTACGACAAGGCCAGCAGAGGTCCCTGGGGCTCATTCCTCTTCGTGACCAGCCAATTTGCTCGACGCCAACGATCGTGGGTTGGCCTCCAAGACACGGAATGGATGAAGAACTGTCCCGTCGCATCACCCGCTAACACGCGTTTTGCCAGATATCTTGCCAGCCTCGGTGCATTCATAGCCATCGTCACTTTGGCCACGGACCCGTTCTCGCAGGCTACGGTTTCTCTGAAGAGTTGCCTCATGCCCATATCTTTGCAAGCCCGAATACCCATAGCAAACAGATACATCGAGGTTGGCCCCCATTATGCCGTGGGCTCAAACGTTCTTGACACTCCTATGCAGTATGCCGTGTATCGCGCCCTTCTGGAGCCTCCCGCAAACAGCTCGCAGAGCATCAAGGTCGACTGTACAACGGGCAACTGCACATTTCCCGCGGATCAAGGCGCCACGTTCACGACCCTGTCCATGTGTCACAGTTGCAGGGATATATCGAACACGATTCGGTACAACAATGCATCCAGGGTATCTGCTCACGAATTACCAAAGGGGCTTTCTGTCCAGACGTCGACGCTCTTGAACACAACTGCCTCGAAATCGCCAGAGGGGTATCCCGACGGCTCCTGGCCGCGAACGAATCTGGTAGACATCCAGGCGATAGCATTGGTGGACAGAGATGCCCAATGTGCCGAAAAGTCCAACTGCGCGAAAGCTCCCTTGCGTTCGAATGCTCCCTCCGACCTTGCGTCAAGACATATGGCGCAAACTACACCAACGGGGCATATCGTGAGGAAGAGCTGTCGCGGGCTTACTTGCATTACGTCCCCGGGTCAGTCAGGCATTGGGAAGTGGCCATGAACCGTACGGTATACAATGGCACGTGGAAAGATTGCCAAGGCACCGAGCTGAGGTCCGAAAAGAACACGGTGCAAGTGGCCTTGCCCGGGATCCAGCAAGAAGACATTGACTCATTGAGCTATCCTAGCCTTTGGTATCCGCCAGAGTGCGTGTACACCATCGCCGGCGTGTCGAGCAATGCGCTTGCAGATTTCATCATATCCCTGTTCACGGACCAGAATGTGGAATTTGCCATGTTGCAGCGGGGACTCAAGGGTCCCTTCTGGCTTCAGACCCTGTACAAGGCGGGCAAGATGAACATGTCATCCATCAATGCGTGGGCAGACGGCCTCTCCCTGTCCATCGGGGCTCAGATGCGGAATGTGCCTGACGGGCCAGACATGCTGAAGCAGGTCCACGGTCAATCGTTCCGAAACGAAGTATGCATTCGGGTGGAATGGAAGTTCCTTTCGTTCCTAGCCGTCTTGATCGGCCTCGAGCTCCTCTTTGCGTTCACAGTCATTGTTCTCAACCACCGCAGCCCCTGGGACGGGAACTGGAAATCTTCCTCACTGGCTCTCGTCTTCCAGAATCTTGGACCGCCCGAGCCAGCGAGCGAGGGAATGGCCCCGGTTCTGAGCAAGCCCTTGCTGCTGCTGCCGAGCCGATGAACGTGTCGCTGTCCCGGGTCGAGGGGCGATGGCAATTGACAAGAGAAGGGGATCTGTAACTTTTAACTTGCCTGTCTTTCCCACGCGGTGGTGGGAGAGGTTAAGAAACAAGATATGAATCTAAAGAGAGGAAAGAGGAAAGTAGAAGACTATGGAGCATCCCCTCTGCCTCTGTGGCTTGCGTGTGCAAGCGCCCGATATCGGGCTCCGCTGCAGATTAGTAAGGCAATCCTGGCTCCAAAAACGCTCCCTACCCAACCAAGACAACCCCCAAAAGGCCTCGAGATTTACCCCAACGTGTCATGTTGTGTGCTTGGCTGGCCTCCTCGTCGCTCACCAAACCTAGCCGCAGGCAGGGCCCTCCCTCATGCGTATGCGACGCCCTGCGCCTTTATCATCTTGATTCCCGGACTGGCCCCATCGATTTGTCGAGATGGAGAAATCCCTCCTTCCCGCCACCACCACCGCCCTGCTCGCCTCCAATCCATACAATGCTATCCCGAGCTCATAGGCAAGAGGTATGTATGTAGTCCCGGGGACCCTTCCCCTCTGTCTGCGCTAAAGGTGGTGGTTTGATCTTGGCGCCACACGGGACGGGCATGGTTCGGCGATCGGGATTGACGACGGGCTGAGATTGAATTGGATCACGAAGACTTGCAACGATTGCTTCTTCCGGACGAGGTTATCTTACAGGGAAGGAGGTTGGTGAATTGACGCTTTCTAGACAAGGTCTCGCGTCGACCTGATACCGATACCGCTCCGTGCATGGATGGTACTGTGATTGCTTATCTGGGCTAAATGTGCTTGCAGATGATGGCAAAATTGTCTGATTGATTGTTGGTGGCAGTTGGGCTGGCCTGATTGGCCTGCGGTGGGCGGTTGAGCATCACATACTTCGCTTGCATCGCATCACTTTGACGATGACTTCATTGATTGATTGACAGGTGGGCAAAATCAAGTATTTTGGTACTGATTTGCGTAGTTTCCTCATATCCGGGTATATGCGTACTTTCCAAGTCATAAAACTTCGACACTTGGACATGTCCGTGGGTTCCATCGACCGTAACTCAAGCTCATTATAAACCATGCCCTGTAATGCGTCATGACATCTCTCATGCGAGTCTTCATAACCAAAAAAAAAAAAAAAAAAAACACACACACAAAGAGTATAACAAGCGTCTTTCCTCACATCTCGAGATAGAAACAAGAAGACAGAGGGAAAAATCTAGCGAGCCAGCAGGTTTATCAATCCATCTGGTGTTTCTCAGCCTTCCTGTTGATGCCTACCAGGCGTCCGACCTCGGTCCAGAAACCGACGGGTGGATGGGTAAAGCTGGCCTCGTATCGGTCGATGATGGGCCGCTCCCAGACCAGATCAGTCTCTTGCGGCTTGACCGCACGAGTGCGATGCACCAACTTCCAGCCGAAGAACAAGACCGGGGCCAAAAGCTGCATGCTGTAATTTCTGAAGAAGGTTTCCACGTTCCAGGGGTGAAGGCTGTGTATCCGTAGAAGATAACCACCAGACTTTGCACAAAGATGGCAATATATGTGCCGTAGGGCTGGAATCGTCCGTAATATGGGAGGGTTTTGCGGTCAACGCCTTGGACTTTGCATGCGCGGTAGTAGTAGAGGAAAGTCACATTCATGACCAGGTAGTCAATGATGCCGCCAGCGGTGATGAGATCAACAAGCCATCCGACAACCTTCTTGGAGCCGTTTCCGACTTGAAGGAAGGACAGGAACGGAAAACACATGACCACCAAGAAGCAATAGATGGGCACACCATTACTCCATGTCTTGCGCAGGAAGCTAGGAGCACGGCCCTCAAGGGCAAGACCGTACAGGGAACGGGTTGCACAGTAGGTGTAAGTGTTTCCGGCCGAGAAAATCGATGTCAACATGAGCGCATTGACAACGTGAGGGAGAACGTCGACTCCCAGCATCTTCATGGACATGACATACGGCGATGCAGCAGCGGTCGAGGTAGTTGCCGATTCACCGGTAAGGATGGATACCAGGTCTGGGAAGTTGTAGGGAATGACAATGCCGACGCACAGGGCACTTCCGAAAAGAAGAGACCAAATCGCCAGTAGATAGTCTTGAACGCCGTCTTGATGTATATTCGGGGACGCTTGGCTTCTGCCGCAACCATGGACACGTACTCGGGACCGACAACGGCGAAGGCAGCAGTCCAGAGAGCGCCGAGGAAGCCTTGAAAACGACCTAGATCTCCCGTGGCGCCGTTGAACACGGCGAAGGCACCGGGCTCCTTCCAGTATCGGAAGCCGTACACATCTTTCTTGGGGTTGCCCCGAGCATGGTCACGAAGGTGTAGAAGAAGAGCATGAAGAGGAGAATGACCTTGCCTCCCGAGAGCCAGAATTCAGCTTCACCGTAGGCGCGAACGGCGAGAACATTAATCATACTACAGGTCGCGAAGAGCACACTTTAGCATACGGACATTCATGTCATGGGGGAAGGCAAGCCTGGGTGCGGGAAGTCACCGCCAACCGGACAAAGCCAACATAGGCGATGCCCAGCTTACACGGCTTTCCCGTCTTCATACCCAATATAAGAAGAGTGCAATTCTTACGCGTATAATATGATGACACCAGCACAAATGGCAGCTGTGGGACCAGGCTGTGTGATGCTCTCGTTCCAAAAGGAAAGCACGAGGTTAATGGCAGTGATCTCAAAGGGAATGAGAAGAGCTTCGTAAAGGAAGAAATTCCAGCCTGTCATGAAGCCAAGAGCGTCGTCAACCCAGTGACCAGCTAGACGGATGAAACCACCAGACACGGGCATCAGGATAGTCATTTCGGCAACAGAGTTGTTGACACATGCGAGAACCAGCGAGTACAAGGTAAAGGCGAGGAGCAAACTGCCCGGGCCACCCTTTGCCAGGCCAGTACCGATGCTGACGAAAAGTGCGGTGCCGATAGAGCCACCAATGGCCACAAGCTGAATTTGACGGTTGTTCAGTTTGCGATGCAGGCCATCAGAATTGCCGCCGACGGCGAGCTCGCCGACTTCTGGGGATCTAGAAACCTCGAGCTTGGAGTCCTTTTCCACATCGCTGGTCGCCATGATGAGCAGTCAAAATGATGGCGATGGTCGCGAGTTTTTCGTGTAGTGGCTATAAAAATTCGCTTATGGACAAGAGTCGCATACGCGCAATTGAGCGCAACGAGGCCGGCGAATGATGGAGCAACGAGCCCAATAGTGGGGATGGTTCTCGAGTGTACGTCGAGGGTCAATTATCTCAGACACAGAGCACGTTCACTCAATGAAGAGGTAAGCGTGATGAATCGGGGAAAAGGAAACGAAGAATCAAAAGATAGATGAGAGAGGGGGAAGAAGACGGGCGAGTAGGGACGGGGCAGGTCAGGATGTATATAATCGGCCAACGAACAACGCAAGGAAGCCAGAAGAATCCAGAATCCAGAATCCAGAATCCAGAATTCAGAGAGACCAGAGACCAGAGATTAGTAGGAATTGGGGAATTGGGAAAACAGAGAAACGCAATGGAACAACCGGTGTAAAGATGTGAGCAGGAGACGGAAGTGGACGGCAATATGGAGCTGGAGCAAGTCGCATTTCTTGATTTGCTCGCGCATAATTCGCAGGCGTAGGTCCGGAGCGGAACCAGGGCTGGCTGGGCTGGGCTTGGCGTTTTTGGTTTGTGGTTGCCGCACTGTCTTCTCACTTGTTGGGCCGCGGGGGGGCAGCAGTAGAGCCAAATTGGAAGTGGGCGGGTGGGGTTGGTTGGGGCTTGGGGCTCAATACATTCTTTTCCATGTAATTTCCACTCAGATACAAGTCACTTCTAGCCTCGCGTATTTCCAAGCTAACCGTTGATTGGCTCCTTCCCCTGTCAGGTCACCGATGCAAAATTAAAGAAGGTTGTATTGTACACATGGGGGAGGGATTAATTCACGGCCTTGGTCTGGCCCTGCACGATCGAACAAGTTCTGTTCCGGTAAATCGATAATTTGCTAGCTTTGCTAAATTTGACCATACATGTAATCAGGCTGATACATATGTACATCGATGGCTCCGTGCCGTCTCGCCTGACGACTTGATAACGATAATGTCCTCACCAAGGTCCCCCTGCCGCTGCGAGCGAGCACCTGGATCAGTCCCTGCGGCCGGTTATCGTCCCGTCCACGACAAGCTCTATTGTTGGATCGTTGGATCGCTTGTTGAGGTATGACAGTGGCACTGTGTGCCCCTCGTGCCCCTCCCTCGTGCTGCTGCCGCACCGCGCACCGCCGCGCACCACCACGCACCACGCCAACTCACTAGACAGACAGACGGCTTGTTGGTTAACCAGACTGAGCCACCAACGCGCCAGGTTTGAATCGCATCCGCGGTCACTAAGTAGTCTCTGCCAAATGAACCCCAATAATGAGCGTTGATGCAAAGGGAGCGTACATGATTAGCGCCGCAATCTTTATCCGTACATGACAGAATCATGCGGCAAAGTTTGACAGGCCTGGCAGATGTCCATGAGCAGCTGGCGGCATCCAATTTTGTTTGGCTAAGAGTTAATAATAGTTGGGGATTGGCTGGACTACAGGAAACTTTGATGGGGTGTTCCATTATGTATGACAGGACAGTGCGAGACTGTATGGAGCGGGGGCCAAAATGGTTCGGACAAACAGGCGCAGCACCACCACGGCTTTCAACGGGTACAGTGAGATTCAGCGGCCGCCACCCGCCTGCGTTTTGTTCTCGGGTTTGCCTTATCGGGGACAGTTCGCCGTCGGCACACCCGTTGGAAACGCCTCTGTTTTGTACGGAAGGCGTCGTCGTTGATCCCAAGACATTGTTGTTAGCATTCCAGGTGACTTTCACAGTGCAATCCAGCCCAGTGACTGACCATTCATGCATGGCACGAGACTGGACTTGGGGGTTTGTGCCACGGCACAAATTGAGCATGGCGAGGACTCATGGCCGGACTCTTCACAGGCCACACCCACCAGTTCCTTCCCCACGAGCAAGGTCCCTGAACCACAGGGCCTGAACCAGGGTCTGCCACATTGGCATCGTCATCATTGAACAGAATGTCTGTCGGGTCCTTTACATGTATAGGACTGACTCCATACGAACAAGTTTTACCCATTTCTTGTACATGTACGATGAATGAATTTGAACAAGTCCCAACACCGCTCAGTGACCCAGTGACCCCTCCTCCATGGTCGATCCTTCTCTTTTCTAGCGTGGAAAAAATAGTGGATGTGGACTGACAGAAAATCGCGCTCAGCTGCCAGTAAACAAACCACTTGGCAACCTGGCATAAAACGTCACCACCACGTCAAATCTCGGTGGTGCATCTCTCAGTGAGTCGGAGGCTCTCTTCCGAGGGGATCGATCCACCACGACGGACCCGCAGAGGCTGAGGAACCGGATGACACTAATTATGCTGACTGACTGGTGAAGAGTGATGAGACGGTGGCACCACACAAGTCGGCGCAATTTCAAAAACAGAGGGACTCGCTCGTTGATGAGTTGAGCAAAGCGTGTATCGACCACTCCGTAACGCGGCGGGTATTCGGCAAATATGTGCTCGAGTAGAAAGTACATCATCATCTGGGTGCCTCATTGGCAGGCGTGATCCACCTTGCGCACAAAGTTTTGCCGTGCGCGCGACCTTGAAACTGAGAGCCTCAAAACTCAAAACTTGTCGCCGTGGCCAGATATTGAAACACCGGCTCTTCTCTCACAGCGGATTGACAGGGGTCTTGATCGAATTGATTTTTCTCGACCAAAGTGCTCATAGTTCCTGAATGTTGCGCGGATTGTCCGACGAGTGGCCAGATGAGCGTCCATGTCTGCATTGATACGATTCAATGACTTAAATTTAATCCGTCGATGATCTGCCATTACGGGAGAAAGCGCCCAGAAACCCTTGATTAATTCGTAAAGGGTACAATACGGAGTGAACGTGGGCGACGGCCAAAAAGCGGCGCTGCCCAACCAGCGGGTACCCTTCGATCCAACCATCGCCGGTACCATGACGTCACTGCCAACAGTTAACAGAGGAAAGACCATACGGTGCGACACTGTGCGATAAGCACAGTCTGCTGGGATGCATTGTCGTTTGTCTGCAGTGTGTGAAAATTTCTCGTGTGCGTCGCATGGTTTTCTTTTTCGGGAGTGCGACCACCGCTCCAGGCAGCCAATTTAATAACCAACAAGAAACCAGCAAACATGACTCCTTGCCCACATCCTCTACGGAGTGTTGTCTGAAGTATGCAGGCAGGCCTCAGCCGCTGAGCAGCGGCATAGCAAAGGATGAGGGAAAAGCCTGTTCCGTACGACGTCAACTTCGTGACTCGCATGGACCGCGAGGATCGGATTGTTGTTCTAGAATCTCCAACACCGTCCTCCGCCGCGCAGCGGAAGCGAGGGCCGTCACCGGCGGCTGTTTTCGGTCCTCGGCGTCACGGTTCTAACTTGGCAGCAGCACCTTGGCTTGCTCCTATTGCTCCTCAGCACTATCATTACCGGCTTGCCGAAGGAATGACGAAACGAGATTGGCCTGCTGGCGCTGTTTTTGTTTCATGGAGAATCGGATTTCCTGGCAGAGACACACAAGAGGAACAGGATTAGTGATCCCAAGAACGGCCCGAGCCAACTAAGCACGACCCGAATGAATCCGTGTAGAATCCGACCAAGGACGAGCCCCCTTCCACCAAACTACCGGCCTGCCAGTCTGCGCCGAACATGGACCCCGTCTCCAGATGTGCATACATTTGTGCATAAGGATACTGTACTTCCAGACCACTGCTCAACGTAGCCGGAGCTGCGGTTCGACAGCTTCTCTCCTTGTGAGCAGCTGCCCGTGCTGTCGCAGACTCATCCTCTCGCTGCTGGAGCTTCAAACACGCAGTGCGGACCTTGGCGATGGCAAGCCCCCAGATGTCGTGGTCCCTACTCCCAGAGCTGACAAATCGATACATCTGGCTGGCTCGCTCGAACCGGTTGCACAATGCAGATAGTATGCTCGGAACGCTGAGGCCAAGGGTCAGTCTGTCGGCGGCACCGCCGTAATCCTGCGCCGTTCTATCCGCTCCGTAGAGCGGGCTGCATTGCCGTGCCTCCAAGTCCCGCGGCAGGTCGTCCTCATCAATGGCATTGTTGCACAGCAGGGGCGCGATGCGGTGCTCGATGCCCACTGAGGATGTCAGTCCTGCCCATCTACCAATCATGGTGAGCGCCTGGATGAAATGCGCGGCCAAGAGGCAATTCTGGCGACCTTGGCTCTCGATCGGAATGGTGAACCATGTTTTTAGCCACGCCTCGAGGGCATCGCACGAGGCATCGAGCTTGTTGAGGGCGAGGAGGCCCTGCACGAAGTAACACGATATGGCTTGGGATAGGGACGCGGCGAGCCTGGCGTCGAGGATAGGGGGCTGGTATAGGCGCAGCCGGGCTGTTGTAAGGTATCTCTGGATGATGCCTGTGTTGAGGAAGATTAGACGAGTGCTTTGAGAGGAAGAAGGGGTGGGGAAGGCAAGTTGGTATCAGGCTTGTGGATACGTACAATCTGACTTCATGTCGGGTAGCTCAGGAGGGTGTTAAGGGTGGTCAGATATACATGTGACAAACTTGGCCTACATCTCGGCGTGCCCCGGTGATCTAAGATGTGCACTTAGGGACCGTCCCGCAAGCCTACGTTTGAATCTGGTGTATTAGAAGGACGTGATGGCCCAACATGATGTCATGGCTGATGTAGTCGGTTAAACGACCCAAATCCTTTGGGTCAAATTAGGTCAAGAATCTAAAGGCCAAAGTTTCAAAGGAGGCTTCGCAGTAAAGCAGGCAAAGACAGACGCACAACTCTTTCATGAACCGGAATTCTCGTGTTCCGCTGCGCGCCCCATGCCTCAATGTAGAACATACCCAGGTGGAGTACTCCCACCCTTCGAGACCTTCTTCAGGTTTGATGCAGAACCAGGCTTACATGGGTGAAGAACCACCTTGCGTCAATGACAGACCAAGGATCGATCAAGTGAAAAATTCCCGTGTGTATTCACTCCGTCCTCGGACCACTCACTGCGCATACTTTGTCTAGGGTTCTTTTTCAGTGTCACTGAAATTCTCAGGGCATTGTGTTGTTGTCGTCCGAGTCCAAAAGAAGGCCAGCCCGCCGCAGTGCTAGAACGCGGCTGATCTTGTCCTGTATTATTCAGTTGGAAGGAAAACACTGTTGTATGTCCTCTGAAGAGAGCTTGTGCATGCGTTCGGTATTTTACAAATCCCTCGAAACTTAATTCTCGTTGCACCCTGTTGGACCGCGAAGCTAGGGTTCAATGTGATCACCTCTATTGAGTTGTCCGACCCTGTAAGAGGGCGCGGACTACGGCTTAAATACCTAAGTACCTCTACCATTAGTGGGGTACTTATATAGTGCTAAAATATACTATAAAGTTATAGAGGTCTTAGAAAATAACTAGCTAGGGGTAGACTCTTGTCTTAGCTAGTTAAGTAGTAAGACTATTATATAGCTAGGATTAATTATGCCCTTATAGGTATAACACATCCCCTAGAGGACTTTATTTAAGGTTTCCTATAATAATTCTAAATTAATAAAATTAGTTAAATTAATATTATAATATTTAAATTAATTCTATAGTGTAGAAATACAGTTAATTAGTTATAATCTTGTTTAAATTAAGGTTATTATATAATACTTACTCTTTAAGTTCTTTACTAAGTATACTAAAGGGTAGTTATATAAGCCCTAATGCCTTATAAAAGCTTATAAAAGCATTCCCTATAAGAGGCTTTATAAGGCTATTAGTAATTATCTCTTTAGTAGTGTTAAAATTGATAAGGCTTTGTAATCCTAGGTTCAGTAGGATCGGTCCACTCTTTTGCAATCAATAGGTTATGAGCCCGGTGGCGCAGTGGTTAGGCCCGCTGCAACGTGGTGCTAACCCACGTTTTAGCCTACCACCCAGTGGGGTAATGCCCTGCGAGGCAGGAGTCATGGGTTCAATTCCTGCCGCAACAACCAAAAACTTGTAATTGCTAGTATAAGCCGTGGTCACGCAACCTCTAAGGGGCACCTAGGATATACAATTCCAGGGGAGTGTTAAAATTGATAAGGCTTTGTAATCCTAGGTTCAGTAGGATCGGTCCACTCTTTGCAATCAATAAGTAGTAATCTAGGTAATATTAAAGGTTCCTTTTATAACCTCTTAATAAAGCTAGTAGTAATAAATATTTATATACTAAAGCTTTATAATAAGCTTAATAAACTCTTCCTTAAGGAGGCAAATTATCTATATATTATTACACTTAATTTTAAGTGTGTTATTACCTAGGCATAGCCTAACCTCTTAATATAATTATCTAAAGGCTATAAGCTCTTTACTATAGTAAGAAAGCGCTAGGAGCTTTACTTTAGTTAATAATATTATTATAGTAGCTTACCTTCTTACCTTAAAGAGTATAAGTCCTTTAAAGAGTTTTATAATATAACCTTATAAGCTTTTTTATATTATAGGATTATTAGTAAAGGAAGCGTTACTATATACCTCTAATTTAGGGTTATTACTACTATATTTAATTACTAGATTTACTTATATATACCTATACTTAAGGGCTCTTTCTACTACTTCTATATACTATAGCTCTAGGTTTTATAGGTATTATAAGAGTTATAAAGCTATAAAAGTAATATTAGGTCTTAAGACTATTATTAAATATAGTAAGGTTTTAATTAAGGATTAATACCTCTTAAGATCTTAAGCACTAACCTCTCCCTTAAAAGGTTCTAGTAGTGTAGTAGTTATTAGGGCTATAGGCCTTTATTAAGGGATCTTTATATTAAATTTAGTAGTAGCTTTATCCTAATAGGACTTCTAATTAAGCTATACCTTCCTATTAGTATAGTCTCTAATAATTTTAATGCCTAGGAACTAATAAAGCTCTCTAAGGTCCTTAATATTATACTTTATAAAGAGTCTTACTTTAAATTTATTATATAAATATAATTTCCTTTAGTAAATAAGGTAATAAGGTTATCTATATAGAAGAAGATAATTAACCTATCCTTAATAAACATATAAATATCTTTAAAGATTTATATAAAGCCTTTACTAATTAGCTAGCTAGTTAGCTCTTTTATCTATAGAAAAGGCGCTCTCTATAGCCTATAAACTACTCTAAGAAGCTTTAGATAGGCTTATTTATCTTTATAGCCTAGGGTATCTTATAGTAGACCTCTTTATTAAGGTCTAAATTTAGGAATACTATAATAAAGTTATACTAGTGTACTTCTAGGTTAAAGTAGTATATAATAGCTATAAATAGCCTAAAGGTATTAGTAGCTAGGGTTACTACTTAAGTTAATAAATAACTCTTTAGTTAATAATTTCTAAGAACATAGAGATAAGCTTTATATTATAGGAGGTAGCCTTACTTATCTAATTTATAAGAAAAGACTTAAGTAAGGCCTAGTAGCTTTATATCTATAGGAACTTTAGTTCTAGATACTTTCTTAGCTACCTTTCTATTAATAATTTTATTATATTCCTTATCTTATACTTTATAGAACTCCTTTTCCTTTAGATAACTAGCTAAATTATTATAATAAGCTAGAGAAGGAGGAAGCCTTAATATATAAGGCTTTTCTTTGCTTTTAGGTCCTAGCCTAAAGGCTATATATATATATATATATATTGTGTACGCTAGCTAGCTATATATTCGCTAGTACTAGTACTCCAGCTAGTTAGTTAACAGGAAAACCTATAAATAGGGAGAAAACCCTCTTACTTCTGTATTTAGGTTAGCACCGTCCCTGTAGCGGGGCTGTGCTGCTTAACAAGTTTCCTATTATAGAAAGTTATAGCTAGCTTTTACTAGCCTTATCCCTAAAATCTAAGTTTAGGAGGAAGGATTCGCTTCTTCTAGCATGCTTATAGGCCTAGGGCAGCTCTGTCTTAGGCCTTCTTATATTCTCTAGTAGGAGGTGAATTCTAGTGTGGTAGGATCCTTATAATTTTTCACTTTTTACTAACTTTTCTATGGCCTTACTTTTTAGCTAAGTCTAGTCCGCTTCTAACCTAGGTATGTTATAAACCCTAAGCACCTACTCCTAGTTATATATAAGGAGGTAAGGCTAGGTCTAATCCGGTTAAGGATTAGTTCCGCTTATATGCCTGTTTCATGATGTCTTTTTTACTTTTCCTTATACTTTACTTTTAACGCTACTATAGTAAATTACTCCGCCCTCCCTTATATATATAAAAGGAAGCAATTCCCCTGTGGGATTTTACCCTCTTTTCTTCCCTTATTATCTATCTTCTCTTAGGTTTGTTTATGCCTTTTTATCTACTAGTGTAATTCTAGGTTGGATTTAGTGCGGTTACTAACTATTATTATAGTTTGCGTTATAATCCTTATCTTACTGTCCTTCGTTATATTATTATCTATTTCCCTATAAGTCCTGCCCCTTAGGGGTACTCTTCTGCTTCTAACACACCTAGGAACTAAGCCTCTCTAAGCGATATCCTTAGAAACAGCTAACTTCGGCTTAGTTAAGGCAGGCTTTGGATAGGGAGCTTTATGTGAGTTATTTTTCCGCTCCTATTTCAAGGCTTTTCCGTTTCTAATTCCAGGCAGTTGGGTGAGCCGCGGCAGTTTTAGTGTATCTCCTGTTACTCTCGATCGATGAGGACTCCTAGCCATCAGTAGCCTAAAGGCTATAGCAAATACTTTAAGATTATTATAATCTTATGTATTTATTAACATTTTATGGTTATTACTACTATTAGGTAAGTTAAGCAAGTTATTAATACTTAACGGCATGTGATTTATTAAACCTAGAAATTATCTAGGTAAATTCGGAGGAGTTAGCAAATTTATCTCTTAATTTTCCTTTTCTTTTTCCTTGTAATCTAGCTAATCGCGACTATTAGGAGTTTTAACCTATTAAGGCTAATTAAGTGGTTATTACGGTAATAGAGGGTACGCTATCTATATATATATATATATTGGATACGCTAGCTAGCTATATATTTGCTAGTACTAGTACTCCGGCTAGTTAGTTAATAGGGAAAACCTATAAATAGGAGAAAAACCCTCTTACTTTTGTGTTTAGGTTAGCACTGTCCTTATAGTAGGGCTATGCCACTTAATAAGTTTCCTATTATAGAAAGTTATAGCTAGCTCTCGCTAGCCTTATCCCTAGAATCCGTAAAATCCGAGTTTAGGAGAAAGGATTTGCTCCTTCTAGTGCGCTTGCAGGCCTAGGGCGGCTTTGTCTTAGGCCTCCTTGCTTTTTCTAATAGGAGGTGAATTTTAATGTAGTAGGATCCTTATAATTTTTTTACTTTTTACTAACTCTTCTATAGCCTTACTTTTTAGCTAAGTCTAGTCTGCTTCTAACCTAGATATATTATAAACCCTAAGCACTTGCTTTTAGTTATATATAGGGAGGTAAGGCTAGGTCTAATCTAGTTAAGGATTGGTTCCGCTTATACGCCTGTTTTATAATGTCCTTTTTACTTTTCCTTATACTTTACTTTTAACGTTACTATAGTAAATTACTTTACCCCCTTATATATATAAAAGGAAGCAATTCCCCTATAGGATTCTGCCCTCTTTTCTTTCCTTATTATCTATTTTCTCTTAGGTTTATTTATACCTTTTTATTTACTAGTATAATTCTAGGTCGGATTTAGTGTAGTTACTAACTATTATTATAGTTTATGTTATAATCCCTATTATTATTATCCTATGTTATATTATTATCTATTTCCCTATAAGTCCTATCTCTTAGGGGGTACTTTTCTATTTCTAACTTGCCTAGGAACTAAGCCTCTTAGAGCATTATCCTTAAAAATAGCTAACTTTAGCTTAGTTAAGGCAGGCTCTAGATAGGGAGCTTTATATAAGTTATTCTTCTACTTCTATTTTAAGGCTTTTTTGTTTCTAATTCTAGGTAGTTAGGTAAGCTATAGTAGTTTTAGTGTATTTTATGTTACTCTTAATTAATAAGGACTCCTAGCTATTAGTGTTATAATGTTATTAGTATAGGTAGCTTTAAGCTAGATAAGTATTAGTAGTAATTCTGCTAATATTTAGCTAGGTGCTATAACTAATGCCTACTTTAATTATTAGGTTTATAATAATAGTTACGATAAGGTAATGTTTTGCGCTATATCTAGGTTTATTTTACTACTAATCTGCCTCCTAGCTAAATACTATAGGGCGTTAAGCTAAGCACTTATAGTTAATAGAGATCTAGGCTGCTATTACTAGTAGTGCTAAGGTATATGTCTATTTATAAGGCAAATCTAAGTCTGTTTTATATCTAATGTGTGCCTATCTTAGGTTCCTAATAATTATTATAATTATATAAGAAAACTCTACGCTAAAAATTAAAGTAAGAAGTAAAGTGCTTTAGTAGTAGGCCTAGATTAATCTAGTTCTAGTTTTAGTAAGGGCTAGTATAATAAAATAGTGTTCTAGATATATTACTTAGACGCTTAAATAGTAGAGATAAACTAGCTCCTAGCTACCTCCCTTCTAGTAAAGGGGCGTGCTAAGGTAATAAAGAATACTATCCTTATTCTAGAGAAGGAGTAAGGTAATAGACTAAGGCTAGTTTAGGGGTGGTATTAGGGTATAGGGGGCTAATAATACCTAGTGTTAGTAGTTTTAATTAAGAGTTTATTCCTTTTTTATAGTAATCTTATCTTATTATAGTATTAGTCCTAGCCCTCTTATACCTCTAAGCTACCTATTCCCTAGAGTTCTCTTTCTTTAGTGTTTAATCTAGTTATCTATATATTATTTTATGTCCTCTAGGGGTAGGTTAGTCTTAGTCCTATTCCGCTTAAGGTAAATACTAGGTCCTACGCTAGCCTATAGTAGTTAAGTCTCCTAGTTTATATAACTTATCTGGCAATAGTTCTTGCTTATATAGGATTGTCTAGGGCTAGCCTTACCTCCTGTTTATCTCTAGGCTATCTTTAGGGTCTTATGTAGTTATAGTTACTATAGCTTGTAATAATGTGGTACTAGTCTTCTTCTCTATAGCTATAGCTATATATTAGTAATGTTACTCTAGGCACGCCTCTATTATAGAGGAATTTATTTAGCCCTATCTTCCTTATATATAGTTATACTATTATTAAAGAGATGTGTTTATCTAGGTTTATATAGAACTTTTAGATCTCTTTTAGGTTAGGGTATAGTAAGTAGTTCTTAGTAAGTTCTCTTATGTGCTAGCGGTGGCCTAGGCATTCTCTATTATACTATGTTTCCTATCTCTTATTTTACTTATTATATAGGTTTATATCTAGCTTTTCTTCCCTTAGTTAGGAGTGTCTAACTCTTTTATAGTGTAGTATAGTCTTAACTAACTATAAGGTGGTTTAGATTATCTCTGCTATTCTATTATTAGTAATTCTATCCTTAAACCTTTGTTTAACTATATTTAGGTATAGATTAAGTAGTAGCACTACTGTTTCTGCTTCTAGCTATATAATAGGGGTAGCTTTAAATACCCTTATAATAACCTAGAGGCAGGCTAATTATTTTACTATAAAGTTTTTTACTATCCCTCTAGGTTTCCCTCTAGCTTTAGTTAGGGTATAGTATACGCTCGCTCTATAAGTAATAATAGGTTAGATTACCTATATGTAAAGGAGTCTAGTGTCCCTAAAGCTACATCCCTATACTAAGGCTAATAATATAGTAAGGGCAAGCCTTTACTAGGCTAATTTTCCTTTAGGATATTCTTATAAGTGCTCTAGTTAAGTTTTCTATTTACCTATACTCCTAGGAATTAGTAGGACTCTATAGGTATTATCTCCTTATCTCTAAGCTAGACCCTAGTCTAAGGGGTTGTCTAGATTTACTAAAGTGTATAAGCTTGGTTTTTAAGGGGTTAAACTTTACTCCTACTTCCTTTACCTATTTTTGCATACCTTCTAGGTAGCTTTAAGTCTTTTCTATATCTATACTATGTTTTTTCTAAATACTATAATATTAGTGTTATTTACAAATCCTATTACTACTATACTTAGGATAGAGCGGAGGTATATATATAACTTAGCGGAGTATAGTAAGAAAAGGATAGGGAGAGTAAGGAGCCTTATAGGGTGCTAGCCTTAATCTTAAATAGTTATAATAGGTCTTTATTAAAGCTAAGCTAGCTTGTTTTACCTATAAGGAAGCTCTATATTACTATTACTAGCTATAGTGGTATGCCTATCTTAACTAGGAGGGCGATAAGGTAGGGGTGGCTAACTCTATTAAAGGCTATAGATATATCTATTTAAGCTAGTAAGGCAATGCTACCTCTTTCCTAGGCCTCTTACACGCATTCCGTTAAGGCTCTTATTACGGTTTCTGTTAACCTATTTCTCCTATTACCTATTTATAGTTCTAGAAGAAGGTTATTTGCCTTAGCATAGCTTGTGAGCCACCTTACTATTACTACCTCTATAATCTTACCTATTATATTAAGTAGTAATATAGGCCTCTATACATTAGCTCTTCTTATTTCCTTTATTATTTTCCTAGGCTTCCTAATTACTATAACTCTAGTGGTTTAGAAGTAGGCTAGAAAGTACCCTACTTCTAGGGTAGTATTAAGTAGCCTTATAATTATATCCTTTACTAGGTTATTATAGGCTTTAATAAGGCCTGCTAGGAGTTTGTTATCTCCTAGGGCCTTCTAGCTAGCTATACCTAAGAGAATGTCTGCGATTTCAGCTCTTATAAATTACTCTTAGGTTAGAAAAGGGCGTTTTTAAGTTTAGGGAAGGAAAGGTTAGGGATATAAGAGAGGTCTACTATTAGTTTAGGGAAAAATCTTTATGTGAGGACTTTGGCTTTATTAGTGTGCGCTGTGGCTAGGTTTGGGTTATTTTTAGTTCTCTCTAGGTCTAGTATTCTTAGGAGCTTAGGGGGCCTAGCTCCTAAGTCTAGCCTATCTCTCTAGTCTCTAGACGCCTCTGTCCTTTTCCTATATATTAGCATTTTTAAGGGCTTCCTCTATATATTTCTCTTTTCCTCTTTAATAGTACGTTCTTAGTTTGTCTCCGCCTCTTTATACGTGTTCTAATTTATATTAGTCTTATATTATCTCTATGCCCTCTTTACTTACCTTACTTTAGCTACTACTTCCTTTACTCTTCTAGACTACTATGCCTCTAGCCTAGGGAGGCCTTAGGGCCTCCTTAGTGCTACTCTCTTTACTATTTATTAGAGGTTTATAATAAGCTATTCTATGTATTAGTCTATCCTATCTTAGTTATAGGGGTTTAGAGTAAGTTTAGGCTAGAGTTATATTAACGCTTTTGCTTTTATAAATAGTCTATCTATCGCTCACTAGTCATGCCTTATTATCAGTGGGGTATAGTCCTAATTGCTAGAGTTAATGCTAATTAGCTACGGAATATAGTTAGAGCCTAATATATCCGCTACGCTGTTATAGTGAACTTGTATATTATATAAAGCCTATGCTAGATTAATTATACTATCTCTATCTCTGTTATACTATCTAGTGGGTTTCCCTAGGGCGTTACTAATCTGAGTTACCACTAGCTAGTGAACTCTAGTAGCTCTTCTACTCTATTACTAGTCCTATTATATTTGTCCTATAGTGGGTGTTTTTAGTTAAAATCACCTACAAAGACACTTCTTCCCTAGGGCTCTTCCTTGTTAATTATACAAATAGGGTGTTTTATTTATTACTGTGTTTTTCTAAGTAAAGGGAGTAGATATTTATTCCTTAAATTTCTATAAGTAACTAGTTAGTGCCTCTATAGGCTAACTATAAGCCTACTCTGTGCTTCTTGTTTATATATACTATATTCCACCTCTTATAATGTGTGAGTTAGAATCTAGTAAGGCCTGGAGCTAGGGGCTATGCTTGTCTTATGTGTTCTTATTCTTAGATTGCTATTACGTCTATGTTAGTCTAGTAATAGAGCGCGATATATATAAGGTTATTCTTCTTATTAATATTCTAGAAAAGAATGCGTATTATTATTATATAGGTCTAGGAGGGGGTTTGCTACTGTCTTATACTAGTTCTGTTCTAGCTTTAATTAGCTCCGCGTATTTTCTAATGCTACTTACTCTAGGTTATCTAGCGTTTTATTCTATAAGTATTAGGCAGCCTCTTTTCTTCCTAGTGAGGCTAACTAGTTCTAGTCTCTCCTAGGGCAGGGCTAGGCTACTAGCTAGTAATTAGGTAGTGAAATAGGAAGGGCGCTTTTAGTATCTTACTTTTACTATATTTTATTTTTCCTTAAGGGTTAGGTAGGTTCTAGACTATGCTAGGTGCGCCCTAGAGTAAAGTATACACTTCTCTTATAGTTATCCTATAAATATAGGGTAGGATTTCTTACTCTCTTTATAACAGCTAGCTCCGCACCTACTACACCTTAGGGCTGCTTTATAGAATTTTGCTATATAACCTATCTAGAAGTAGTTATAGTACTGTCTTAGCTGCAGTGATTTGTTATAGGGTTTAGTCTAGAATAGCTTTGCTTTATATACAGTTCTGTCTTTACATATCTTATTAGCGTTATCTACCTTAGCTAGGCTAAGGATAAGAGTGGTTCTTAGTGCGTTTTTGCCTCTAGGTTATCTTACTATTACCTTAATTACGTTTATCTTATTTGCTTTTCCTATATTTACTATAAGGTTTTTTACTAAGGTATATTTTATAAGGAAGCCTTTAACTATAATGCTTAGGATTTAGCGGTAAAGGGTTACTTCTAGTCTAAAGGCAGTGGTGATCTATTTTTAGTTAGTCCTATACTAGGAGGCGTTTCCTTTAAATATAATAATTATATCTTTGCTAGGGAGTCTTCTAGCTATAACTACTGTGGTCTAGCTAGTAGCTTTGTTTACTACTATAACTATGTCTTTTACGCTTCTAGTCCGGAGCGGTTCCTAGATAGAGTTACCCTTAATAAGGACCTCTCTATCCTAGTAGCCTAGTATTTAAAGGGGGTTTAGGTTTAATTATCTCTGCGTTAGCCTTATAGTAATGCTTGCCTAGGTAGGGGAGTGGTGTTTTTATCTGCCTCTTTAATAGCTTCTTTAATAACTTCTTTAAGGGCTTCCTTTATAGTGTGGATATTACTATTATTATTTATCTTTACTTTCTTAGCTTAAGCGTGGCTTACTCTTAGGTCTATAATGGCCTAGGTAGCGTTCTATACCTCGGATAGTTTATTACTAGGGATAAGGCTAGTAATCTTTTGTAGTATTTTTATTCTTCTAGGTATTTGAATTAAATCCGATTTGCCTTTGGGTTGTTATTATATCTCTGGACGTTAAACTGTCCTCTACCTGCGTTTAGGTGGTGGCAGCTCTATGCTAGCCCCTTTCTCCTTTATTAATTACTATTAGCGTCTCCTCCTCCCGCCTGCCTCTAGCTCTGTTATAATGCGATATTATGGGAAGGGGTAAAATGGGGTGAGGATTTCGATTATCTTGTTAGTTTGTATTTTAGAGGCGATTCCAGACCTGTAGGGCGGTGCGGAAAGATTCGCAAAGGTTAGGTACGCTATCTATAGAAGCCCTATATTAGAGCTTTCTTCCTCACTATTATTAACTAGCTTTTTAAGGAAGCGTTTTTGACCTCTTTTATAGTTAATAATAGGCCTCTTTCTTAAGTATAGAAGATAGACTTATTAAAAGTAACATAGCTTAATAAGAACTAGCAGCTCTTCTTTATTATTAGCACCTAAATTAGGTATTACGTAAAGGAAACGTATCTAGTTAGGTATCTAATATGAGCCCTCTAGGCAAGCTTTAGACCTACCTTACAGAGCCTACTTCGTGTTATTATATATACTTTATAACTAAAGGCTTATAGGTAAGTTATAGAGGCTTCTAAATTCTCTAGTAAGTAACTCTATTAAAGCTTATTCTCTCTTAACCACCTATTTAACGCTTATTAAGGTAATTACTAGTTAAGCAGCTTTTAAGGCATATAGTTTAAGATATAAATAGCTGCTTTAGCAGCTATAGGCTAGAGGTCTTCTAGGAAGCCTAATTATATTATAAGAGTTATTATAACCCTTATTATTACCCCCTAGACCATTTAGCGTGCCTATTTTAATGTGGGTGAGCTAGGCTGGATTTTCTAATAATAATGCCTTTATTTATAACCTCTTCTTCTTGCTTTTTAGTCTAAAAGGCAGTCTTACCGTTAGTTATTATAACCGCGATGTGTGCCTCGGCATGGGGATGCAGCTTTAGGGACGCCAGACTCCTCTACACGCAGGTAGTCCGACCCGTTATCGCCTATAGAGCGAGCGCATACCATACCCTAACTAAAGCCAGAGGGAAACCTAGAGGGATAGTAAAAACTTTATAGCAGAATAATTAGCCTACCTCTAGGTCATTATAAGGGCGTTTAAAGCCACCCCTATTATATAGCTAAAAGCAGAAATAGTAGTGCTACTACTTAATCTATACCTAAATATAGTTAAATAGAGGTTTAAGGATAGAATTACTAATAATAGGATAGTGGAGATAATCCGAACCGCCTTACGGTTAGTTAAGACTATACTACACCGCAAAAGAGTTAGACACTCCTAACTAAGGGAAGAAGAGCTAGACGCAAACTTATATAACAAGTGAAATAAGAGATAGGAAACATAGTATAATAGAGAACGCCTAGGCTGCTGCTAGTATGTAAGAGAACTTACTAAGGACTGCCCACTATACCCTAACCTAAAAGAGATCTAAAAGTTCTATATAAACCTAGACAAATATATCTCTTTAATAATAGTATAACTACACACAGGGAAGATAGGGCTAAACAAATTCCTCTATAATAGAGGTATGCCTAGAGTGACATTACTAATATATAGCTACAGCTATAAAGAAGAAGACTAGTACTACATTATTATAAGCTATAGTAACTATAACTATATAAGACCCTAAAGATAGCCTAGAGACAAATAGGAGGCAAGGCTAGCCCTAGATAATCCTACGCGAGCAAGAACTATTGCTAGATAGGTTATATAAACTAGGAGACTTAACTACTATAGGCTAGTGTAGGACCTAGTATTTGCCTTAAGCGGAATAGGACTAAGACTAACCCGCCCCTAGAGGACATAAAATAATATACGGATAACTAGATTAGATGCTAAAGAAAGAGAACTCTAAGAAATAGGTAGCTTAGAGGCGCAAGAGGGCTAGGACTAACGCTATAATAAGATAAGATCACTGCGAAAAAGGAATAAACTCTTAATTAAAACTACTAATACTAGGTATTATTAGCCCCCCACGCCCTAATGCCGCCCCTAAACTAGCCTTAGTCTATTACCTTACTCCTCCTTTAAAATAGGGATAGCATTCTCTATTACCTTAGCACACCCCTTTACTAGAAGGGAGGTAGCTAGGAGCTAGTTTATCTCCGCTATTTAAGCGTCTAAGCAATGTATTTAGAATACTATTTTATTATACTAGCCCTTACTAGAACTAGAACTAGATTAATCTAGGCCTGCCACTAAAGCGCTCTACTTCTTACTTTAATTTTTAGTGTAGAGTTTTCTTATATAATTATAATAGTTATTAGGAACCTAAGATAAGCACATATTAGATGCAAAACAGACCTAGATTCGCCTTATAAATAGATATATACCTTAGTACTACTAGTAATAGTAGCCTAGATCTTTATTAACTATAAGTGCTTAGCTTAATACCCTATAGTATTTAGCTAGGAGGCAGATTAGTAGCAAAATAGACCTGGACATAGTGTAAAACATTACCTTATCACAACTATTATTATAAACCTAATAATTAAAGTAAGCGTTAGTTATAGCACCTAGCTAAATATTAGTAAAATCGCTACTAATACTTATCTAGCTTAGAGCTGCCTATACTAATAATATTATGACACTAATAGCTAGGAGTCCTTATTAATTAAGAGTAACACAAAATGCACTAAAACTGCTATAGCTTACCTAACTACCTAGAATTAAAAATAAAAAGCCTTAAAATAGGAGCAGAAGAATAACTTATATAAAGCTCCCTATCTAGAGCCTGCCTTAACTAAGCTAAAGTTAGCTATTTTTAAGGATAATGCTCTAAGAGGCTTAGTTCCTAGGTGAGTTAGAAACAGAAGAGTACCCCCTAAGAGACAGGACTTATAGGGGAAATAGATAATAATATAATATAGGATAATAATGATAGGGATTATAATGTAAACTATAATAATAGTTAGTAACCGCACTAAATCCAACCCGGAATTGCACTAGCAGATAAAAAGGTATAAATAAACCTAAGAGAAAATAAATAATAAGGAAAGAAAAGAGGGCAGAATCCCACAGGGGAATTACTTCCTTTTATATATATAAGGGGGGCAGAGTGATTTACTATAGTAACGTTAAAAGTAAAGCATAAGGAAAAGTAAAAAGGATATTATAAAACAGGCATATAAGCGGAACTAATCCTTAACCGGATCAGACCTAGCCTTACCTCCCTATATATAACTAAAAGCAAGTGCTTAGGGTTTATAATATATTCAGGTTAGAAGCGGACTAGACTTAGCTGAAGAGTGGGGCTATGGAAGAGTTAGTAAAAAGTAAAAAAAAATTATAAGGATCCTACTACATTAGAATTCACCTCCTATTAGAAAAGTAAGGAGGCCTAAGATAAAGCTGCCCTAGGCCTATGAGCGCACTAGAAGGAGCGAATCCTTTCTCCTAAACTCGGATTTTACGGATTCTAGGGATAAGGCTAGCAAGAGCTAGCTATAACTTTTCACAATAGGAAACTTATTAAGTAGCATAGCCTTACTACAGGGACGGTGCTAACCTAAACATAGAAGTAAGAGGGTTTTTCTCCCCATTTATGGGTTTTCCTATTAACTAACTAGCCGGAGTACTAGTACTAGCAAATATATAGCTAGCTAGCGTATCTAATATATATATATATAACCGCGATGTGGATGCTATACACTCTTATATATATAGCTTCTAACTGATCAAAGCAGAGCGTAATATCTGTTTTTAACAGGATTATAAAGATATAGCGTAATCCTATAGCTCTATAAGTAAAGAGAGCAATGTATTAGTCTTTATTATACCCTAATAATTAAGTAAAGAGGTTAAAAGAGACTACCTAAAGCGGTCCTAAAGGTAATAATCCTGCTTAGGGACTTATAATATCTGCCTCTATGCCTTAGCTGTTTAGCAGACCTTATATTTACTCGCGCTCCTTTCCTTTAAAGGAATTTAAAGCTTCTTAAGCACTTAATTTATTATATCCTTGCCTAGATACGCTAATCTAGCGTGCTATAGGTCTGTAAGCGTTACTATTATAGCCTTTAGGTCTCTTAAATCTCCCTTAATAGTAAAAGTCTTTAATAGGCTTAAGCTCTCTATATATAGCTATATACTAATAATCTAAGTTTAAAATATCTCCTAATCACCTCTTACTAGGTCTATTACCCTTCTAGTAAGGTTATCCTACCTTATTCCCTTTTGCATTAGTAGCTAAAGAGATATAAGGTTTATAAAGAACGTTAGTTAGTACTAGGCCTTTAATAAGGTAAGGGTCTGGCTATCTATTAAGATAATCTAAGCTATGCTAACGCCGTAAGCCTTAGTGACACTATAACTGGCTTAAATTCCAGGTTATTAGCTATAATTAAGGTTTATAAACTAGCGTTTATTATTAAAGATATAGATTAAAGTGCTGCTATTAAGTATAACCCGCGATTTACCCTAGGTAAGGAAAGCCTCTGCAAACTCTTCTATAGCTAAAAACGCAGTATCCTTTTCTTTAAGTTCTTTTACACTATTATCCTTTAACCATATATTATATGCCTTTTTATATTATTAGGTTAATAATTTATTACTTCTTTTACTTTCTTTAATAGCTCTTTATTAATTTTCTAGTCTTTTATTAGGTAGAGCACTCTATAGATCTTCTATAAGTCTTTTAACTTCTTTACCTTATACTTTTTATAGTAAATATAGGAATCTTTCTTTACTACCTTCTCTTTTTAGCTTTATCCTTTGTTTTACTATTAAGAGTTAGCTTAGCTTTAAAGGTATTATTAGCCTTTACCTAAGATCTTCCTTAGGCTTTAATTAAGTGCCTAATCTTACTTATAATACTATAGAAATCTAGGACCTTTCCCTTACTCTTTACTAAATAAATTAATAAGCTAATTTAAGCTAAGATAATAGGAATTATACCCTAATAGTGTTATTAATTATTTCTATAGGTAAGTTACCTTTAGTAATAGGGTAGTCCGCTTAAAAGTATCTCTTATAGCTAATTAAAGTATTTATAAGCTACTTATTAATATTTACCCTTATAAGGTTTTGTTTAATAGTCTTATTAAAATTAACTTTAGTATAATACTTAATAGTCTTACTTAAAGGTATTATATTTCTTATAAGCTCTTTAATCTTATTATAAAGAGATATATACCTTAAGGTTATCTGCTTATACTTAGGCCTAAGCGTTACTATAAACTAAGTGTAATACTCTTATAAGGCCTTTATAAGGCTCTAGAATTAGCTATTAAATACCTAATAATAACTATTGAAAATGGAAGGGAATCTAGCTAGAGGGATAGGAAGACCTCTCTAATAGATTCTGACGCGGCGGCTTCTAGATTCACTATAATACGACGATTCTTCAAGATATAGAGCTTTGATAGTTGAATGTAGTTGATTTCTAACAATACAGACGATCTGACAAGCAATGAGAGGATTTTACTAAGTCCCCTCATAGACCTACTAACTATATTGGCAGAACTAGGTCGCTAATAGGGTCTCGTAAGCTACTTTTTATTTTCCGCATAATTCATTTATATAGGAAAAGTAAAAATCAACTCACGGCTATATAAACTAGACGCCTGTGTGGCCTAACTAAGCACTTTAATAAATAACCCTATTTATAAAATATACTATAAAATCTAGAATAAATCAAGGATTCGAATAGTATACATCAGCCTTTTATATGACTACTAGTTCCCTAGTTACAGTTAATTTCAGCTTCCTATAGGGTAACCTAGTCGGCTTAGTTATACAAGCCTGTGGGTTAGCTGTGTGCAAGAACGCAGGTCATAGCCAAAGCTGCAGGTAACGCTGCAAGCAACGCCTTGTAACCAACGTTATAATAACGCAACTAGGCAACTAGTAGGCCTATAAAATAGTGCTATAAATAGCATTATTTTAACACTCCCTCTAGAAAAGTATAAGGTAACTAATTCAATACCTAAACTTAGCTCTTTAATAGATATCTAAGTTAACCATACAAAGGTGGCCCGGAGACAAACGGGAGGCGAGGCTGGCCCTAGACGATCCCACGCGAGCGAGAACCATTGCCAGATAGGTCATACAAACTAGGAGACTTAACTACTATAGGCTAGCGCAGGACCTGGCATTTGCCTTAAGCGGAACAGGACTAAGACTAACCCGCCCCTAGAGGACATATAATAATATGCAGACACCTAAATTAGACGCTAAAGAAAGAGAACTCTAGGAAATAGGCAGCTTAGAGGCACGCGAGGGTTAGGGCTAATATTATAATAAGAAAAATAAGACTACTAGGAAAGGAACAAATTCTTAATTAAAACTACTAATGCTAGGTATTATTAGCCCCCTCTACGCCCTAACGCTACTCTTAGACTAGCTTTAGCCTATTATATTACTCCTCCTCTAAAATAGGGATAGTATTCTCTATTACCTTAGCACGCCCCTTTGCTAGAAGGGAGGTAGCTAGGAGCTAGTTTATCTCCGCTATTTAAGCGTCTAAGTATTATATCTAGAAAACTATTTTATTATATTAGCCTCTATTAGAACTAGACCTAGACTAATCTAGGCTTACTACTAAAGCGCTTTACTTCTTACTTTAATTCTTAGCGTAAAGCTTTCTTATATAATTATAGTAATTATTAGGAACCTAAGATAAATATATATTAGACATAACATAGACCTAGAATCACCCTATAAATAGACGCGTACCTTAGCACTACTAATAATAGTAGCTTAGATCTCTATTAGCCACAAATATTTAGCTTAATACCTTATAGTATTTAGCTAAGAGGTAGATTAGCAATAAAATAAACCCAGACATAGCGTAAAATATTACCTTATTATAACTATTATTACAAACCTAATAATTAAAGCAGGCATTAGTTATAGCACCTAACCATAGGTTAGCAGATTTGCTACTAATACTTATCTAGCTTAGGGCTGCCTATACTAATAACATTATAGCATTAATAGCTAGGGGTCCTTATTAATTAAGAGTAATAGGAAATACATTAAAACTACTATAGCTTACCTAACTATATAGAATTAGAAACAAAAAAGCCTTAAAATAGAAGCAGAAGAATAACTTATATAAAGCTCCCTATCTAAAGCCTGCCTTAATTAAGCTAAAGTTAACTATTTTTAGGGATATTACTTAGAGAGGCTTAGTTCTAGGCAAGTTAGAAGCAATAGAGTACCCCTAAGGGGCAGGACTTATAGGGAAATAGACAATAATATAATAAACAATAGCAATAATAAGGATTATAGAGAAAACTATAATAATAGTTAGTAATTACACTAAATCTAACCTGGAATTACACTAGTAGACAAAAAGGCATAAATAAACCTAAGAGAAGATAGATAATAAGGAAAGAAAAGAGGGCAGAATCCCGCGGGGAATTGCTTCCTTTTATATATATAAGGGGGTAGAGTGATTTACTATAGTAGCTTTAAAAGTAAAGCATAAGGAAAAGTGAAAAAGATATCATAAGGTAGGCATACACGTGAAACTAATCCTTAACCAGACTAGACCTAGCCTTACCTCCTCACATATAACTAAGAGCAGGTGCTTAGGGTTTATAACATATCTAGGTTAGAAGTGGACTAGACTTAGCTAAAAAGTGGGGCTATAGAAGAGTCAGTAAAAAGTGAAAAACTATAAGAATCCTACTACAACAGAATTCACCTCCTATTAGAAAAAGCAAGGAGGCCTAAGACAGAGCTACCCTAGGCCTATAAGCGCACTAAAAGGAGTAAATCCTTCCTCCTAAACTTAGATTTTCGGATTTTAGGGATAAGGCTAGCGAGAGCTAGTTATAACTTTTTATAATAGGTAACTTTTTAAGTAGCACAGCCCTGCTACAGGGCTAGTGCTAACCTAAATATAAACACAAGAGGGTTTTTCTCCTATTTATAGGTTTTCCCTATTGACTAACCAGCTGGAGTACTAGTACTAGCAAATATATAGCTAGCTAGTGTACACAATATATATATATATATAAGTTAATAATAAATCCAATAACTTTTCAACTTAAATCAATAACTTTTTAACGGAATTCTAGTGTTTTTGTTGATTTTGATTTTTCGACTTTTTGGTTGATTTTAAAGCTAGGCCTTTGTATTCGTAAGTCCTAATAGTTGGATAAATTGTTAAAATTTATCATTAGGTAGGGGCTTAGTTAAACCATCTGCAGGCATCTCCTTAGTGTTAATGTAAATAACCTTAGCTATACCCTTCTGTACCTTTTCTCTAGTATAGTTGAATTTTAGCAGGGTATGCTTTGTTCTGCTATGAAGAGCAGGGTTATTAGCGGTAGTAATAGCGCCTTAGTTATCACTAAAAATCGGAACTAGAGGTGCTATAGGTAGCTTTATCTTATTAAAGAGACTGTAAAGCCACTCTAGCTCCCTAATAGCTTCACATAGAGTATCTGATTCAGCCTCTAATGTAGATAAAGCTATCGTGGTTACTTTCTTCGATTTCTAGCTAATAGGTCCTTTAGCTAGCTTATAGAGATAAGCATAGGTTAATTTTAAGGACTTATTACCCGCGAAGTCGCTATCACAAAAGCCAATAAGGGTTACAGAGGCTTTAGTAGCAGATTTAGACCTTCTATAAGTTATAGAATAACTCATAGAGCCTAGAAGGTATCTAAGCAAATGTTTAGAGGCATTTAAATGCTTTATATATAGCTTAGATAGTGCTGTGGAAAGCCACTGAACCGGCCGGAAAGGCAATATTAGGTCTTGTAAGGAGCATTAAGTATATAATAGTTCCTATAATACTCTAATATAGCTTGTGATTAGGGGGAAAGAGGCTTGGTTAAGTGATTAGCTACCTGTTTTATAATTCCGGGTTAGAGTGGAATTTTAACAGGCCTAGCATCTTTTATATTAAATCTTTCTAAGGCTTCAGAAATGTACTAGGACTAGTGGATAGTTAAGGTCCCTTTCTTTCGATTTCTAGTGATTTAAACGCCTAGGAAAAATTCAGCTAGCCTACGATCTTCTATAGGATAAGCTTTATGTAATAGCTTCTTTAGCCTATTAATATAAGCTAGATCCGGACCTATAAGAAGACAGTCATCCACATAAGTCGCTATATATGTAGATGTAGTTAGGTTAAAGAAGACAGCTAGGTCAGATATAAGGGGATAGAAGCCTAGTTTCCAAAGAAGGTCCTTTAAAGCCTGCTACCACTCTCTAGAGCTTTGTTTTAATCTATATAAAGCCTTTTGTAGGAAAATAACTTGCTTTTAAGAGGGTTTATAACCGTATTTTTAAGTAGTTTAGTTATTTTAGGCGTAGTAGCTTCGGCAAAATCAGCAAATCTATTAGGGATTTGCATATAAATAGCTTCTTTTAGCGAGCTATTTAGAAAGGCCCTTATAAAATCAACCTGTTTAACTTCCTAGTTATTACAAGCCGCTAGGGCTAGTAATATCCGCTAACTAGGGGAATGCTAGTTATAGCATAGGTTTCGATGTAATCTTGACCTTCTATCTGCATAAAGCCTTTAGCAATAAGTTAGGCCTTGTGTTTTAAAGGATTATTTTCTTTATCCTTTTAAGCTTATAAACAAGCCTATTCTTTAGAACGCTCTAGCCCTTAGGAATTTGGTCTATCCCTATAAATTTAAAGGTTCTAGTAGCTAGAAGCTACTTAAATTCGTTAAAAGTTACATTTATCCATTTCTAACTATCCTTGCTGTTTAAAGCTTGTTTCTATGTCTTAGGGGTGTTAGAATTGTTATTAGAAGACGACAATTTAGCCTTTTCTTATGCCTTAAAGCATATCTCCTTAACGAAAGAAGATATATTAAAATCATCAATATCTATAGAATCAGGATCAGTTAAAGAATCCGAATCTGAAAACGGTTTTCAATAGCACTCTTATTAGGGGCGCTAGAGCTTAGGCTCTCTAGGGGTAGCGCTAGAGGCGTTACCGGCGCTGCGGGCGCTAGAGGCTTTGGATAGCTATCCTAAACCTCTAGATTATCTCGTGAGATATCAGCTTCTCCCTCTGAAGGATAGCTCCTAAAGGCTTAGGGGACCCTATAGAGCTTATATCCTCTATAATTTTAACAAAGCTAGTCTTAATAACTAACCTTTTAGAGGGTATATAAACAAGATAAACGCTGGAACCTAGAGTAGTAAGTAGCCGGCTAGGGATAGTCCTAGGGCTAGCTTCTAAAGCTTTAATCTCTGCTCCGGAGGTATTAGAACCTCACAATAAGACCCTATAGCCCTAATTTTCGAGAAATCAGGCTTATAAGAGGTCTTAGGCTCTAAGTTAGCTAGATATAGATACTTAGGGGTTAGGGGCTTAGTTGTATTCGCGGTGATGTTAACTAAGTCCACTATAGCTGGAAGAATATAAGACTATAGATATAAAGGCAGCTTAGACCACTGAAGTGTAGCCCTAAGCCAGTCTAGGATAACCCTAATAGCCCTCTTAACTAGCCTATTCTATTCGTGAATATAAGGGCAAGAGGTGCTAAAACAAATTCCTTTAAAAGATAACTATAACTAAAGTTCGTTATTAATCTTAGTGCCTCCGTCAAAGTGAAGGTGCCTAGGATACGCGTTATATCGGTTTTTAGGGCCTTAAAGAAGCCCTTAATAGCTATATAAAGGGTCTGACCTTCTTTATTAGCTAATAGAAAACACCATTTATACCAGGATTTTCAATCAATAAGGATAAGGACTAGGGCCTTCTTATTATGCGGTATAGGTTCAATTTTAACCGTATCTCCCTCTAGAATGTCTAAAACTCTAGGGGGTCCTAAATAGGTCTTTTAGTAAGTCTTCTAATAGCCTTCGATTGCATACAGGCTATGCAGTTAAAATCCTTTTCTTTAATTGCGGAAAAATCAGGGATCCCTTTAGCTAATTTCAAAGACTTCTTTAGTAAAGGGAGGCCGATGTGGCCTAATCAAATATGCCAAAGAAGGGCTAAATCTAGTAACTTCTTGTAACTAGAATCTAGCTTTTTAGGGCTATTATCCCTTAGCTCCCTCTGTTGCTAGGCCTCTTGAGAATCACAGGCCTCTAGAGGCAATAGACAGCCACTATCGTCACCTAAGTCATTAGGGTATGGACCTTCTAAACCCCTATAGAAGGTGCCTAACTAGGAGGAGCTTTGGTGGGATATAGGGCTGAATCTTCGTCTTCTTCAGAGTCTAATTCTTCGATTTGTTAATATTCCTTAGGATTAAATGCTGGCTGCGGAATTTGAACCTCTATAGGGTAGGAAAACCTAATTCGGTCTTATAGGCTCTTTGTTTGCAAAATTAAGAGCCTATAAAGGAGAGGTGGGTTAAATGCTTGCAAATCTTAGGAGTGGCTTGCCCCTTAATCTACAAAAAGAAGCCGTGTTTAGCAGGTTCTAATAACCCACAGGGGCTTTTATCAGCTAGGAAAAGCTAGTCTTTAGCTAGATAACCTCCCTTTAGATAGTGGGATAACCCGCTAACTAGGTTAGTATCTATTGAAAATGGGAAGGGGAATGTACTGGAGGGATAGGAAGACCTCCTAGTAATTCCTAGATAGCTAGCGCAATAGAGGGCGCTGCGACCTATAGATAACTAAACCACGATAGATAATTCACTTTGAGAGCCAAGATAGTTGAATATAGTTGATTTCTAGCTAACGGACGGTCTGCGAGCAATGAGAGGATTTTACTAAGTCCCCTTATAGACCTACTAACTATATCGGCAGAACTAGGTCGCTAATAGGGTCTTGCGAGCTACTTTTTATTTTCCGCATAATTTATTTATATAGGAAAAGTAAAAATCGACTCACGGCTATACAAACTAAACGCCTGTGTGGCCTAACTAAGCACTTTAATAAACAACCCTATTTATAAAATATACTATATATATATATATATATTGTGTACGCTAGCTAGCTATATATTCGCTAGTACTAGTACTCCGGCTAGTTAGTTGACAGGAAAACCTATAAATAGGGAGAAAAACCCTCTTGCTTCTGTATTTAGGTTAGCACCGTCCCTGTAGTGGGGCTGTGCCGCTTGACAAGTTTCCTGTCGTGGAAAGTTATAGCTAGCTCTCGCTAGCCTTATCCCTAAAATCCGAGTTTAGGAGGAAGGATTCGCTAAAATATACTATAAAATCCAGAATAAATCAAGGATTCAAATAGTATACGTCAGCCTTTTATACGACTACTAGTTCCCTAGTTACAGTCGATTTCAGCTTCCCTATAGGGTAACCTAGTCGGCTTAGTCATACAAGCCTGTGGGTTAGTTGTGTGCAAGAACGCAGGTCACAGCCAAAGCTGCAGGCAACGCTGCAAGCAACGCCTTGTAACCAACGTTGCAACAACGCAACTAGGCAACTAGTGGGCCTATAAAATAGTGCTATAAATAGCATTATTTTAACAATAACTACTAAGGACCGCAAACTATGCGCTATCTTTAGCATTATTAGGTTATTAAGGGTACTAAAAATAACTCTCTTTAGGCATATTATAACCTTTAGAAAAGCTTTCCTAGTATTACTACGCGCTGCTAATTATAGCTCCGCCGCTACGTAAGCGCGTTTAAACTCCTATAGTATCTAATATAAATAATTAACTTTATATAGCCTTTACTACCTTTCTCTTTGCTAGAGTCCTGTTTCCTATAAGGATTAGAGGCTTAGGAGGGTAATCTAGCTATATAATTAAATTAGGATTAATAAAGACCTAGATTCTATCTTTAACTACTCTTACCTTAACTATCTTATACTATAGGTCCTAGTAGTAAGGCTCCTATAGCTTAATAGCTAGCTTATTACTTTTAGAAAACTCCTTAGATATTATAAGAATGCCTATAGTATTATTATTATTAAACTAATAGATAGTAGTATTAATCCTAGCGTACTAGGGTTGCCTAATCACAATATTAATAAATTATACCTCTCTTTTACTGTGTGTATATTAAATTATTTAAAGATTAAATAATTAGTTAATTTAAAGAGAAAAGTACTTATTTAGAAGAGAGTATAATTATTATAAACACTATATAATTACTACTATATTAGACCGCGAAGCTAGGGTTTAATATGATTACCTCTATTAAGTTATCTAACCCTATAAGAGGGCGCGGACTATAGCTTAAATACCTAAGTACCTCTACTATTAGTAGGGTACTTGTTGGAATCGCATCGCTGCGAATTCGTTGCAGACGAATTCGTCACCACGGTCGAATTGCGATTGGATGCACGGGGTCTCATCGCCCCACTGTGCACTGGAACGCAACTAGCGCACGGGGTCTTATCGCCCTACCTAGACTAGTAACGCGATTAGTCGCACGGGACTATCGCCCCACTTCGCCCTAGACAGCGTGTTTAACCTATAACACCACGTATGCGGAGGCATCCCTAGGATTAAGGTATATCTATAGCCTTAATCCCCCTATAGCTAGATCTAGAAGACAAGTAAAATTAAACCCTTTACATTAAGTAACTAGTGTACTAGTGACCTGTGGTTATAGGACCTAAATCCCCTTAGTTAACTTAACACTAATTAGTGGTTACTTAACTAAGAAGGATTTAGTATAACTAATCACAGAGTAGTAAGAGAACACTAAGAAGAGACGTATAATTACCTCTATAAGAAGATATACTATAGGGAGAAGATAATGCCTCTGCGGTATTAGGCTTCTAAAGGATTAAATTACTAGCCTTTATCTAATTAGGGGCTAGTGCTATAAGGATTTAACCCCACTAACTATCTTAGAATCTTAGCTAATAAGCTAGCTAAATCCCCTTCTCCTTCTCTTTCTTCTTCTCTCTTTTATTATAACTTCTTAGATAAAAGACCCTTAAAACCCTTACTCTTATCTAATAAGAGAAAAGCTTCTAAAGCGGATATAATAATGCTAGAAGAACCTATTAATAAACTAGGACTTAATAAGTAATAATATTAACCTAGAGACTATAACCACTACTAATCTTAATAATAAGATTACTTATATAATCCTTTACTATAAAGAGTAAGCATATAAAGATTAGGAATAATAGGAGAATTACTAATTTAACTTTAGTAATTAGAATAAAGACCTCTTTAACAGAGCTTATAAAGGCCTAACTAAAGCGCTATAAGACCTCCTTTACAAACATAGTGTATATATAGGAGATCTAGTAGAAGGATTACTAAAGCACTTAAAAGAGTACTCTAAGAAGAAGTATAATCTAAATAGCCTCTAGAAGAGATTAATAAGTAAGTCACTATAGGCAGATTCTATTTAAACCTTTACCTAAATATAAAGCTAATACTAATAATAAAGAACTTACGCTCCTCACTACAAGCACCTAATATTACGCTAGAACTATCGTTAATAGTGTTAAGCCTACTAATTCTAAATACCTAGCCCTCTTAACCTACTATTCCTATTATCCCTTAAGCCTAACTAGGAATATACCTCTTACTACCCCTTAAAATACCTTAAGCCTAAGAATACTATAATAATATAAGGAAGGTACTTAATCTTATAAAGATTTATAAAGAGGCTAATAAATATAGTAGGAAGATATTTAACTTTATTAAACTAAAGGTAGTGATATTATAAGACTAATACTATTAGCTTAACTTCACGGAAACCACGCTTATAAAAGTATTCCCTATAATACTAATAGGTAATATAAAGAAATTCTATCTTATAAACATCACTATAAAGCTATTAGTAAGCTTTATATTTAATTAAATAGTTAAGCTTATTAAACAGTACTTTAAAATAGTAACTAATAAGCAATTCTACTACTAAGAGTAAAATAGTATTACGCTATATAGCACTATTGCTAAATATCCTAATAAAATGAAGATAGAGTGCCTTAACACTATAGTCTAAAGCCTTTAAGATATTTATAACAGACTCTTTAACCCTCTTACTAATAATATAGAACTTATTAAATAGACCCTCTAAGCTATTAGAGGTGTACTAGAATGTAGCCTTGTAGAATTTGTAGTTAATAACATATTTAAAGACCTTATAGGCAATCTTCGTAAGTTAATTAGTATCACTAAGGCCTAAAAAGAAGTCAGCTAATAACAGTTCTATACTAACAACCGCACTGACAAGGACTTCTTCACAGATTGTCAATATAGGCGCTCTAGAGGCCCCAATCGCAATCAAGGCCGCGATTAAGGTCACAATCAAGGTTGCGATTAAGGCCGCCAACAACGGCTACGATGCTTCATATGTGGAAAAGACGGCTGCTAGTCCTCCAATTATAGCGATAAGGATTATTAAGAAGCAAGGCAATGATAGTGGAAGAATAAAAGGTATAGGAACCCTCCTTCTAATAGTAAATACAGAGCTTTCCTCTAAGCCTATAAAGGCGATAATAGCGCTGTAAAAGAGAATAACAAAAGCTCTGACAACAAAGATGCCTAGGATGTGGCTAAAGCCTTTGTTAAAGAATCCGGTGAGATTAAAAGCAAGCTAATAGTTACGCAATTCTTTATAAGTGCTGTGAAGCTAGCGAATAGAGATAATATCTTCTAAAACCTTAGAAAAGAAGCCCTCTAGTATGCTCTCTGTAAGGAGGATCCGTTTAGGCCTTAGTTAACCGCTTATATATTAAAGGAATATTACTCTAATAAGGTATTTAGAGGTATTATTCCTAATACTAGGGCGGCAGGCTTCTTAATAGCTGTGTTATGGACTGGCCCTAAGGCAACTGCTGTTGGGCGTTGATATGATATTAAGAAACTTGAGGAGGGAAGAAAGGAAGGTAGGAAACCTATCCCTTCCTATGCCCCTTATACTCCTTAACTATCCTAAGCTATCCTATCTATCCTTTTCCTATCCCCTTGTTGCCTTCACACCACTTCTTCCTATCCCCTTATTATCTTGTCTCTGTCTCTTCCAATCCCCTTGTCGTTCCCTGCTATCTTATATTCAGCCTTATCTTCATCCCCTGCTATCCTATATTCAGCCTCAATCCCCACCCTTGCTGTCTTAGCTCAGGCCCCTACTCATCTCCGTGTCATCCGCCATTAGCCCTCTTGTTGTGCATGCTATAACTAATGCTTAGGCAAAGCCTAAGCCCTTACAAGCTGGTATTAACTAGGCTAAGGCCCTAGTAAAGAGAATGCCTACATTAATAATAGAACCTATTAAGAGATAACAAACCGTTAAATTTAGCGCTAGATTAGTAATATTAGTAGGAATCTTAAAGGTTCCTATAGTCTTTAGCCCTATCATGTTTTATATTATTAATACAAGCACACCGTTCTTATACAGTATTAATAATATAGATGACATAGGGGTTAAGATTAATAACCTTAAGAACGTGCTGATTTAAGGTGATCGAAGGGTGCTAATTATTAGGAAATAGGGATATCTATAGTGGACTCTAGAAGCTATGGAAGTAATAGCTTACTTTCTCTTAGAAAAGCAAATTTGTTAGCTTTATTAATAATTTAGACATCCTTCTATATAACGGCTATTGAAGGTCTTATATCGCGTAGGCAAGGATATAAATAACAAGGTTATTAAGAAGATCACGAAGGTCTGCCACTACTATTAACTTAATAGGAAGTTACTAAGGCGATTCTGATTTACGTTAAAAGACGATTATAACTTTAACTACAAGATAATTATTAATATAATATACCTTAATAGAAAGCCTATACTTTATATTATTAACGTAGTAACCTTATTCTAAGCGGCTTACTTCCTTAAACCTTAGAAGTAAAAGGCACATAACATCTAGAATGCGCTAAAAGAGTGCTAGATTAATACCTATCTAGGTCCTCTAGACTAGATAGTTTATAATGCTAGAAAGAACTTTGCCTTAAATAAATTCTATAACTACGTGTGTGTTATAGTAATTAGTGTTAATAAAGTGCTTGTAGAAGCGCACTAGAGCATTAGAAAGGTTAAATAATATCACAGACCGCTAAGAAAAGCGTATAATATTATTAGCGAAGAGCTAGGCAATAACATAAGCGTGACAATAGATTAAAAGCTTTATATAGCTATTAAAGCCGTTAATAATTTAGTAAGGCTAGATAGCCTTATGCCCACGCTCCTTGTGTTTGGTTTATACCCGCGACTAGCTAATAATTTACTACTAAGCCTCTCTATTATATAATAAGCTATAATCCTATGGAAAGTGACTAACAAAGCCTAATAATACCTAGCGAGAAGGCAGGTTAGAGATGCCCTCACTGCTTATAACAGTCTAAACATAACGCTTACACATTCACTGCCCCTATAGTTAGATATGCGTATATAGCGTGAGAAAGAAGGCTAGCAGGGCCTGTATAAGCTAATCACCACTAATAGTGAAAGCTACACTCTTTAAATGCTATATAGACCTACTAGATTTCAATTAACTATTGTTAAGCCATATTTACGTAATAATGACAATCCCTAATGAGAAGAACTAGAATCTAAAGCCGCTTCTAACGAATCTGATAATGATTTTAACCTAGAAGAAGAAGAGTATACTATAAGATAAAGAGGGCGACCTCTAAAGCCAAAAACCATAACTAACACTATTGAAAATGGAAGGGAATCTAGCTAGAGGGATAGGAAGACCTCTCTAATAGATTCTGACGCGGCGGCTTCTAGATTCACTATAATACAACGATTCTTCAAGATATAGAGCTTTGATAGTTGAATGTAGTTAATTTCTAACAATACGGACGATCTGACGAGCAATGAGAGGATTCTACTGAGTCCCCTCATAGACCTACTGACTATATTGGCAGAACTAGGTTGCCAATAGGGTCTCGCGAGCTACTTTTTATTTTCCGCATAATTCATTTGTATAGGAAAAGTAAAAAATCAACTCACAGCCATACAAACTAGACGCCCGTGTGGCCTAACTAAGCACTTTAATAAACAACCCTATTAATAAAATATACCATAAAATCCAGAATAAATCAAGGATTCGAATAGTATACGTCAGCCTTTTATACGACTACTAGTTCCCTAGTTACAGTCGATTTTAGCTTCCCTATAGGGTAACCTAGTCGGCTTAGTCATACAAGCCTGTGGGTTGGTTGTGTGCAAGAACGCAGGTCACAGCCAAAGCTGTAGGTAACGCTGCAAGCAACGCCTTGCAACCAACGTTGCAACAACGCAACTAGGCAACTAGTGGGCCTATAAAATAGTGCTATAAATAGCATTATTTTAACAAACACAAATCTAATACCTAAGAGAGGTTATAGAAGGCCTAGAAAGAACCCTCTCCAGCTACCTAAAGAGCTAATTTAGAGTAAAACCTTCCTTATAGCAAAGGAAAAGGCTAATTTTAACCTAGCTATGTAACTTTGTAAAGAAGGAAGATAACCACTCTAGGTAACCCGTTTAAACGCTTTAATTAAGATGAAATCAGCGCTTTATAAGCCCGCGAAGTCTTTAGATTTATTAGATTTGACCTAAACTTACACAGTGGCTAGTGAATCTTTAAATCCCACATGGTTTAAGAAGTTAAAGGAAAGGGAATAGAAACACTATATAAGAAATCACGGCTAGTTATCTAAGGCTATAGTGATCACAATAAATTTGATATCCTAACCTAATCTCTAACTATCTAATAGGCTAGTTAATAATTAATTATAGCCCTAGCCCCTTCCTCTATAAGAAAGGCATTAGCCTTTAGATCCGTAATATTACATAAGCCTACGTATAGTTAATAACAAAGCTTAATAGGTGTATTATTATGTAACTTCCTAACTAGATTAAACACTTATATTTACAAGGAATAGTAATAGAAGTTATTAAGCCTCTTTACAGAATTGCGGAAGTAGGAACACACTAGTAGTTAACGTACTTCCGTTATTATTATAATAACCTTAATATAGTCACTTTAACATACAACCCGTGCCTATTGATTTTAGATAATAAGGACTGCTTTAGAATTATTAGAATGCAGACTAATAATACCTTAGGGCTTAGTAATAATACCTTCTTTAAGCGCGAAGAATCTAAGCTAAAGAAAGCTAACTTCACTGCTAAGCTAAAGTAAAGGCTCACCACGGAAACACCGCTAATCTTTAATAGCTATATACTAACTAAATCTGACAATAACTCACTAAACCTCTATTAGAAAGGCCAAAGTAAGAAGATTTAGCCTATTAATATAGCTATAGATTTAAAGCATTAATAGTACGTTAAACAACGCGCCCGTGGAGCGTACATTACCACAATCTGTTAGCCTAAAGCATTATATAACCTCTCTGTTACTACTTAATAACACAATATTATAATTAACGATATTAAATAACTAAACAAAAGGCTTTACTAGTAAATAGAACATTAAGACCACGGCCTCTACTACGTACTAATTAATCTCTTATTCGCAAAGCTATATATCTTTATTAATGGTTCTTTTGTAAATAATAAGGACTTAAGCTTATAACTAGGATACGTAATTATTCTAGGCAATAAAAGTAATAATAAGAGCGCTAAATTCACAATAAGAGGTAACATTATTACATATAGCTTTACGAAAAGCAAAAGGGTTATAAGAAGCGCCCTAGTATTAGAACTATATAGTATAGTATAAGGCATTAATATAACCTACGCTATAAACACCACGCTAAACATTGTGATAAAGTAGCTAAAGTTACTATAGGTGCTAATTGTGGTTTACACAGACTCTTTTTCGCTTTATAAATACCTTATTAAGCTTGGAATAATAAAGGAGAAATAACTCATAATTAATATCATAGCATTGTGTAAGGGCTTAGGCTTTGCCTAAGCATTAGTTGTAGCATGCATAACAAGAGGGCTGATGGCGGATGACACGGAGATGAGTAGGGGCCTAAGCTAAGACAGCAAGGGTGGGGATTAAGGCTAAATGTAGGATAGTAAGGGATGAAGATAAGGCTAAATATAAGATAGTAAGGAACGGAGATAAGATAATAAGGGGATTAGAAGAGATAGAGATAAGATAATAAGGGGATAGGAAAAAGTAATATAAAGATAATAAGGGGATAGGAAGAGAATAGATAGGATAGCTTAGGATAGTTAAGGAGTATAAGGGGCATAGGAAGGGATAGGTTTCTTACCTTCCTTTCTTCCCTCCTTAAGTTTCTTAATATTATATTAACGCCTAATAGTAGTTGCCTTAGGGCTAGTCTATAATATTTAAGAAACTTCCTTTAGTCTATAAAGACTACTAAAATAAACGATAATAGATTACGTAATAGACCTAGGAGATAACCTTTAACTAGACGAACAAACTAGCTAGGGGACTATAACTCCCCTATTAGATGCTACTTTACTACTAGGGGCTTATAATGCCTAATTTAAAACACTTTAGCTAATGCTAGAATAGTAGGCTAGGGCAATTAAGTCCTTATAACAAAACGTGCAAGTAAATCCAATGCCTGCACTATAAGTTACTATCTTATTAGACGCGGTTACATAACTAACAGCTCCTAATACAGACCCTCCTATGTAACTTATAGCTCTTAACCTAATGCTAATAGTATCACAGGTTTAACAAAAACCAATCCGGATAGGTAACCTATATAATAGCAATAAAATTATATTCACTGCCTAGAAGTTCCTTATAGAACATAAACTTAAGGTAAATATAGACTTTATTAGAGATAATAAGGACTAATAGGTGTTTATTTACTAATAACTTTTACCTAAGGTCTAGGCCTACATTATAATATACTTTAAGGTAGGTAAGCTAAACACTTATAGACTAAAAGCCTTTCTTAACTACTTAAAGACCCTATATATAGACTTATATAGGCAGGAAATAGCCCTAATAGAACTTAACTAGATAAAGTAAGGATTAGGAGAATTATTTACTACGTTCTTTATTTACTTTAAATAGAAGCTCTCCTTAGTAAGAGAGGCCTAATAGGTAAGCAAAGTTAAGTTAGCTAAACTATAATATGCACTTAATAAGCATATAAGAGAAATCACGGTTAGTAAAGGAGTTAGTAAAATAGACTACTACCTAGTAATTACTATCTACTATAGTATTATAGTTAATATTAAGTCTCTTACTATAGAGGATAAGTATTAGAACTAACGCGGACTATAGCTAGTCTAATACACACCCTAATAAATTAACTATAATAGTAACACGCTAATAATAGGGGTATAGGCTACAGTAATATAGGCAGGAAATAAAAGAAATCAGATAAAAAGGAAAAAGCCTAGAAGGATATTAAACTATAGAGGGTTAAATAGGTATTAGGAGCGGAAATAACTAAATGCTACTAGGAGGGGTGCTACTTATATTATAGCATTAAGGGCTATTATATTCTAGGATACCCCTCCTCTTACCTTAGTAACTATAGGTTAATATTAACACACACAGGGTAGATAAGGAAAGCGCGGATAAGGAAATTATCCCTAATAACATAGAAAACGAGTAGCCCCTAAGCAGAGTCTTATATAGGGGTAAGAGGGCTAGCTAGCGCTTATAGTTATAGATAAGTATAATTAGTATATAAGTATAGAGAAGGATATAGAATGTTATATAGATTAACTACTATTCCTAGTTTCTATACTCTTTAATATATACTCTTACCTTAATGTTTAGATTAACTATAAATATAATTACTACAGTGCTATTAGTAAACTAGTAGTAAGACAGTTAGGCCTTAAGCTTATATAATTACTAATATAAAGATAAGTCTATACTATAGTGGAAATAGAGAAGTAAGGGAAACGCATAAAGGAGGAGACCTTCTTAATTACCTATATAGTGTACACTAGGATTAATATTAATAGGTAGGAGTTATTAGTATACTTATATATTATTCTAGGCCTTACCTAGGATATGATCTTTAGGATACTATAGTTAGAATAATAAGATATAGTGATTTACGCGGTAAAATAATAACTAGTAATAGGGGCCGTAAAGGGTCTTTATGTATTAGAAGCCTTAGAGCGTAGTATAGATAAGCTTATTTAAGGAATTATTAGAGCCTTATATACCACGGAAGTATGTAAAGCCTAATAATAGAAAGACACTATAACTTACTTTATTACTATAAGTTTAAGGGAGATAATAATAGTGCTATAGCTTATAGCACTAAAATAACAACTAAATAAACCTAATATATTAACACTACTAGAGGAGTTAGCGGACTTCACAGACCTTTTAATAAAACCAAAGCGAATAGGTTACCCCTTATAGGGGATCCCTTAACCACTATATCTAGCTATATAAGAACCTAGACAGTTCTGAACTTATACTACTATAGGGACTGTTATATAATATACTAAGGGACTAGCTTCTAGAGATTAGACGTTAAATTACAGACTTTATAGATAAAGGATAGATCTATACTAGCTTCTTATTAGCCACGGCCCTAGTTCTCCTTATTAAGAAGTTAAACGGTGGTTAGCGTTTTTATGTGGACTACCACGTGCTTAATAAGATAATAGCATAAGACTAATACCCCTTTCTCTAATTAAGGAAACCCTATAATCCCTCTCTAGGGCGTGATAGTTTATTGTTAAAATAATGCTATTTTTAGCACTATTTTATAGGCCCACTAGTTGCCTAGTTGCGTTGTTGCGCGGCGTTGCTGCGCGCTACGTTGCGTGGTTGTGCAACGCATCTTGCGTTGCCACCTAAGCAAAGCTACGGCATGTATGACTAAGCCAACTAGGTTACCCTATAGGGAAGCCAAAATTGACTGTAACTAGGGAACTAGTAGTTATATAAAGGCTGACGTATACTATTCAAATCCTTGAATTTTTCTGGATTTAATAGTATATTGTATATAAAGGGTTGCTTATTAAAGTGCTTAGTTAGGCCACATAGGCGTCTAGTTTGTATGGCCGTGAGTCGATTTTTACTTTTCCTATACAAATAAATTATGCGGAAAATAAAAAGTAGCTTGCGAGACCCTATTGGCGACCTAGTTCTGCCGATATAGTCGGTAGGTCTATGAGGGGACTCAGTAGAATCCTCTCATTGCTCGCAGACCGTCCGTTAGCCTGAAATCCAGCGTGGTACGCTATACTCTAGCTACTATTCCCTAAATTTTTCAAATTATAAGGGATCTTTAGAGGCTTTTAATGCTGATTTTAATAATTTACTAGCTAGACTGCAGCTCTGCAGTGTAGTGATCGCACTAATTGATCAAGTAAATCATTATATTAATGCATTAAAGCAGACCTTTCCTAGTTAGGCTGAGAGACAAAGATTTACTATCAGAGCTTCTAGGGCACAAGGACTGCCTGTAAATACCTTAAATTTACAGTTCCTCATGGCGGACTTATTAGAAGAGCAAAGAGATAAATCTTCCCCTATAGCTAAGGCTCTTAGCTATAAGGCTTCTAATAATAAGGGAAATTCTAAGGACTAGGAAAAGAACACATCTAATCCTACCCCTAAGAAGGACCCTAACGCTAAGAAAGAGCAGGATAAGAAGGATTTAAACCCTTCTAAGGCCTCTAGGAAGAAGCAGAAGAAGAAGAGTGGCACTAGGGCTAAAGAGAAAGGAAAGGAAGCCGCGTTTGCTTTAGGCTACAGCCTAGTAACAGGATACGTTAAAGAATTAGATTCTAACGAATCTAGTAGCAATAATAGTAGTGATTCTGAATCTAATTCAGATACCTCTAGTACCACTAGTAACACTACTACCAAGCCCGCTTTTAATTACTCTAATAATGTAATTAAAAATTCCCTTCTGTATAATACTAGTTCCTCTTGTCATATTTGTAATAATAGGGCTTTCTTTAGGGATTTTAAACCCCTAAAGAAAGGCGAATGTGGCCCTATAATTACAGCTGGAGGACCTATCTATCCTAAAGGGAAGGGTACTGCTGTATTTAATGTGCTGGTAAAGAAAAATCCACTAGAATATAGGTCTTTAGCTTTGCTAGATGCTCTATATTTCCTAGGTATAGATACGAACCTAGTTAGTGGTTTAACCCACTATCTCTCCGGGGGTTATCTTCTAAAAGATCAGCTTTTCCTAGCTAATAAAAGTCCCTATGGGTTATTAGAACCTACTAAACACGGCTTCTTTTTGCAAGTTAAAGGACAACTAACCCCTGTAATTTGTAAGCATTAAACCCACCTCTCCTTTATGGGCTCCCGGATTTATTAACATCTAACCCATACGACTTATATGGGGTTTTCCTACCCTATAGAGGTGCAAATTCCACAGCAGCCTACCCTGGATCCAACGGAATATCAGCGAATTGAAGAAATCGACACCGAGGACAACGATAACATTAACAATTTAGCCTTACATCCCACTGGAGCTCCTAGTTAGGCATCTTCTGTAGGGGATTTAGAAGGTCCATATCCTAATGCGTTAGATGACGATAGTGGCCGTCTAGAATCCCCTAAGGCCTGTGATCCTTAAGAAGCCTGGCACGATAGGGAGCAAAGGGATAGTAGCTCTAAAAAGCTAGATTCTAGTTATAAGAAATTACTAGATTTAGCCCTTCTTTAGCACATTTGACTTGGCCATATAGGGCTCCCCTTGCTAAAGAAATCATCAAAATTAGCTAAAGGGATCCCTGATTTTTCCGCCATCAAAGATAAGGATTTCAACTGCTTAGCCTATACGCAAACTAAGGCTGTTAGAAGACCTAGCAAAAGACCTATTTAGGACCCCCTAGAGTTCTAGATATTCTAGAGGAGATACGGTAAAAATTGAACCTATACCTCATAATAAGAAGGCCCTAGTCCTTTTCCTTATTGATCGAAAATCACGGTATAAATGGTGCCTCTTATTAGCTAATAAAGAAGGTCAGACCCTTTATAATGCTATTAAGGGCTTTTTAAGGAATTAAAAAATCAATATAATTCGTATCCTAGGCATCTTTATTTTAACGGAGGCACTGAAATTAACAACGACCTCTAACAATGGCTGACTTCTAAGGGAATTTGCTTTAGCACCTCCTGCCCTTATATTCACGAACAGAATAGGCTAGTTAAGCGAGCTATTAGGGTTATCCTCGATCGACTTAGAGCTACCCTACAGTGGTCCAAATTGCCCCTGTATCTCTAGTCTTACATCCTTCTAGCCATAGTGGACTTAGTTAACATCACCGCGAATACGACTAAGCCCCTAACCCCTAAGCAGCTATATCTAGCTAACTTAGAGCCTAAGACTACCTATAAGCCTGACTTCTCGAAAATTAGGGCTATAGGGTCTTATTGTGAGGTTCTAATACCTCCGGAGCAGAGATCTAAGCTGCAAAAGCTAGCCCCTAGGACTATCCCTAGCTGGTTACTAGCTACTCTAGGTTCTAACGTTTATCTTGTTTATATACCCTCTAAAAGGTCAGTCATCAAGACTAGCTTTGTGAAAATCATAGAGGATATAGGCTCTGTAAGGATCCCTAAATCTTCAGGGAGTTATCCTTCAGAGGGAGGAATCAATAACTTTCTTTGTGATAGTTATCCCTCGCAAGATAATCTAGAAATTCAGGATAATCCAAAGCCTGAAAATCTAGTCCCCTAGAGAGCAGCCCTATAGAAGCCCCTTAAAAGGCACCTATAGGTAATCCATTAGCTGATTCAGACGCTATAGATGTTAACGATTTTAATATAACTTCTTTTGTTAAGGAGTTATGCTTTAAGGCTTAGGAAAAGGCTAAATCAACTAACAACAGTGATTCGGATACCCCCAAGACCTGGAAACAAGCATTAAAAAGCAAGGATAGTCGAAAATGGATAGATGCGACTTTTAACGAATTTAAGCAGCTTTTAACTACTAGAACCTTTAAATTTATAGGGATAGACCAAGTTCCTAAGGGCCGAAGGATCCTAAAAACAGACTTGTCTACAAAGTCAAAAGGGATAAAGAAAATAATCCCCTAAAATACAAGGCCTACCTTATTACTAAAGGCTTTATACAAATAGAAGGTCAAGATTATCTCGAGACCTATGCTGCCACAAGCATCCCTCCTAGTTAGCGAATATTATTAGCTCTAGCAGCTTCTAATGACTGGGAAGTCGAACAAGTCGATTTTATAGGGGCATTCTTAAATAGTCTACTAAAGGAAGCTATTTATATGCAAATCCCAGACGGATTTACCGAATTTGCTAAAGCCACGCCTGAAATAGCTAGATTACTTAAGAAATATGGCTATAAACCCGCTTAAAAGCAAGTTATTTTCCTTTAAAAAGCTTTATATAGATTAAAACAAAGCTCTAGAGAGTGGCAGCAGGCCCTAAAGGACCTTCTTCGCAAGCACGGATTTCACCCCTTAATTTCGGACCTAGCCGTCTTTTATAACCCAACTACATCCACATATATAGTGACTTATGTAGATAACTGCCTTCTAATAGGACCCGACCTTAAATATATCAATAGATTAAAGAAGCTTTTGCATAAAGCTTACCCTATAGAAGACCGTAGACTAGCCGAATTTTTCCTAGGTGTTTAAATCACTAGAAATCGAAAGAAAGGGACCCTAACTATTCATCAGTCCCAGTACATTTCTGAAGCCCTAGAAAGGTTCGACCTGAAAGATGCTAAGCCTGTTTAAATTCCTCTTCAACCCGGAATTATTAAATAAGCAGCAACCCACCTAACAAAATCTCTCTCACCCCCGATCATAAGCTATATCAGTGCATTATAGGGACTATTATGTACTTAATGCTTCTAATAAGACCTGATATTGCTTTTCCGGTCCAGTGGCTTTCTACAGCGCTATCTAAGCCGTTTATAGAGCACTTAAATGCTACTAAACACCTGCTTAGGTACCTATCTAGCACTATAGGTTATTCTATAACCTATAGAAGGTCTAGATCTGTTACAAACTCTAAAGCCTTTACGACCCTTATTGGATTCTGCGATAGCGACTACGCTAGTGATAGGATCTCTTCAAAATCAACCTATGCTTATTTATTTAAGCTAGCCAAAGGACCTATTAGCTAGAAATCGAAGAAAGCAACTACAATAGCTTTATCCACATTAGAAGCTGAATCTGACGCTTTATGTGAGGCTATTAGGGAGCTAGAATGGTTAAATAGCCTATTTACGGAAATTAAGCTGCCTCTAGCCCCTCCAGTCCTGATTTTTAGCGACAACCAAGGTGCTATTACAACTGCTAATAACCCTGCTCTTCATAGCAAAACAAAGCATACCCTGCTAAAATTCAACTATACCAGAGAAAAGGTACAGAAGGGTATAGCTAAGGTTATCTATATTAACACTAAAGAGATGCCTGCAGATGGCTTAACTAAGCCCCTGCCCTATGATAAATTTCAACAATTTATTAAATTACTAGGTCTTACGAAGTCCTAGCTTTATAAAATCAACAAAAAGTCGAAAAATAATAAATCAACAAAATATTGGAATTCTAGTTGAAAAGTTATTGGTTTTATAGTTTAAAAGTTATTGATTTGTTAGAATTTATAGTTAACTTAGATATCTATTAAAGAGCTAAGTCATTAGGCATTGAATTAGTTATGTCACACTTTTCTAGAGGGAGTGTTAAAATAATGCTATTTTTAGCACTATTTTATAGGCCTACTAGTTGCCTAGTTGCGTTGTTGCGCGGCGTTGCTGCGCGCTACGTTACGTGGTTGTGCAACGCATCTTGCGTTGCCACCTAAGCAAAGCTACGGCATGTATGACTAAGCCAACTAGGTTACCCTATAGGGAAGCCAAAATTAACTGTAACTAGGGAACTAGTAGTTATATAAAGGCTGACGTATACTATTCAAATCCTTGAATTTTTCTGGATTTAATAGTATATTGTATATAAAGGGTTACTTATTAAAGTGCTTAGTTAGGCCACATAGGCGTCTAGTTTGTATAGCCGTGAGTCGATTTTTACTTTTCCTATACAAATGAATTATGCGGAAAATAAAAAGTAGCTCGCGAGACCCTATTGGCGACCTAGTTCTGCCAATATGGTTAGTAGGTCTATGAGGGGACTTAGTAAAATCCTCTCATTGCTCGCAGACCGTCCGTTAGCTAGAAATCAACTATATTTAACTATCTTGGCTCTCAAAGTGAATTATCTATCGTGGTTTAGTTATCTATAGGTCGCAGCGCCCTCTATTGCGCTAGCTATCTAGGAATTACTAGGGAGGTCTTCCTATCCCTCCAGTACATTCCCCTTCCCATTTTCAATATTTATAAAGGTAAATATTTACGTAGCGTTTCACAAACTATAAATAGCAAAGGGCAAGGAGCACTTAATAGCATTCTAGACTAGATTCAGACTATTTAAATAGTTAGTCTGCCTATTTAGACTAGTAAGCGCACTAGTAACCTTCTAACACTATATTAATAAATCCTTAGGGGACGCATTAGGGGATTTTATCACAGTATATCTAGATAATATCTTAGTCTATTTAGGGGGTTAAGGAAGGACTATATAGCTAAGGTCTGACTAATACTCGGCTGCTTAAGGGCAGTAGGATTGTACCTAGACCTTAGTAAGTCCGTGTTTGCTGTAAAGGAAGTCTAGTACTTAGGCTATATTATTATAGCAGGACATTTAGTCTATCCTAACCTAGCAAAGGTTATAGTAATTAGGGAATAGCTAGTGCCTATAAAGTTATATAAGGTCTAAAGCTTCCTAGGGTTTGCGAATTTCTACTAAGACTTTATTAAGGACTTCTCTAAGATAGTAGCACCGCTTATATAACTCACAAAGAGAAATATCCCTTTCTAATAGGGGCCTAAAGAGAATAAGGCCTTTAAGAAATTAAAAGGGGCTTTTATTAAGTACCTAGTTCTAGTATAATAGAACCCAGATTAACCTATAGTAGTTAAGGCGAATTATTTAGGCCTAGCCCTCAGAGGTTATATATTATAGGAAGGACCTAACCACATTATGTACCTAGTTACATACTACTCCGCGAGCTTGTTAGCCTTATAAAGGAACTACACTATCTATAATAAGGAGCTCCTAGCTATTATCTCTTGCCTTAAGGCGTAGTTAGCAAAGCTATAAGGCGTTTCACAACTATTTACGATTTACATGGATTACAAGAACCTAGAATACTTTACCACTCCTTATCTAATAACAGAATAGCAGGCTTAGTGGGCAGATACGCTCGCCTTATTTAATTTTCACTTATATTATAGACCTAGCACGTAGGCTTAATAACTAGACGCACTTTCATAGAGGGAGTAAGACAAGAAGGGTATAGGAGTAAGGACAGGATAAATACTATAACTAGTTACTATTATATAACTCTCTTAATTACCTACGGATTTATAGGAGGACCTTAATTAGAATTCTCTTATTTTAAACGTAACTCTACTACTAGTTAAAGAGGTCCTCTTTACCATAGAACACCTTTAGTTATTATAGGACTAAGCTATTATAGCAGACCCTATATACTATATTTAACTAAAAGCTATTTAGGAAGGGGCATAAAATTTCCCTAGAAGTAATAATAAGAGAATAGGTAGTGGATTGCTTACTTAGTGCTTATAGGGCGCTTTAATTTAGGGGTTATACCTAGGTGCTAGTATAGGAACCTCTTATAATAACTCCTATTCAGTAATATTATAATTTACTAGTTATAGGATACCCTAGCTAGAACACTACATTTCAGATTCTATAGTAACAGTTTTACTAGGATAGGATGTCATAGGATGTCACCAGATTCGTTTGGAATTACTATTGCTTTAGAGGTTATAAGAGTTATTAATAACATTAAGGCTTACTAAAACCACTACCAATCCCTAATAGGTTCTAGTCACAGATCTTAATAGATTTTATAACAGAATTACTAGCATTATCCTTAGAGAGACCTCATTACCTAATAGTTATTATAGACAGGCTTTTTAAAATTTATCTAGCTAGAGGTAATGACTTCTATTAGTACTAAGGAATATATAAAATGATTTAAGATAGTTTAGTGGAGGTTTAGAGGGTTCCCTAGTCTATTATCACAGACTGTGGCTTAGACTAGTTAGGGAAGTTTTAGATAACGCTATACTTACTAGTTAGAATAGATTAACTACTCTCTACGTCACATTACCCACAGACTAATAGCGGCATAGAATAAGCAAACTAGGAGGTGTAAGTAATACTATAGGTGGTAATCTCCTTCTCTTAATTTAACTAGCCTAAACACTTAGCTACTTACTAGCTTATAATAAATAATAGGACCTCTTTTATTATAGGGGTAAGCCTAAATAAGTTATTATATAGATATAACCTAGAACCTATTTAATCCTAGCTAGACCTTTTAGCATTTACTATAATACCTAAGGGAAGGGCTATTTAGTTTTTAGAACACTTATAGGAGGGGACTTTTCTAGCCTAGGCCGCGATAGCTTACGTATAGTAATAATAATAGGACGTAATAGTAGCTTTATAATACCTAGTAAAACGCTTTTAAGTAAGCAATAAAGTGTGGCTTTCTCTTAAGAATATTAAGATAAACCGCCCCTTAAGGAAATGTTGGAACAAGCATGATATCAATCGCGCTTGGCAGCCGCAATTGTGGCCGGAAGAAGGTCGGCCCGCGCGCGCCTCGCGTGCGCGCGCGACCCCACTTTCCGATCCACAGTCAGGCCCTGTGATAGGGCAGGGCTTGCACCACGTGACCCACACGCATAGCTGCCCGTTTTTCACCTCACGAGAGTGCCCTCACTTTTTGACCTCTCTTTTCCCTCTTTCTTGGATAGCTTAGAATAGATAATTAATAACAATACTATTCTCGGAGCTCACACATTACGACCCTGCGTAACTAACACTGATTAGTGGTTAACTTCACAGGTAACCACTTTCAAACACACGCGAATACCGCAGATTAGCAAGGTCTATATAGAAGAGGCTTTCTTAGAAGCAGTGTGGTTAGGCCCCTTTTGTTTTTAGCAAGAGTAACCTAATTATCACGAGATCTGTAATCGTGCTAAGGAAGAAGTTTATCTTAGTCCCTTTTGTTCTTTAGTAAGAGTAGCTAACGATAAACGGAAGCCTAAACCTTAAAGAAGAGTTTAACTCTAGCAGCTAGGTCTGTCCTATTGTTCTTCTCCTTAGTGCGTTCTATCACGCAAGAAGTTGACCGTAAAGCCTCGCGATCCTTCACAAAAACCTCCCTATAATAGCAGAAGTTATTGCTATCCTCCCCTACCTAAAAACACATATTTTCCCTATTTCTTTCCCCTCTAAAGCCTATACATCATAATGGTTAACACAAAAGAACAAACATAAGCCCCTGCAAGCTAAGAAGGCTCTTAAGTAGGAGAAGACTTTATAGAAGCTGCCAAAAGGCATTAGGGAGACAGAGCAAACATCCTCCCCCTTCTATACATCCCCCAAACCTTACATAAATACATCATAGAAGAGTTATTCTATAAGGTTAAAGAGTTTGATATTAAGAAAAGTAACACACCTAAGGAACTTACGGCCTATCTCCTCACTAGAGTTATAGATTATAAAGCAAGAAAGGTGATAGGAAGAACACTGTTTACAGAGTTTACTTAGGACTTTGACTAATGGAGAGAAGAGACATTCCTTAAAATACTAATCCTAGTGGCAAAGCACCTACAGGATTATCTTATAAATAACGGGGTGTACATGATAATTAGCTAATTAATAAAGGTGCTAATTAACCTTTAAGAAGTCCTTGACTAAAATGAATTCCGTTTTTAGTCCTAAGAGGAAGTTAAAGATGTGAGAAAGAGGTACACGGAATTCCAAAGGAAACTTTAGAATAACAATGACTTCTTAAACAATCTTCTTAATAAAGGAGATATTTAAGAGCGTTATGGATTAAAGACCTCTTATTCTCTTCACTAAAGCCCACTAAGCGTTACCCTATTAAGGCAATTACACAATAACAGGTGTGACTTCCCTGTGGGAGGTACCTGTTAACACATACTTCCCCATAGCCTTAAACCTATGCAGCAGCTTAACAACTATAGACTACACTCCCTCCTGCCTAATAGAGAGTGGCTTTTATTAATAATCTACTCGCACCCTCACGGCTTATAGCGAAGCAGATTGTTGATTTTACGAAGATATACACATTAGAACAGCAATATAGTGCTAACAACTATAATGTCTTTGAGTTAAAGCTACAAACCTTTAAGAGAAAGTGCGAGATATTAGACATTAAACAAGAGCAATTAGGCTATGCATTTGAGGTTATGCTTAAAGGGAAAGCCCTCTAATTCTACTTAGATCACCTCTCAAAACCAGAGAACCCTTAAGACCTACTAACTCTGGTTACATAGATAAAAAGAGGTTTAAGACTAAGGATATAAGACAGAGATATCTTCTTAAGTGGCACCAAACCACACTCTAGAAGATTATTAGCGAGAACTAAGACAAATTAAAGATAGAATGCTTTAATGAACTCGTGGAAAAGCTCTCTATCTTGTAACGGGCTATACCTGATGTGGGTTAATCTAAACGAGCCCTCTGGAACCAGATTATGAACGCCTGCAACGGAATCCCAGAGTACAGGAGCTGCATCACTAACCCTCCTAATAGCCTCTAACAGTTCTGTGAACAGGTATAGATAACTATTCGTCTTATCATAGAAGAATCCGGTGGCTAATATTAATTCCCTGCTAATGCCAAAACCCTAGACTAATTCTAGACTAATAGGAGGTATAACGGCAAAGGCAAAGAGTTACAATACCCTCCCTAAAGGCATAAAGGAACACAGGGACCCCCTGTTTAAGGAAGTGCTATGTGTGCGGCAAAGAGGGATATTAGTTAACGAAGCACTCTAAGGAGGAACGGAAGAAGGCATACCAGCGGTTTAAGAACCACTACATAGTTAACTCCTCTTCATCCTTACAAGCTTTATACGACTTATTCCTCGCATAGTATAAAGGAAGCCCTAGTCTAGACCCTCCTTCTTAACCCTCTGAAGATAATAAGGTCGCTTAATACATAGCAAGCCTCGGATTTAATAACAAAACCGAAGGGAAGGATGGATTAGTGCCCACAAGCTTCTTTACCTATGGCGTAACGCTTAATGGCCAAAGAACGGTTAAGATTCTCACTAACTAGGCGACAATGCATAGATTAAGCGGAAAGAGCCCTTTTAATGTAAGGATAGCTAACGAACCTCCTTACATGTTCCTGCTTAAAGACCGCTACTTATCCAAAGTCTTCCAAGGTATTATGCCAGATACCGGGGCAGCCCAGTATTTAACGGCAGGCTATTTGCAATTTATTGCATTACAATGAATGATACTAAGGATCCAACTTAATGAAGCAAGAGCTAGGGAAGCGGTTATTAGGTTTGGAGGAGGCACACTAATTATCTCGCTTAGAACAGCCAATATGCCCACTCCCTTTAGCAAGATTACGTTCTATGTGATACCCATAAACACCCCTTTCTTACTATGCCTCGATAATATAGGCTAACTAAAGATTAATTTCATTACCACTAAGAATATCTTACAGCAAGGAAGCATTAAAGTCCCCTAGTACGTAAATGGGGGCACGCGTGAATGCTATTAATGCAGAACGAGGCGTTAATAGCATGGAATTACCTGACTAAAGTCGAATTACAGCGCTTGCATTGCCAATTCGGTTATCCATCGGTTCGCTAGCTTTATAATCTCCTATGCAACTTAGGGCACAAGATTAAGATCGATGCTATAAAAGCAGTGACAAGGGTTTGCCACTAATGCTAAATGAACGCGGATAGCCCCTATCGCTTTAAGTTCACCCTTAAGGATAAATGTGCCTTTAACTTTGAAGTAATAGTGGATATTATGTACCTTAACAGTAACCGCCTAACCCTTTATGCTATTAATGTAGCTATGGCTTTCAATGCGGCAAGATTCCTCAAAGATATCTCGGCCAAATTAACATAGGAAGCTCTCAGGGTGTGCTAGATTAATGCATACCAAGGGCCTTTAGATTGGATTATTACCGATACTAGCACGAACTTCCGTGGTGAGGAGTTCCGTTAATTTGCGGCGTTAATGTTAATCTCTGTCAAAGAGGTTCCTATTAAGGCACACCATAGCATCGGAAAGGTTAAACGATATTATAAGCCGCTCCAAAGGGCCTATAATATCATCCGGCGGGAATGCCTAATAACCCCTAAGATAGTCGCCCTATAGATAGCTGTGAAAGCCCTTAATAACACTGCAGGACTAAATAGCCTTATTCCTACTCTCCTTGTCTTTAGTGCATACCTACGTATAACTAGCAAATCCCCTCTATTACTAGATATCTCATAACGCGTCATTACTATGCAGAAGGCAATAAAGGAGATTAAACGCTTACACGCTATCCGGAAAGTTAACGAAGCCCTTGCCACAAGGAATGGCCTAGATATGGCGAAGACCCTTAACCTCCCACTTGGATTACTAGTCCGAGTGTGGCGTAAAGGCGACGGTTGGCAAGGCCCGTACAACCTCCTCTCTATTAATAGAGAGACCTGCACGCTTAATCTCCCGCGAGGCCTGAAAACCTTCTAGTCAACCTCTATTAGGCCCTATTACGCAAATCCTAATAGAGAAGTCCTAATACCTTAAGAACAGCCACCTAAGGAAGAAGGGCAAGAGGCTTAAGATAAACTGGCGGGCAAGGTCCTGGAGATCCCGCTAAAGAGAAGGCCAGGCAGACCCTGCAAGAACCCCTAGCAATTGTTAACGAGACCGACGTGTTTATATTGGCGAAGGAGGAAGCTGACCTTAACCTCGCAATCCGATTACGTAAGGAAGGCATTATCATAACCCTAGGAGAGCCCTTTAAGCTCTCCACTAAGGCTGAAATTGATGCCTTAATTGACCAAGGCGTGTTCGAATTCACAACCTTTAATAAGAAAGAGCATGGCGGTGTGAGAATCTTTAACTCCCGCATCGTTAACGAGGTGAAAGGGAAGATAGGCTAGCTATACAAGAAATCACGGCTTGTCATCCAAGGCTTTGGCGATAAGGCGAAACAAGATATCCTAATATAAGCCCTAATAATCTAATAGGCTAGTTAACGCCTTATCCTCGCAATAGCTCCTTGCTAATAAAGAAAGACCTTGTCTTGTGGATTCGCGATATTACGTAAGCTTATGTTTAATCACGAACCCTATTAAACAGGACAATCCTTGCCAGGCTCCTAATCCAGATCCGCGACTAACACCCTAATGGAATGATTATAAGGGTAATTAAGCCTCTTTACGGCATCGCGGAGGCTGGAACGTATTAGTGGGTCACATACCACAGGCATCACAGAGAGAAGCTCTAGATGGAGACCTTTACATACGATCTATGCCTGCTAGTGACAAAGAAGGAAAGCATTGAGTTCGCATGCGTAGGCATGTAGACCAATGACACATTAGGGCTATTAGATAAGGAGTTCTTTAAAAGGAAGAAAAATAACTAACCGCTATGGCCTTTGCGGCAAAGCTAAAGCAATTCCTAACAGAGAATAACCCCTTACCTTCAATAGAGGTATTATCACAATAGCGGCTAACGTGGCTATTTCCCTCTAATAAAAAGGGTAAAGCAGTAAGCTTAACGTAATCCCGCTAACAAACGCAAAGCAGAAGTACGTCAAACAACAAGCTTAGGGCGCTTATATCGCCTTAATCTGCTAACCAGAAGCTTACTACAATCTATCTGTTACCGCATAATACTAGAAACCAACGATTAAGAACGTCAAAGCCCTTAACCGCCGGATCTAATAGCAGATAGATAACCCAGAGAGGGGCCTAACGTTTATTCTGATTAACCTTGCTAAAGCAAAGCTATACGCCTTTGTAGATAGGTCCTTTGCAAATAATTAGGACCTTACTTCGTAACTTAGCTATGTTCTGATTATAGCTAATAAAGACCACAAGGACAGCGAGTTTACGATTAAAGGTAACATCGTGCACTTTAGCTTAACCAAGAGCAAAAGAGTCACACGAAGTGTGCTCGCCTCCGAGGTCTACAGCATAGTGGCCAGCGTTAACATGGCCTACGCGATCACAACGACCCTCGGATTAATCACGGACTAATTAAACATACCTATAACCCTAGTTATAGTATGTATAGATTTATACTCCTGTATAAATGCCTTGTTAAGCTTAGTACCACTAAGGAAAAGCGCCTAATAATTGACATTATAGCCCTGCGGCAGTCGTACGAACGCCGCGAACTCTGTGAGATCCGGTGGATTAACGGAGCTAACAACCTGGCTAATGCCTTCACGAAGGCATTGCTAAATAAGGCACTAGAGTAGTTTATCTCTAGTAACCGGATGACAATCCGGATAGAAGGGTGGGTGACCCGCGCGGAAGAGGGTCACCACGGGTGATAGTATTGGGGAATTGGCCCTGATACTATAGGGGATGCGAAAATCCCCTAAGGAAGAAGGAGGAGGAACTGTAGCCCTTATTAGGCATCTTATGCCTAGAACTGCGGCCCTTATTAGGTCGGGTTATAAGAGCTACTCTGATTGTTACCCCTAACCCAGTAAGGGCCGCCGGAGACCTATTGGGGCCCCCAGTGGCTATTATGAAGGAACTGTTACGGCCCCTGTGTTATGTACACTAAGCATAGGGAAGCAAAGACTGTGACGGTGGATAGGGCGGGGGCGAGGATTAGCGCGCGGATGTTATTTATGATGTGAGATTTGAAAGGCTGCGGTTAGAGGCCTGCTTAGCCTTTAGAAGGATTGTTAATAACAGAGTGTTGTTTTTCCTTGCTTCCCTTTACCACACACCTGTATAAGGTTTTTATTAAGTTAATCCCTTCCACATTCATCTGCTACCTGCTTTACCTTATCCCCTTTCTTTTCTTTTCTCTTCTACCATTAATATTATACATTAACAATTGTGTCAAAAGAGAGAGTTCCTAGTGTTAGAACAAGCATGATATCAATCGCGCTTGGCAGCCGCAATTGTGGCCGGAAGAAGGTCGGCCCGCGCGCCCTTGCGCGCGCGACCCCACTTTCCAATCCACAGTCAGGCCCTGTGATAGGGCAGGGCTTGCACCACGTGACCCACACGCACAGCTGCCCGTTTTTCACCTCACGAGAGTGCCCTCACTTTTTGACCTCTCTTTTCCTCTTTCTTGGATAGCTTAGAATAGATAATTAACAACGATACTATTCTCGGAGCTCACACATTACGACCCTGCGTAACCAACAGGAAACTTAACTAGGTTTTAGTAAAGTATATAGTAGTAGAGGTACTTACACTACTAATAGTCTAACTAGATATACTAAGGGGTATCTATCTAGTATTCTACGTAAACCTTATTAAATAAGCAGTAATAGACCCTCTCCTAAGTTAGAAACTACATGTCAGGGTCGTGGAGGCAATGGAGGCAATGGCATCATGTACAATAGGGTCTAGTGGCGGGTCGCACTGACCTAGCCGCGAGCTAGTCACGTGCACACTAGAGGGGTATTTAGCGAGGGCCGCACACATGGAATGTGGGAGGCTAGAGATTAAAACCTTTAAGCACACACCCTTACCTTTTAGCTTAATAGTAGTAATACCTTAATTATACCTTCACTCTATTTATATAACTAGCCTATAAGCCTTAATAAGTTAATCTCTCTTATCCTATTAGGGTAATAGACTATTAGTAGGTTAAGAATATTAGCACTAAGAAGAATAAATACCTAATCTATAGCTACTAACAATCCTAGAGCAAACACGCTACGTGAAGACATACCTATAGATTAAAACCTAGGTATAGAGTAGGTGTTAGAACAGGCATGATATCAATCGCGCTTGGCAGCCGCAATTGTGGCCGGAAGGAGGCCGGCCCGCGCGCGCCCTCGCATGCGCGCGCGCAACCCCACTTTCCAATCCACAGTCAGGCCCTGTGATAGGGCAGGGCTTGCACCACGTGACCCACACGCACAGCTGCCCGTTTTTCACCTTATAAAAGTGCCCTTACTTTTTAACCTCTCTTTTCCCTCTTTCTTTAATAGCTTAGAATAGATAATTAACAATAATACTATTCTTAGAGCTTACACATTATAACCCTGCGTAACTAACACTAATCAGTGGTTAACTTCATAGGTAACCACTTTTAAACGCACGTGAATACTATAAATTAGCAAGGTTTATATAGAAGAGGCTTTCTTAGAAGTAGTGTAATTAGGCCCCTTTTGTTTTTTAGTAAGAGTAACCTAATTATTATAAGATCTATGATTATACTAAGGAAGAAGTTTATCTTAGTCCCTTTTATTCTTTAGTAAGAGTAGCTAATAATAAATAAAAGCCTAAACCTTAAAGAAGAGTTTAACTCTAGTAGCTAGGTCTATTTTATTATTCTTCTCCTTAGTGTATTCTATTATATAAGAAGTTAACCGCTAAGCCTTATAATCCTTTATAAAACCTCCCCTATAATAGTAAAAGTTATTACTATTCTCCCTACCTAAAAACACATACTTTTCCTTATTTCTTTCCTCTCTAAAGCCTATATATTATAATAGTTAACGCAAAAGAATAAACATAAGCCCTTATAAGCTAAGAAGGCTCCTAAGTAAGAGAGGACTTTATAGAAGCTATTAAAAGGTATTAGGGAGATAGAGTAAATATCCTCCCCTTTTATATATTCCCTAAACCTTATATAAATATATTATAAAAGAGTTATTTTATAAGGTTAAAGAGTTTAATATTAAGAAAAGTAATATACCTAAGGAACTTATAGCCTATCTCCTTACTAGAGTTATAGATTATAAAGCAAGAAAGGTAATAGGAAAAACACTATTTATAGAGTTTACTTAGGACTTTAATTAATAAAGAGAAGAGATATTCCTTAAAACACTAATCCTAGTAGTAAAGCACTTACAGGATTATCTTATAAATAACAGGGTATATATAATAATTAGCTAATTAATAAAGGTATTAATTAACCTTTAAGAAGTCCTTAACTAAAATAAATTCTGTTTTTAGTCCTAAGAGAAAGTTAAAGATATAAGAAAGAGGTATATAGAATTCTAAAGGAAACTTTAGAATAATAATAACTTCTTAAATAATCTTCTTAATAAAGGAGATATTTAAGAGCATTATAGATTAAAGACCTCTTATTCTCTTTATTAAAGCCCACTAAGCGTTACCCTATTAAGGCAATTATATAACAATAGGTATGACTTCCTTATAGGAGGTACCTGTTAATATATACCTCCCCACAGCCTTAAACCTATATAGTAGCTTAATAACTATAGACTACACTCCCTCCTACCTAATAAAGAGTGGCTTCTATTAATAATCTACTTACACCCTTACAGCCCATAGCAAAGCAGATTGTTAATCTTATAAAGATGTATATATTAGAATAGTAATATAGTGCTAATAACTATAATGTCTTTAAGTTAAAGCTATAAACCTTTAAGAGGAAGTGCGAGATATTAAATATTAAATAAGAGCAATTAGGCTACGCATTTAAGGTTATGCTTAAAGGGAAAGCCCTTTAATTTTACTTAGATTACCTCTTAAAACTAGAGAACCCTTAAGACCTACTAACTCTAGTTATATAGATAAAAAGAGGTTTAAGACTAAGGATATAAGATAGAGATATTTTCTTAAGTGGCACTAAACCACACTCTAGAAGATTATTAGTAAGAACTAAGATAAATTAAAGATAGAATACTTTAATAAACTCGTGGAAAAGCTCTCTATCTTATAATAGGCTGTACCTAATATAGGTTAATCTAAACAAGCCCTCTAGAACTAGATTATGAACGCCTGTAATGGAATCCTAGAGTGTAGGAGCTGTATTACTAACCCTCCTAATAGCCTCTAATAGTTTTATAAATGGGTATAGATAACTATTTGTTTTATTATAGAAGAATCTAGTGGCTAATATTAATTCCTTACTAATACTAAAACCCTAGACTAATTCTAGACTAATAGGAGGTATAATAGTAAAGGCAAAGAGTTATAATACCCTCCCTAAAGGCATAAAGGAATATAGGGACCCCCTATTTAAGGAAATGCTATTTTGTCGGGCGAAACCACCACCCAAAAACAACGAATTTGACGATGACGATGCTGATGATATTGACGATGTCAGCAAAATGAGCCCGATACCGATATCGAGGCCTGCGAGGTTTTCGATCCATCGCGAGGATCCAAGTCGTGAAAGGGGGAAATCTCGGGTTCTTCTCAAATCATCTCAAAAGCTCAAATCATCTCAAAAATCTCAAATAATCTCAAAAATCTCGGTTTGAACAATCCAAGCCAAAGGCCACAAAGGGAGAGTTGATTTTCTATCTAAGGGAGGGAAATCTAGGATATTTTATCCTAGGGATCTAATGCAGCCGGATTGATCTATTGACCCGATAGACCGAAGGGTCTATCCTAGGGATCCAATGTGGCCAATTTCAATCCAACGAAGCCGATAGACTAGCAAGGTCTCAAGGGGTCTATGACTAGGGATCTGATACAGCTAATTTCAATCTGACAGAGCTGAAAATGTAGCTGATTTCGATCCGACGAAGCCGATAGACTAGCGAGGTCTTGAGGGGCCTATGACTAGGGATCCGATGTGGCTAGATTGATCTGTTCAGCCGAGAGACCGAAGGTCTCGAGACCGGTCTCAAGGGGTCTCAATCCTAGCCACACAACACCTCCCCAACTGTTTTCCCTTCCTAGCCCCTAGGAAAGGGAAAACAGTAAAAAAAAAAAACAACAAGAAAGGAATAACTGTAAATATACAATAAAAAAAAAAATTTGGTGATTTTCAGCCTCCCTTCCATCTATCAATCAAAGAGGTCATCCATCAAAGAGGTCATTTATCGAAATCAATTGATCTGTAATAAGGGGCCCTTTTCAATCAGCAAAGGCCTCGTCAGAAGACCTTCTATCGGTCAGATTCCCCTTCAATCGTCAGGGAAATCATCGGTCAGAAAAGGTCTTTAACAGTCAGAGGTCTTGTCAGATTTTCAATCGGCAAAAGCCTCGTCAGAAGACCTTCTATCAGTCAGATTTCCCTTCAATCGTTAGGAAATCGTCAGTCAGAAAGGTCTTCAACGGTCAGAGGTCTTGTCAATCGGTCAGAGGGTCTTATTAGTGATTAGTGATTAATCAACTAATTAATCCATAACAGAGGGTCTTATTAACAGCAGAGACCTCTTCAGAAGACCCTCTAACGGTCAGATTCCCCTTCAATCGTCAGGAAATCATCGGTCAGAAAAGTCTTCAACGGTCAGAGGTCTTGTCAATCGGTCAGAGATCATTAGTGATTAATCTAGTCCAACGGTCAGAGGGAGATATAACCGAGGGAGTGATTAATCAACTAATCAATCCATAACAAAGGGTCTTATTAACGGCAGAGACCTCTTCAGAAGACCCTCTAACGGTCAGATTCCCCTTCAATCGTCAGGAAATCGTCGGTCAGAGAGGTCTTCAACGGTCAGAGGTCTCGTCAGACAGTCCAATCAATTGATCCGTGACAAAGGACCTAGTTGATGAAGGTCAGGTCAAAGGCCTAAGACCTGATTTATTGAAGTCGAATTCGAGGGTCTAGATGCTTGCCTCCCCAACGGATAGCTAAGCAAAACTAGGGTATTCAATCGATTCGAGCTAGGGCAGGTCGGAAGGTCGAAAATCAGAAGAGAAGTCGAAGCCGGAAAGGAAAGTCGAAAAGGAAGGTTGAAGAGGAAGGTCGAAGAGGAAGGTCAAAGGAAGGTCGACCTAGCTAACCCGGGTCGAGGGAAAGGTCATGAAGGTTGCGATTAATTGATTCTAACTGTCTGACGATTTTGACGATATCAGACTAGTCAGATGACCTAGATCAATTGATCGGATTGTCGGTTTTGATCAAGCTAACCCGGATCAAAGGGGAAAGAGGTAAGACGTTGTTGATGATTATAGTAATCATACGGGGCAACCAAAGGGAAAACCAAAGAAGAGGCAATGTCAGGAGAAGGAGGTCATCGAATTCAACTGCAGGAGGTCTGACAGGACCATTCCCCGTTTCTCCACCATTTTTGTCGGGCGAAACCACCACCCAAAAACAACGAATTTGACGATGACGATGCTGATGATATTGACGATGTCAGCAAAATGAGCCCGATACCGATATCGAGGCCTGCGAGGTTTTCGATCCATCGCGAGGATCCAAGTCGTGAAAGGGGGAAATCTCGGGTTCTTCTCAAATCATCTCAAAAGCTCAAATCATCTCAAAAATCTCAAATAATCTCAAAAATCTCGGTTTGAACAATCCAAGCCAAAGGCCACAAAGGGAGAGTTGATTTTCTATCTAAGGGAGGGAAATCTAGGATATTTTATCCTAGGGATCTAATGCAGCCGGATTGATCTATTGACCCGATAGACCGAAGGGTCTATCCTAGGGATCCAATGTGGCCAATTTCAATCCAACGAAGCCGATAGACTAGCAAGGTCTCAAGGGGTCTATGACTAGGGATCTGATACAGCTAATTTCAATCTGACAGAGCTGAAAATGTAGCTGATTTCGATCCGACGAAGCCGATAGACTAGCGAGGTCTTGAGGGGCCTATGACTAGGGATCCGATGTGGCTAGATTGATCTGTTCAGCCGAGAGACCGAAGGTCTCGAGACCGGTCTCAAGGGGTCTCAATCCTAGCCACACAACACCTCCCCAACTGTTTTCCCTTCCTAGCCCCTAGGAAAGGGAAAACAGTAAAAAAAAAAAAAACAACAAGAAAGGAATAACTGTAAATATACAATAAAAAAAAAAATTTGGTGATTTTCAGCCTCCCTTCCATCTATCAATCAAAGAGGTCATCCATCAAAGAGGTCATTTATCGAAATCAATTGATCTGTAATAAGGGGCCCTTTTCAATCAGCAAAGGCCTCGTCAGAAGACCTTCTATCGGTCAGATTCCCCTTCAATCGTCAGGAAATCATCGGTCAGAAAAGGTCTTTAACAGTCAGAGGTCTTGTCAGATTTTCAATCGGCAAAAGCCTCGTCAGAAGACCTTCTATCAGTCAGATTTCCCTTCAATCGTTAGGGAAATCGTCAGTCAGAAAGGTCTTCAACGGTCAGAGGTCTTGTCAATCGGTCAGAGGATTATTAGTGATTAATCTAGTCCAACGGTCAGAGGGAGATATAACCGAGGGAGTGATTAATCAACTAATTAATCCATAACAGAGGGTCTTATTAACAGCAGAGACCTCTTCAGAAGACCCTCTAACGGTCAGATTCCCCTTCAATCGTCAGGGAAATCATCGGTCAGAAAAGGTCTTCAACGGTCAGAGGTCTTGTCAATCGGTCAGAGGGATCATTAGTGATTAATCTAGTCCAACGGTCAGAGGGAGATATAACCGAGGGAGTGATTAATCAACTAATCAATCCATAACAAAGGGTCTTATTAACGGCAGAGACCTCTTCAGAAGACCCTCTAACGGTCAGATTCCCCTTCAATCGTCAGGGAAATCGTCGGTCAGAGAGGTCTTCAACGGTCAGAGGTCTCGTCAGACAGTCCAATCAATTGATCCGTGACAAAGGACCTAGTTGATGAAGGTCAGGTCAAAGGCCTAAGACCTGATTTATTGAAGTCGAATTCGAGGGTCTAGATGCTTGCCTCCCCAACGGATAGCTAAGCAAAACTAGGGTATTCAATCGATTCGAGCTAGGGCAGGTCGGAAGGTCGAAAATCAGAAGAGAAGTCGAAGCCGGAAAGGAAAGTCGAAAAGGAAGGTTGAAGAGGAAGGTCGAAGAGGAAGGTCAAAGGAAGGTCGACCTAGCTAACCCGGGTCGAGGGGAAAGGTCATGAAGGTTGCGATTAATTGATTCTAACTGTCTGACGATTTTGACGATATCAGACTAGTCAGATGACCTAGATCAATTGATCGGATTGTCGGTTTTGATCAAGCTAACCCGGATCAAAGGGGAAAGAGGTAAGACGTTGTTGATGATTATAGTAATCATACGGGGCAACCAAAGGGGAAAACCAAAGAAGAGGCAATGTCAGGAGAAGGAGGTCATCGAATTCAACTGCAGGAGGTCTGACAGGACCATTCCCTGTTTCTCCACCATTTTTGTCGGGCGAAACCACCACCCAAAAACAACGAATTTGACGATGACGATGCTGATGATATTGACGATGTCAGCAAAATGAGCCCGATACCGATATCGAGGCCTGCGAGGTTTTCGATCCATCGCGAGGATCCAAGTCGTGAAAGGGGGAAATCTCGGGTTCTTCTCAAATCATCTCAAAAAGCTCAAATCATCTCAAAAATCTCAAATAATCTCAAAAATCTCGGTTTGAACAATCCAAGCCAAAGGCCACAAAGGGAGAGTTGATTTTCTATCTAAGGGAGGGAAATCTAGGATATTTTATCCTAGGGATCTAATGCAGCCGGATTGATCTATTGACCCGATAGACCGAAGGGTCTATCCTAGGGATCCAATGTGGCCAATTTCAATCCAACGAAGCCGATAGACTAGCAAGGTCTCAAGGGGTCTATGACTAGGATCTGATACAGCTAATTTCAATCTGACAGAGCTGAAAATGTAGCTGATTTCGATCCGACGAAGCCGATAGACTAGCGAGGTCTTGAGGGGCCTATGACTAGGGATCCGATGTGGCTAGATTGATCTGTTCAGCCGAGAGACCGAAGGTCTCGAGACCGGTCTCAAGGGGTCTCAATCCTAGCCACACACTATATATACGGAAAAGAAGGATATTAGTTAATAAAGCACTTTAAGGAGGAATAGAAGAAGGTATACTAGCGGTTTAAGAATCACTATATAGTTAACTTCTCTTTATTCTTATAAACTTTATATAACTTATTCCTCGTATAGTATAAAGGAAGCCCTAGTCTAGACCCTGCTTCTTAACCCTCTAAAGATAATAAGGTTACTTAGTATATAGTAAGCCTTAGCTTTAATAATAAAACTAAAGGGAAAGATAGATTAGTGCCTATAAGCTTCTTTACCTATAGCGTAACGCTTAATGGCTAAAGAATAGTTAAGATTCTCACTAACTAGGCGACGATATATAGATTAAGTGGAAAGAGCCCTTTTAATATAAGGATAGCTAATAAACCTCCTTATATATTCTTACTTAAAGACCGCTACTTATCTAAGGTCTTCTAAGGCATTATGCTAAATACTAGGGTAGCCTAGTATTTAACGGCAGGCTGTTTGTAATTCATTGTATTATAACGAATAATACTAAGGATCTAACTTAATAAAGCAAGAGCTAGGGAAGCGGTTATTAGATTTAGAGGAGGCACGCTAATTATCTTACTTGGAATAGCTAATATGCCCACTCCCTTTAGTAAGATTATATTCTATATAATACCTATAAACACCCCTTTCTTACTATACCTTAATAATATAGGCTAATTAAAGATTAATTTTATTACCACTAAAAATATCTTATAGTAAGGAAGTATTAAAGTTCCCCTAGTATATAAATAGGGGCATATGTAAATGCTATTAATGCAGAATAAGGCGTTAATAGCATAGAATTACCTGACTAAAGTTAAATTACAGCGCTTGTATTACTAATTTAGTTATCCATTAGTTTACTAGCTTTATAATCTCCTATATAACTTAGGGTATAAGATTAAGATTAATGCTATTAAAGCAGTAATAAGAGTTTACTACTAATATTAAATAAACACGGATAGCCCCTATTACTTTAAGTTTACCCTTAAGGACAAATGTGCCTTTAACTTTAAAGTAATAGTGAATATTATATACCTTAATGGCAACTACCTAACCCTTTATACTATTAATATAGCTACAGCTTTTAATGCAGCAAGATTCCTAAAAGATATCTTAGCTAAATTAATATAGGAAGCTCTTAGGGTGTGCTAGATTAATATATACTAAGGACCTCTAGATTGGATTATTACTAATGCTAGCACAAACTTCCGTGGTAAGGAGTTCTATTAATTTGCGGTATTAATATTAATCTCTATTAAAGAGGTTCCTATTAAGGCACACTATAGTATTAGAAAGGTTAAAAGATATTATAAGCCGCTCCAAAGGGCCTATAATATTATCTAGCGGGAATGCCTAATAACCCCTAAGCTAGTTATATTATAGATAGCTATAAAAGCCCTTAATAACACTATAGGACTAAATGGCCTTATTCTAACTCTCCTTATCTTTAGTGTATACCTATATATAACTAGCGAATCCTCTCTATTACTAGATGTCTTATAACGCGTTATTGCTATATAAAAGGCAATAAAGGAGATTAAACGCTTACACGCTATCTAGAAAGTTAATAAAGCCCTTGCTATAAGGAATAGCCTAGATATAGCAAAGACCCTTAACCTCCCGCTTAGATCACTAGTCTAAGTGTGGCGCGAAGGCGATGGTTAGCAAGGCCTATATAACCTCCTCTTTATTAATAGAGAGACCTACACGCTTAATCTCCTACAAGGCCTAAAAACCTTCTAGTTAACCTCTATTAGGCCCTATTACGCAAATCCTAATAGAGAAGTCCTAATGCCTTAAGAATAGCCGCCTAAGGAAGAAGGGCAAGAGGCTTAAGATAAACTAGTAGATAAAGTCTTAGAGATCCTGCTAAAGAGAAGGCTAGGCAGACCCTGTAAGAACCCCTAGTAATCGTTAATAAGACTAATGTATTTATATTAGTGAAGGAGGAAGCTAACCTTAACCTTATAATCTGATTGTATAAGGAAGGCATTATTATAACCCTAGGAGAGCCCTTTAAGCTCTCCACTAAGGCTGAAATTAATGCCTTAATTAACTAAGGCGTATTCGAATTTATAACCTTTAACAAGAAAGATCATAGCGGTGTGAGGATCTTTAACTCCTACATCGTTAATAAGGTAAAAGGGAAGATAGGCTAGCCGTACAAGAAATCATAGCTTGTTATCTAAGGCTTTGGCAATAAGGCGAAATAAGATATCCTAACATAAGCCCTAACAATCCAATAAGCTAGTTAACGCCTTATCCTCGCGATAGCTCCCTTACTAATAAAGAAAGACTTTGTCTTATGGATTTGTGATATTATGTAAGCTTATGTTTAATTACAAACCCTATTAAACAGGACAATCCTTACTAGGCTCCTAATCCAAATCCGCGACTAATACCCTAATAGAACGATTATAAGGGTAATTAAGCCTCTCTATAGCATTGCAAAGGCTAGAATGTATTAGTGGGTTACATACCACAGGCATTACAGAGAGAAGCTCTAGATAGAGACCTCTACATATAATTTATGCCTGCTAGTGATAAAGAAGGAAAGCATTAAGTTCGTATATGTAAGCATACAAACTAATAACATATTAGGGCTATTAGATAAGGAGTTCTCTAAAAAGGAAGAAAAGCAACTAACTGCTATAGCCTTTGCGGTAAAGCCAAAGCAATTCCTAATAGAGAATAACCCCTTACCTTTAACGGAGGTATTATTACAATAGCGGCTAACGCGGCTATCTCCCTCTAATAAAAGGGCAAAGCAGTAAGCTTAATGTAATCCCACTAATAAACGTAAAGCAGAAGTACGTTAAATAATAAGCTTAGGGCGCTTATATTGCCTTAATCTGCTAACCAGAAGCTTGCTATAATCTATCTATTGCCACATAATACTAGGAACTAATAATTAAGAATGTTAAAGCCCTTAACCGCTAGATCTAATAGTAGATAGATAACCTAGAGAGGGGCCTGATATTTATTCTAATTAACCTTACTAAAGCAAAGCTATATACCTTTGTAAATAAGTCCTTTGTGAATAATTAGGACCTTACTTTATAACTTAGCTATGTTCTAATTATAGCTAATAAAGACTATAAGGACAGCGAGTTCACGATTAAAGGTAATATTATACACTTTAGCTTAACTAAGAGTAAAAGAGTTATATAAAGTGTGCTTGCCTCTAAGGTTTATGGCATAGTAGCTAGCGTTAATATAGCCCACGTAATCATAACAACCCTTGGATTAATTACAGACTAATTAAACATACCTATAACCCTGGTTATGGTATATATAGATTTATACTCCTGTATAAATACCTTATTAAGCTTAGTACTATAAAGGAAAAGCACCTAATAATTAATATTATAGCCCTATAGTAGTTATACAAACGCCGCGAACTCTGTGAGATCTAGTGAATTAACAGAGCTAATAACCTAGCTAATGCCTTTATAAAGGTATTGCTAAATAAGGCGCTAGAGTAGTTTATCTCTAGTAACTAAATAATAATCCGGATAGAAGGGTAAGTAACCTACGTAAAAGAGAGTTACCACAGGTAATAGTATTAGGAATTAGCCCTAATACTATAGGAGGAGGCGAAAATCCCCTAAGGAAGAAGGAGGAGGAACTATAGCCCTTATTAGGTATCTTATGCCTAGAACTACGGCCCTTATTAGGTTAGGTTATAAGAGCTACTCTGATTATTACCCCTAACCTAGTAAGGGCTGCTAGAGACCTATTAGGGCCTCTAGTGGCTATTGTAAAGGAACTATTACAGTCCCTATATTATATACACTAAGCATAGGGAAGCAAAGACTATAATAGTGGACGGGGTAGGGGGTAAGGATTAGCGCGCGGATGTTATTTATAATATAAGAATTAAAAGGCTGCGGTTAGAGGCCCGCTTAGCCTTTAGAAGGATTATTAGTAATAGAGTGTTATTTTTCCTTATTTCCCTTTACTATATACTTATATAGGGTTTTTATTAAGTTAATCCCTTTCACATTTATCCGCTGCCTGCTTTACCTTATCCTCTTTCTTTTCTTTTCTCTCCTACTGTTAATATTATGCATTAATAATTGTGTTAAAAGAGAGAGTTCCTAGTGTTAGAACAGGTATAATATTAATTGCGCTTAGTAGCCGCAATTGTGGCCGGAAGGAGGCTAGCCCGCGCGCGCCTCGCATGCGCGCGCGTAACCCCACTTTCCAATCCACAGTCAGGCCCTGTGATAGGGCAGGGCTTGCACCACGTGACCCACACGCACAGCTGCCCGTTTTTTCACCTCACGAGAGTGCCCTCACTTTTTAACCTCTCTTTTCCTCTTTCTTCGATAGCTTAGAATAGATAATTAACAACGATACTATTCTCGGAGCTCACACATTACGACCCTGCGTAACTAACAGTAGGAGTCTTCTTATTTAACTACCCCTGCGAATTCCTAAGAATTAGAAGTAATATTTAAGGATAAAGAAGCTACACTTAATTATAGCCTTATATAAGTAAAGACATAGCTACAAATTACCTAGAAAAAGCATAGACTAGAGTAACTATAGAAAAATTTATAGGAAGTGAATACCCTTTCTTAATTAAATAATACTAACTTAGGATCTACCCCTACCCCTTAAACCCCTATACCCTAGCTAGCACTAACCACGCTAGGAATATATAGATATAGCTTAGTAAAGATATAGCTAAAGGCTCCTATATATAAGGGGATACTTATAAAAACCTATAGATATTCCTAGTAGATTTAAATATAGTCTTTATAATAGATTAAAACATATTTATAAATAATATAACTATAGTTATATATACTAGCAGTTACTTAGTAAATAAGGTAAAGTAATAGTAAATGCGTTTTACTACTATAAATAGTTATATAGACTATAAAAGCTATACTTAGATAGAGTTCGTTTAGTAGTTAAAAATAGGAGAAATAGATAAAGACAGTTACTGCTTAAAAGCAATAAGGACACTACTAAACCTTAAGTAAGGTAAAGACTAAACATTTTAGTTATTTATAAAGACCTAGGGTAAGGTAGAAGTAGAACTACCTAAGCCTATACCTAAACCTCTATAAATTACTTAGTTTATATAGTTCTTAAATAGTATAATAAAGAAGTAGGTATTTAGCTAGGAGTACTTAGTAAGCTAGAACTACCTTATAGGCTAAGGAAAAAGGTAGAGGTAGTAATAAGAGAGGAAAAGGGGACTAACCGTAAGGGTAACTAAGGGAGTGACTACTAGAAGAAGAGAAATTATTTAACTTCTCTAGAAGGCAAATTATAGGAAGGGCGTTATATAAGTATAGGGAACTTGTCTATTACCTATTTTAAGTGTAAGAAGCTAGGGCATATTACACCTAAGTGCCCTAAGCTAGATTATAGTATTTGTGGAAAAAGCAGCCACACTACTGCCACGTATTAAGATAGCAGTGACTAAGTAAGGGGTTATATAAACCTAAATAAGGCCTTAATTAGATTTATATAACCCTAGGGAAACGCTCTTAATATAATATAGCTTTATAAGGACAGACAATTAGATTCACAAATATATATAAAAGCTAAGTTACAGCGAGATCACCGCTAGATAGTGACACTAACCCTATTTAACCCTAGCGCCACACATTCTTTAATCTATCTAAATATGCTAATAAAGCTTAACTAGGCTAACGTGTAACTAAGTAATAATATGCTTAAAAGTGTATTTAGTAATGTTATACTATATTAAGGAATTTTGTAACGGGTAGTAATAGTAAAGGATAGCATAGGACACGTAAAGATATACTAAATTTACTACTATATTACTAATAGTGGTAAGAAGCTAGTCTTAGGTATTAACTAGGTAAGATAGTATAAACCTATAATAATGTTATAGATAGACAGACTCTAGAGACACCTAATAATAAAGGAGCGTATCTTATTAGCAGTAGGGTTATGGAATAAATAGCACATAGTAAAATACTTAGTAGTTATAGTAATGCTTTCCCTATAGTTAATTAAGCTAGTTAAGCGCGTAGCCTCTGTTAAGCATAGGGCACCTAATAGGAAAGATAATAAGGTAGCTAAGGTAGCTAATAAAAGGGATAACCTAGATAACGCAGTGAATAAGGAGGAGGCAAGTAGCTACTTTACACTAATAGACCTAACTAATGTTTTTAATTAAGCGAAACTTCTAGAGGTTTACTAGGAGTTTAAGGATGTATTCTTAAATCTAGAGGTAAGCACCCTCCTTAGGCTAGGTAGTCAGACTCACGCTATTAAATTAGAAGAAGGAAAACACCTCCCTAGGGACTTATATATAACCTAGCTAAGAAAGAACTGTAGGTTCTCCGTAAGTACCTAGCGAGTGCGCAAGAGAGGGGTTAGATTTGGAGATCTATTAGCCTAGCAGAAGCCCTGATTTTATTCGTGCTAAAGAAGGAGGGAAATTACGCCTCTATGTGAATTATAGGGGCCTTAATAAGATCACTATTAAGGATAAGGCCCTGTTGCTACTAATCCCTAAGATCTTAGACTAATTAAAGGGAGCTAAGATTTTTATAAAATTAGACCTTAAAGATATGTACTATTAGCTACATATCTGCAAGGGAGATAAGTAAAAAACAGCGTTTTAGTGTAAATATAGTTACTTTAAGTATCTTATGATGCTATTTAGGCTTATTAATGCGCCTATAACTTTTCAGGAATATATTAATAGCGCTTTAGAGGGCCTTATTAATGTTATCTATATTATTTACCTTAATAACATCCTAATATATAGCAGCAACATCTTAGCGCATAAGGGCTATGTAAAATAGGTGCTTAAGAGGCTTCGAAACGCCGATCTTTTCGTTAATCTAGATAAGTGTAAATTCTCCTGCAAAGAGGTTGAATTTCTAGGCTATGTAATATTAGAGAAGGGAATCTCTATAGAACCTAGTAGAGTTAAAGTGATTATAACCTAGCTAGTACCTAACTGCGTGTTTAATATCTAGTCTTTCCTTAGGTTTACTAGGTTTTACAGACGCTTTATTAAAAGCTATAGTAAAATAGTTATCCCACTAACTAATTGCCTTTAAGGAAAACAACTAGCGAGGTTTAAGCTAGAGCCTTATAAGTTAGCAGCGTTTAGAGACCTACAGCAGTAATTCTAGGAGGCACTAATTTTAGTCCATTTTAATCCGCTACTCCCGTTACGAGTTAAGACTAATGCCTCTAGGCACGCGATTAGGGCTATCCTTGCGTAGTTAGTGCTAGGTCACTAGTACCCTATAGCATTTATATTAAGGAAGTTAAATAACACTAAGCTACGCTATATAACGCCTAACGCAGAATTACTAGCGATCTAGGAGGCTTTTCAAATATAAAGGCATTACCTTGCTTACTTAGCACACCTAGTTAAAGTAATAACGGATCACTTAAACCATAAGTACCTTATAACAAAGCTAAAGCTAATAAGTCGCTAGGTCACTGCGTTAGATAAGCTATGCCTGTTTAATTTTATTATTAAACATAGGGTAAGTAAGCTAAATCCTACTAATGCTCTATTAAGGAGATTAGATTATATTAGTAAGGAAAGGAAAGCTAAGGCATTAACCTCTTAGTTACTAACCTTCCTTACTAAGTTTATAGCTATTAAGTTATAAGGACGCTATAATAATACTGTAAGAACCCAGAAGGTGTGCTGAATTCCCCAATAGACCAAAAGATCCGTCAATGCTAGCCGTTGCTAACACTGCACCTTACACTTGCTTAAGAGGCCTGCCTGTCACGAACTATACCCCTGTGCATGCCAGCGCCTTACAAATACTACTAATATCACAGGTCTAGTAAAACCGCGGCGTATTAGGTTTATAATTAACAAGTAGCGGGAGAGTGGTAGTAGTACTGCTAATACCCCGCGTCTAAGATCGCTGCCTATTAGTAATAGGGAGCGAGGACCTAGTAATAGTACTACTAATATTACTAGTTATAGGAAATCGCCCCTATTAACGTTTAAGCGAGTAGAGAGCTACAAGGACTTAGCAATAGTACTGCTAATATCGCTAGCTATAATAGTACTACCAATATCATTAGATATAGGGTCCCGCACCTCGCTGCTGTCTAGTTATATAAATATAGTAATAGTACTGCTAATATTACTAGCCTAGTTAAAAGAGTTACGCATAGCGCTACTAGAGAGCTATAAGCTCATAGGAGTGTTATAGTAAGAATCTTAGCGGTTAGGAGAACCTCTGCTAAGTTAAACTTAACCGCCTAGGATAAGAACACGGAGTTAGAACCCCTAATCCTAGTCTTACTATCTAAAGCGCAGTAAGAGGACGCCTTTATTACGTAGTGGAAGTTATTACTAATAAGTAGTGACTTTAGTGTGTTATTAGGACTATAGATAATCAGGCCCTTTAAGCTGTTAGCTAGTGAGTCATAGATATAGTCTGTGGTGCCCTCTAGACTATTAATATATAATAATAGAGTTTATATGCTATAGGGGATGTGAAAAGAAGTCTTATTACTAACCTATAATAATCCTGTAGTAGGTTATTAGGGGTTAGTAGGACACTCCACTAGATTATAAACTAATATTACTAGCCTTTAATAAAGAAAGACATTAAGTTATATATACAGACCTGCGTTAGCTATTAAGTTTTAAAGCTAAGGTTATATAAGCCTTATAGCAAGTTAGCTATACTACTAGTACTTAATTATCCCTTTTAAGAGCTATTAATAGACTTTATTATAAGGCTACTACTAGTAAAAGATTAGAAAAACTAAGTATATAACGTAATATTAGTTATTATAGACAGGTTTTTAAAGTATAGTATTTATATACTAGTGTTCACATATCTAACTAGTAATAGGTTAGCTATAGTCTTCTTAGAAAACGTTTTTAAAGACTATAGCGCTCTAGAAGGTATTATAATAGACTAAGGTTTAATGTTTATAAGTGGATTTTAGAGAACATTCTACTACCTAATTACAATAAAGCAGCAATTAAGCACCGTATTCCACCCCTAAATAGACAGCTAGATAGAGTAACTAAACTAGGTTTTAGAGCATTATTTAAGAGCTTATACGTGCGCTAAATAGGACAATTAGGTTAAACATTTACTAATAGCATAGTTTGCCTATAACACAAGTAAGCATAGCAGTTACAGCCTAACGCTAGTGAAGGCGCTATATAGGTATAACCTAAGAGAACTACACTAAGCGGTCTTAATGGCCCTATTAGTAAATAACTAGGCGGAGAATAAAGTCTTAGAACTAAGATAGAAACACTTAGAGATTAAGTAGCTACTAAGTAATACTTAAGTATAGTAAAAGAAATACTATAATTAAAAGAGAATGCTAATAGAGTTTAAGGTTAGAGACTACATACTACTATTAATAAAAATATTAACCTAAGACGCCTAAGCTAAAAGCTTACTATAAAGTATTTAGGACCTTATAAGATTAAAAAGGTAGTTAGTAACCACAGCTTAGCCTATTAATTATAACTACTAGCTAGCATATAACTATATAACGTGTTTAATATTATAAGCCTTAAACCTTTTAAAGGGGACTTAACTAACTTTATAAATATGTCCTTATTACAAGATAACGTTAAAGACAACAAATAGGAGTTTAAAGTTAAGAGAATTATTTCATATTAATACAATAGCTAATAGCGAAAATACCTAGTAAAATAGAAAGGCTATAATAGCTTAGAGAATTCCTAGGTACTAAAAAGAGATTTTATTATAAAGAATATTATTAATAACTATAAGTAGTAATTAAGCAGCTAGGTTATAGAGAGATAATTACTTTAGCAATTTAGCACGCAACAAAATTTAATAATAAGTTGTATTTTTAGCACTCCACCCCGCAGCTACCTAGTATCTATTACTCTATAGTTATATTAGTAGCTGCATTTTTATTTATATTCTTAACTACTATAGTTATAGGAGCGTCCTTATTAGAAGACTTCTCTTTATCTCTATAGATAAAGGTATAGAGCTCTTTAGGGAGCTTAGAGAGGCTAATATAAGTAGGAATATTAGAGATAGACTTAGTAAACTAGTAGTTAGTTAGTGGATTAGAAGCTACGCTTAGGACTTTAAAGATAATACTATAGGAGTATACTAGGTAATAAAGCGTAAGCTATTTATAATATTAATCTAGACCTTAAGGTTAGTAGCATTAAAGAGCTGTAACATAATAGCGCGCTTATTAGCGTCCGCCTTATAGGTAGCCTTAGTAGTTAATTAAGCGTGGCAGACGCGACCGCGTTTATTAGCGTATTTTATAGCTAATAGAGTATTATGTAATTTGTGCTTAGCTTTTATAAGAGCCTAGTAATAAGTTAGCTATAGCTAAGTTACTAAGAATAAGGAAGCCCTTACTAAATAAATATAGTAAGGACTGCCCTTAGGGATAACCTTTATAATCTTAAAAAGCTTTTAATAAAGCTTTGTAATTTAGGCAGGACACTAGCAGTGTATTAGTTATCTATAAGTAGTGTTTATAAGGAGAGGAACGTACTCTAATATAAGACTTATTATTTTTTATATAATAAGTGTATTTTAAGAAATTCCCTAGTTAAATTAGTAATAGGAAGTAGTAAGTAAGTAGCTTAGTTATACTAGGAGAATAATAATATTTATTAGGGATAGGCTTCCTATTAATAATATATTAGGGCTTACTATTATTATCCTTAGGAGCTATTTGCTAAATAGCAGCCCACTAGCTATAGCAGAGATATAGAATTTTAATACTACTAATTATAAGTTAGTAGCAGACACACTATAAGTAAGTAATAAATGTACCTAGAAGTCTTAGAGGTATAAGACGCCCTCTTATAAGGAGATTTCTCTAGGATAGGAGTAAAGATAGCTAGAGTTATAGCATAAACGGCAGATATTATATGCTAGTAATAAGTTAGTAATAGGCAAGTAAGAAGAAATAAGGTAAGGGAAACTAATAATATTAAGACTAATAAAGTTAAAGACAAGGAAAATAAGGCGCGGAGGATATTATAATAAGACGTAGGGATGCTATAACCCTAAGAGAGGTTAGTAATTACTAAGTAATAGTAGTGGAAACGCTACTATTAGGCTAGTAGGGGTAACTTATAAATTATTAAGAGGGATAAGGAGGAAAGGAAGTAAGGCAAAGGGGGAATTTAGCCTCTCTTATATTAACCACAGACCCCTTAAGTGATTTACGCGCGCCATATAAGTAATCCATAAATCAGAAAATTTAGTGTTATAGCTACTACTATTAAGAATATAGGCCAGCTACGCGCACATAGCGAATTCGCCACTACCTCATTAGGATTCATAAATAAACCTATTTAGATAAATAGTATCTAATACCCTATTCTTTTAGTTTAATTATAAAATTTAATATAAGGTGTCCACTTCTATAGAATTAGCGATAATAAGGATAAGAGTAGTTATAAGGCTATACCCTAGCTGTAATTAAATTACTACCTAGAACTAATAAGCAGTGTGGAGAAGAATCCGTAACCTATGTTAATGTTATTGTTATGGTTTCCCTCGTAGTGCATTAAGCCGCGAAGAGTTATAACAAACCTATATAAGGAAGTTCGTATAGTAAGGACGCTATAATAAAGTAGCTTATTACAATTAAGGACAATTATATAAAGAGGGGAACTATATTAGGGTTATGGAGGTAATAGAGGCAATAGCATTATGTACAATAAGGTCTAGTGGCGGGTCACACTGACCTAGCTGTGAGCTAGTCACGTGCACACTAGAGGGGTATTTAGCGAGGGCTGTATACATGGAATGTGGGAGGCCAGAGATTGAAACCTTTAAGCACACACCCCTACCTTTTAGCTTGATAGCAGCGACACCTTAATCATACCTTCACTCTGTTTATGCGACTGGCCCATAAGCCTTGACACTACAGGACTCCTAACTAGCTCTAGAGTAAGTACTATTAGAAAATAATAATAAGCTTATTAAGGAGTATTACATAAAATAGATTCTAGTAGCTTATAATGCACTAGGTAAAGGTAATAGATGTAATATCCTAGTTAAATAGGCGGGATACTTATAGCTAATATAGGAACCACTAGAGAATATAGTAAAGATATAGGCACTTAACGAGTTTAAAAGGAATAGGGAGATACACAATATAATAACGGACTGAATTAATTATAGTAAACTTAACTACTATAGGTAGGCTTAAGCTAGACCTAGGACGCGGATAAATTACTACCTATATAAATTCAAAAGTTCTTAACAAATTCCTAGGGATATTATTATCCACACCCTTAGTCCTACTCTTATTATTATAAGTCCCTATACCCTTATACCCCTAATATAGGTTAGGGTAAGATAGTTCTAATTAGTGCTTAGGGGGTATAAGATATTACCTACTAGGAGCAATATTATTATCCTCTGCTACTACTTAGGCTCTAAATAGCCTAAGTGGATTAACGGTTAGAGGGCGTAAAGCAAGTATAAGAGGGAGGAGGACCACCCCCTAGGTACTACTAGTTACAAGAGGAGCGCAAACGGGCCTAATAGTGCGGGAGAGATAGTAATTAACAGGACTAGCACTAGAGGCGTTATAGGAATGTTACTAATAGCAGCAGGAGGGCGAATTATTGCCGGCTTTAATAAGCTAGGAATAGCTTTAAGTGACCCTATAACAGTAAGGAGATAATGCTTTAATAATTATAGCTAAGTGCTTATAAAACTCTTCTTATATAGCAGAGATGCCGTTTATAAGCTACTAGTTTTGCTAGAATAAGGTTCTAGTAACCTATTAGAGGGCGCCTCCTATCTAATAGCTAGCTAAGGGACTCCTACCTATAAAGGGCATGATATCAAAACCTATTAGATTTAACTTAGGGGTGTTAGAGGAGGGGGAAGGGCTAAGGGCTAAGCGTATAGGGGCTGGATTAAACTACGCCTAATTTAGGAGCGCGGTTTATTTACCTATAAGGGCATAAAAGTCCTAAAATAGGATAGGTATCTTACGCTTAGATATTAGGGTCTTTGTAACACTAGGCGTTATAATATAATTACCTGCTATAATAGTAGCTTTAAGGTCTTTAAGGGCACGTTAAAGCCTTAGGTTAGCAGACAAAAACCTAGTTAACTAAATATAGGTTATATATATATATATTTATTACGCTAGATAGCAATTTATGCTATTTACTAGTACTCCTGCGGTGATATATGCTTTGTAATAGGAAAACCGTACTAGGTTACTAATTATCCAATTAATAATTAGATAATTAGTTAGTTGCCTAGTTGGGTGAAAAACCTATTACGATTTGTTATGCAATATGTGTTTATCCTATACGTACAAAGTTGGATACCTAAGCTACTGTTTACAACGATTTTTTCCACTATACTTATCCCCCGTTTTCTACAATCTGGTTCCCACTACCTAAATATGCAATATAGTTGCAAACCCTAGCTCAAATTATAACCCTAGAGCTCTGGGTATCCTAGCTAATTTATATAGCGAGATAGCTTGTTTAATTCGCTTGCAAAGCAAGGAAAAGTGGGGCACAACTCCACTTTTCTTTGCCCTACGATTGGTTCAATTCTAAAGGTGTGACCAAGACCTTTAGAATTGTGCCCCGTATGGGATTCGAACCCACGACCTGCGACCCGGAACAGGTCTCCACAGCGTGTAACCACCACGCCACGGGGTAATATAGGTTATATAGTTATGCTAGTAAGGAGGATAAGAGCCTTTACTTTTAGGGGATAATAGTTTAGCATGCCTATGGTTAGAGACCGCTTAATATAAGGGCTATAGAGACAAAAAACTAACACAGGAGCAGTATAGTTATTATTATTAGAATTACTGTTGGAACAAGCATGATATCAATCGCGCTTGGCAGCCGCAATTGTGGCCGGAAGAAGGTCAGCCCGCGCGACCCCACTTTCCGGTCTACAGTCAGGCCCTGTGATAGGGCAGGGCTTACACCACGTGACCCACACGCACAGCTGCCTGTTTTTACCTCACGAGAGTGCCCTCACTTTTTAACCTCTCTTTTCCCTCTTTCTTTGCTAGCTTAGAATAGATAATTAATAACAATACTATTCTTAGAGCTCACACATTATAACCCTACGTAACCAATACTAATTAGTAGTTAACTTCATAGGTAATCACTTTTAAACGCACGCGAATACCGCAGATTAGCAAGGTTTACATAGAAGAGGCTTTCTTAGAAGCAGTGTGGTTAGGCCCCTTTTATTTTTAGTAAGAGTAACCTAATCATTATAAGATCTATAATTATGCTAAGGAAGAAGTTTATCTTAGTCCCTTTTATTCTTTAGTAAGAGTAGCTAATAATAAATAGAAGCCTAAACCTTAAAGAAGAGTTTAACTCTAGCAGCTAGGTCTATCCTATTATTCTTCTCCTTAGTGTGTTCTATTATATAAGAAGTTAACCACTAAGCCTTATAATCCTTTATAAAACCTCCCTATAATAGTAGAAGTTATTACTATCCTCCCTTACCTAAAAATATATACTTTTCCCTATTTCTTTCCCCTCTAAAGCCTATATATTATAATAGTTAATGTAAAAGAATAAACACAAGCCCCTATAAGCTAAGAAGGCTCCTAAGTAAGAGAGGACTTTATAGAAGCTATTAAAAGGTATTAGGGAGATAAAGTAAATATCCTCCCTTTTTATACATCCCTAAACCTTATATAAATACATTATAAAAGAGTTATTCTATAAGGTTAAAGAGTTTAATATTAAGAAAAGTAATATACCTAAGGAACTTATAGCCTATCTCCTTACTAGAGTTATAGATTATAAAGCAAGAAAGGTAATAAGAAAAACACTATTTATAAAGTTCACTTAGGACTTTAATTAATAAAGAGAAGAGATATTCCTTAAAACACTAATCCTAGTAGCAAAGCACCTACGGGATTATCTTATAAATAACAGAGTATATATAATAATTAGCTAATTAATAAAGGTGCTAATTAACCTTTAAGAAGTCCTTAACTAAAATAAATTCTATTTTTAGTCCTAAGAGGAAGTTAAAGATACGAGAAAGAGGTACACAGAATTCTAAAGGAAACTTTAGAATAACAATAACTTCTTAAATAATCTTCTTAATAAAGGAGATATTTAAGAGCGTTGTAAATTAAAGACCTCTTATTCTCTTTATTAAAGCCTACTAAGCGTTACCCTATTAAGGCAATTATATAATAACGGGTATAACTTCCCTATAGGAGGTACCTGTTAATATATACCTTTACCACAGCCTTAAACTAATGCAGTAGCTTAACAACCATAGACTACACTCCTTCCTGCCTAATAGAGAGTAGCTTCTATTAATAATCTACTCGCACTATTATAGCCTATAGCAAAACAGATTATTAATCTTATAAAGATATACACATTAGAATAGCAATATAGTGCTAATAACTATAATATCTTTAAGTTAAAGCTATAAACCTTTAAGAGGAAGTATAAGATATTAGACATTAAATAAGAGTAATTAAGCTATGTATTTAAGGTTATACTTAAAGGAAAGCCCTCTAATTCTACTTAGATTACCTCTTAAAACCAGAGAACCCTTAAGACCTACTAACTCTAGTTACACAGATAAAAAAGAGGTTTAAGACTAAGGATATAAGACAGAGATACTTTCTTAAGTAGCACTAAACCACACTCTAGAAGATTATTAGCAAGAACTAAGATAAATTAAAGATAGAATGCTTTAATAAACTTATAGAAAAGCTCTTTATCTTATAATAGGCTATACCTAATGTAGGTTAATCTAAACAAGCCCTCTAGAACTAGATTATAAACGCCTGTAATAGAATCCTAGAGTGTAGGAGTTATATTACTAACCCTCCTAATAGCCTCTAATAGTTCTATAAATAAGTACAGATAATTATTTGTCTTATTATAGAAGAATCTAGTGGCTAATATTAATTCCTGCTAATACTAAAACCCTAGACTAATTCTAGACTAATAGGAGGTATAATAGTAAAGGCAAAGAGTTATAATACCCTCCCTAAAGGCATAAGGGAATATAGGGACCCCCTGTTTAAGGAAGTGCTATATATACAGTAAAGAGAGATATTAGTTAATAAAGCACTCTAAGGAGAAATAGAAAAAGGCATACTAGCGGTTTAAGAACTACTATATAGTTAACTCCTCTTTATCCTTATAAGCTTTATATAACTTATTCCTTATATAGTATAAAGGAAGCCCTAGTCTAGACCCTTCTTCTTAACCCTTTAAAGATAACGAGGTTACTTAGTATATAGCAAGCCTTAGCTTTAATAACAAAACCAAAGGGAAAGATAGATTAGTGCCTATAAGCTTCTTTACCTATAGCGTAACGCTTAATAGCTAAAGAACAGTTAAGATTCTCACTAACTAGGCGATAATATATAGATTAAGTGGAAAGAGCCCTTTTAATATAAGGATAGCTAATAAACCTCCTTATATGTTCCTACTTAAAGACCACTACTTATCCGAAGTCTTCTAAGGTATTATGCTAGATACTAGGGCAGCCTAGTATTTAACGGCAGGCCGTTTGTAATTTATTGCATTACAACGAATAATACTAAGGATCTAACTTAATAAAGCAAGAGCTAGGGAAGCAGTTATTAGATTCGGAGGAGGCACGCTAATTATCTCGCTTAGAATAGCTAATGTGCCCACTCCCTTTAGTAAAATCACGTTCTACGTAATACCTATAAATACCCCTTTCTTACTATACCTTAATAATATAGGCTAACTAAAGATTAATTTCATTACCACTAAGAATATCTTATAGCAAGGAAGCATTAAAGTCCCCTAGTATATAAATAAGGGCACGTGTAAATACTATTAATATAGAATAAGGCGTTAATAGCATAGAATCACCTAACTAAAGTTAAATTACGGCGATTACATCGCTGATTTAGTTATCTATTGGTTTGCTAGCTTTACAATCTCCTATGTAACTTAGGGTATAAGATTAAGATTAATGCTATTAAAGTAGTAATAAGGGTTTGCCACTAATATTAAATAAACACGGATAGCCCCTATTACTTTAAGTTTACCCTTAAGGACAAATATGCCTTTAACTTTAAAGTAATAGTAAATATTATATACCTTAACAGCAACCGCCTAACCCTTTATGCTATTAACATAGGTATGGGGATGTAGCTTCAGGGACGCCAGACTCCTCTACACGCAGGTAGTCCGACCCGTTATCGCCTATGGAGCGAGCGTATACTATACCCTAACTAAAGCCAGAGGGAAACCCAGAGGGATAGTGAAGAACTTCATGGCAGAATAATCGGCCTGCCTCCGGGTTGTTATAGGGGCGTTTAAAGCCACCCCTATTGTATAGCTAGAAGCAGAAACAGCGGTGCTACTACTTAACCTATACCTAAATATAGTTAAACAGAGGTTTAAGGATAGAATTGCTAATAATAGGATAGCGGAGATAATCTAAACCGCCTTATAGTTAGTTAAGACCGTACTACGCTATAGAAGAGTTAGACACACCTAACTAAGGGAAGAAGAGCTAGACACAAACCTATATAATAAGTGAAATAAGAGATAGGAAACATGGCATAATAGAGAATGCCTAGGCCGCCGCTAGCACGTAAGAGAACTTACTAAGGACTGCCCACTATGCCCTAACCTAAAAGAGATCTAAAAGTTCTACATAAACCTAGACAAACATATCTCTTTAATAATAGTATAACTACGTATAGGGAAGATAGGGCTAAATAAATTCCTTTATAATAGAGGCGTGCCTAGGGTAATATTACTAATATGCAGCTACGGCTATAGAGAAGAAGACTAGTACTATGTTATTACAAGCTGTAGTAACTATAACCATATAAGACCCTAAAGATAGCCTAGAGACGAACAGGAGGCAAGGCTAGCCCTAGACAATCCTACGCAAGCAAGAACTATTGCTAGATAGGTTATACAAACTAGGAGACTTAACTACTATAGGCTAGCGCAGGACCTGGCATTTGCCTTAAGCGGAACAGGACTAAGACTAACCTGCCCCTAGAGAACACAAAATAATATACGGATGACTAGATTAGACGCTAAAGAAAGAGAACTCTAGGGAATAGGCGGCTTAGAGGCATAAGAGGGCTAGGACTAATGTTATAATAAGACAAGACCACTGCGAAAAAGGAATAAACTCTTAATTAAAACTACTAACACTAGGTATTATTAGCCCCCTATGCCCTAATACCGCCCCTAAACTAGCCTTAGTCTATTACCTTACTCCTCCTCTAGAATAGGGATAGTATTCTCTATTACCTTAGCACACCCCTTTACTAGAAGGGAGGCAGCTAGGAGCTAGTTTATCTCTACTATTTAAGCGTCTAAGCAACGCATCTAGAACACCATTTTATTATGCTAGCCCCTACTAGAACTAGAACCGGATTAATCTAGGCCCGCTACTAAAGCGCTCCGCTTCTTACTTTAATTTTTAGCGTAGAGTTTTCTTACATAATTGTGATAATTATTAGGAACCTAAGATAGGCACACATTAGATGTAAAACAGACCTAGATTCGCCCCGCAGATAGACATATACCTTAGCACTGCTAGTAATAGCAGCTTAGATCTTTATTAACCATAAGTGCTTAGCTTAATGCCTTATAGTATTTGGCTAGGAGGCAGATTAGCAGCAAAATAGACCTAGATATAGCGCAAAACATTACCTTATTACAACCATTATTATAAACCTAATAATTAAAGCAGGCGTTAGTCACAGCACCTAGCTAAATGTTAGTAAAATTGCCACTAATACTTATCCAGCTTAGAGCCGCCTATACTAATAACGTTGTGACACTGATAGCTAGGAGTCCTTATTAATCAAGAGTAACACAAAATGCACTAAAACTACTATAGCTTACCTAACTACCTAGAATTAGAAACGAAAAAGCCTTAAAATAAAAGCGGAAGAATAACTTATATAAAGCTCCCTATCCAGAGCCTGCCTTAACTAAGCCAAAGTTAGCTGCTTTTAAGGATAATACTCTAAGAGGCTTGGTTCCTAGGTGAGTTAGAAGTAGAAGAGTACCCCCTAAGGGACAGGACTTATAGGGGAAATAGATAATAATATAACATAGGACGACAACAATAAGGATTATAATATAAACTATAACAATAGTTAGTAACCACACTAAATCCAACCTAGAATTACACTAGCAGACAAAAAGGTATAAATAAACCTAAGAGAAGATAGATAATAAGAAAAGAAAAGAGGGCAGAATCCCATAGGGGAATTGCTTCCTTTTATATATGTGAGGGGGCAGAGTAATTCACTATAGTAACGTTAAAAGTAAAGCATAAGGAAAAGTAAAAAAGACATTGCGAAATAGGCGTATAAGCGGAACTAATCCTTAACCGGATCAGACCTAGCCTCACCCCCACATATAACTAAAAGCAAGTGCTTAGGGTTTATAACATATCTAGGTTAGAAGCGGACTGGACTTAGCTAAAAAGTAAGGCTATAGAAGAGTTAGCAAAAAGTGAAAAATTATAAGGATCCTACTATATTAGAATTCACCTCCTATTAGAAAAAGTAAGGAGACCTAAGACAGAGCTGCCCTAGGCCTGCGAGCGCACTAGAAGGAGTGAATCCTTCCTCCTAAACTTAGATTTTACGGATTTTAGGGATAAGGCTAGCAAGAGCTAGCTATAACTTTCCACGACAGGAAACTTATTAAGCAGCATAGCCCTGCCACAGGGACGGTGCTAACCTAAACACAGAAGCAAGAGAGTTTTTCTCCCCATTTATGGGTTTTCCTGTCAACTAACTAGCCGGAGTACTAGTACTAGCAAATATATAGCTAGCTAGCGTATCCAATATATATATATATATATGCTATTAACATAGCTATAGCTTTTAATGCAGTAAGATTCCTTAAAGATATCTTAGCTAAATTAACATAGGAAGCTCTCAGGGTGTGCTAGATTAATGTATACTAAGGGCCTTTAGATTAGATTATTACTAATACTAGCATAAACTTCTGTGGTAAGGAGTTCTATTAATTTGTAGCGTTAATATTAATCTCTGTTAAAGAGGTTCCTATTAAGGCACACCACAGTATTAGAAAGGTTAAACAATATTACAAGCTGCTCTAAAGGGCCTATAATATTATCTGGCGGGAATGCCTAATAACCCCTAAGATAGTTGCCCTATAGATAGCTATAAAAGCCCTTAATAACACTGCAGGACTAAATAGCCTTATTCTAACTCTCCTTGTCTTTAGTGTATACCTATATATAACTAGTAAATCCCTCTATTACTAGATATCTTATAACGCGTCATTGCTATGCAGAAGGCAATAAAGGAGATTAAACGCTTACACGCTATCCGGAAAGTTAACGAAGCCCTTACTATAAGGAATAGCCTAGATATAGCAAAGACCCTTAACCTCCTACTTAGATTACTAGTCTAAGTATAGCGTAAAAGTAATGGTTAGTAAGGCCTATATAACCTCCTCTCTATTAATAGAGAGACCTACACGCTTAATCTCCTATAAGGCCTAAAAACCTTTTAGTTAACCTCTATTAGGCCCTATTACACAAATCCTAATAGAGAAGTCCTAATGCCTTAAGAATAGCTACCTAAGGAAGGAGGGTAAGAGGCTTAAGATAAACTAGTAGGTAAGGTCCTAGAGATCCCGCTAAAGAGAAGGCTAGGCAAACCTTATAAGAACCCCTAGTAATTATTAATAAGACTAATGTGTTTATATTAGTAAAGGAGGAAGCTAACCTTAACCTCGTAATCTAATTATATAAGGAAGGCATTATTACAACCCTAGGAGAGCTCTTTAAGCTCTTTACTAAGGCTGAAATTAATACCTTAATTAACCAAGGCATGTTTAAATTCATAACCTTTAACAAGAAAGAGCATAGTAGTGTAAGGATCTTTAACTCCTGTATTATTAATAAGGTGAAAGGGAAGACAGGCTAGCTATACAAGAAATCACGGCTTATTATCCAAGGCTTTAGCAATAAGGCGAAATAAGATATCCTAACACAAGCCCTAACAATCCAACGGGCTAGTCAACGCCTTATCCTTATAATAGCTCCCTCGCTAATAAAGAAAGACTTTATCTTGTGGATTCGCAATATCACGTAAGCTTATATTTAATCACAAACCCCATTAAATAGAACAATCCTTACCAGGCTCCTAATCTAGATCCGCGACTAACACCCTAATAAAACAATTATAAGGGTAATCAAGCCTCTCTATAGTATCGCGGAGGCTAGAACGCATTAGTAGGTCACATACCATAGGCATTACAGAGAGAAGCTCTAGATAGAGACCTCTACATACAATCTATGCCTACTAGTGACGAAGAAGGAAAGCATTAGGTTTGCATATATAGGCATGCAGACTAATAATATATTAGGGCTATTAGATAAGGAGTTCTCTAAAAGGAAGAAAAGCAACTAACTGCTATAGCCTTTATAGCAAAGCTAAAGCAATTCCTAATAGAGAACAACCCCTTACCTTTAATAGAGGTATTATTATAATAGCGGCTAACGTGGCTATCTCCCTCTAATAAAAAGGGTAAAGTAGTAAGCTTAATGTAATCCCGCTAATAAACGTAAAGTAAAAGTACATGAAACAATAAGCTTAGGGCGCTTACATTGCCTTAATCTGCTAACCAGAAGCTTACTATAATCTATCTATTACCACATAATACTAGGAACTAATAATTAAGAACGTTAAAGCCCTTAACTACTAGATCTAATAGTAAATAGATAACCTAGAGAGAGGCCTAACGTTTGTTCTAATTAACCTTACTAAAGCGAAGCTATATGCTTTTATAAATAGGTCCTTTACAAACAATTAGGACCTCACTTTATAACTTAGCTATGTTTTAATTATAGCTAATAAAGACTATAAGGATAGCGAGTTCACGATTAAAGGTAATATTATATACTTTAGCTTAACTAAGAGTAAAAGAGTTATATAAAGTGTGCTTACCTCTAAGGTCTACGGCATAGTGGCTGGCGTTAACATAGCCTACGCAATCACAATAACCCTTAGATTAATCACGGACTAATTAAACATACCTATAACCCCGGTTATAGTATATATAGATTTATACTCCCTGTATAAATGCCTTATTAAGCTTAGTATCACTAAGGAAAAGCGCTTAATAATTAACATTATAGCCTTACAGTAGTTATACAAACGCTATGAACTCTATAAGATCTAGTAGATTAATAGAGCTAATAACCTGGCTAATGCCTTTATAAAGGCATTGCTAAATAAGGCACTAGAGCAGTTTATCTCTAGTAACTAGATAATAATCCGGATAGAAGGGTAAGTAACCTACGCGGAAGAGGGTTACTATAGGTAATAGTATTAGGAACTGGCCCTAATACTATAGGGGAGGCGAAAATCCCCTAGGGAAGAAGGAGGAGGAACTACAGCCCTTATTAGGCATCTTATGCCTAGAACTATAGCCCTTATTAGGTTAGGTTATAAGAGCTACTCTAATTATCACCCCTAACCTAGTAAGGGCCGCCAGAGACCTATTAGGGCCCCTAGTGGCTATTATAAAGAAACTATCACAGCCCCTATATTATATACACTAAGCATAGGGAAGCAAAGACTATAATAGTAAATAGGGCAGGGGGGGCAAGGATTAGCACGTGGATGTTATTTATAATATAAGATTTAAAAGGCTACGGTTAGAGGCCCGCTTAGCCTTTAAAAGGATTATTAATAATAGAGTGTTATTTTTCCTTATTTCCTTTTACCACACACCTATATAGGGTTTTTATTAAGTTATTCCCTTCCACATTTATCTACTACCTGCTTTACCTTATCCCCTTTCTTTTCTTTTCTCTTCTACTATTAATATTATATATTAATAATTATATCAAAAGAGAGAGTTCCTAGTGTTAGAACAAGCATAATATTAATCGCGCTTAGTAGCCGCAATTATAGCTAGAAGAAGGTTAGCCCGCGCGCTCTCGCGTGCGCGCGCGACCCCACTTTCCGGTCCACAGTCAGGCCCTGTAATAGGGCAGGGCTTGCACCACGTAACCCACACGCACAGCTGCCTGTTTTTACCTCACGAGAGTGCCCTTACTTTTTGACCTCTCTTTTCCCTCTTTCTTTGCTAGCTTAGAATAGATAATTAACAACAATACTATTCTCGGAGCTCACACATTACGACCCTGCGTAACCAACAATTACCCTCTATAAGGTATTTACTAATAGCATAAGCCAGAGGCATTACAGGGACGCGCAAGGGGACATTAGAGGTATAACACGAATAAGACATATTAACAAGTAAATAAACAAGGATAGTAAATAGGAATGTAAAGAGCTAGATAAGGGAAATAAAAAGTTTATAATATTATTAAGGGGAGGTAGTATATAGGAAGGAGGGGCTATATAAGGGGTAAGAAAGTGGGATATTTATATAGGAAGCGTAACTATATTAGAGGGGTTATAGATAAGTAAGGGAGGGGTTAAGGTTACTATAATAATAAAGGAGGGGCTAGGAATATATATTATGCACTTAGCCTAATAACAAAAAGTAAACGCAATAAGTAAAGACAGTCTCTATAACTTAGTGGGGAGGGGTACACGTCACACGCTACCTAATAATAATAATAAACAATAAAGACGCTAACTATAGAAAGGGCATAATAGGATAGGGAACAAATAGTTAAAGTTAGTAAATATAAATATAGGGTTTATTTCTACTATATAGGTTTATAATAGGTAAGCAGGGACGTATATAAGGGCTTAGGCTTTGCCTAAGCATTAGTTATAGTATGTATAATAAGAGGGCTAATAGCGGATAATATAGAGATAAGTAAGGGCCTAAGCTAAGATAGTAAGGGTGGGGATTGAGGCTAAATATAGGATAGTAAGGGATAAAGATAAGGCTAAATATAAGATAGTAAGGAACGGAGATAAGATAATAAGGGGATTAGAAGAGATAGAGATAAGATAATAAGGGGATAGGAAGAAGCGGTGTGAAGATAATAAGGGGATAGGAAGAGGATAGATAGGATAGCTTAGGATAGTTAAGGAGTATAAGGGGCATAGGAAGGGATAGGTTTCCTACCTTTCTTTCTTCCCTCCTTAAGTTTCTTAATATCATATTAACGCCTAACAGCAGTTGCCTTAAGGCCAGTCCATAACACATTGCAATAATTATACGAACAACGCGAGATCCACGAGATCCGCTGGATTAATGGAAGAGATAATATCGCCAATGTAATAACAAAAGCCTTATTAAATAAGAGCCTTAAGACCTTCATTAATAACAACTAGGTTAACATATGTGTGGAAGGTTAGGTGAAGAGACCAGTAAATTAACAATGCCCTCATTTTTCCCCCTAATATTAACGGTCCGGAACAGATTAAACCCAGACTAATCACAGCCGTGGATTTCCACTAAAGGATCCACTTATTAACACTTCCCTTTAATTCGATTTTTATTGCGTTTTTAAGCTTTTTAGCCAAAGAGAAAATGTGAGGCCCGCCCACAACACATGGGCGCACCCCGCGGGCAAACCATGCCACAGGGCTAGGTCCACGTGACACTAGCGAGTCACTGGCTATAAAGCAGCGACTTGCACCTATAACACACTTAGACCTAGCAAGCTTTAGTTAATATACTAAGTGCCCCTATACGTTCTTGCCTAGCTATCCCTTATCCTTATAATTCTAAAGCTTTAACCCCAGCTACCTAAGAACATAATAGGGGAGAACCTAACAAACCCCTAGCGTAGCACTAGAGGTAACACACGAAACCACGAATAAAGATAGCACCCTAGCTTCTAAAATAGTTAGCACCTAAGCCAAATTAGGAGAATCTTTAATTAATTCCTAACAAGCTATAATAACTAAATAAATTACTTAACTTAAAGAACTAAAGAAACTATAGGATAAAGAGAAAGAACTTGTCTAGCTACTCTAACTAAATGTAATAGAAGAGCCTATAAAAAGGCAGCGAAGATCTAGCACCTCTTTAAGCAGTAGCTACGGTGAGGTTAAAGTGCGTAATATTATAAAACTAACGCACCTTACTAACCCTTAAAAACATAAAATATAGTTAAATAACCTAAACTATGCATTTATAGGAGCAAAACGCAAGTTCTAACGTAACTACCGAAAAATCCTCCTTGCACTTAACTATATATATAGGGACTATAGGGCAAGATAGGACTAATACCTTAACGAATAGTTAGCTAGTGACTAAGAAGAACTTAAAGATAATTAGGAGGCGTTCTAATCTTAGACACTAACACTACTAAAGGACTTAGCTAACTGTAACGCGTAAATCGCTATAATGCTTAAGAACGCGAAGTAACGTAAAGGCTAGAGCCTTATTAAGTTTAGTATTTATATAGATTTGCTAGAGAAATATCTAGAAAAAGCCTTAGAGAAGTCCCGCGCCCTTACATTCTTTGTGAAACTACTCCCTAACTTATAGGACTACCTTAACCTATATACCTCTGTTATTAGCAAAACCTGAGAAGAGGTTATATAACTTGCTTAATGATTTTAGGAATTAATGCTGAAGAATAAGCAAAAACCTAACTATCTATAAGAGAGGTATTCCTACAAGGCTCCCTAATACTAAAGACGTGATTCACCACGTGGTAACTAACCGTATGCTAACTAAGATAAGAAAGAGAAAGAAAAGACTCCTACTACACCCCTAAATAATAAGGAAGTTAGATAAGGCCTAACGTGTTATAACTGCGGGATTGTAGGTTATGTAGTGGCTTAATGCTATAAGCTAAAGAAAGAGCACTAAAAGGGTTAGGAAAACGCCCTAAGGTAAAAGTAAATGCCCTTACTTCTACCCTATAAGCTAAAGTACTAATAGGGTGTTGTTTTCACACACTAGTTACTATTTATAGGTATAAAGACATAGTAACAGCAGCCGATCTGGATAGTTACGCTAAGGTTAACATTATCAGCGCGGAATTTGCGAAGACCCACAGGTTATAATAAGCAGAGATCACACCTCCTACCCTTAAGGTAATAGGGGCTCTTATAGTTCCTTAATATAGCGTGTACTAGGTACCCCTTATAATCATAGACTTAAGGGGAGAATAGAAAGACCTTAGGCTCCTATACATTGCTATTAATAGGGACCTAAGAGTGGAGGGAAGCCCTGTATTAATTAGGATGCATACACTCGCGGAGGAATAAGTGCACCTTTGTTTACACTTATAAGAGTGGTGGTTTAAGAAAAAGAAAAAGGCCTTTTTACTACTAACTCCCCGCAAATTTGCTAAGGTAACGCGGAATAAGACTATTATATACGCTATTATAGGAGTTATAAAGGACGAATTTATTGCGTTAGAAGATAATAAGGAGGCGAAAGCATATAGAACCGTTAAAGATATCCCTAAGGATCTACAGGAATTCTAAGACGTCTTCGCATCTAATAAGGCAAGAACCTTACTATTAAAGAAATTAACTAACCACGCAATCGATCTAGTACTAGGGCTACACCCCTTATAGGCCTATTTACCCTCTCTCTTAAAGCGAATTAAAAGAGCTCTAAGAATATATTAATAATAACCTGGCGAAAGGCTATATAAGTGTTATGGACTGGCCCCAAGGCAACTGCTGTTAGGCGTCGATATGATATTAAGAAACTTAAGGAGGGAAGAAAGGAAGGTAGGAAACCTATCCCTTCCTATGCCCCTTATACTCCTTAACTGTCCTAAGCTATCCTATCTGTCCTCTTCCTATCCCCTTGTTGTCTTCACACCGCTTCTTCCTATCCCTTATCATCTTACCTCCGTTCCCTACTATCTTACATTCAGCCTCATCTTCATCCCCTGCTATCTTACATTCAGCCTCAATCCCCACCCTTGCTGTCTTAGCTTAGGCCCCTACTTATCTCTATGTCATCTGCCGTTAGTCCTCTTGTTATACATGCTATAACTAATGCTTAGGCAAAGCCTAAGCCCTTATATATATCCCTGCTTACCCATCATAAACCCGCATAGTAGAAATAAACCCCGCGTCTATACCTACTAACTTTAACTATTCGTTCCCTATCCTGTTGCGCCCTTTCTGTGGTTAGCGTCTTTGTTATTTATTGTTATTATTAGGTGGCGTGTAACGCGTACCCCTCCTTACTAAGTTGTGGAGACTGTCTCTACCTATTACGTTTGCTTTTTGTTGTTAGGCTAAGTGTGTGACGTGTGTTCCTAGCCCCTCCTTTGTTATTGTGGTAACCTTAACCCCTCCCCACTTATCCGTAACCCCTCTAATATAGTCGCGCTTCCTATATAAATATCCCACTTTCTTACCCCTTATATAGCCTCTCCTTCCTACATGCTACCTCCCCTTAATAATATTACGAACTTTTTCATTTCCCTGTCTAGCTCTTTACATTCCTATTAAGTCCTCGTTTGTTCACTTGTTAACATATCTCGTTCGCGTTGTACCTCTAATATCCCTCTGCGCGTCCCCGCGACGCCTCTGGCTCGTACTATCAGTAAATACCTTGTAGAGGGTGATTCTAATAACAACAACTATGCCGCTCCCGCGTTGGTTTTTGTCCTTGCGGCCCTTATATTAAGCGGTCTCTAACTATAGGCGTGCTAAACTGTTATCCCCTAAGAGTAAAGGCTCTTATCCTCCTTACTAGCATAACTATATAACCTGTGTTTAGTTAACCAGGTTTTTGTCTGCTAACCTAAGGCTTTAACGTGCCCTTAAAGACCTTAAAGCCGCTATCGCAGTGGGTAATTACATTATGACGCCCGGTGTTGCGAAGACCCTAATATCTAAGCGCAAGATGCCTGTCCTGTCTTAGGACTTTCATGCCCTTGTAGGCAGATAGACCGCGCTTCTGAATTAGGCGTAGTTTAATCCGGCCCCTGTGCGCTCAGCCCTTAGCCCCTTCCCCTCCTCTAACGCCCCTGGGTTAAATCCAATAGGTTTTAACATTATGCCCTTCGTAGGCGGAAGTCCCTTAGCTAGCCGTTAGATAGGAGGCGCCCTCTAATAGGTTACTAGAACCTTGTTCTAGCAAAACTAGCAGCTTATAAACGGCATCTCTACTATATAGGAAGAGTTTTATAAGCACTTGGCCGCGATTATTAAAGCGTTATCTCCCTACTGTTATAGGGTTGCTTAAAGCTGTTCCTAACTTATTAAAGCTGGCGACGATTTACCCTCCTACCGCCATTAGCAATATTCCTGTAATACCTCTAGTACTAGTCCTATTAATTACTGTCTCTCCCGCACTATTAGGCCTGTTCGCGCTCCTCTCGCGACTAGTAGTACCTAGGGGTGGTCCTCCTCCCCTACACCCGCTTCACGCCCTCTAACTATTAATCCACTTAGGCTATTTAAAGCCTAAGTGGTAGCAGAGGATAACAATGTTACTCCTAGTAAGTAATATCTTATGCCCCCTAGGCACTAATTAAAACTATCCTACCCTAACCTGTATTAGGGGTATAAGGGCGTAAGGACCTATAATAATAAGAGTGGGACTAAGGGTGTAGATAATAATGTCCCCTAGGAATTTATTGAAAACTTTTGAATTTATATAAGCGGCGATTTGTCCGCGTCCTAGGTCTAGCTTAAGCCTACCTATAGTAGTTAAGTTTGCTATAATTGATTTAGTCTGTTATTGTGTTATGTATCTCCCTATTCCTTTTCGAACTTGTTAAGTGCCTGTGTCTTTACTATATTCTCTAGTGGTTCCTATATTAGCCGTAAGTATCCCGCCTATTTAACCAGGACGTTATGTCTATTGCCTCTGCCTAGTGTATTACGAGCCGCTAGAATCTGTTCCACGTAATACTCCTTAATAAGCTTATTATTATCTTCTAATAGTACTTACTCTAGAGCTGGTTAGGAGTCCTGTAGTTTCTAACTTAGGAGAGGGTCTATTGCTGCTTATTTAATAAGGTCCACGTGGAATACTAGATAGATGCCCCTTAGTATGTCTAGTTAGACTATTAGCAGTGTAGGTACCTTTACTACTATGTACTTTGCTAAAACCTAGTTAAGTTTCCTTAAGGGGCGGTTTGTCTTAATATTCTTAAGAGAAAGCTACACTTTATTGCCTACTTAAAAGCGTTCCGCTAGGCGTTATAAAGCTACTATTACATCCTATTATTATTGCTGTATATAGGCTATTATGGCCTAGGCTAGAAGAGTCCCCTCCTATAAGTATTCTAGAAACCGCATAGCCCTTCCCTTAGGTATTATAGTAAATGCTAAAAGGTCTAGCTAGGATTAAATAGGTTCTAGGTTGTATCTATATAATAACTTATTTAGGCTTACCCCTATAACAGAAGAGGTCCTATTGTTTATTACGAGCTAGTAAGCAGCTAAGTGTTTAGGCTAGTTAAATTAAGAGAAGGAGATTACCACCTATAGTATTACTTACACCTCCTAGTTCGCTTATTCTGTGCTGCCGTTAGTCTGTGGGTAATGTAATGTGGAGAGTAATTAATCTATTTTAACTAGCAAGCATAGCATTATCTAAAACTTCCCTAACTAGTCTAAGCCGCGGTCTATAATAATAGACTAGGGAACCCTCTAAACCTCTACTAAACCATCTTGAATTATTCTGCATATTCCTTAGCACTAATAGAAGTTATTACCTCTAGCTAGACGAATTTTAAAAGCCTGTCTGTAATAACCATTAGGTAATAAGGTCTCTTTAAGGATAATGCTAGTAATTCTATTATAAAATCTATTAAGATTTGTGACTAGAACCTATTAGGGATTAGTAGCGGTTTTAGCAAGCCTTAACGTTGTTAACGACTCTTATAACCTCTAAAACAATGGTAATTCTAAACGAATCTAGCAACATCCTATAATATCCTATCCTAGTGAAACTGTCACTATAGAATCTAAAACATAGTGTTCTAGCTAGGGTGTCCTATAACTAGCAAATCGTGATATTACTAAATAAGAGTTGTTATAAGAGGTTCCTATGCTAGCACCTAGGTATAACCCCTAAATTAGAGCGCCCTATAGGCATTAAGTAAGCAATCCGCTACCTATTCTCTTATTATTGCTTCTAGGGAAATTTTCATGCCCCTTCCTAAATAGCTTTTAGTTAAATATAGTATATAGGGTCTACTATAATAGCTTAGTCCTATAATAACTAAAGGTATTCTATGGCAAAGAGGACCTCTCTAACTAGTGGCGGAGTCACGTTTAAGATAAGAGAATCCTAATTAGGGTCCTCCTATAAGTCTATAGGTAATTAAGAGAGTTATGTAATAGTGACTAGTTATAGTATCTGTCCTGTTCTTGCTCCTACACCCTTCTTATCCTACTCCCTTCATAAAAGTGCGTCTAGTTATTAAGCCTACGTGCTAGGTCTATAACATAAGTGGAAATTGAACAGGGCGAGCGTATCTGCCCACTGAGCCTGCCATTCTATCATTAGGCGAGGAGTGGTAAAGTATTCCAGGTTCTTGTAATCCGTGTAAATCGTAAACGGTTATAAAACGCCTTGTAGCTTTGCTAACTATGCCTTAAGGCAAGAGATAATAGCTAGGAGCTCCTTATTGTGGATAGTGTAGTTCCTTTATAAGGCTAATAAGCTTACGGAGTAATACATAACTAGGTATATAATGTAGTTAGGTCTTTCCTGTAATATATAACCTCTAAGGGCTAGGCCTAAACAATCCGCCTTAACTACTATAAGTCAATCTAGGTCCTATTATGCTAGAACTAGGTACTTAATAAAAGCCCTTTTAATTTCTTAAAGGCCTTATTCTCTTTAGGCCTCTATTAGAAAGGGACATTCCTCTTTATAAGTTATATAAGTGGTGCTACTATCTTAGAGAAGTCCTTAATAAAGTCTTAGTAGAAATTTGCAAACCCTAGGAAGCTTTAGACCCCACGTAGCTTTATAGGCACTAGCTATTCCCTAATTGCCGCAACCTTTGCTAGGTTAGGACAGACTAAATGTCCTGCCGTAATAATGTAGCCTAAGTACTAGACTTCCTTCATAGCAAACACAGACTTACTAAGGTCTAGGTACAATCCCGCCGCCCTTAAGCGGCTAAGTATTAGTCAGACCTTAGCTATATAGTCCTTCCTTAACCCCCTAAATAGACTAAGATATTATCTAGATATACCGTAATAAAATCCCCTAACGCGTCCCCTAAGGATTTGTTAATATAGCATTAGAAGGTTGCTAGTGCGCTTACTAGTCTAAATAGGCAGACTAACTATTTAAACAGTCTAAATCTAGTCTGGAATGCTATTAAGTGCTCCTTACCCTTTGCTATCCGTAGTTTGTGGAATACTACGCGGACATTTACCTTCGTAAACTATCGCGCCCTAGAGAGGGATTATAGGGTTTCCTTAATTAAAGGGAGGGGTATTAGTCTTATGCTATTATCTTATTAAGCGCGCAGTAATCCACATAAAAACGCTAACCACTGTTTGACTTCTTAATAAGGAGAACTAGGGCTGCGGCTGATAAGGAGCTAGCATGGATCTATCCTTTGTCTATAAAGTCCGTAATTTGATGTCTGATCTCTAGAAGCTAGTCCCTTAGCATATTATATAACAGTCCCTATAGTAGTGTGGGTTTGGAACCGTCTAGGTTCTTGCGTAGCTAGATGTGGTGGTTAAGGGATCCCCTATAAGGGGTAATCTATCCGCTTTAGTTTTATTAAAAAGGTTTACAAAGTCCGCTAACTCCTCTAGTAGTGTTAATATATTAGGTTTGTTTAGTTATTATTTTAGTGCTATAAGCTATAGCACTATTATTATCTCCCTTAAACTTATAGTAATAAAGTAAGTTATAGTGTCTTTCTGTTATTAGGCTCTGTGTGCTTCTGCAGCGTATAAGGCTCTAATGATTCCTTAAACAGGCTTATCTGTACTACGCTCTAAGGCTTCTAATATACAAAGACCCTTTACAGCCCTTATCACTAGTTATTATTTTGCTATGTGAATTACTATATCTTATTATTCTAACTATAGTATCCTAAAGATCACGTCCTAGGTAAGGCCTGGAATAATATATAGGTATACTAATAACTCCTACCTATTAATATTAATCCTAGTGTGCACTATATAGGTAATTAAGGAGGTCTTCTCCTTTATACGTTTCCCTTGCTTTTCTATTTCCACTGCAGTACAAACTTGTCTCCGTGTTAGTAGTTGTATAAGCTTAAGGCCTAACTATCTTACTACTAGTTCGCTAATAGCACTGTAGTAATCGCATCTATAGTTAATCTAAACATTAAGGTAAGAGCATGTATTAAAGAGTATAGGAACTAGGAATGGTGGTTAATCTATATAACGTTTTATGTCCTCCTCTATACTTATACACTAATTATACTTATCTGTAACTATAGGCGCTAGCTAGCCCTCCCGCCCCTATGCGAGACTCTGCTTAGGGGCTACTTATTTTCTATGTTATTAAGGATAATTTCCTTGTCCGCGCTTTCCTTATCTGCCCTATATGTATTAATATTAACCTATAGTTGCTAAGGTAGGAGGAGGGTATCCTAAAATGTAATAGCCCTTAATACTATAATATAAGCAGCACCCCTCCTAATAGCGTTTGGTTATTTCCGCTCCTAATACCTATTTAGCCCTCTATGGTTTAATATCCTTCTAGGCCTTTTCCTTTTTATCTAATTTCTTTTGTTTCCCCGCCTGTGTTACTATAGCCTATACCCCTATTATTAGCGTGTCGCTGTTGTAGTTAGTTAATTAGGGTGCGTGTTAGACTAGCTACAGTCCGCGTCAGTTCTAGTACTTGTCCTCCGCGGCAAGAGACTTAATATTAACTGTAATACTGTAGTAGACAGTAACTACTAGGTAGTAGTCTATTCTGCTAACTCCTCTGCTAACCGTGATCTCTCTTATGTGCTTATTAAGTGCGTGTTGTAGTTTAGCTAACTTAACTTTACTTACCTATTAGGCCCCTCCTACTAGGGAGAGCTTCTATTTAAAGTAAATAAAGAATGTAGCAAATAATTCTCCTAATCCTTGCTTTATCTAGTTAAGTTTTATTAGGGCTATTTCCTGCCTGTGTAGGTTTGTATATAGGGTCTCTAAGTAGTTAAGAAAGGCTTTTAGCCTATAAGCGTTTAGCTTACCTGCCTTAAAGTATGTTATAATATAGGCCTAGACCTTAGGTAAAAGTTATTAGTAAATAAACACCTATTAGTCCTTATTGTCTCTAATAAAGTCTACGTCTACCTTAAGTTTGTGTTCTATAAGGAACTTCTAGGCAGCAAATGTGATTTTGTTGCTATTGTATAGGTTGCCTATCTAGATCGGTTTTTATTAAACTTATGGTGCTATTAGCGTTAGTTTAGGAGCTATAAGTTGTATAGGAGGGTCTGTATTAGGAGCTATTAGTTATATAGCCGCGTCTAATAAAATGGTAACTTATGGTGTAGGCATTGGATTTGCTTGCACGTTTTGTTATAAGGACTTAATTGCCCTAGCCTACTATTCTAGCATTAGCTAAAGTGTTTTAAATTAGGCATTATAAGCCCCTAGTAGTAAAGTGGCATCTAATAGGGAGTTATAGTCCCCTAGCTAGTTCGTTTGTCTAGTTAAAGGTTATCTCCTAGGTCTATTGTGTAATCTATTGTTATTTGTTTTAGTAGTCTTTATAGACTAAAGGAAGTTTCTTAAATGTTATGGACTAGCCTTAAGGCAACTGCTGTTAGGCGTTAATATAATATTAAGAAACTTAAGGAGGGAAGAAAGGAAGGTAGGAAACCTATCCCTTCCTATGCCCCTTATACTCCTTAACTATCCTAAGCTATCCTATCTGTCCTCTTCCTATCCCCTTATTATCTTTACACCGCTTCTTCCTATCCCCTTGTCATCTTACCTCCATTCCCTGCTATCTTACATTTAGCCTTATCTTCATCCCTTGCTATCCTACATTTAGCCTTAATCCCCACCCTTGCTATCTTAGCTCAGGCCCCTACTCATCTCCGTGTCGTCCGCCGTTAGTCCTCTTGTTGTGCATGCTATAACTAATGCTTAGGCAAAGCCTAAGCCCTTACAATAAGACCTTCTAAGAGTCCTGCGGGCGCGCTTATCCTATTTGTACTAAAGAAGGATAGAACGCTCTAACTATATGTGGACTATTAGGGACTTAATAAAGTAATATAGAAGAATCGCTACGCTCTCCCCTAATTTTAGAGATCCTAGACTAATACTAAGGGGCTAAATACTTCTTAAAGATTAATATTAAGGACGTATACTATTAAATTTGTATTAAAGGGGCGATAAGTAGAAGACTGCCTTTTGTATACGTTATAGCCACTACAAATACCTTGTTATGCCTTTTGGATTAACTAACGCGCCTGCTACCTTTTAAAGTTACATTTATAAGGCGCTTTATAAGCTAATAGACACTATTTATATAGTGTATCTAGACAATATCCTTATCTTCTCTAAGATACAAGAAGAGTATACTGTATATATTAAGGAGGTGTTAGAGCGTATAAGAACTGCAGAACTATACGCAAAACCCTTAAAATACTCGTTCTACTAGGACTTGGTTAAATTCCTAGGATTTATTCTCTTAGTTAATAGAATCTTAATAGATATAAGCTAGGTACAAACCATTTAAGATTAGAAAGAACTAATAAGCTTTAAGGATGTTTAATCCTTCCTTAGATTCTATAACTTCTACTAATGTTTTATCTATAAATACTCTAGGATTATAGTAATGCTACACGCGCTAATAAAGGGTAGTTAAAATGGCATCTAGACTAGGAAGTTCATATTTAGAGCAAAGGAAAGGGCAGCGTTTAACTAGCTAAAAGACGCCTTCTAATAAGCCCCTCTACTCTGTTATTATAACCCAAGTTAACCAGTGCGCATTAAGACAGATGCCTTAGTCTTCGCAATAGCAGGAATCTTATCCTAGCAAGATAATAAGGGTTATTAGCACCTAGTAGCCTTTTAGTTAAGGAAGTTCATAGACACGGAGCGAAATTACGGCATGGCTGACTAAGAGCTATTCGCTATTGTGGAGTTATTTAAACACTAGTAACACTATATCAAAGGGGTGACGACCCTAGTAGAGGTCCTGTTAGATTATTATAACTTGCAGACCTTTATAAACTAACTAAAGCTTAACAGAAGGTAAGCTAAATAGTGCATGTTCCTATGCCTATTCCACTTTGTGATAAGACATAGACTAGGGAAAAGCAACCCTGCAAATACACTATTAAGAAGGTCTGATTATAAGGGCGAACCTGTGATAAATTAGGCGCTGTTACTAGAACTTTAGAGGAAGCTAGTACTTACTAAGAAAAGGGTAGTAAAAGAGATACTAATGTATTAAGGAAGATGTAGCAAGATGCCTTTAGGGAAGGAAAATGTCCCTATCTTAGAAGAATAACGTGGCGAGACGCCTTTAGGGAAGGAAAATGTCCTAGTTATTAGAGATTAGCTTAGCAAGACGCCTTTAAGGGAGGAAAATGCCCTAGCTAAAAGAGATTAATATGGTGAGACGCCTTTAGGGAAGGAAAATGTCCTAGTTAAAAGAGACTAGCTTAGCGAGACGCCTTTAAGGGAGGAAAATGCCCTAGCTAAAGAGAGAGACTAGCGTGGCAAGATGCCTTTAAGGGAGGAAAATGCCCTAGCTAAAGGTGTTATAGCCGCTAAAGAACTAGTGAAAGATTAGCTAGATAAGGGTGATTTTAAAGAGGCGATAGCGTGTGTATAAGGCATTAGCACACTAGAGATTTAGGCGGCTATAGCGTCACTGAATCCGTATCTAACTGAATTGAATAAGCCACTAGCTTAATTGCTATAAAAGGCATAGGACTAAGACCTAGATTTGCAGAGGTAAAACGGTAAGGTAGATTCCTTAGCGAGAAGTAAGGGAAAAGCTAGCCTATAGTCGCGTAGCGTAAGGGGTCTCCTAATATACTAAGACTAGGTAGTTGTTCCTTAAGAGCCTATCTTATAATAAGAGCTTCTACGGCTATACTATAACAATTCGCTAGTGGGTTACTTTAGTGTTAAACGCACGCTTAACCTATTAAAGCGTTATTTTTAGTGGCTATAAATAGGAGTTGTAGTATCTGACTACGTTACGAGCTGTGGTGTATGCTAGCGGGTGGTAGCTAGAAGGCATTGCCTATATAGAACACTTAAATCACTACTAATACTAAGGTGACCCTAGGTAGAAATCTCTATGGATTTTGTCACAGGACTGCCTATAACATAGGTTAACGAGCAAGAGACTAATATAATCCTAGTGATTATAGACTAATTCACTAAGTACTCTGTTTTCCTCCTAGTATTAACTACTATTAATATAGCTAAATTAGCAAAACTATTCTATAAGGAAATTAAGCTATGATTTAAAGCACTAGAGGGTATTATGTCTGATAGAGGCCTAGTCTTTATAAGTCAATTCTAGTTAGAGCTATGCTACCTAGTGTGTGTGAAATATAGGCTTTTAATAGCGTTTTACCCCTAAACTAACGGGCAAATAGAGCGAACAAACCAGGTCCTTAAACACTACCTCTAATACTTTATTAAGGAGAACTAATAGATATAGGTAAAGCTACTGCCTATAGCTTAATTTGCCTGTAATAATATAGTGAATAGGACTATAGGTTACTCCCTAAACTACACACTTATAGGTTACTTGCTGGAGTTTCGCCTAGCTCTTAGGGGTAAGACTATAGAGGGAGAGGTGCTTAAAGCTTACGCGCGTATTATAAAGTTATATAAAGTTAGAGAATAGTTAAAGCAAAACTAGGTAAAAGCTACTAAAGCCTAGGCAAAGTACTATAATTAACACTACTAACCTCTAACCCTAAAAAGAGGAGACTTAGTACTATTATTAGCAAAGAATATTAGGCTTAAAGATATAAAACAAAAGCTAACCCCTAGATTTATTAGACTATTTTAAGTGCTTAATGCTATGGGGAAACAAGCGTACTAACTAGCGCTACCTAATAAGTATAGCTAACTATATAACGTATTCTATGTTAGCCTGTTAGAGCTATGGAACCACTAGGAAAACACTAAAGACAAGGAAATGCTAATACTAGACCTTAAAGATAAAGAGGATAAGTATAAAGTTAAAGAAGTAAAAGGTTATAGGAAGACCTATAAAGGTAATAAGTACCTGGTGAAATAGAAGGGATAGCCTAGTGAATATAACTAATAGATCCCTGCTAAGGATATAGAGGGTGCCTAACACGCTATTTAAGCATTTTACTAAAGAAAGGTAGGTAAGAAGGGTAGCAAGACATAAGCGAGTTACGAGCAAAGAGATATAGAATTACTGCACAAAAGGCCTAGTACTATTAGCTACTATTAAGAAAACTTAACCTAAGGTCTAGGCTACCTTACTAAAAACAAAGGAAAACGCGCTTAAAGCGCGGGGAGAATAATAGGAAAATTCTCTATTATAATACTAGGATAGGTCAAAAACACATCCCCTTATACCTAAACTTAGTATTATTTTCGTCCGCCTAGACAACCTCCTCTATAGCATAGTAAAAATAATGTAATGCTATAGCCTAGGCTATATAGCCTAGGTCTGATAGGCGGAGACGGAGAACTATTTTCGCTTCCTAAGTAGCTATAGCTTTCTTAGGATCTTCCTATAGAAAAGTTAGTAAGAATCTAGCAAAAGATAGCTAAAAGCTATACGCGTACTAGAGGAGGAAAAGATAGCATAGTAGTAACTATAGAAACCTGCAGCTACTAATAAAACACTAGATAATTCTAGTAGGAGATAGAGGCGGCCTACATAGAAAGGTAAGCAAAGAACTAGCGAAAAGGGCTAAAATTAACTAACCTAGCGCGCCTTAGCTACACTAGTTAGCCTAAAGGCAACACAGTAAGCTATATTGGCATAATTAAACCCATTAATCAAATTCATAATGTATATAGCAAAACAACAACGCATTGCCACCAAAAACACGGCGACTTCCTCCTTATCCTCCGCGAAGAGGGTGGCGTCTATTAGAGATTAGACCTATTCGTAAATAATCATAAGATTAAGAAAATCGCTAGCTAAGGTAGGCATGGCCTAGTATGTAAAAGTTAGCGATTTAGGACTATAAGACAGGCGAATAACAGGAGACTCACTATCTTATATATATCCCCATGTTTATTGCATTAGATATAATATTTAGACTGTTTTCCCTTAATGCCTGCAGTAACCAAAGCCTGGGGAAACTACACATAATCACGGGCAAAACGATCTTAATTAGTGGGTGTTTTATAAAGTTAGCGTAACCTGTCCGAAGACAGTGCATACAAGAGCAAAGGTAAAAGTGGATAACTTCTATTTTAACAGCGAATATATAGTAATTATATAAGGAATGATAAGAGAAATCGAAGTCATAATAGAAGTAGGAAGTTAGACTAGCAATATAAGGACAAAAAGTCTATAATAAAGGGGCAAAGCGTAGGCGAAATTATATATAAGCGCTGCCTGCGTTACTAGGAAACGGGTTGTTGTCCTTTTGTTATAATGTTTGCATCTAGCAATGTTGTTGCGATTACTTGGCGAACAGCTGCGCATCGGCTGGCGATACCTGAGCCATTCGGGAGCCCGGCTAGAAAGGGGGGCAATTATAAGGCCCGCCCATAACACATAGGCGCACCCCACAGGCAAACCATGCCACAGGGCTAGGTCCACGTGACACTAGCGAGTCACTGGCTATAAAGCAGCGACTCGCACCCATAATACACTTAGACCTAGCAAGCTTCAGTCAATATACTAAGTGCCCCCATACGTTCTTGCCTGGCTATCCCCATCCTTACAGAAAAAGAGAGATTGCCAGAGCTTCCTACGGCTTATATTCGGCCCCTACGGCTGATGTTCGGATCAGCCAAGAGTGGGTCCACCGAATTAATGCACGCGATACGATTAGCCGCATTAACGACCAGCCCCACTTAGATACGTAAGTAACCTTATAACCTCTCTTTTTCCTACTTCTGTTATTACCTCTGTTTTCCTATCTTTAATAACAGACTTGCACATCCAACTAACCAATTAGAGTAACAAAACCTGCTTAGTCACCCCTTTGTTATAATATTTCCTTTAATTGATTTTACTGTGCTTTTGAGCCTCTTGCGCCCACAATAAAAGAGAAAAATTGCCAGTGTTAGAATCGTATCGCTGCGAATTCGTTGCAGACGAATTCGTCACCACGGTCGAATTGCGATTGGATGCACGGGGTCTTATCGCCCCACTGTGCACTGGAACGCAACTGGCGCACGGGGTCTTATCGCCCCACCTAGACTAGTAACGCAATTGGTCGCACGGGACTATCGCCCCACTTCGCCCCAGATAGCGTGTTTGACCCACAACACCACGCATGCGGAGGCATCCCTAGGATTAAGGTATATCTATAGCCTCAATCCCCCTATAGCTAGATCTAGAAGACAAGCAGAATTGAACCCTTTACATTGAGTAACTAGTGTACTAGTGACCTGTGGTCATAGGACCCGAATCCCCTTGGTCAACTCAACAGTACTTGTACAGTGCTGAAACATACTATGAAGTTACAGAGGTCTTGGAAAATAACTAGCTAGGGTGGACTCTTGTCTCAGCTAGTTGAGTAGCGAGACTATCGTGCGGCCGGGATCAATTATGCCCTTGTGGGTGCAACACACCCCTACGGCGGAGCATTAATTATCCATCCCGTGCGACAAACAGCAGGTCGGGGATTGCCCCCACTGCCAAGAATCAAATTCCCCTACTACCTCGGCATTCTGAACAGGCTTTCGAACCCCGTCGCCCGTCAAAACACCAATCGCGCGCGGCAAGCAACAGCACAAGCTCGGCGACATTGGACTAGAACCACGTCATGGCATCGGCCTCAAGTAAAGTCGGCGGCCTCGCCGTCGCGGTCCGCGTCATCGTCCCCGTTGCTCTCGGATCCGCCGGCTATGCCGCATACAAGGTCAATTGGCCCAAGGCGATACACGCCTTCGTGACTGGGCCGGGGCGCACGTCGCGGATCATGCTGCTGCTGTTCGTGGTGCTGAACTGGAAGAACGTGCCGTTTGCGTGGACTGTGAGTCTATTCCGGCCCCCTGTTGTGTGTGTGTGTGTGTGTGTGGCGCAAGGTCAACTGACATTTCTCTCTGAACCCAAAAAAATTCCAGTACCGAGTCTTCTACGCCATCGTGTACCACAATGTACTCCGAAAATCACCAGACCTCACGCCCCGCGCGCTCTTCAAGCCCATGATTTCCGAGACGCGCGCGCCGCTCCTCGAGATCGACTACAACCTCCACAAGTCCAACTCGACCTACTTCACCGACCTGGACATTGCGCGAACCCATCTCGTGTCGTACCTCACCCGTCCGGCGATGCGCAACCTCGCGCGCAATGCGAAGACGGGCCTCGTGCTCGACCCCAGGACCAATAAGCCCGCCAAGGGACCCATGGGCATCATGCTCGGCTCCGTGGCGTGCACCTTCAAGCGCGAGATCCGCGCCTACCGCGCCTACGAGCTCTGGAGCAAAGTGCTCGCCTGGGACCGCAAGTGGCTCTACATGGTGACGCATTTCGTGCCCAAGGGCACTGCCAAGCCGGCCGAGTGGCTGGACCCGCGATTCGGCAGGGTGCGCACGAGAAGCGGGAAAGATGCCTCGGGGGCTGGGAGAGGAAGATGCACGCCACCGCCGTGAGCAAGTACGTCTTCAAGCTGGGGCGGTTCACCGTCCATCCCGCCATTGTGCTGCAGGACTCGGGCTTGCTGCCCGAGCGACCGGGTGGTTGGAGAAGCGGCGAGAACCAAGTCGGCGATGAGGCAGTCGATCTGGGCGAGGTGGACTTGTCCGTAGACGGGGCGTGGGATTGGAAGCGCGTCGAGGCCCAGAGGAGAAAAGGCATGCAGATTGCCGAGCATTTCCAGGCATTGGACGAGACGTCGGGCTTGTTTGACGGAGGCACGCACGGAGCTTTGGCAAAGATTGGACCGTGTTAATTCTGGGCTTCATGCCATTCTGTTCAAGTTGGACTGAATCGGATTGAGCGCATGGAAAGTCGATTTCGATTTGGCTCCGAGACCGTCAGACGTTTGTCTGTTTAGATCACATGACCATCAAGACGGATAAGACTAGAATCATGAATTGTCTCTAATGATGGATGTCGGCTCTCTTCCCAATTCGCTCTTTCCCATCGTGACGAGTATTCCCCTGTTATAGATACGCCGCAGCCGCCGCAGCCGCCGCAACAACGCCCATCCACCCCGTCCCAATCACAGCCTTCCTGGCGGCTGACGTGCTCGTGCTCGGCGTTGACGCAGCACTCTTCGCAGCTGTGCCATCATCAGGTAATGTCGTGCACACTTCAAAGATGACTTTGCCAGTAGCTACATGTCGAACAACACTCGTTAGAAGAGAGAGGAAAAAAAAAAAGAAAAAAACCTCCATTCTCAGTTCGGATACCATATTCGTCCCATGTCCTGGGGAACATACCCGTCAAGCTCTGCAGAGTACAGCCCGCTTCCACCAGACACGGCGACACCGCCTTGATGATGGGCTCGATGTTGTGGCAATGGCATAGCAGGTCGTCAATTGCGCAGTGATGCGCGACGACCTCCTGGGCCAGACACAACAGGGAGCACTCGAGGAGGAGCTTCCGCAGGTCCCCTAGCGAAATGGCAGTGGTTGTGGCGGCGAGGAGGATGGAGAGAAGGATGGAGAAGAAGGACATGGTTCATGGTTTGTTCGTGGGAGAAGCCGTCGGGTTTGTTCGTGTGTGATGTGCAATGTGGGTTGTTTTGTGCGTTTATCGCGGGATTCCCTGGTGGGAAGCAGAACAGGCTTTGGCCGGGCAGAGTCAATGCCACGGAGCACCAACAAAGTGCAAGAGACGAAGCCTTTTTTTTTTTTTTTTTCGTGATAAAAACACATGGCTCATGTCATGCCACTTCACGTCCCTAGCTCCATGTAAAATGACGCACTGATCCTAAAATTCAAGTGGATGCTGGCGACGCGGTCCAGGAACCCGGACCGGCAGCGGCAAGTCGGCATCCACAAACTACCGCTTCATCGTGCCAGCCGCAACATTGCCCACGCGGGCATCGTCTCGACCCGTCTGCAACCTCCATATCGGCCTTGTTAGCGACGAAATTGAACGTGCAACGTGACCGGTTGTTTATATGATTGGCTATTTCGTCTGCTTCTGTGAGCACGCACAGTGCAAGGGGAACATCACGACCATTGGTGCATGTCTTTTCACCATCATTTGGTAACGGGCTCGATAGCATGGCTCGATGGGATGCAATCCAGCATGGTCAACGTCCCTGGACAAAAAAAAAAAAAAAAGATTCTTCATGCCTAAATTACCATTACTTCTCATGTACATCAATAAGTCGTCACAGCTCAGTTGACGGCCATCTGCAGGTGCCGAGCCTTCCACTGCTCACCATGGCGGATAGGCGTCTTGTCCACCGACTCGGATAGTCTCGCAGGGAGGCGACGATTATGGACGGGAGCGGCAGCGGCACTTCTACGGCCAGGCTTAGACCCGGCAATGCCACCTGCGGCACACTCGGCGCCGTTAAAGGCCGAGTTGGCGGCCGCCTTCCACACCTCCGTCACATCAGAGATCATGGGAGCAGTCCAGTACAGCCGGCAGTCGGCGGCCTCATAGACGAACTGCGCAGGGATCCCTTCGTTGACGTTGTCTCGGAGAATCTGGTCACGGACGTTGACGACCGAAGCAACAGATCGCTCCATGGGCAAAGTGGTGTATCGTGCGAACTCGGCCTTGATCTTGGTGTCGTTGGTCCATGTGCCGACGTCGCGGTGGTATCTGTACACGTCTCGGAAGTTCAAATACTGAGCGCCCTTGACACCCCCAACAGCCTGGATGGGGCCCTTCTTGGGACGGCCGCCCATGGACACTGACTTGACGCCACCCAAGAGACGAAGGAACTCTGATGTCGTGGCGCACATGGATGAGCAGGCGCCATCATGCAGCATGATGATATCCTCGGGCTTGAAGTACTGGTCGAGGTTGGTGCGAGGGCCATATCCGGAAATATGGATGCCAATACCAAAAGTCTTGTTGATGGTCGTCAGGGGTCGCTGACGTTCCATCGCATCAAAGCGGTGTATTCGGTGTTCTTGTAAACGCGGGGAGCGAACTTGTCCGCAAACGTGGCGAAGTTCTCGTCGGTGAGATTCAGGTCATAGCGGTAATTCCCCGAGAACATATATGCGTGAAGCAGATCACTATCCGTTTCGGTGGCGGGATTGACATTCTTGACAGCATCAGAGACGACGCGTGCCAGACTGGCAAAGCTCTTGCTCTGCTTCCAGCGGGAGTTTCCATCCTGCACCGTCTTGGGGAACAGTTGCCGGAAGAAGTCGTAGCCAAGCAGGATGTAGCCGCCGGGGTTGTTCTGGAAGTCGATGACAAGCCTCGTCTTGCCGGCAGCCCTGGCCTCGCGCAAAAGTCGCTGGTCACGGCCTGAAACTCGGCAAAGCTTTGGGGGCGAATGACTTTAGTGCAATGACAGCGACATGATTGAGACCTTCGCCGCTCAGATAGTAGCCAGTAATAGTACCGTCCTGGGTGGCAATGACAGGCTTGGGATAGCCGATGAGAGATGAGTTGGCGGCAGCGGGATGGGGACGGGGGCGGTGATGGCGTTCATAGGTACCGGCGAGCAGAACTTCTTGTACATGGTAGGTCCATCTACAACATCCGTCATGTTACCCACCACCTCGGCCAAGTTCTCAAGTTCCACGGTGGTGCCATTGGCAAAGGTCAGGAGGTGGTCGGGCCATGGTAGAACACAGAACTTCGGCCGCCAGCAACAAAGGCCCCCGGTCATTGTTGGCAGCAGTTGACTTGGACCAGAACATGCTGTTGTAAGAGGCATCCGCATCCTGAAGAAAACTGGCAGAGTTGGCGATACCCTCGACATACTTGGCAGCGTCGATACCGTTGATCCTGGTGATGGCCTGCGCAGTCTTGGGGTTGGCAACAACATGCTCTGTTTCACCATCCCGTGATTAGCATCTCTGTGTGTCTGGTGAGGTGAGGTGCATGATGTATGATGCATGATGCCAAGAATCTTTTGTTTTTGGGCAAAAACGAACTCACCTTGTAGCTTGATGACCGGCAAAGATGTACCGTCCTCGCTGATGGAAACAATGGGCAACGGCTGACGCGTCCAGCTAAAGGCTCTGCACAGCAAGTCGGAATACACGACAAAGTGACCGTCGTGGGCAGGCGCCCAAACCTTCTTGTACAAGTCGATCTGGAAGTCGTACTCGCCCGCGTATTTGCCAGACTGCAGATTTGACTTGACCTTGGCGAGGTTGCCGAAGATGTCGAATCCGGGATAAAAGTAGTCCTTGGGAGGATCCTTCTTGTATGCGGCGTCACTCTGCCACTCGAGATATGGCTCAATGGCATCGATCAACTGGATTGCCTCGTCTCTGCCGAGGGGAACGGTTTCGAGACACTCGTGGGCAAGAGCGGCAGCCACAGTGGGGGAGCTGTTGCATGGCGAGGACCATGAACGAAATTAGCCAACTTTGTTACAAAATCAGAGCGAGCGAAAAACAATCGAGTACAACTCACTCTCGCCTGTCGTCGTCGGCTTCTTCTTCTGCTCCGCCCACGACGCGCTGATCTGGGCACATGGGTGAGCAGTGGCACTCCCCGGGCGTCGGGGTGTTGGCGTTGCTGGCAGGCAATTGTCTTCTGCATCGCAGCTGCCGGGGGCGTCGGGGTGTCGGGGGCAGAGGCCGTCTCGGCAGCGCAGGCGAGCAAGGCCGCCATGGCGACGACTCTGGTGTTGGTCTTCATCTTGAGGTGGAGATTGATTGTCTCTGGCCCATGGGAGGACAACAGCTTCCGTACTTATGGAAATCGTCATCCAAGCTCATTCATCCCCTTGGGGCCGCCGGCCCGGCAAGGATTCGTTCGTTCACGATGTCCAGGGGCTCCAAGGGGCAGAGGGGGTGCATTGTAGACTGAAGTGCGCAGTCTCTGGCCTTATCCATGTCATGTATCAAGTACCGAGGTCCAGAATCAATTCTTCCGCTTGTCCATGTGTGAGGCCATCGCAAGCAGTCTCTGGCTTCTATATCGGGCCAGCAGTGAACCATCTTACAATGCCTTGTTGAGGCGTGACGGCAGCATTGCACCCCGGAGCAAGCACCAGTCACCGTGGCGATCCAGCCTCCCTTGCGTCCACGAGCTGCTCTACCGTCTCCTCGATGCTGTGCGTGGCTGTGCCGGTGATGACGAGACAGACCCTCGATGCCAGATGAGGCGACTCAATTCATATTTCTGTCTGGATATAAATGGTTGGAAGTGAGTGTCTGTAGAGGGAGGGACGTGGGAGTGGATTGCCGACGGCGGCAGCTTCTTCGGTCCTCGGGGTAGTGCGCAGCGATGTTAGACGCATTGCAAAGTAGCAGAAGACGGCCGTTACGGGGAAAATTCCCAGCACGCAGGAGCATAAGTTGAGAATCTTAACACTCTTGTCTATTTTCGTCTGTTTTGTTCGTGATTGAGGATACCGGGAAACGCCCTCTAAGTTGCCCCCCCGATGAGGTCCACGGATATTGTTACCCTTGCCTTTTCATACCACCCCCTCCCAAGCCACGCCAACTATCGAATTACGTGCGTGCCCTCCGCGGGCTCCAGAACCAGACATTGGCATGCCAGGTCCTTGTTCTTGTTGTGTTTTCGCAGTGTGGCAATGATCTGATTCGAGATTTCTTCAAAGTTGCTCGTCGCAAGAGCTAGGATTGTCGGCCCCGCTCCCGACAGGCACACTCCCAGGAAACCGGGCTGCATCTTGGGAGACATGGACTCGACCACTTCTGTGAGACCTGGAATCAAAGTCTGGCGGTATGGTTGATGGATCTTGTCCTGCATGGCGAGGTGAATGAGCTCAGGGTCCGGTGGCGATTGACCGAGGGCAACGGGAAGCAGAGCGATTCGCTGGAGATTGAATGTCTGAAAAATCACAGATTAGCAGAGCTATTTCAAGGCCCATGGCTTGCCATGAATTCCCGGATCCCCCTCTCCTCGTTTAGTTTGAGAATACATACCACGTCCGGACGGGGTACTTCTCCGGAAGCACAGCACGAGCCGAGGCCGTGGGGACGATGAAGTCGGGAATGATGGCGACGGCTTTGATGTCCTTGGCCCAAGGGAATTTAATGTGGTGTCCAATGCCGAATGGTGGCGAAGGAGGCTTCTTGCCGGTGTCAACACCGCCAGCGGGCGATGGGAGGACTTCCGAAAGGGGAATCTCTATTCTGGCCGCGTCTTCGGGATTCAAGGGCATGAGGTACGTTCCGACGAACCCACCGAAAAGGGCAGCGCCGACATTGTCAGGATGTCTCTCTGCGAATAATCAGCAACTTGTCCTAGATGTTCCTTCCTACTAGGGCAATCTGGTAAAACCAATGGAGGTCCGAAACTCACCAATCATGAGACAATAGTCGAACAGTCGGTCCAGGTCCAAGTCCTTCAACCCACCAACTTCCTTGCCCAGCATCACTCCAGCCACCACAGCAGCGCCCGAGCTACCCAAGCCTCTTCCCAGAGGGATCGGGTTCTTGATATGGACGCGGGTCTCCACAGGGAATGCGCGCTGGTCATGGCATCTCAGCACATAGAGCGCAACCCTTGTGATCAGATTGCTCTGAGGATCGAGGCTGATGTCGTCGGTGCCCTGGCCCTGGCCCTCGTAGGTGATGATGCAGTTCAGCGGTTGCTCGGAGGAAGACTTGGAACGGTCAATGGTGACATGCAGCTCGAGATAGATGGTGAGAGCGAGGCCAATGACATCGAAGCCGGGGCCGATGTTAGCGCTCGAGCACGGCGTTCGAATGACGAATGACTCCATGGCTGTAGTTGAAACAGTAGGGAATCACTCGTCAATTGGTGCTGGATGCAGATGGCGGGTCTGCTGCGCCTGAGAGGGCAAGTTGTTCCTCACAGGCTGTCTTCTGGAACGCCAGATGATCGTGCCTGTTGCGCAGTGTCGGTCGGTCGGTCGGTCAACAGAAGCTGAAAAAGTTTCGCGTGTTGGATGCAATGTCGTGCAGCAGTTTGGCGGGGCGCGACGATAACCGGCCGATAACCGGAGCCGGCCGTCCTTGCGATATTTGATTGCCATGACCTCCTTTTTGGCATGGTGCTAGCTGCCCTGGAATGATACTGGGAGTTCTGGAGTTCAAGATGAATCTGCTGGAGATGCGACAACTTTTATCGGTTCGCACCCACGGTCGTCCTCTTTTCACGCAGTTTGAGCGATCATCTCTGAGATGCCTGGCCTGGCGGCAAATCGTCGGAGACACGCCCCGGAAGTCTAATGAACATACGACAAAACCCATCTTGGCTTTGTTCCAAGCTAATCTCCCACCTTGACTACTGGAATACGACTGTGACGTCTGATGTAGTTCAAACCAGACTGATAACAAAGTTGATCGCGGAAAAGTTGGGTACCCCCGGAGGAATATTGCCTTGCGTCGATTATTCGCCCGTGATCACTACATGATGAGACGTTAGGTATTGTCATAGTAGAAGCATATTCGATTAGCTTTTGCAGACCAACGGCCCCGCGGTCTGAATATGAATAGTGGCGCGATATTGGCATCATCACCTGCGCCTCAATTTGTCAAAGTATAACAACGAAACTTACATGTTACATCGGATTTGTCGGCTGCGAGCGGCAATTTCCAATGAGAGAGCTCGGCGAAGCAGCAGTCTCCACCCCTACCTCACTGAGAGCAAGGAATCACGTGTTGAGTTTCCCTAAGCTTGGCTCTCCCGCAGCTCTCCCCGCTTTGACGGCCAATCAGCTCGTCTCGTGCCATTATTACTTATTCCGCCTTCCTCTTCTCTTCTCCCACGTCCGTCCTCTGCCATCAACTGGCTATTACTGGCTTCTTCAAGTGGCAGCAAGTCTGATCGTTTGAGGCTATTTTTGATTGCTTTTCCCTCCGCCTCGTACGATCCTGCCTTGCAAAATATCCAAGGGCGCCAAGGACTAGGCTCCAACCTTCGCTGCGGTCAATGACCTGCTCCGACATCTCCGATTGAGCTCAAGGGCCGCACATATCCAAGCAGCAACGTTTCGACATCGACATCGACATCGACATCGACAAGAATCACCACAGCTACCACCAAACAGCCTTTGTTGCCTCTCGACCACTACAACACGCGTCGGTGGCAATGGTTCTCACGCATACCACCGCCCATCAATATTCTCACCCATTTACCACCGTCACTCTCGCCTACTTCCTCCGCTACTCCTCCCCCAGCTCAATCCCTTCGCCGCCCATGTCTTAAGCACCGATACCATCTCCAGCCATGTCGATCCCGAGACACAAAGGCTCCACACTACCAGGATTCACCTGAAGAAGAGTCGCATGCCAGGCGCCGTTTTCAAAATGCTCCCTGGCAGTGTCACCGGTGGCAACGGTGGCGACAAAGCTTCGTACATTTTGGAGACGAGTGTCGTCGACATAAAAGAGGGATGGATGCAGACCGAAAGTCGGAACCTCAATTTCACTGGTATTCTCTCCGTCGTCGAGCAACAAAATTTCAAACTTCCGGCCGAGAATATGGCGAGCCAGACCGACGTGACCACGTCGGTGATATTCCGGTCGAGATTGGGCGAAAAGATCCGAGGAAAACTGGGACAAGCTCACCAGGAGGGTGGTTTCATATCCGGCATTATCGGTGGATGGGGTACCAAGGGCATCCAACGGAGCATCGAGAGCGTCGCTTCTACCAAGACACTCGACCAGCTTGGCAAGAGCCGCGACGGCATGCGACTCGTACTGGAGCGAATCCGCAACAATGGCGTGATTGGAGTGCTGGAGACGCTGCGGAGAGAACGACAGCGACAGGCGCTCGGTGCTTGATTCAAGCCACTGTATTATTGTACATGACAAGCTGGGTCACTCGTCGCATGCGACCACACCCACACACATCAACGACTACCTCTTCATGACCATGGAAATCCTATCCTTACTGTAAAACATCTCATCTCTTTAGCAAGGCGCTTCGTGTCTTTTTCTCCTTCTGTATCACCTCTGGGTTTTGGGGGACGTGGGTCGAGTTGGTAGAGTGGGAGGAATTTGTGGGAAATGTGAACATCAGGACATTTTATCCTGAAAAGGGCTCACGGAAGGGGATTGTAGGGAATAGGTTGAAAGCGAAGATAAAATTTTCTCAAAATCAATCAATCAGTCGGGACGCTTGACTAGTCTGCGTGTGACACAGCATGAAGACAGTGTTCATCATCAAGCTGGTAAGTAAGAGTCGATAATGCCACCTTTGACCTTGGCAGAACACATGTCGAGCGAATTTCCCTTCGAAGATTGCAACTATCACGGCATAAAACAACCCGTGAAATGAGAACCAATTTTCAGCTGACGTCAAAGAGCTCGGAAGGATGTGGGTCCGTGTACCAGAGCTTGTTCCTCAAGTCATCCGTCTCGTTTCAATTCGACCCCTTCCGTCCATCATCCATCATTTCATTGGCGGGGGCATTTCCAAGAGAAAACAAGCCCGTCTCCCAGGCTTCCTGCCATCTATTCACTCTACGCACATTCAAGATGGCAGAGCCCGTGTCCGTCCTCTTCGTCTGCCTAGGCAATATCTGCCGATCGACCATGGCAGAGGGCATCTTCCAGAACCTCGCCAAGCAGCCGCAGTACAAGGGGAAGATTGGCAAGATTGACTCCTGCGGAACAGGTAAGGCAACGACCCCTCGAAACTTGCAATTTGTTGCCACGAGTTGCGCAGCACAAAATGTCAAATTTTTGAACCGAAAACTGACCTGCCGTCCGTTCACCAATGCAGCTGCGTACCATGCCGGCGACGAGCCGGACTCGAGGACCCTTTCTACGCTCGAGGACAATGGCATTACGGATTACGATCACGCCGCGCGCCGTGTAAGTCGTTTGTGGGAGGGGAGAACCTCCCATGATAGCAAGGAGGGGGATGTAGTCACAGAGGCTAACGATGTGGGAAAATACAGTTCAAAACGAGCGATTTTGATTCCTTTGACTACGTGTTTGCCATGGATCGATCGAATCTATCGGATTTGAACCGTCTGCAGAAGGGCTGCCCGGATGCCAAGGCGAAGGTGATGCTGTTTGGGGAGTTTAGCGGCACGGGCAAAGCGGAGATTGTGAATGATCCCTATTATGGCGGGCGAGATGGGTTCGAGAAAGCATTTGAGCAGTGCAGTCGGTTTTCCAAGAATTTCCTCAAGGATACGGTAGGCGAGTAGTCCGTATTTTTGGGGAATCCGCAAGGCATCTTTGGGGAAATGGGAGGAATACATAGCATGAGGACCAATTTGAATGATAGACGATGCAATAATTACATGGTCGAAACCAGGCTTCATGATTTAGTAAGCGCTTTGGGGGACAGGGCGGCTGCAGTTGACTGGACTGGAGCAGGAGCTTCCCGTTTGTGCAGGAGGGCCTCCAGATGTGAATTGATGAGGCAGGCGCGCTTAGAAGCATGGATGCTGCTCCAGCGGGCTGCCAGGCAAGGGGCGACAGTTCAGTTGAGCCGTCGGGCTAAACTGCCGACCGCGTGCCAGGCTTGACTTGAACCTGCCACTGGCCTTGGCCTGGCCTTGGCCTGGCCTGATCTCTCTACTCCTCCTACTCCTACTCCGTACAAAAGCTGTCCCCGCCCAAGCTTTCCCTCGGTGCCCCCGCTTCGACACAACCGTCCGAACGTGCAGCTCGCTCTGCGCCAAGACACAAGTAGCCATGGCCGACCTCCAAGGACGCAAAGTCTTCAAGGTCTTCAACCAAGACTTTATCGTCGACGAGAGATATACCGTCACCAAGGAGCTGGGACAGGGTGCTTACGGCATCGTCTGGTACGTTCTTGTTGTCCCACGGTCCCACGGTCCCACGGCGCCCCGCCACCTTGCTTGCCGCCCATTCCATCTTTTGGCCAGACACTTGGCTGACCGCAGACGTTTTGTCTACCGCAGTGCCGCCGTCAATAACCAGACGAACGAGGGTGTTGCCATTAAAAAAGTCACCAATGTTTTTAGTAAAAGATTCTCGCCAAGCGTGCCTTGCGTGAGATAAAGTTGCTGCAGCATTTTCGCGGTCATCGCAATGTGAGCCATGCCTTAAAGCATCTTGACACCGACCCCCTCAACTGAATCAAACGCCGTCGAAACATTGCCGTCGAAACGGGAAACGAAAGTCCGCTGACAGCGGAAACCCAAATTGCCAGATCACATGCCTGTATGACATGGATGTTCCTCGACCCGATGTGTTCAACGAGACTTATCTTTATGAAGGTCCGTGTTCAGACTCTCTCTCCACCGGCTTGAACTTGTCAAAAACAAGCATCTGTTTGTTGCTGACGCTCCAGCCAATACAGAGTTGATGGAGTGCGACTTGGCGGCCATTATTAGATCCGGCCAGCCTTTAACGGACGCTCATTTCCAATCCTTTGTCTACCAGATTCTGTGCGGTCTCAAGTACATCCACTCCGCCAACGTGCTGCACCGCGATCTGAAGCCAGGCAATTTGCTGGTCAACGCCGATTGCGAACTCAAGATCTGCGACTTCGGTCTCGCACGTGGCTTCTCGGTAGATCCGGAAGAAAATGCCGGGTATATGACGGAATATGTTGCTACCAGATGGTACCGAGCCCCTGAAATTATGCTCAGTTTCCAAAGTTACACCAAAGCCAGTATGTTGGGAAAAGAGGACTCGATCCTCTTTGTCTCCTCTTCACATCTTCAAGGTGGCCTGTTTGCATTTCCTAACAGAACTGTTTGTACCAATAGTTGATGTCTGGTCTGTGGGATGCATTCTCGCGGAACTTCTGGGTGGTCGACCCTTCTTCAAAGGTAGAGACTACGTTGACCAGCTAAACCAGATTCTGCACATTCTCGGCACTCCCAACGAGGAAACCCTGTCGCGGATCGGCTCACCCCGTGCACAGGAATACGTCCGCAATCTTCCTTTCATGCCCAAGAAGTCCTTTCCCAGCCTGTTCCCCAAGCCAATCCGGATGCTCTGGACCTCCTGGACAAGATGCTTGCTTTTGATCCTTCTTCGCGTATCAGCGTGGAGCAGGCTCTCGAGCACCCGTACCTGCATATCTGGCACGACGCATCGGACGAACCAGACTGCCCCACGACATTCAACTTCGACTTTGAGGTCATCGACGACGTCGGTGAGATGCGGCGTTTGATTCTCGACGAGGTCAATCGCTTCCGCCAGCTGGTGCGAACCGTTGCTGGCTCAGGAGCCCTGGCCGGACAGGGCCAACCCGGCGCTGCAGGCCATGTGCCCATGCCCCAGGCTGGCGGGCAGTGGACTGCAGAAGACCCCCGACCTCAGGAGTACGTTTCTCACGGTAATGGCCTCGAGCAGGATCTCCAGGCCGGTCTGGATGCGTCCCGAAGATGAACTATTGAGATTGACCCAGCCTGGTCATCTCCTACAATCGAGAAAGAAAGGTACCGAGGGTACATGAAACGGAACTCGATTGATGATTCTGAAGCGGCTGGGGGAGCAAGGGGCAAGCGATTGGCATAGCAATAGTCTACGACTCGGGACTTTCAATGCAAGATGTAGCGGTGGTTTCCCTCACATGACACGTCATGATTTGCCCGGCTCTTGTAGCCAGTGATGCACCAAATGTCAAGTCAAGTCGTATCAAGCGTCAAATTCGCATCTTCCAATGGCTCCTGCTAAATACCAATCAATGCACTTCCCGTATCAGCCCTGACCTTTCCACAAGCTGCCTGCTCGAACCTGGCAAGGTGTGGTGTCATGTGATGGAACGAGGTAGGAACGAGATGACGGTCCCTGAAATATATACAAGTTGGAATCTGCCAAACCGGCAAACGAAAGTTCACTAGGCGAAGAACCAGTACATGGTAGTGTAGCAGGTGCTGTCTTGCCCGGCGACCTCGTCGCAGCCGTGGCTGTTGCCGCCGGTGGTCAGGACGCGGTAGACGTATCTGACTGGGCCGACGCTGCCGTCCTTGGCGCCGAGCTGGAGCCAGGACACGGCGCCGGTGCCCTGGGGCCCCCTGTCTGCGGCGCCGGGCGCGCTGACCCCCGCCATCTTCCCGCAGAGGACGTTGACGCTGCCGTTGTGGAGGATGAAGTTGGGCACGCCGGCCGAGGTGAAGAGGTGGTGGCCCAGGAAGGGAGGGGCCGCATGCCGCGCAGGCGGAGGGGGCCCCGGCCGGGAACGGCTCGGTCGGCGAGGCGCCGGGGATGATGAGGGCTCGACTCGTCCCGCGGCGGAGCGGTCGAGGTTGAGGGGGACGCCGTGCGACCACAGGGCGCGGGAGGAGGTCGTCCCAGTCTCTCCGGGAGAGGGACTCGCGGGTCCGGCCGGGGTACAGGCCCGTGATGTCGTAGAGCATGGCGAGAGCCCCGGTGGCGGCGGGAGGCTCCCCGACGCTGGCGCACGTGTAGTTCTGGATGCCGAAGCCGAGCGCGATGTGGAGCAGCTTGGAACCGGCCGGCGGCTGGGGAAGGTTGGCGGCTGGCGGAGGAGGGAAGAGGGGAGAGAGAGAAAGAACAACGCATGAGTCAGGTCGGTTTCAAGTGCCCACCCACAACTTCCCGAGCTCGTTGGTTGTTGCATGGGAGAATCGCACTCACCGCCATGGATGTGGGGAAGAGCCGGAGCCTTGCGTGCCGGCGCGCATGAGCCGGAAGGCAGGCCTAGTGCCAGCGCGGCGGACAGAAGCAGAACGCATGTTGATTTGAACATGATGGCGGGTTGGCGGGTCGGCGGGTTGGCGGGTTGGGAGGAGGAGAGAGAGAGAGAGAGAGAAACCGGATGGGCAATTTCGACAACGTGTCAGGATAAGACGCCGAGTTGATATACACTTGGGAACCAAGGCGACCGAGGTCAATTTTTGGAGGGCGGGAAATTCAAACGCTATGAACGCTGTGCAAAGCAGCGGAATACCAAGCCCGGCTGAGCTAAGAAGTGTTGTCGACTTGTTACAAGAATAGCATCATCCATGTGGTGTGGCCGCCCATGTTGGTGGTTGGACCGAGATTTGTTGTTGTTGTTGTTGTTGTTGTTGTTGGCCGTGTACCCCCGCCCCGGCGCCTACCACGACGCTGGCCTTGCAGCAGCCCCTTCAGGGGCTATCGGCGGAGGACCAGTGGAGGAGTGGGATTGCGGGAAGGCATGCCTGGTTGGCCACTTCATGTATGGCAGGATCGGAGAATGTTTGCATGCAAGGCAAGGCAAGGCGTCTTGGGGACGTCAACCCATCTGACGGGTTGTTCGTTCCATCGACGCCAATTGTTTGCCGCCCTCGAGGCAGGCGGGGTGTGCCATTTCCCCAGTTTGGCAGTTTGGTGGAAGAAACAACATGCACAACAGCTCCGAGATTGTTTCAAACCTGATCGGAGACATGCATGGGCAGGCAGATGGATGGATGAGCATGATGAGAGACGAGACGAGACGAGACGAGACGACCCTGAGACGAAGAGGGGAATGAAACTGGGAGTGGGTGGGGCCCCGCGGCCTAGTTTTTGAAGGGTTTTTTTTTTTTTTTTTTGGAAAAAAAAAAAAAAAAGTAAAGTTTATACATGAAACGGCAAACTGGCTAAAACGCGTGAACAACACATGCAATCCTCCCCAATGCACAACGCGGGTTTCGCCATTCAGGCTAAAAGCACAACAACAAAATTTGCCCTCTACTCCGTAATTTAACATGACCGCCACCCGCCACCCGCCGCCTGCCGCCCGCCACTGCGACATTTTTCCCGTCCACGCGTGCGTGAAATCACTGACTGCTACTTGATGATGCATCTTCCACGCCCGATCCGGTCCGGGGCCAAGGGAAGTTGATCATCGCGCCAAACTGTCAACGTCACATCATCCTCGTTCTAAAATTCTCAAGTCGGCGGAATTTCATCACCCAGTGACATCCGCTAATAAACATCCATGATATACGAAGCAAGCAAAACCCCCATTGCCACATCAAAAATCACCCATGAACCCCAAGTTCATATCGATACTAGGCGACTTCTCCCTACCCCGTACAAAGTATATCATGTAGAGTGCCAAGAGCTAGACAGACAAGATAGATCACCGAGCAGACTTGGCGACCACATGGCATGGCATGGCATGGCATGGCAAGATCCCCGTCAATAACGCGCGCAGCAAAACTGGGAAAGTAAGCTCGCCATCATGGTCCGCTGAATAACGTTGCCCTCTATCCGACGTACCCAGGCCAAGGTAGGACTTGCAGGTAACAGATATATAATAAGGACATGCAAGTCACGGGAACAATCAAGTCAGTCATTACATACTCGTCGAGACTGCCTGCAGGATAAAACTGTACATCATCTCTGTATAATACGCCCCTTTCCCATATCCTTTACACTGTCAGTACTCATGCCTCCCACCCCTTTCGAAAAAAAAAAAAAAAAAAGAAAAAGAAAAAAGAAAAACTGAGGCAAGCCATTCCTCTTCTTGGTATGTCCTCCACGTCCAGCCGCCTGGGGTATGCACAAGTGTTCTGCCAAATACCCAGTAACAACTTGCAAACAAAAACACATAGTAAAGAGAAACAAGGCATATAGAATTCCAAGCAAGAAAGAAAGAATCGATAGTAAAGCCATAGCATATGAAAATGTATAATTCCGCCAATTTCTTCGCCACAGAATGCGTGTGCCTATCAGCGTATGTATGTGACAGTATAGAGCATGTACCCAAAAGTAAGAAACAGAGAGGGAGGAGTAAAGTTGGCCAGGACCGATGAAAGAGAAGCAGAAAAGGCGACGAATTCTGAATACCGACTGACTTGTCGTCGTCGGATGAAATTGGCACGCCTGCGGGCAACAACCCAACACACGCTCATCATCTTTCTTGTACCTTTTCGTGGCTGGTATCTCCCCCAAGGTCGTAGCCAACAGCACCATTCCGAGGAGACTGCCATGTCGACAAGGGTGTGACGCAAAAGAAGCAAACACGGCGCCCCTCCCCATGAAAAGGGAACAAAACTTCCAAAACCCCCCACCTTGAACTGAAGGAGGGTTTCAAGCATGGAAGAAAACAACAGTTCACCATCGTATTGACTGACACACATCCGACGGCTTGAATCACAGGGGTGGTGATTCGTCAACATCGTGCATGCCTTCTGCCGGTACTAGCTGGTGGTGTTGGACATGTGTGGTGGTGCCGCCATGGGGAGCTTGGGTGTATACAACCTGGAGTTGCTTGAGAAGCCCCTATCGTCCTGACGCCGTCGCGCCCAAACAAGTCTCTTGATATGCCTTCAAGAATATGCATGTCGGTTCTGAGAGAGCTGGTTGCTGTACTTGATTGCCTCAAGAAGTCGATGGTCCGGCTAAACAAGATCTGCAACAGGTCCATGGGCACCCAATCTCGTAGCACGTTATTCTGCGAGCAGGCTGAAAGAACCAACAGATTTCCCCATTGACTGCAGATAGAGAAGAAAAAAATTGGTGCATCAGTATATTTTTCCGTCTTGTGCAGATCAATCGTAACCAGGTGGTGGGTGCTTGTTACTTACGCATGCGCCGTCCCAAAGACGTTTGTTATCAAGGGGCGCTCAGGCGGGAGATTGTGGAATGCTCGTGTGCTTTCAATCAAGGCCTTGATACCTCGTTTCGCGTATTCCTTGACAGCGTCGGAAATTTCCTTGGGAGATCTGGCTGACGGGTCGATGACAGGTGCCGCCACGCCTTGGCGAAACTCGGATACTGCAAATCCACTTGGACTTGATGGGTGGTTTTGCATCGAGTCCGACCATTGCAATATTTGACGAATGAATGGTCGATAGGTAATGACTTGGGCACCCCAGTACTTAGCACGTAACCGTGCTGCAAGAATATCCGTAGCCGGCGGGTCGTCCTCCTTGAAAGCGAAGCTCTTGGCCACCCATTTCATATCCGACACAGCATCCGCGACCGAGCCCACATTGTTGAACTTGGGGTCCAGCTCCTTTGTGTCAGTTTCCTTGTCGTCCTTTTCCGGTGCATAGAACATGCGGTGGATACTATTCAAATGCGTCCGAAGGTATAGTTGGGCTGGATAGCTATCAAGCACCCTCTGGTCAAAGCCCTCGAGCATGCTCATGTTTGGATGGGGCATGTTCTCTTCATAAGAAAGAAGCCCAGAAGGGGAGCTGCATTTCTGCGATCAAGTCGCTGTGGTTATTCACGGTCAGCATGAAGAAGCACCATCGATATCAGAGTAAGCCCAGGGATGCTAGCTCAGCTCACCTCTCCAGCTGCAGGCATGTCCAAAAGGTTAGAGCAAGCTGGTTGTATTTTGTATCTTGAATCATCGTGAATGTTTGCTTGATTCGACGTAGCTTATCGAGACTCCTGTAGAAAACAATCAGCGTTTCGGCTCATTTGTGTGAAAAGAGTGGCGTGGAGGCGGGCAGGCAAGAAAAAAAAAAACGTACGGCCTCATAATGACCTGCAACTTGTGACTCGCTTGGTGGATGAAGGCGAAACTCTCCAGTGGGCGAGCCAGTTGCCCGTGGTACAATCCTGCGAAGATGAGGGCGTACACGTGCTTCATATTTTTGTAAGCTCCTGCGTGGTTTCCCAGGATGTCTGTGGCGAAAGCAAAGTATTCTAGCCCGGGAATCGCATCGTAATTCTTCTTCAAGCCTAAACCACTGCGCACTGTACCACCTCCGCTTCCGTGAACGGAGGATCGCCGGCTCTGAAACCCGCGCTCTGATTCCTTTGGAGAGGCCAGTCCCGAGGGTTGGGAACCCGACGACAAACTGGGAGGCGAACCTTGTCCGGGCGATGGAGGCACACCGTTCCTCGGCCAAGGGCTGCCTTGCGAATTGGTTTCAGCTTGGTGCACGGCGTCTGAGACACGTTCTCTAGATTGGCAAATTTTGCCGAGTGCCAGGATGGTCAGCACAAGGGCGTTATGAATCGATCTTTCTGGCCTGCCCGACTTGGCAGCGCTCGGTGTTGATGGTGCCTCAAATCCGTCGGGGACTGGCGACCTCTTGCGCTTTGCCCCCGGCATCTCTGTGCCCATATTTGAAGAGGCGCTGTTGACCGCGAATGCGGCCCCGGAGCCTTGTAGAATTTTGAGCGAGTCGACCTCGGGGCAGTGTATCTAGAAAATGCTGAACCCATTCACGAAGGACTTGGGGCTGTATGATGGGGTGCATGTTGAGGATGTTATCCTGAAAGCTGTTGACGTAGCTCCAGACTCTGTGTTCGCTGAAATCGGGGTTTCCATCGCTGGCGAGAACACCACCCTTGTATTCCACAACCTGATCCGCTGGACTCAGCCCGCCCAGGTGGCCCCAATCGGCTGCAGGAGAAGACGACGCCGTGTCGGAGGAATCGTCAGCCATACCCAGCTGACCATGATCTGGATTCGTTTCCCTCGGAACACGAGAAGGGTGAGAGTCTTCCCCACGGCCGTAAACGATCAGAACGCCCCTGTTTTGTTCAATGCTGATGGGGTATTCGGTAACATGTCGTATGCCTTCAGTTTCCAGATGCGGTTTGACTATATCTCGTATCAAGGGCCATTTCAGAAGTAAGCCAGCCAGCGTGGTGTGGTTGATTGGTATGGCAGGTTCTCCAGGAGGTACTGGTTCGCCGGGTTCTTGTTCCAGTTCATCTTCTGCCATGAGTCGCATGGTCACGCGTTCTGGGTATTCGCGAGGAGTGTCATTGTAGTAATGCCCTTCAGATTCGTATTCAGGAATGGTCGGAGATGGTCGCATAGTCTTAAACTCATCCTCCGCCATAGGATCTGCTTGGATGTGGTTGCCATTATACCGGCTGACGCACGATTCCAACTTCATCAGTCGAGTCTCCAGACGAGTCTCTAAGCGCTGAACATGATCCATCAAGCTTCCCATGGTGTTTTGTACCATGCTGAGTCCGTCGAGAATGTCGGCTTGAGCCTTATCCGTGCTGTTATCAGAACGTCAGTCGAGAATCTGCTGCACTGGAATAGCGGGAGCAGAATGAATGGGGAGAAAAAAGAACCACATGGTTTGCGGCATACGTACGCCTTGGGAACTGGGTCACGATATCGACATTCTGTGCCTTTATCCCGGCACGTCTTGCATGGTTTGGTCTCATCACACTTAGCCTTGAGCTGACGGCATTGGTCGCATGCCTACATCCCGTGTGTGTTAGTTGATAAAGTACCATTATGAAGTGTCGCACCAAGCGCCAAGTGAGAGGGAAGCCTGTGGTCCATGAAGATTGAACAAGACTCTGGAGAGCAGTTTGTGCATTACCTGGGACGCTCTGGTATTCTTCTTCTTTGCTGACGACGACGAAGCGTATACCGAGTAGAACTGTTCTGGCGCGGAGGGATAAGTCGAGTGAGACTCGTAGGCAGCCTGGTGCGTCGGTGTGGGAGGCGGGTATGTCGCGGGGCGGTATCCTCCGGGAGCTGGAGGCACCGAAGAACCATTTTCGTATCCCATGTGTCTTTGATGGCCCTCGATTGAGTAGGCGCCTGGTTGATGTGAGGCCGACGAGGGGTGTGGTGTATGAGGCAGGAGTCGGGCGCATGGCCTCCAGCTGAGTCCGATCGCCGGCTCTCGTCGCCCGACTCACGTTTTATCGCAGAGTCTCGAGGGGGTATTGATGATGATACGGAGGGTGTGCCGGTGAGGGTGGTTGATTTGGATTGTGGTGATGCAGCAGCAGCTGCTGTTGCTGTTGCTGCTGTTGCTGTTGCTGCTGTTGCTGTTGCTGTTGCTGTTGCTGTTGCTGGGAGAGGAGGGCCAGGCTGTCGAAAGTGATCTTGCATGGGAGCAAGTGTTTCCTGTTCGAGATGTCTTCGGTCGAGTTCAGAGTGATGAGATTGCGCATGAACATGTACGGCCACTGGAAGGGAACCTGAAGCAGGACCTTGACCCATGGGAGGAGGAGGAGGAGGAGGAGGATGGGGATGGTGACTTGAGGGAGGACCGGTCCCGTGGTCGTTTGGTCGAGGCGGATATGACTGCTGATACGGACTTAGACCGGAATGATGTTGTGAATGAGCGGTCGAGGGAGGCGGAGGAGGAACCGGATGAGGTCGTGGAGTTATTGAACTATGAGGAAGGGGAAGAGAAGTCCCGGTCGGAGCAGAGGCAGACCAAGAGCCAAAACGAGGGCGTTTGCCGTTTGGACCTGGATCCATGTTTGTGCGTTCGAGGTACAGCCAACAGCCACGGAACACAGACACATCAGGAACGAGGCCAAAGGTGAGGCAAGGACCGACCGACGAGGGCCAGCTTCCATGGGCACCAGCACCGGCACCAGCACCAGCACCAGCACCACCGGATTCCGGGCACCAAGACGAATGAGTAAGTAGGCAAGGTAGCTAGCTAGCGAGCTAGAGCTAGAGCTAGGTAGGTGAGGTAGGCAGGGTACGGAGTATGTACTATGAGTACGGAGTATGTAGTACTTGGTACCAGCACACGGGTAGCGCTAGTGCCCGATGCCACGAACACCAGGGGATCAGACAAGCTCGCCGTCTTGTTCGGAAGCCGAGGAGAGTGTTTGGCGGAAGCGGAAGTCGTGGATGACTTGACTGGGTCCTCAGCTTCGGAACAGTCCCAAGTCTTTTAGCAGCGGAAGGCTGGCATGGGGCGTGTGTATCTCAGCGAGCGACGAGGGAAGCGTGAGAGGAGAGCGAAGAGAGCAAGTAGGTATGGAGTACGGAGCACGGAGTACGAGGCTCTCAAATCACGACTGGAAATGGACGGCGCAGGGCCAGCCGGATATGATGACATGAAGCTGTCGCCTGTCCCTGTCCCTTGTCCCGGTCCCGGTCCCGGTCCCGGTCCCGGTCCCCAGGTCGAGTCGAGTCGAGTCGAGTCGAGAAAGTATTATGTACAACAAAAAAGTTTGTGACGCCGTCCAATGACGGTGAGAGATGGAGCGAGTTTGAGAGAGAGAGGCAAGTCAGGGGTCCTGGGCAGATAGATCCCAAGACGCGGCGAGGCGGCTTTGAGCAGCAGTCGGGCAGAGATGGCGGGGATGGCGGGATGGCGGGATGGCGGGATGGCGGGATGCCGACATGGAAGAAGCTGGACTGGTGAATGGAGCTGGAGCCGGAGCTGGAGCTGGAGCCAGAGCTGGAGCCAGAGCTGGAGCCAGAGCTGGAGCCAGAGCTGGAGCCAGAGCTGGAGCCAGAGCTGGAGCTAATGCGGACTGGAGCTATCCAAGAAGAGAAAGCGCGCACGAAGCCGACGCTGTGGGGGGCAGGAGGGACGGGTGGACGAAGGGGTCAAGGGTGGAGGGAAGGAAGGGGTGAAGGAAGGGGTGAAGGAAGGGGTGAAGGAAGGGGTCGAGCAAGCTCCGCAGTCCCGTCCTGTGACTCCTGTCCCCGTCCAGACTGTCCAGACTTGGCACGGTCTGGTCTGGTAAGTTCTAATCAGGTTGTTGGCAGCTGGCTGGATGGTGGCCCCTTGGGGGTGAAGTCAGTCTTGGCAAGAATCAACAGAATCAACAGAATCAACAGAATCAACGGGCCCGGTACAAGGAGTGCTCCTACGTCCGTACGCCGTACGGCGTGGTGACATGTACGGATTGCGTGCGCGCGCGTGTGTTCTCCTGTCGTGCTTGCCACCTGTGGGATGGGAACAATAACGTTGGACGTTGGCATCCAGTCCTGGTCTCGTCTGGTCTGGATCTCGACGTGGAGCGTGCAAGTACCGAGACTGTGGTCGGTGTGCAAATTGCGTACCCCATCATCTACGGAGTATGTACGGACTAGTCTCTTCATTATGTCATGGCATGGCAGGGGACTCGAATGGAACACTCTAAAGGGGCAGCAGGCCAATAATAGATCTTTCTATAATTTAGCGTGGCACTAAGGGGAGTAGGAGGTACTTTATCTTACCCATAGGTAATGGCCCCATTTTCTGCAGCCACTAATAGCGATTAGTGGCTACCCCACGTGGGGCTTGTAGTCGCGTAAAATCATTCAGGGGTTAAGTTATACTTGTAATCACACAGTCACAGAACCGGGGGAACGCTCAACGGCGTGTAATTCTCCGTACAGCGTAAAACTCCAATCCAGTCCAATGCAGCGTACCGAGTACTTTGCACAAAAAAAAAAAAAAAAGGGACCCCGGCGTCAAAAACCCAGGAAGATATATTCATGGATGGCAACGCGGGCGCCGAAGCGAGTGGCTCACGAGCCCGGCCCCAGCGATCGAGCGGGGCTACCAACGAATGCGCCTGGCTGCCATGCACTGCGAGGCGTCAACAATCAACAATACGAACGAGCTATTCCTCATCTTCCATACAATCACTAGCGGCACCACGGGGCGGCGTGGCCTGAGAGCGGTCAAGTCTCAAGTCTGGAAGCAAGTTGCTCATGTACCAGGCGGCCCACGCCCCCTTCCCGGGGTTTCGGCGCTGCGCCAGACGCTCGTCTGGCAATGGTACCCCGTACCTCCCTCCCGTACCTCCCTCCGTAATACAGCCGTACAAGTCTACGGAGCATGCGGAGTGCATACATGTATGTACAATCCTCATGGCCCGTTACCGCCTCTTATCACCAACCAACCAGCGTTGGAGCCGTTGGAGCCGACGGCGGGCAAGCACCAAACCCGAATGCCGCTAGTCCGGAATCAGAAGCAGAGTGTGCTCAACTCGCAATTCGAGCCAAGCTGAGTCGCTCACAACTTGGCAACTTGGTCTCGTCCCGCCCTTCTGGTCTGTCCTGTCAGTTGACCGCCCCACGCCCTGGAACTCGGCTACGGCGCTTACAGAGCTTTCTACTTGCAACAAGCCGCACATCATGTAGAATAGTAAAACCTACATTCGCTTTCCCTGATATACTTTACCTTGCTCAGATCGCACGCAGGGCAATGGCATCATTCCGCTCCGTCGACCCGGCTCCAGTACATGCATGACATGATACCTTCTGCTGCTGGTGCACACCTGCTGCGACCGTGTCTGATGAATGCCTGCCGTGACCTGAGAAGCTGCCGTGACAAGCCCAACACAACGACGCGCGGCCAGGAAACTCGCAGCTGCAACCGCTGTGGGGAAGGAGGGGCCGTTGGACCTTGACAGTGAAGTTCAAATAACGGTCCAACTGTTGTCCAACTTTGTTGGAGAGCAGGGCACCAGGCAGGCCAGGGCTGGCGCTCGTTGCCGTGGCAGGCAAGTCTCCGAGGCCCCGACAGGGCAGTACCAAACAACCGGGCGTGCAGGGCGAATTCCCTGGCCGCTGTGCTGAATTCATTGTCCCCGGCCAATTCGGTCGCCGACCTGTGCCCCGTCGTCTCCGTCTCGGCCAGGATTGTTGGGCAAGTGACTGGCGGCGCCCTGGCACTAGTAAGTAATAGGCCGGTGACGGGGTTTGATGGAGCGACTGCTCCGACAATTTTGAAAGGATAGTCTCAGCGACGAGTCAGCGCCAGAGACAGCTCGCGGCGGCGTGCCTGGCAGCTTGCCGTTGCCAGCCTGATGATTGTTTGCTTTTTTGCTTGCCCGCCTGAGAGTGCTTCAGCAATGTCGCGTCGGAGCCGACCCTGTCTTGTGTTGCCTTGCTGATTCTCTGCCCGTTCGAATTGACTCCGCACGGATCATCCATGGGTATTGCAGTAAGTAATATAATAATACCAGAGCATCGACATACAGTAATACTACCACTGTTTTGACTGGTCCCTTGCTGCCCATCAACGTGCAGCCCAAAGCGTCAGGGACAGCTTGGCGCGGGTTGGTATTGAGGTTCCTCACCTCAGGTGGGCGTTTGACGTGGCGGATTGTCCGCCCCGTGGCACAGGCACAGGATGAATTACTGTAGTAGCACAAGCACCGCAAGAAAAGCAGCAGAGCAGCTTGTTTGTGCTTGCTACTGCGAGGTCTGTGAACCTTGATCAACATGTTGGTCAGTCGAGCATCCATTGATCCAATAGAATCGTTCCCCGCCACAGACTCGTGTCTGCCGTGGTAGCCGGAAGTGATGCAAGTCTCAACGGCATGATGTTATAAGTTAGTCTTGTTGATATGCGCAGCTGGATGTTTGCGTGTGGCTTAGTGCATTCCATCCATCGGCTCACCGACTTCCATGCAGAAAATAAGCACTGGTGGCGGCGTGCACATGGACAAGCAAGATACTACTAATCAATGAACCATCACTATCCAGCCAGCCAGCCCCTTGTCGTTGAAGACAAGCACAGGCTTGTGGCACATGGAGCACCATTTCGTCAGTCGTGTGTCTCAACGGCGTGGGACACGAGCACATACGTCTGGCATGTCTGGTTCATCTATAAAAGCTCCAGTGGTTTGGCTGGCCTACCAATGCTGCCCAACAAACAAGCAAGCTCTGCTGGACGTGGTGAAACATCCGCCAATTGATGCGGGTAGCGACAAAGTACCCAAGTCCCCCAGCAGCCTCGGCAGGGGGAAAGGGTGCGCAAACCATCCAGGCAATGGAGCCGAACCGTGTCTGAGCTAGCTGCTAAAGCTCTGTCCCCCAACTCGCCAGTCCCTGGTCCACGCGGCGGCTCGAGCCATAGAACGAACTGATGATGAACTCAACCTTCTCGGTTCGTTCGTAGGCGGAGCCAATTTGGATGGAGACATACCATCCCCTATCCCAGCTTCTCGAGTCGGGTACAGCATCGTCTGCCAGATGTCGTTGGCAATGGGTGACAGGTGGCCAACAAGCACAGAGTATTCAGCATTCCGTGTCTAGGAGGCTCGAGTGCCGATGATCCAGACACCAATGCAATATATCACTGGGGCTTTCAGTCAGCAGATACCTCGATGGTGGACCTCGAGGGTGTCCGCACCTAGTCAATGTGTATCGCCTCATGCTCGACGCGGGTTCCCATCTCTCTGTGTTGAAGGCGGAAGCGGTGTCCCGTGCCATTGTATAGGCCGCGTATTTAGTTCCTTGAAATCAATTCGTAATGTACGCGAGTCTGCATAATGATTTGTTAATGGGAATTATGATCATCCACGCTCCTATAGGATGACCGGGACAGGCAAGTAAACTCAAACTTTTGGCGAGCGAGCTAGTTATAATAGTTAAAGTGAATAGTGTTTCAAGTCTTTTGTGGGCTGATTATGATGAGAATGAGGCCGACAGGCAGCAGGTCTTGTCTTGTTGCCTTTCGGACGGACAATGCCTTCTCGACTGGCATGAATAAGATTGAGCAGGGCACCAAGTGGCATGGCTCACATGCCCTCACGACGAACGCTTCTGATACCACATGTAATTGAAATGGCGCGAGCGTCTTCAACACCTCAAAAGGTGAGACCAGGATGCCCGCGTGTTTGTCGCGTTTGAATGTCCGGGCCGTGCGCACTATCGCACTATCGCGCACACCCCGTGGTTCGGCCCTCATTTGGAGCTTTTCGACTCCAGCCAATCAGGTACAAACGTCGGGCACAAAAAAGGGTGGTCAGGCCTCATATGAGATGATGCTAACGGTTTTGGACAGCCTAGCCTAGTCTGCAAGGCCTGACGGGTTCTATTAGTGGATATAAATCTCTTCGATACATGTTTGTACCAGAACAATACGGAGAACTTGTCAACAAAGGAGCTATCAACGGGCCACACCGCGCCGCCGCCCGTCTGTTGGGTTATTTCTGGTGGGTCCCTCTAGCCGCAGCCTGTCTTGTTCATGTGAGAGCTTTGGCGACCTCATTTCCCGTAATTGAAGTTATTCGGTGCGTTTCATGAAACCATGGCGCGTGTTTCACCGTCTTCTAGAAGCCGAAGAAACCAGACATGTCTCTCAGACACGTCAGATCCATGTCCATCATCATTATCTCCAATGGTGCGATGGATATCACTGACCTCGGAGAGAATCTTGACGAAAAAAGCACTTTGTCTGCATTTTAGTCAAGGGAACATTGCCGGTCCAAATGCCCGGCCACTACTCACATCACCGGTGATCTGTATCATCAACAGCGGCACTTTGAAACTCCGCAGGCATCACGATCAAATACTTGACCTGGCTGGCTGGCTCTAATCCTCAGCGGTGAACGATGAGAACCTTGGCAAGAAACCAATACTTTTCGCGATGACAGTAGCCGGATTGAGTCAGGGCAACCTCGGCGTGGCCACAGGTATGATGACATGGGGCGTTCAGGGTGCAATCCACAGAGTTCTTGCCGTACGTACAAGATTCTATCAATACTCTGTGTCAATGAAACGGCGAGCCATCAATATTGGATCAGAAAAGAGAGCTACTCACTGCAAATGAATGCTTAGATACTCCCCGTCTCATCCTACTGCACGGGTTAGCGCAAAACAGCCTGCCTAAGCTAGCAAGCACCCATGGTGCCCCAGATTCTCACCTAGCTTCTTCTGCCACCACGCCAAACTAGTGACCCACATAGAAAACTTGTCACCTCACAAGCGTGTAAGCTAACAAGGTTCCTTTTTCCCCTGGTTGGCAAATAAATGTCTCGCAAGAGAAAACCGTCAAGGCGGGATATTGAAGACCATCCCACATCCACAGTGTCTATCGGCTTGCACCGGCTCCGAATGTTAGTTGGTGCCCAACTCGTGGCTACGCTCGCCCTAAAACCATCATATTACCACGTTTCTCAACGGAGGATTGAGAGACAGCAAGAGTGTCTTTGCTTCTCCTCTCCCCGCATACATAAGAGCACATTCTGCAGCGTTCTTGAGACTTCCGGCACCAGGATGGCGCTGTGCTTGCTAGACAGAATAGGGAGGCGCCGAAATGAAATCACGCCGAGTAGCTCAGCCCTAGTCATGCCGGATCGTAGTTGTCGCAGCTTCTTCTATGATGTGCAGACAGTACGTACAGTATGTACTACTAGTAGTGCACATCATGCTCTCGGAGCCGCGCACGCGACTTGCTCCACTGTCGAAATCCTAACGTCTTGAAGTCGCGTTCGTTGAGGAATGCTGGTCGTGCTTGTGTTACAGAGGTGCAGTAGCTGGATGCAATGTATCAAATCTTTCGACGGCTACCATCAATGTCGTGGAGATTCGGGCTCGCCAAAAGCAATTTTGGGTGTGTTCGGTGTGATCTCATGGCTGACCTTTGCTTTTTGTGCTGCCGCTAATTGCAGGCCCCACTGTCCCCTCTACAACACGCAAATGACTTGTCAGTTCCTGATCGGCGTTCCTGCCTCTCGACCGGCCCTACGCGTCACTTCCCAAGGAAGGCAGGTGCAAAGACAAATGCAGATGCATGTTCCGGCAGTAAACGGGCACGTTCACGATCTACGCACGGCCACCCAGTTCGCAAGTTTGAAGAACCTCATGGCACGCCTCTCTGATGGACGCTGTTCTTCAAGCTCGAGGTTCTCAGAAGGTCCCATACTGTCACGAAACAGTCGAGGAGAGGTTTGAGCAGAGGAGAACTTGATGTCTGAGCACTTGCATGACTTCTCCTTTGGATAAAGACAACCGATCAAACTCTCGACACGCAGTTTGAGCATCCGTGATATGCTGGAACCGGGAGATTTCTCCACCGTCACTCCCTGCAACATCGTGTCCGAGGCGACATCTTCTCGAGGGTTCTGGCTATTTAATTCACCGCCAATTTTTGTAGGAATAGTGATGTCAGAACTCAGTGTTATAGGCCAGGAGGAAAGATTATCAAACATGGAGGAGTTTCATGTCCGTTGTGATAGAACCCGAGAACCCAAAGCTTGACTAATCAAACTTTGCAGCACATTTGTATCACATCCAATGCGTCAAATGCTACGAGACGATTCTGTTCGCGGTCGTCGTGCCTAATACATGCTCAGGCGGAGTAGGTTGACGCTCTCCTTTCTAAATCAATCCTTTTTGACGCTGCTGCAGTCACGGCTGGAACGCAGCCGAGACCAGGGGGCACTCTCTTCAGCTGCGTGCGCTCGTTGTTTTCGATTACTTCAAGGTCTAGAACCCTTGGATGGATGATCTTGTTGCAGTTGCTTCCGCTTGACGTGGGACAAGTTGGACGAATTCCGGTGCGGCAACTCATTTCTTCTTTACCAGTCATTATCATCTCTCCCTGTGTGAAGTTCTGACGAAAAGAAAGACACACGAAAAGAGCCGATGAATCGTCTCCGTCGCGCCTTGGTCTCCCACGCAACGTCTGTCGTTGCTGATACTGGGGCAAAGGCCATCACCATAACATATTCGTATACGACCCGATCTCGAGTTCTGCCAGGTCATCTGAGGATCGAGCCAGTTAAAATGCTCGGATCGGATGAGTGACTTCCGCTTCGCCTGCGCCTCAGCATCGTAAAAGCTGCTTTCCAACAAGGTGGTTGGTGATTCAACGGTCGCCGTTGGGGGTGGCCATCTGCATATCATGGCTGATTCGAGTATGCTATTTTGCAGAAATGGCATGGTAGACTCCGTACGGAGTACGGACCATGGGCAAGCCTCATTGCGGTACTGTGTTGAAACATTTCGGGGATCCTGTTGGCCCTTGAACCCTGCTTTTGCAGTTGTCTTACCCTTTATAACAATGCCCGTACTGTGGTCATGAATGCGCATTGTTTGCGAGGAGCTTCAAGGTTGATAGAGGGCACAGCACGACAACCTCAAAGGAACGAAGCACACGCCACTTTGTAGCGGAAATTGAAAGATGCTGAGGGCGAGGTATCGGGTACTTACTTGGAGCGACGGTCCGAGTAACGAACATGCCAATTCAGATGGGCTTGCGCTGCCTTCTACTCACGACGCGTGTGCAAGCAGTGTCATCGGAGGGGAGGAAGGAGTAACATCAAGCAAAAAGTCTCGTACGTCGGCATAGTTTTGACAGCCTGGTGCACACGCAGGCGTCATGAATAGCGTTGCGAAATCCTGTGATACAAATACCCACTATCAAGGTATTCTGCAAGTACTCTGCTCATTCATTATTGTACTTGTCGTTGCAAGGGCGGTTCTATGACACGTCGAGTACAAAGAGCAGGAACACCAACAAGGAAGAAGAAAATCCTCCCGTTTTCCCACAAAGACCCTTCACTCAAGCTACGGAGTACATTTCAACGCCAACGCCGTCACCAATGTGGGCAAGCACGAATCTTGGCGTTTGCCCTTCGGCGATATTCAGGGTTCAGACGTTGTGTGACAGACTCGCTCTGGAAACCAACTTTTGTTTTTTGTTTTCTCAACAAGACAAGCGATGGTTGATTGGCTCGATGACGATAGGAGACTTTTGAGAACCTAGGATCATCTGTAACATAGCTAGGGGTCTGGGGAAAAAAAAGTATCTGATGTTCATCTATCAACATCGTCAGTGGCCATCGCCGGATGGCCTCCCAGCATCGGGCCTCCCCTTCATCCAAGCACTGTGCGAGCACTGCCGCGTAGGAACTCGTGAGCACCAGGGCCACGCCACCCCATCGGAGGGTATGGACCTTGCATCGTCTACAGAAGCCCTCTTGTCGCGCTCGACGTCGCGAAGATGGACCTAGCACGAACTGGTCGTTTCTCCAACCAACTGCCCTCGCACTAGTGAAATTTGCTGTTCGACCGACAAACACACTCGGCACAGCTCGCCACGGGATTCTCTCCAAGACCCCGCGGCACGAACGGTAGCGACTTCCGAGCCAACTCTCTCAAGGGCGCTCCTCTGCGCTCGTCGTCACTCTCCTCCTCTTTGGCAATCTCTCGTTGCGACTCGAGGTCGACCCAGCACGCTGGTGACCAGCCGCGGAGCCCGTATGCCGCGCCACCTCCTCTCCCATATCTCCGGCGGCATCCTGTCCAAAAAGCCCCTCTGTGAAGACACAATCCCCCGCCGACCGAGAATCTCCCTCCCCGCCTCCTCCAGCAGGATCCCAAACGCCAGCAGGGCCGTCTCGTCCATGCTCCTCTCGTCGATGCCGCGGCGCCCCGGGCGGATCTGCATTTCGCGTCGGTGTCTGCGCTCCATGGCGCCGTAGAACTTGCTGGAATAGGCGTGTACGGACTTGAGCAGGTCGCTGTCCGGGAGGACGCCCTGCCCGCCGCGCGGGAGATCCCTGTCATGCGCATTGTAGACATCATGCTCTGCGTAGCGCGTGGGCGCGTCCTTTCTCCGAAACAAGACTTCATCGGGACCAAGGGGTCTGCCGCGGGTGGGATGGCGGACGACTTGCGGCGGCGGCGGCGGCGGCGGCGGCGGTGGTGGTTCCTTGTGAGACGGGGGCTCGTTTCGGACGAGGTGGTCCTTGGCGACTCTGCCTGCATGGCGTTAGACTCATGTGATGGATTGCGGGAGCCCTCTGTCCTCATGTCTGTGTGGTGAGAGAGGGAGGAGAAAGTTCCGGTGTACGAACCTGCTACGGCGTCGTAGAGCGTAGCGAGACGTCGTCGGTCGGCGGCGCCCTCGGGACGCTCGAAACCCGACAATACGGCTGCATTCGCGTTGTCCTCTTCTGCCGTGAGAGACGGGTGCTCCTTGTCCTCGGCGGGGAACGCCATGGCACAAGTTGTGCCGGTTCAGACGCAGGGAGTTGGACGAGTGAGGTTTGTCACGGGAAGGGAAGGGAAGGAAGGGAAAGGAAAGGAAAGGAAAGAGTTTGTTACATGTAAGTAAAGGATATTTTCGTCTTCCGGCCACATGCAAGCAACAAACAGTTGGGCTTGTTGCACCACCTCACGTGGCCTGTTCCGTCTGCAAATCATGGTATGACGCAGGACTATGCGCAGATGCTAGTCGGCGTGGATTTTGTCGATTTTCGCCTCCATTAATTTTACGTGGGTCTGCGTTCGCGATTGTGGATCCCGTGCATGTCACTCACTGATTGGAGCGAAAGCTTGCTACGTACGGTACAAATCAATAGAAAATCAAGCGAGCCGACTTCTTTTTTTTTTTTTTTTTTTTTTCCATCAAAGCTCCCTTTCAATCCTCAATGAAATGCAGGCCCGCGTCCTCGCCCGCGAGACAGGGGATCTCACGCCTCACGACCTCTCACGATGCATAACCAGCCAGCTTCTCCGGGCGTTTGCGCCGGCGCCGCAGCACCGCTTCAATGGCCGAGTCACCGAGACTCGAGAAGAGCGAAAGGCACCCGCGCCCCGCGACGTGCGCGCCCACGGCGCCGGCGCAAGCGGCCTTGCGCTCGACAAGTTTGACGGCCGGCTGCTCGTGTCGGGGGTCGGAGGGGTCCATCAAGATATGGGATCTGGACGAGCCGGCCACGCCTCACCAGCGACACACGTTCCGCCCCGTGAGCACCATCGGCAGGGGCGGCGGCGGCCACAGCCACGGCATCACGCACCTGGCCTTCTACCCCTTCGACGCCGACGCCTTCCTGTCCAGCTCGTACGACAAGACGCTGAGGCTGTGGGCGACGCAGCGGGCCGCCCTCACGGCCGGGTTCGACCTCGACGCCACCATCTACTCGCACGCCATGAGCCCCATCGCCGGCCACCTGCTCGTGTCGTGCGCGACGCAGCACTCCAACGCGCGCCTCGTCGACCTCAAGTCGGGCTCGGCGGTGCAGGCGCTCGTCGCGCACGGCGGCCCCGTCCTCTGCACGGCATGGAGCCCGCGGCACGAACACGTCCTGGCCAGCGGCCACGCCGACGGCAGGGTGCGCATCTGGGACATCCGCCGCGCGGGCGGAGTCGTCGCGCAGCTCGACCAGGAGGACTCGCTGGGCATCGTGCACCGCTTCCGGCACGCGGCAGCCAGCGGCGCGGACGACTGGGGCCGCCGCCCGCGCCTCCGCGCCGCCGCCCGGGCTCACGACGAGGCGGTCAACGGGCTGGCGTGGACGGACGACGGGGCGTACATGGTGTCGGCGGGACTGGACCGCAAGGTGAGGGTGTGGGATGCAGCGACGGGCGCCAACACGCTCGCCGGCTTCGGCGCGCTGATCCAGAACCAGCATGCCAAGACGGCCACCATGGTCGTCACGCCCCCGGGGTTGTCCAGCGGGAGGGAGCTGCTGGTCTGGCCGAACGACCAGGAGATTCTGATGCTGGACCTGCACGACGGCAATGTCGTGGCGAGACTGCGCAGCCCCGGGGCCGCGAAGAATCCCTTGGCCGCGGGACGACCCCGTGGGACGGGCGAGATGGGGAGGAACAACAGAGGAACCACGACGATCGTGTCGATTGTGTGGCGAGGCAACGGCGGAGGCAGCGGCCAGACGGGCATGGCCATGGGCGGCGACAACTCCGTGGGAGCAATCTACAGCGCACATCTGGACGGCCAGATCCGCGCGTGGATGCCGCAGATTCCAGGGCCGGATGATGTCGACGAGGCGGCGGTGGAAGTGGACGAGGACGAGGAGGCCAAGACGAGGAAGAGAAAGGCTGTGGATAGTGCCTATCGGAGCTTGATGGGTCGGCAGATGACGTTCACGGGACGTTGACTGAGCCTCTTTCCTCTTCTTCCCTCTTCTTCGTCCTTGGTTGTCCATTCTATAGAAGTTCGTTCCTCTAACCCCCTACGCATCCCAATCTTCAAAATCCTACACAGTCACAACCAAACACAGCCATCCATCCGGATACGCCGCCTCCCTCATCAACTCGGCCAGCGGCGCCGCAAAGGGCACGCCGGCACCGTGCATCACCACCCCGGCCAGCACAGGATCCCGCGAACTGGGAAACAACCGCGGCATGAGCTCCTTGAGCACCTGTCCCAGCAGCCTGGGCCTCCTGTCCGGCCCCGCAGCCGCCACCAGCGCCTGCACGATCCTGAAGGAGCCGGCGTCGCCGCCCCGGTCCGCCTCCGCCGCCGAAGCAGGCACGTAGAGCCTCAGCGGGACGTGCTTCAGCGCGGCGGGCGCATCCAGCAGCCTCGCGTTCACCCTTCCAAAGCCGGCGTGGTCGTTGTCCACGACGGCGTTCCACAGCTGCGCGGTGTCCCCTTGGACATCTTCATGATCTGGTTGGCGTTGCCGTTGCGCACGTAGTCCGCCTCCTTGACGCAGTTGAGAAACGTGTCGCCAATGTCCCAGCCCACCCCGTCCCCGACGGTCAGCCGGAACGGCAGCGCGGGCCGGTACAGGTCCGCGAGCAGGCCGACGGCCAGGTTCCGCAGCTGCACATCCTCAAAGTGGAAGCTCGAGCAGGGCGAGCCGAAGTAGGCTGATAGACGGGGCAGGAGCAGCGCCAGGTAGCTGAAGCGCGGGACGCTGGCGACGAAGGCCGTGGTGGCGGGCGACGATGCGTGCGTGATGTGCAGAGGGATGCGGGCGGCCCAGAGAGTCTGGGATATGGAACTGCTCATCGTGCTCATCGCGGAGAAGGCATGCTGACGGGGAGGAAAGCGTGCCTGCGTGTGTGTTTCTTCTTCTTCTTCGTCGTTGCCGAGGATGGATGGAAGAGGGAAGGTTTGTCGTTGACCGTTTAGGGGGTAGTCGGAGGTGAGCGGAGCCTGATTAATGACTGATGTGGGGCTGTCACACGTCGTCACAAGCGAGCTTTGGGCGACAATTGGCCCACATGGAACAAAAGTTCCAAGTTTCCTTTCATCAATTTAATCACAATTGTGGCTGCAAATGCTGTCCAAGATCAAATTCATTTCATAACTTGATCGCTGTAAACTACAAACGGAATCATCGCCACTTTCCATCATTTATCCTAATGACCACGGTGCTGCTCCTGGTGCGAAACGCTATGTCTTCTCTCACGGTCGTGGGCATGATCGTCATGCTCAATCGACGGTTTGCCAATGTGCTTCTGCATGACAGAGGGGGCACCTGATTTGCGTCGGTGGGATCTCTATCCTCCAGTGTTCTGTATAACGATACTCATCAGCCGTTTTTCCCGTCGCGAGGAGTTGGTAAAGGTAAAAAAAAAAAAAAAAAAAAAAAGCAAGGCAAAGCGTGAGTTGCACCCACTCTTTTAAGATTGAGCGTACGTCTTGTTGCCGCCGACGGTCTTGCTGCCGTCGAGGTTGCTGTCGACGCGAGGATCGATCTTGTTCAACATGTCGGACTTGTGAGGCCCCGCGGTCTTGGGCGCTGGTCCAGGGCCAGAACCGGTGTGGGAGGCGAGGGTATCGTGGGTGCCATGAGTGCCATGAGTGCCGTGGGAACCACCCAAGCCAGTTCCAGTGGTGCCGTGAGTGTTGTGAGTGTTGTGAGTGCCATGAGTACCGTGAGTACCAGCGGCGTCGGTGTGGGTGGAAGGAATACCAGTGTTACCGAAGCTGGGAGTTCCGGCAGTAGACCCGTGGTAACCAATGGTAACAGTGCCGTGCGGGTTGGCACCATGGGCGGAAGGAATACCGGTGTTGCCGAAGCTGGAAGTTTCAGTAGTAGATCCGTGGACACCAGTGGTAGCAGTGCCATGAGGGTTGGCACCCAGGTTGCGGCTGTGATCACGGTCAGAGTCGACGCGAGGGTCGGCCTTGTTGGCCAAGTTGGAGTCGTGGGGCCATCGTTGCGCGTTGCATGACCAGTTCGGCCATGGTCGCCGGTGACGGCACCACCACCGATCACACCAGGGCCGGTAGCGGAAGTGTTGTGAGTCCCAGTAGAGCTGTGGGTGGTGGTGTGAGCGCCAGCGCCAGAACCAGAACCAGAGCCGGTGATGGCGTTGCCTTGAGGGTTCATGCCCAAGTTCTTGCTGTGGTCGCGGTCAGAGTCAACGCGGGGTCAACCTTGTTGGCAATGTTGGAGCTGTGAGGACCATCGGTCTTGGTAGCAGGACCATCAATGCCACGGTTGTCGAGACCAGTGCTGCCGACGGTGTAGTTGTCGTTGCCGGTCAAGGCGGAGTTGTGGGTGCCGCCAACACCGGTGCCGGTGGTAGTAGCAGTGTTGTGGACACGAGGCTCAGTCGCACTGGCGTGATGTGTGGTGTTGGTGTTGGTGTTGGTGTTGGTGTGGTGTGCGGAGTGGTGGGTGTCGGTTCTGTCCTTGTCGGAGTGCAGAGCCTCCTTGACCTTGTTTACGATGGAAGACATGGTGATGTGTTGATGTTTTGAGTATCCTATAATGCGGCTGATGTCGTGGGTACCTTGGAGTAAATAGAGAGATGGAATAGGGTATCAATATTGCTGTGTGTGTTTGATTTGAAAAGAGGATGTAAAGGGAGGGGACACGAGGTTTATATAGATTGCGAAGACGACTTCTGGTGGAAAAAGAAAAAACCAGCATGTTTGCCCGCCTCGATCCGTGAATGATGCAACCAGCAGTTGTCGTGTCGTGTCGTGTCAGCCGATGTGTGAGTGGCAAGTGCCAACTGAGCAGTGAGGACAGGCTTCATCTCCATCTTTTCTCAAGGGGCCTTTCGTCATAGGGGGCCGAGCATGCATAGCATCATGGCTTCGACCAAGCTTTTCCCCGTGGTTTCTGGTCACTGTGGTGCATGTGGTGCATGTTTTTTTGGATCAAGCAAGACCTTGTCCCGCGCCGCGAGCGTCATAGTAGGACACTTTTGCGCCCCCGCCCCCGGAAAAGTGGGCACGTGTGGCTGGTGACGTGGGAGCTCGGGCCGCGACCAATGATTCTTGAATGAATCGGGGCTGTGCATGCCATGCCGTGCCATGGTTTTTGAATGAAATGACGCCGGATCTGCAAGCGCTGCCCCTGCCTTGCTTGCCATGGACTGCGGGCTTGCGTTTGCTGTGCCGGATCTCGATCTCCGATTTGTCGTTCCTTGAAATCTGCCCAAGCACGAAAAACTTTGTGTTCGTGGCCCAGCTGGTGAGACCGAGCGAGGCGTTGATGCCGATTCACGAGAAACTTGACTTCCCTCACCGACCCGTTGATCTTGACCTCTGTTGCACTGCTCTCTGCCCGACCAGACACGAGCAACGAACGCATGAACGGGCGTCATCGAGCATGCAATAGATCTCGGGCCTTTGATTGGTGATGAGTGAAAGTGTTTACCATGTCACGGTAGCAAGCAAGCACGAGCGATGAATGGCAAAATGGCAAATTTTTTTTTTTTTCTATTTTTCATTCTTCATATTTGGACGAATTGTCACTGTAAACTAGCACGCAGAAAAGCATCGGGTATTATCGCAAGGCCAAATCTGACATTCCACCGAAAAAGGAAAGAGTTGGAACGTGGACTATTCAGCGAGACAAAAGACAGAGGAGCTTCTTCTGCTTTTCCTCCTTTCCTCCTTTCCTCTTTTGCTTCTTCATGTATCTTCAATAGGGGCCGCCCCGTCTTATTTAGACGCGGCTGCGGCGGCGCCAGCCACGTCGCTGGTGAAGGTCAGCTCTGGCGGCGTGGCGCTCACGGTTGCGAACCCAGAAGATGCCAATCAACGCAGACGCGAGCCACAAGATGGCCGAGAGGAAGGAAAACGCCAGCGCGGCCTTGAACCTGCCGCACTGATCGCCCCGCGGCGACACATTGTCCCAGTGAAAGATGGCCCCGCACGATGAGCCCAGAAGCTGTTCCATCGGGTTAGATGTTGGATGGAGGCTTTGGACTGAGCAAGGAACATTCACTTACATCTGCAAGCAGGCCAAAGGCAGCCCACCAGAGAATACTGACAAAAATGTCCACGGGCCAGTGGACGAATGTTCCTGAGAAGGGGAACAGCCAGATCAAGGCCAGGAAGATGGCTATGCCGGAGACAGTCACCGTGTAGATGAACCTGCCCAGATGCCAGGCGCTGGCGTTGGACTCGTGAATGTGGTCTCCGGTGACACCGGCGACAATGGCGGCAAAGACGAGCTCTGCCGCCCGCAGCATCATGCTCACAAGACGATCCAGAGCCATGGCGCTGGTTGCTCGAAGAGAGGAAGTAGTAGCAAGTGAGAACGGGGGTGGATGAGATGAGAGACTGACAGACGGGTGGGCAGGTGGGTGGGTTGGCTGAATGGAGGGGGTACCGCGTCCATCATGTACGAAGGAACTCATCAGAGGGACTCACAGCCCTTTATCTTTTACTTGCCGAGACTTGACTCTTCCTGTGACGCACGTCCAATGCTGATATCATATGTATGCCGGGCGTCAGGTCAATCAGCGTGTTGTCACCAACCAAGGCCAACCAAGGCCAACCAAGGCCAACCAAGCACCCACCCCCATGATTCATGGTCAGACAGAAAGAAACGTGGCGGCGGCACTGGCGAATCAGCGTGCGCACACGAGACTGTGCCGTCCACCTCCAACGTGTTCGGCGGGCCGGCGGGCCGGACTGTGTGAGAAAACGGTTCTCGGTTACGTCGAATGAGGTCATTCGCAACGAGATGGTGTGTGTGATTCTACGTCTGTATGATGCAGCCAGCCTTGGAAGCGGGGATGGAAATACATGGATGCAGAATCAATCCACTGCACAGCCTGCCGCACAGCCTGCCGCACAGCCTGCCGCGTTTGCGTTTGCGTGGCTTCGAGAGGCGCGCGCCCTTGTCTTGTTGCCAAGGCCCTACCTACCCTAGATACGAGACGACCTTTTTAGAGCCCAGAGTTACTGTATGCCCAGCCCAGTTGGAGCGACAGTCGGCGGCAGCGCGGAATCAGACCCGTCCATCCGTCCATCCATCGCCGCCGATCGGAGGCGGAACCCACGGTGACCCCCACCAGTGAACCACCGACTTCATCTTCGCCCTCGCCCATCCGCATCCAGACCACACATGACCCCCTCTCTTCAAGCACCGAGCACTCCACCCATCATGCCCATCAACGGCAGAGAGCGAGGCGTGCGCATCGCCATAGACCGCGGCGGCACCTTCACCGACTGCGTGGGCGAGCGCAACGGCGAGGAACTCATCATCAAGCTCCTGTCCGAGGACCCGGGAAACTACAAAGACGCCCCGCTGGAAGGCATCCGCCGCATCATGGGCCATTTTCTCAAGCGCCACGTGCCGCGCGGCGAGCCCTCGACACGTCAAACATTGAGTCGATCCGCATGGGCACCACCGTCGCCACCAACGCGCTCCTCGAGCGCAAGGGCGAGAAGATTGCCCTCGTCGTGACAAAGGGCTTCAGGGATTGCCTCGTCATCGGCAACCAGTCGAGGCCCAAGATCTTTGACCTGGCCATCAAGAAGCCCCATGTTCTGTACGAGCGCGTCGTCGAGATTGACGAGCGCGTCACGCTGGAAGACTACGCCGAGGACCCGGAGCGGACCGTCACCGAGGCACACGCGCCGGTGGGCACGGGGAATGGGAATCCGAGGGAGCGACGCTCGTGAGAGGCACGTCTGGCGAGACGGTCCGTGTTCTGAAGAGGACGGATGAGGGGGACGTTCGGCGCAAGCTCCAGGGGTGTACGATGAGGGCATTCGGAGCATTGCCGTCTGCCTCATGCACGGGTACACTTTTCCCCATCACGAAGCGCACATCGGTCGTGTCGCGAGGGAGATTGGGTTCGAGCACATTTCTCTAAGCCATGAGCTTATGCCCATGGTCAAGCTGGTCCCGCGGGCTACTTCGGTCTGCGCAGATGCCTACCTGACGCCCGCCATCAGGCGGTACATTGATGGCTTCCAGGGAGGCTTCGAGGGCGGTCTCGGCACGCAGAGTGTCAGGGACGAAAGGGGGCGGAAGGGGCTCGATGCGAGTTCATGCAGAGCGACGGGGTTTGGTCGACGTGGACAAGTTCACGGGACTCAAGGCTATTCTGTCGGGACCGGCTGGTGGTGTTGTCGGGTATGCCATGACGTCGTATGACCAGGAGACCAAGATTCCCGTCATTGGTTTCGACATGGTGAGTTTGAGTTGGCCGACTTGCCCCCCTTCCTTTCCCCAGCTATGAATAAATGTTGTGCTGCTGTGTGTATGCTGAGGCTGAGTATTGAATCGATGATCAGGGCGGCACCAGCACAGATGTCTCACGGTACGGCGACGGCCGGTACGAGCATGTATTTGAGACGACAACCGCCGGCGTGACCATCCAGTCACCCCAGCTCGACATCAACACCGTCGCCGCGGGCGGCGGTTCAAGGCTGTTTTTCCGAAACGGTCTCTTCGTCGTGGGTCCCGAATCAGCCGGTGCCCATCCCGGACCCGCGTGCTATCGCAAAGGCGGCCCTGCGACAGTCACCGACGCGAACCTCCATCTCGGCCGCCTACTGCCCGAGTTTTTCCCCAGCATCTTCGGCAAGAATGAGGATGACGGCCTCGACCCGGACGCCAGCAGGAGGGTGTTGCAGGAGCTGGCAGATCAGGTGAATCGCGAGACGGGCAAGAATCTGACCACGGACGAAGTCGCGTATGGGTTCCTGACGGTCGCAAACGAGACAATGACGCGGCCCATTCGGTCCATCACCGAAGCCAAAGGTCATGATTCGTCAAAGCATCGCCTCGCCACGTTTGGCGGTGCGGGAGGCCAACATGCCGTCGCCATCGCTGACGCTCTCGGCATAAGTCAGATCCTCGTGCACCGATACTCCTCCGTCCTCTCCGCGTACGGCATGGCCCTGGCGGATGTTGTCGACGAGCGGCAGGAGCCCGACTCGGCCGTCTGGCAGGACGAAGGGGCGTGGTCCACCATCTGCAGGCCAAGATGGAGAGGCTCAAGGAAAAGTCGCGCGCTGCTCTCGAGACCAGGGCTTCGGCGACGAGGACATCATCTTCGAGGAGTATCTTAACATGCGGTACCGCGGGACCGAGTCTGCCCTCATGATTGTCAAGCCGACGGGGAGGAGGCCGAGGAGCATTTTGGTGGCGGGCAATGGCAGTTCGGGCAGGCCTTTGTGAGGCATCATCGATACGAGTTCGGCTTCACTCTCGACGACAGAGACATCATCGTTGATGACGTGCGTGTTCGCGGCATCGGCAAGAGGTTTCGCCACAGGGAGAAGACGGTGGACCAGCAGCTCAAGACGATTCGGCGGCACGAGGTGGGTGCCGGCAAGAAGCACGGCACAAAGGAGGTGTACTTCGAAGGTGGGAGGCTGAGCACGCCCGTGTATAAGCTGGAGGATCTCGACATTGGCACCGTCATCAAGGGGCCGGCCATGTTGGCGGATGGCACGCAGACCATAGTTGTGCCCCCAACACCGATGCGCTCACAACAGAGACTCATGTCATCTTGGACAGCAACAAGAGAGAACATGCCAAGGAACAAGGGCAAGTTGATTCCCTGTCCCTGTCTTTAGAGAAGTCCCTAGAGAAGGGAGTTTGATGATTCCCCCAACGCTAACTTTCCCCCAAAGACAGCATCTCGAAAATGCCGAGCGGGAAGTCGACCCCATCATGCTCAGCATCTTCGGGCACAGGTTCATGGCCATCGCCGAACAAATGGGCCGCGCCCTCCAAAAGACCAGCGTGAGCACAAACGTCAAGGAACGGCTCGACTTCTCGTGCGCCATCTTCGACGACACGGGCGGGCTGGTCGCCAACGCACCCCATCTGCCGGTCCACCTGGGCTCCATGTCGACGTGCGTGCGGCGGCAAGCGGAAATATGGAAGGGCCGACTGCAAAGGGCGATGTCATCATCTCGAACCACCCTTCCTACGGGGGCACCCACCTCCCGGACGTGACGCTCGTGATGCCGGCCTTTGACGAGGCCGGCGACAAGATCCTCTTCTACGCGGCCTCGCGCGCCCACCACGCCGACATTGGCGGCATCACGGCGGGCAGCATGCCCTCACTCGCGGGAGCTCTTCCAGGAGGGCGCGGCCATCGTCAGCGAGAAGCTCGTCAGCGGGGGCCGGTTCGACGAGAAGCGCGTCACCGAGCTGTTCTACGACGAGCCCGCCAGGCACGCCGGGTGCAGCGGCACACGCACCCTCGCCGACAACATGAACGATCTGCGAGCACAGGTGTCGGCCAACCAGAAGGGGATTTCCCTCATCGAGGGCCTCATCAGGGAATACGGCGAGTCCACGGTCCAGCTCTACATGGTCAGCATCCAGAAGAAGGCGGAGCTCTGCGTGCGCAACCTCCTCAGGGACGCGCACGCCCGGTTCGGCGGCAGGACCCTCCAGGCGACCGACCACATGGACGAGGGCACGCCGATCCGCCTCAAGATCACCATTGACCCGGACCAGGGCAGCGCGGAATTCGACTTTGGCGGCACGGGTCCCCAGGTCTACGGCAACGTCAACGCCCCGCAGGCAATCACGTACAGCGCCATCATCTACTGTCTCCGATGCCTCATCTCCGACGACATCCCCCTCAACCAGGGCTGTCTGCGGCCCATCAGCGTCAAGATCCCCGAGATCCATCTTGTCGCCGGCCCCGGCGCGGCCGTCGTCGGCGGCAACGTCCTCACCAGCCAGCGCGTCACCGACGTCATCTTCAAGGCCTTTGAGGCCTGCGCCGCCAGCCAGGGTGCTGCAACAACCTCACCTTCGGCTTCGGCGGCAACGTCCCCGGCTCAGAGCCGATCCGGGGCTTCGGATACTACGAGACCATTGCGGGAGGGAGCGGCGCGGGGCCCGACTGGGTCGGCACCTCTGGCGTGCACGTTCACATGACGAACACGCGCATCACCGACTCGGAAGTCTTTGAACGCCGATACCCCGTGTTGCTTCGGGAGTTCTCCATTCGGGAGGGCTCCGGCGGCAACGGCCAGCACAGGGGCGGAGACGGCGTGGTGCGGGACATTGAATTCCGTATCCCGCTGCAGGTGTCCATTCTCAGCGAGAGGCGCGTCCACCGCCCGTATGGGTTGAAGGGCGGCGAGGACGGCGAGTGCGGCCTGAACCTGTGGGTTCGCCGCGTCGAGAAGCAAGACTGGGAAAGGTCCCTGCGGCAGTTCCGTGACGATGAGGGCGACGATGCCGAGTGCGAGGAGCGGTACATCAACATGGGCGCCAAGAACAGCGCCGCCATGAGGGCTGGCGATAGGATCATCGTGTGCACCCCGGTGGCGGCGGCTGGGGCGTGCCGGGCGAGAAGAGTGTCGTCAGGGACAAGAGGGACCACACGGAAGGCTGGAAAAGGGGAGTGGTGCGGCGAGAGACGATGCAGCGCTGCAGGCGTGAGAGACCGAGAAACTCCCCAGGGCATCAGTCAACCAGGGGCTCTGTACTCTGTATGCCTCTGTAAGCAAGGCACAGCTTTGGAAAGAAGCAACATGCATGAATTTTGGCCGTGCTTACGGGCGGGCGTGCGGGCGGGCGGCGCAGCCCCGGACCGTCCATTCCCGGATTCGCAAAGTAGACGGAAATGGCCCCTGCAAAGCCATGAAAATCATTTCCGCATTGTGGTCCAGGGCGGTTTCGGAACATGATTATTTTCCTCGCAAGACCCAAGTTCATCAAACCAGTCCACATGTGCTTACTCTTTTTTTTTTTTTTTTTTTTCCCTTGCTGGTCCCATCGTCAGCCCTACGAGGCAACCCCGTGCCGGACTCCCGTATTGGCAGGAGAAGGGAACATTTGTTTGGCCCCCTCCCCAAACCATACCCCCATCCTGCTAGCACTGCTTGGGCGGGCTCTGTCCCCGTCGATGAATCTGCATGATTCGCATGCGCCATGCAACCTTCTAATTAGCGTTGCCCACCCTCCCCATTCGGTCGAGCCATAATCTCACCCCGTCCCGTCGACGTGTGGTTGGTTCGGACGGGTTCTGATGGCTGGCTCAAGGTGAAGGTACGCCAACTTTTGCCAAAACTGTACGGACGCACGCGGCATCGCGACTTAGTTCTGAGGGGGTGACTGACCGACCCACGGATGCCATGTCGGAAATGGATGCCGAATATACCCACCCCCACCACCCTTTTCTTCCCCCTTCACGCCCAAAGGTGAGGGCCAAAAAGCCACTGGCTGACCACAGTCACAAGAGTCAGGTTTGTCTTCATTCGCCCGTCTCCCGAGGAGAAAGGGCAAGACCCGGGAAGCAGGACCGTGTTGTCTTCATTGGTCGGCTCGTGATTACCGCTGCATGTCGGCGCAGGCACCTATCTGGTGCTCTTCGCCGGTTTCCATTGCCTCTCTCTGCTTGGTCTTTCCCATCAAGTTATCGTACGGATGACATATGTCCCCTGGACTTATCTGAAGCAATATACGGAGTTTCCATGCTTGTTCAACCCCCGGTTGAGTTAGCTCGTGTCTGACCCCGCCTGTGTCTGAAGCCCTTGGAACAGGGGCCTGTTGTCGTTGCCCAATTGCCCTGGCGCAGAGTGTGCTTTGTAGCGAGTTATCTCGTGCAGGGCAGTTTAGTATGTTGCTGCTCTCTATTCATGTGCGTACAAGAGTCTAGCTCCGCACAGCTTGCATGGGCGAATTCCCTTTGGTAAGCCAAAGGGCAGCTTTAACGGAAGTGCCAACCCGGCCAGGGTGTATTCCTTTCCGCGTGGCGTTCGAGTTGGTGGTGAGAAGAGAGAGAGAGAGAGAGAGAGAGAGAGAGAGAGAGTGTGTGTGTGTGTGCGCGCGCGCATGTGTGATTGTGATCACATATGTACTTGTACTATGGTTTGTCTGCACCTACAAATCACTTCCTGCATTTGTCGGTAATTGCCTAAGAGTCGGTTTCCCGCGTCGCGGATGTAACGTTAATGACGCGGAAGGACAAGTCGTCTCCCCCTCCACAAGTTGGTATATATACACGCACATGTGCGCCATCTCTTCGGTGATGGGGGCAAAATTCACTCAAAATAATAAGACTTGCCGTATACAGGTTGTCCAAAGACGAACCTGGCCACGGAGAGACGCCAAGGCGTGAAATTGGCCCGCGGCGGCCAGCGGGTTGCACAAGCACAAACCATGATGCGCATTGCTGTCGCAGGTGGAGGAGGGCTCGGATACCTGCTGGCACTGCAATTATCACAAGCGGCCAGCGCCTACAATGTCGTCGTTTTATCAAGATCTGTTGGGCTTCCTGATTCCGTTCAAGGCGGTTAGGCTACGATGTTAATGTAACACAGGCAAGACCCGAATTCGGCCAGCTCGATGTTCAACTCCACGTTGTGGATTACGGTGACCACGACAGCTTGACGTTTGCCCTTCAGGGCGTGGACCTGGCCGTCTCGACCATCTCCGGGGCAGAGCAACTGAGCCTCATCAATGCGGCCGGTCGTGCCCGTGTCCGCATTTTTGTGCCGTCCGAGTTCGAAGGCAGCGTGAGCAAACGACCGTCGCACGATGATCCTTTGGACCGCGGATCGGCGCAGGCACTTGCTCTGCTGAAGCAATGGGAAAGCGCATCACGCATGAGATATACTGTCTTCGCTTGCGGCGTCTTCATGGAGCGGTTCCATCCCTACGGACTAGGATACCTCAACATCGGCTATGGCAGCGGCGTTTCCGGCTCCGGCGATTACCTCGTCGATATCAATCATTGCACGGCCGAGTACGCAGCGGAGAATGCCAAAGGGGACACCGTACGAGTGTGCTTGACCTCGGTCTACGACGTTGTGCGGTTCATCGTGGCTGCCATTGACCTGGGCCCCAGAATTGGCCACACGAATTCACCATGCGGGGGACCGAATGTCTGTTGGAGATGTCGTCGGGACCTGCAGTCAGGTCAGGAACGGTAAGACGCCATTGCCATTGCCTTTGTCATTCATTGCCAGGGGCGGAGACGGAGACGGAGATGGGAGATGGGAGAAGGGAGATGGGAGATGGGAGATTCTGTCGAAAGACCTCGTCTCGCGGGAACTTGGCCTACCTTTGATTGCCAAATGCTAACTGGTGACGATCAGTTGCGTTTGAGCATCACGTGCGGCAGCCCGCCGACCTGCAAGCGTTTCTGACCTATTTCGCCCAGGCCGGCGACGGTGACAAGGTCGCGTATTATCAGCGGCTTGTCGCCACCATGAACGGACGCTACGATTTTAGCAAGGCTTCGTTGAACGAGGCCCTCGAGAAGAGCGGCCAGGGGATGTACAGCCAATGACATTGTCTCGCTGGCTTACCAACGTCTGGCAGTCATTGTGAGACAAAGGGAAAACGCAAAAAATGGTTCGACGAAAAAAAAGCCGACTTATACTGGATACCCAATTGCTTGTTGAACATTCCGATCACGGAAGAGGGGTCCTTGTTCAGGTTAGCGGAAATGCAATGAGAAGCAAGTGTGCGACTTTCGGGAGCAGCCGCTGCAGGTCGACGCTCTTCCAGACAGCTTCCGGGAGGCTACGACGGCTACAGATGCAACGCTAGCTGTAAACGCCCAAATGCGGTCAGCAGACGACGTGCGTCTGGGTGCTAACTTGGTCCTCTCGGCCGTGGTCGCATTCGGCATCGCTCAATCTTACATGCCGACACAATGCCTGTAATCAGGCTGATTATACGGAGTACGGAGTACGGAGTAGTTCCCCCTGATTGACGACTGATAGATCCTGCGACACGTGCTCTCTGTTGGAGAAGGAGTCTGGCCATTGCGACCAGAATGTCTACTTAATAGTACCAAGTGCCCTTGTTCCCCTACAATGGAGCAAAACTGTGGAGGCAACTAACTCTCTGCCCTATCTTCTCATCGAACCTGGTAGCTTCCGTTGCTGCCGAACCCCTTCTGTCGGGATCGGAATGTATCGGAAAGGAAACAATGTTGAAGTGATACACAGTCCTCGATCGAACCCCTGCCTCCCGGAGGACTGACTACGCGTGGCGGCGTTTTTACAACATTGTTCCCTAGACAGTTTAATGCAATCGATGCACGCCCATGGGTGTCTTTGCGCGCGCATTCTATGACTCTGCCGCTTCATTACCTTTGGCTGGTTGTTCTCCTTGAGGATCGAATTCGTCACCATACTCCGTCACTATCCAGAGGCAAAACTCTTCCCATTCGACTTGCCATTCTTTCAGTCTCTGGGCCTTGATGCCATTACCTAAGCTGGCTTGACGAATCCCGTTGGTCCATTGCGCCGTATCTTGATCTTCGAACGCGGACCATCTGACACTGTTCTCAGCCAGGCTACCAAGGCCCGCCAGCCCGAGGTTGTCCCAGCCCTGAAGCGCTTGCCAGAAATCGTGAGACATACCGGCAGTGTCCTGCCCCAGCATGGCAGGGTCATCGTTGCAAAGACAGCACGCAACACCCCGTGAGAGCAAAGCCGGCAGGGGATGGGCCGTGACGGACCCGCAGAGACGGAGTACTTCGTTTGAGATGGGACAGGATTCAATGAGGATCTTCTTGTCCTTGACCATATCGATCAGCAATGGATGCTTGTACAAACTGTAGGCATGACCGATACGTCTGGTCCCGAGCAAGATTGCATCAAACAGATTGTTGTCAGTGCTATTTCCATCGCCAAGTGTTTCTCCTGCGTGGAAGAAGAAGGGAATATCGATTCCTTCCTGAGCACATTGCTTACGAAACCAGAAGAGCTCCGGCAGCACATCTGCCAGTGGTTTACCAGAGTCCTCGGGTCCGACCAAATCGTATCCAGCGATAAGATGCGGGAATTCCAGCTTCGTTGTGATGCAGTGGTCCATGTTTTCAATCATCGGCCTGGTGTCCACACTGCGAAGTGTGGTCCAAATAGTGGTCAGGCCCCAGAAGCCCTTGCCCTCTGGAGCGGCCTTGAATTTTGCGACCTCTTGTTCAATTACCTGAAACATATGGCTGTAGTCTTGCTCGGGCTCTTCATTGCGGTCCCGGCAATAGTTCAAAGGCCATGTGAATCTGGGTCAAAAGTTAGCACCGTATCATTGAACAGCTCAGAGGGTTACATAACTCAGCTCAACCCAGTTAACGCCGTCGGATTTTAGCTGACTCATGAGTCTCTGCAAGAAAGCGCGGAATATAGGCTCGTAGTGAATGATGGTAGCAACTACAATGAAACATTTGGTAAACTTCTTCCAGATGGCGTCGACGCCATGGTGCTGTTCATGGCTGTCAACTTCGGACAGTGTGCAACGGCTCTTCAGCCACTGAAGAAATCCCTTGCGCCCTCCATTGGGAAGTCATCAGCCACCTTGGTCAGCAGAATAAACGACTCGGGGCTGTAAGAAGCTTCCCAGATGGATCCATCCGTCCTCTCCTTGGCTTTGTACCGGAAGCTCATGGCCGCATTCTCGAGAGCATCCGCGTTGTCCAGCGGTTGGTCACTTGACATGTGCATTCCAGCAGTATCAAGAAGGACGTCAAGCAGAAAATCAAAGTCGACCATGGCATCCATGTGGGAATGCAAAAGGCTGCCTTTGGGCATCCGTCGCACAATTTGCCATAGCTGAGTACCCTCCATACGGCTCTTGGCCATCATGAACATCATGCCGGGAAAGATGCTCTGGTGAGAGCTTTGGGCCAGATCTTCTTCGACATCTGCCGTCCAGACGGTTTCGGCTTCATGACTGCGAATGCGATCTACAATGGTGCAGGCCCGCTTGGCGATTGGCGAAAGGGATTTCTAAACGATGCGTCGGAACGAGTGGTCTTTTCCTGATTGATGAGATTCGCTCGACCGGCCATGTACTGCTGTATGAAGGGATCCGAGGTCGACGGAATATCCTGAGAGATTTCCTCCCACACATCGTTGGGCATTGCCATAATTGGAAAGAGGGGAGGGGAGGAGGGGGTTGAGATTGATTGGGCAGTCGGAAGCGTTGGCACAACCTGATAAAGTATGGGGAAGGGCTGGACTTGAAGGAACGGTATTGGTAGGGATACCTCACGTCGGTCAGTGCCGATGTGACGACGAGTCGACGGTTTGATGGAGCGGGCGTCTTTTTTTTTTGTTTTCTCACGTGCAACTAGAGAGTGAAAGAAGACAGCATCCGTCGTCATGTGGGTGGCGGCCAGAAGCGGCGGGGTGACGACAGGGTCTGGTCGTGCCTGACTGATTATCGAAACAAGTAACAAGTGGGGCTGGCTTCCACACCCCCTCATCGTCCACCAGGCAAGACAGCTTTCTTCATGTTGCCGATAGCATCATGAGGTGGGCATGTTCGCTATTTGCCCGGCTTTTTCTCGGCTGGGTGCTCGTTGAGAGCAAATTGAGTACTCGAGATGCGCCTTGCTTTTGCGGTATTGTCACCGTATCTCGACATCCAAGCCCAGCCAAGACATGTCGGTGACGAGAAGCTCGTGGCTGCATGGATATCGGTTCATCTGAATCCTGAATCCTGAACCGAACCATTCCGACCCGCTAATAGTAAGACCGTGTGATTCTTCACTTACAAAAAGCCTGCGTGTCCCTCACCCCCTTTGGTCTCCCTTAGACTCCCGTATACCATCTTGAATCCATATAGAATACTTCAGCCATGAAGCTCAACTATCTCCTCACTTTTCTCCCTTCCGCCGCAGCCATAGCACTTCCGCTCACCCAACGGGGCCATGTTCCCCCAATGCATGCTGCTTCACTCTCCACGATGCAGCTAACAACCAAATAATCAAGCAGACCGAGGGAAACGGTTTCATCACCCTCTCCGGCGGCAATCCCGAAGGGTGGTATTGCATTCATCTCTCGGATCCGAGAAACATCCTCTGGGATGCCTTCAACAGCTCGTGCTTTGTCAACCCCGACCAGGCAATTCAGTGTCTGGACCCGATCCCTAGTAGTGACGTATGGGGCATACAGGCTGCTAGGGAGGGGTTCTTGTCACAGTGAATGGAAAGACGGATTTCCATGTCTGTGGAGATAGGGTGTATACGAGTGATAAGGGGGCTGTCGGGGGCTGAAATTGAAGGCTGCCGAGTTGAAGGGGAGCTGTGGGAGCTTCAGAGGCTGATGATACCTTTCGGTCAGATGGATGTGACGATGAAGCTTGGCTGGCCCAACTAGGGAGCTACCATTCGGTTCTCGAACTTTTGGCGTCTTTCGGTCATATGACTAGGCAAGACACCCACGATCTCACGTCCCACACGCGACTTGTCTCATTTGGCCTGGGTTCTCCTAGTTACATTGCAAATAAGCCGGGCACTCATTCTCGGTTCGCAGGAAGCGAGGACCGTCAAAGAGTCGTTGCGTCGTGCGCGGGCAGCCGCGCGCGCAATTCATGTCCCATCATATAGGATGACGTCGAAGGTTCTGAGACAATCATCAATTGAGAGAAATCCTCCAATCATATCTCGCGGAAGAAGAGTCACTACTCCCCAGTATTCACATCCATCTACCTAGTAGTCATTAAGAGCCGATCGTTCAACAGAAGCCACAGTCGTCTAGGGGTAAGGACACCAGTTTGTGGAGTCACCTGCGAAACACTGGAAACCGAGGTTCGAGTCCTCGCTGCGGCACGTTAATTTTTCGTCGGGTGCGATCACCGATCGACGAATCAGCGATCGTTAAATCTGCAACGCCACACAAGTCGTCTAGTTTGTGGTCAACATTGGTTGAATCACTGGAAACCGAGGTTCGAGTCCTCGCCGCGGCATAAATGCGACTGTTCTTTTTTGCTTGATTCTTGACAATGTTGTAGAAACGTCGACTAGATTCACCCGTCAAGCAATCTTACTTAGCCACAGGATTGATTGTTAGATCGATGTAGATATAGATGCAGCATGGCATGCAGGGTTGGCCGGATAATGAATGACATGCAACAATTCAAAGTCTGTGTGCGCATGCCAGTGACTATTTCCGGCAGCCTGTCTGTCCGTGGTAGGCGGAGAGGATCAACAAACAGAATTGCTGAAGTCGATTAATAAAAATCTGGTCATTGGCCAGGTCGGAACATGTTGCACAACGGCTTGCGGAGTGTGCACGGCAGAGGGTTTGAATCTGTGATTTGACTCGACTTTGAGTTCGGGTTCACCACCATTGCCGCCGCCCACGCCGGTCACTTACTGTATGTACATGTAAATCTCTCACACAGCATCTGTAGCATGAATCGCGCCATGCCGAGGCACATTGGTTCAGCGTGGAGGTCTGGCACAAAGGCAGGCCTGAGTCAAGGCCCTGCAGAGCTGGTGGGGGAGGGTGCTCCGTACTTGACAGCTTACGTATGTCTGTCTGGTATGTCTGGTATTAGCAGAGGCCGGGAGCTGCTCGACCAACTCAGCTGACTCAAAGTTGGAGAATTGGCTCCGATCGCACGCCCATCATCAGGATGGCTACTATCTGCCAACCTGGTTATTAATAGTCAGGGTCCCCGGAAGCTTTGAACTAGCTGTGGGCCGTGAGAAGCGTCCATGTCCCTGAGAAGCCCGCGCGGCGACGTCTTTGCGCCATCGGACCGCCGCCAAGAATGTTCCCTTTCTGTACCGAGAAGATGCAACCCCGTTCCGTCCACCCGTTCCGTCCAGTGCATCCAATGTCATGGAAAGAAATAGACAAGAGGTTTCCTCGACGCAGGTAAAGGGTCCGATGCACCAGCCGACCAGAGGCCATGGGACCTGATGGCGGCTTCCGCTACCTGTTGACGGGGATCGGCTCTTGTGTTTCCATTCCGCTGCATGCAAGTTTTTAAGCATGCAAAAGCCACTACTTGACCAAAACGGCAAGTGAATGGATGAGAGCCGCCATTGATGAGCAATTGATTCGGAGACGCACGACCGACACCCCCGTCTGCACCCCTCTCCCTCTGCCCCTCTCCCTGCCACGTATTAGGAGTGATGATCAGGCTATCCTGTCCCTTCAGATTGGTTCTGATGATATTTGGGCAATCTGCTGCCAATATTATGAGACGACCCGTTACATCCGCCATGCCGAATTGCATCATCTTCTCACACGAACAGTACATATGTATATGTATGAGTTCTCGACGTGCAAATGACGGGCTCGCAGACCCAACCTGGGGTAACACAGCAATGACTTCTGGCGGCTGCGGCGCCAGCAACTAAAAAGCCGTTTTGTTTACGTTGTAGAACAATTGTGCACTCTGGCCTATACATACGGTGATGAGGGGGTGAACAGCTCCAACCTGGTGCACACACTTGCTTCTGATGAGTGACCCGTCTGGTGGGCGGGAACGCAAGCCGTTGAGTTATCAAGTCGCGAGCCAGCTAAATCAACATCAGATTGTCAATTTTTTTGGCTATCCGCCGGTTTTGGTAAGGAAAAATATCTTCATGACACGTTTGTCCTGGCGGTTACTGGTCTGATCGTGTCTGCTTCAACCAGATGCACCTGTTCGTCAACTTTAGCGCTTGACAGTAATATCGTCACTCCCAAAGTCGGCTTGCAGCTGGAGACAGGCGAATTCGGCGCCTGGCGCTGGGTCTGTTGGCGCTCGCTATTAGCTGGTGGTGATGGCTGGGACGGACCAGCCGGACGGACATTCGGACCACCAGGCATTTTTGACGAATTGCTTTGCTTGGCCGGGACCAAGTTGAGCTGCCCATGCATCATGCATGCCCCAACGACTCCAGCAAGCTCCAGAGACCACTGGCGATGCCCAGCCGGGCTAGTACAGCCTCGGCGCTACGACGTCAACGGCACACGACTTCGCTATCACCGCTTTCGGAGGGTTCTTGAGTCTTGACTCTTTGACGCCGTCCCGGAGGGCGTTGCTCTTTTGAATGTTGTCGGGCGAAATGAGCTGTTTGTTCTCCTTTGGTGTTGACGTCGAGGGATACATTGCATTGCTCCTTCCTTTGCTTTGCTTGCCGCTACCTGCTTTAGGTACCTAGGTAGGCTGCTTGGTCAGGCATTTTTTTTTCTTATTCACGGTAGCCCGTACGCACCTCGACCTCGTAACGGCGAGGTGACGGTGACAGCCCTTCTACTCCGTACTCCGTACATGATCATTCCATCCTCCGGCAGACAGCCAGACTCGCGTTAGACGGAGGCAAACCAGCCGACCCGGCATCTCCACCAAGGACACCACTGGTGGAACCCACATGTCCAAGGCCGGGGGGGCGTGCGCCTCCAGTCCCAAGTCCCATGTCCCGCGGCTGTTGTGCTTGATTCATCGCCCCGTCTAGCGCCTTCTCTCGCTTGGTCCTATAAAGGATCGCTTGTCTGCTTGCGCAGTTGCCTGTCAGCCTAGCCCGTCATCTCTTGGCTTTCGGTTTTTTTTTCGGTGGTCCTCGTCGAAGAAGAGTTTCCCACCGCCACATACTGCTCTTCACGCTCGCCGAGAACTTGTCACCGATTCCACCATCACAAGAAGCACGCTGTCCCTCGAGACCAATCTGCAGTTGCATACCCTGCCACGCCGATCACGCCTCCTCGTTTTCCCGTCCACATCTCAAATCAAGCCTCGAGTCAGCATGGCTCCCAAGAAGATCCGATGCGGTGCCAAGGAGTGTCGAGAGCCTGCCCAACGTATTGTTGGTGACTGCGGCTTCTGCAACGGCCACTTCTGCGGCAAGCACCGGCTGTTGGAGGACCACAAGTGCAGTGGACTCGAAGACGTGAGTCAAACAAACACTCTGTCGAAAACTGATTGATCATGTCATACTGGATTGCTAACATGTTTTGTTTTTTTCCAGTGCAAGAAGCAGTCGCACGAGCGCAACGCTGCGCAGCTGGAAGCGGAGCGAACGCAGGTCATCCGTGGCGTCTAGATGGGGTAACACCTGGCTGCAACCAACGTTTCCGAGTCCGGCCGCTGCGAGCAACTCGGTTCCAGTGCAATCTACGCACCAACGCATTGCCGCAAACAACCTCTTCTTCTTGGTCTTTCCACTTTCCATTCGATGGAACATGATATTACGACTTTGATTTGATTTAATCCGCTGTTCATTTTCTCTTCTTTTAATCGACGAGCGATTCTTACCTGGCGCCGTGTCTTTTCGGCGGTTTCGAGGCGTCAAGAGTCGCCCATGTATGTATTCTATCCATGGGGATTTTTCGGGCAGGAGAGAAGCGTGACCAGTCGCACGGCGTAACGGGTGCCATCTGCCATTGCATTACCCCGTATATTACATGATTTGATCTATGGGAGTCATTTCCATGACTTTGAATACAAACTCGAAACGAATTTTATCTTTCCAAGCTCATCGGGAACATTGACTCTTGGAAGTGCACCAGCGAGTGATGCCTGTGTGCCATCTATCGACGTATTTTTACATTCCCAACGTTCCAGCCGTCGTCAACCCGTCCATCAATCGCCCAACTTTGGTGCCGAACCCCACGGCGGTGAAAGCCCAGAAGTATGCATCACATTCTACGGATCAGTGTCTTGGGTATCAACAAGTAGGACTGACCACAAAAATTGGCCGCGGAGAGACGCTTGGTTTGTGCAGCCCCGTTCTCGTAGGGCATGCATGCATCGCCGCCGTGTCCGCGTCCAAGTGGTTGACCACCCATCTACTCCGTATTTGCAGAGTGCATATGCAGGGGTGTCTGCAGATTGGACCAACCCTCGCCACACCCACCACAGCTTTTTATCCGCACGTCGTCCCTAGCAGCGAGTCAGCTTGTCGCAGCGGCATACATGGCGAGCCGGCGATTTGTGTTTCCCGATTGCCAGAATAGTACGGCGGTGCTCACGCTCACTCCCGCGGCAATTCGTCGACAACCTCTTCTTTAACCGATACTCCTTCCACGAGCACCTCTTTCTTGACGACGCGTCCAGTGCCTTCATCCTTTATCGTCTCCTCTTGTTTTACTCGTCGCCCCTCCATCACTTTCTTCCGCTCGGCAGCCTTGCATAGGCCTTGTAGCCCCAGGTCGCAGTCGCCGCAGCGTCTGCCTACGGGGAGGCAGACGGTTTGGCCAAATCCGACGAGTAGCCAGTTGATTTCGCGCCATTTATCTCTCGGCAGCCATGATTGCAGAGCGAGGCGGGTCTCCTCGGGTGTCTTGGTCTTGTTCCATCCCCAGAGGTTGGTGATGCGGTGGACGTGGACGTCCACGCCTATGCCCTCGGTGCGGTTCCACGCCGCGGAGAGGCAGAGGTATGCCATCTTGGGGCCAACTCCGGGAAGGGACGTGAGGCCGGCGATCGAGTCGGGGATGTCGCCGTTCCATTGGTCTCGTAGTATAACGGCTGCTTGTTTGATGTACCTAGATTGGTTAGCTCTCCCTTGCTCGTCTGCCCGGTACCATTTCTGCAACGCGTGAGATCCGGCTCTGTCCAAACTAACTTTGTCTTGTTGTTGTGAAATCCCACGGCCCAGATCAGCCCGTTCAGGACGCTGGCGTCGACGGCCAGGACGTTATCCAGATTCAAGCCGACGGGTGCACCGGGTTCATGGGCCGGCAACTCCGTCTTCAGTCTCTGCATGGCCACGGCATTCACCGTGTCCTTTGTCTGGCTCGAGAGCATGAGCGAGATCAGCGTGTGGAATCGCTGGTCTTTGGCAGAGGCGGTCCGGTCGGCGAGTCTCTCGCAGCCCATGGTGTCTACTGCGGCGCCGTGGGCGGGTCCCCGGTGCGCGCATCTTCCTCACAGTTTTATACATGTCCTCCCAGTCTGAGGGGGCGAGGTCCTCGTCTCACCCGTGGTAGGGTCCGTTTTCTTGGTTGCCGGTTTGCGGGCGGCACGGCGGGCTGGTGGTGCTGCTTTTGGCGGCGAGCATGTGGATCGGATTGACTCCTCGACGAGCTCGGTCTTGACTGACTTGACTGCTGGCCATGCCGTTGATGTTCGACGACGCTTCTTGGCCGGCGGACTGATGGAGTCCTCTATGTCGGGTGTCTGGGAGCCATGTTGCGAGGTGGGCGATGATGCTGTGTCTGTGTATGCGAAACGTGAGAGGGGCGTGTGGTCCGTCGCGGCGGCGTGGTAGTCGTGGCGGCGTGGTGCTCGAATAGTTTGGCTGTGCCTCTGGACTGTCTTGAGGATCGCATCATCTTGTTGGGTGAGCTGCGGACTTGCAGCCGAGATCTTTGAGTGGATTAGATGACGGCGTCGCTGGTCGCTGGGCGAGGGAATAGAAGGCGCGCTGGCGAAGCCGATTTCTTGTCGAGGCCTCTTGACGTAATTGACAGGATGTGGTTGGCTGTCCATGTCGGCAACTTGAGCTCCACCGCCGTCTAGCTCTCGTCCGTGTGGACAGAACAACGGAAACGTACCAGAGACAGTTTTATATTAGCCAGTGCCCAAAAGACCTGCGGTATTTAGTGCGAACTCTTGACTTATTTACTCAGAGATGATCTGCCCAGTCGGCTTATGAGTGATGGAGATGGAGATGGAGATGGAGTATGATTGTGTGGTTTCCACACACCCCTACAGGGTAGTGTGTCGTGGGTGTCGTGTGTTCTGGCGTAATGATTTCACAAATAATCATCACTTGCAGAAATGCATTACTTCTGTGCTGTGTGCATACAATGTAATTCACTCGTAAACAATCGACTGGGTTGATTTTCACATATATGAGACTACACTACACCCGGACATTTTAAAGGTGTGTTGCAATACTGTGACGTACACTAGGCCTGCGGGCCATCAGACCATCAGGGTTCCATTCTTTATTCTTGCACTCGCATATTTATTAACAGGCGACCGACCCTCCGACCACTTTTGAGTCTTGACCATGGCTTCTGATCAACAGTCAATTCCGTCGGCACTGCTTTTAGTTGAGCCACAACTTCACTGACCCCGGAACCCTTTCTTGCTTTGTAAATAGACAAAGCTGCTCAATTTACAATTTTCTCATATCGACGACAGCACGAATGCAGTCTCCGCCCTTCATGGACTCAAATGCAGAGTTCATCTCACCCAGAGTCTTGCGGTGGGTGATGAATTCGTCAACCTTTAGAGCACCGCTCATGTAATCGCCGACAAGACCGGGAAGCTGAGAGCGGCCCTTGATGCCACCAAAAGCACAACCCTTCCACACTCTGCCCGTGACGAGTTGGAAAGCTGCGTGAAATGGTTAGTGGAATGCCATATCTTTATGACAAATGAGTTGGTTCAACTTACGTCGGGTAGAAATTTCTTGCCCAGCGGCAGCTACACCAATGATGATGCTCTCGCCCCAACCCTTATGGCAAGCTTCGAGCGCGGCACGCATTACGCTGACGTTACCCGTGCAGTCGAATGTGTAGTCGCAGCCACCATCCGTCATTTCGATTAGCTTCTCAACGATGGTCTGGTCCTTCAAGTCGTTGGGGTTGACAAAGTCTGTGGCACCAAATTTCTTGGACCATTCTTCCTTGGCAGGGTTCACGTCAACCACGATGATCTTGCCGGCCTTGTTGACTACAGCACCTTGCACGACGGACAGACCGACACAGCCTGCGCCGAAGACGGCAATGTTGGAGCCCTCTTCCACCTTGGCAGTGGTACGGGCGGCACCGTACCCAGTGGTGATACCACAGCCCAGCAGACAGGTGCGGTCCATAGGAGCCTCGGGTTGAACTGCAACGACAGAAATATCGGCAACAACAGTATATTGTGAGAAAGTTGAAGTTCCCATGAAATGGAGCAGGTCTTTGCCTTTGCACCTGAATCGAGAGGTTCCGTCGGGCATCACTCCCTTACCCTGCGTGGTCCGAATTTTGCCGCAGAGGTTGGTCTTTCCGGACTTGCAGAACTTGCATTCCTTGCACTCAGGGGTACTATTTTTCAGTCGGCATTAGCGAACATGGTTCGTAATGAGGGCCGTCGAAAAAAAGAAAAAGAAAAAAAGAGCGGGAGATAGTGCGTACTAAAGAGCGACTACGTGGTCCCCAGGCTTCACGCTGGTGACGCCCTCACCAACTGATTCGACGAGACCAGCTCCCTCGTGTCCCAGAACAATGGGAACGCTCCTTCCGGATCTTTTCCAGACAGAGTATATGCGTCTTTGGCTCTTGTCAGCTTGCGTGTGGTTGTCGCCGTTTGAAGCGGACCATCGCACCTGTGTGGCACACGCCAGTGTAGTAAATTTGAATTCGGACCTCATGGGCCTGAGGAGGGCAACTTCAATGTCTTCAATGGTAAGCTCCTTGCCGGCTTCCCAGGCTACGGCTGCCTTGCAAGTGATAGTCTAATAGCCCCAATGGGTGTCACTGGTCAGTGTTTTTGTGCTTCACATCGTGAAGTGGGGTTATGGACGGGGTCGCTTTGCTATCAGAAGTCGTCATCGACGTGAGCATACCTTTCCCGCAGTGTCGGCCATGATGAGAATGATACGCGTGGAGCGGCAATAATAGTTTGTGATGGTGATGGCAGATGGATGGAAAGAAGTGCGGCGAACAATGCGAATGTGTGTGGTCCAGGTGGTGGTACAGGTGGTGGTACAGGTGGTACAGAACAGCTGCGGAATAGCTTTATTAAGGTCTGGTCTCGTTGGATGGAGCCGCTCGAGTGAGTCGAGTCTGTGACGACAATAAGTGTAATGCCGACACGCCGAACAGCGGCGCCGTGTACAAGCTACCCCGCCCATAGCCCGCCTGACGGAGCGCCTGAGACCGGGTGATGACTGGTCTCTCAGGTGCCGTTGTCAACAACCCGTAGATGGTGGCTTGGGACCTGAGATTCCGACCGCCGAGCATAGCCCGACGCCGATTGACTCAGAAGGGGTGTGCAATCTTCCTGCAGTAATCCGTGGATAGTGCATGTCCGAATGTTCGCTGATTTCCTGCGACCACGCCAATGAAATTAGCCTCTAAATTCTGCAATGTGGCTGTATACATTGCAACATGTTCTTCATAAATAATCAAGGCCTCTCATAATAATACCCCGTGGTGGACCAGGAACGGCTCGGTTAAATACCGGCCCGCATTAACGCTTCTTTTGAGCTCCAAAATATACGGAACGCGTTTGGAAGCTCTTCATTGCAGCTAAGCCTGGAGAGAACAAAACATTCACGCGACACTCGAGAAAACCGCTTCAAGAAGAGACGGTTTTCGATTCACCAAGTCAAACTGGGCTTGTTAGGCGTATGACCCGACTTTGAGCACCTTTGTTTGTCTGACATTACGCAAGGGAGGCTGAGTCGCACCGACACAATGGCTCACCGATTCATGGTTCCTGATTCGAGCCCTGCGCCGTCGACGCCAGACAAGAAATCGAAGAATGGAATGTCCTTCTCCTTTCTAGGAGATTGCCCTTCGACCACTCCTGCGGGACCTCCGCCATCTTCACAGGCCTCTTTCACGCCGGCCGGAGCACCATCAGAATCGTATCTTGGCAGCTCCATCATGCGAGGCGTCAACACAAGCAGTAAGCCCTTTGGATTTGGAGGCAGCCAGTCGCAGACTTCATCTTCAGGGCGAAACCTGTTCGGACGGAACGAGAGCTCCAATGCGCCGCTTGGTCAGTCCATCAGAGGGCGGGGGCGACAACCCTCCAGCCTAAGCCGGCAGTTCAGCATCAGCGACGAGGAAGCCGAAGAAGACGAAGATGCCGAGGGAGAAATGGAGTTGCCACCGCATAGCCTGTTCAGAAAATCCAGCGCATTGTCGAATCTCGTCGAGGAGGACAATGAGGATGCTGAGGGCGAAGACATCGAGGCAGAGATCGACAGATACATCGAAGAGGAAATGGAGGCACACTATGACGACGCCGATGGTGATGAGCTAGAAGGTGAAGAGGAGGACGATGACGAAATGTCTGAAGAAGCCTCTGAGCGGGGAGATTTGTTCCTCAACATGCGCCACGATGATCGACCTTACGGCCAGCCAATCATTGGAGAAGGCGACGATTTGATGATGTTGAACACACCAGCAGCCACTGACAGGGTGCGAAAAGAAGCAGAAGACATATTTAGACGGTCATCAGCGCGACTTGGCGGTTTCGCACGCAACAAGGACTTCCACTTTGCTACCATTGCCAGGGACATGTGTACTCAACAAGATGCCGCGCGAATAACCGAATCCCCTGATCTAATCCTGAAGACAGAGGATCTGGTTTGCCGGCTGTACGATGAGGGTATTGGAGCCGAGGACGATGCAGAAAAGATGGACAACTCATTGGCCAACATTACATATCGACTTGTCAAACTTTGGAACGATTACGTCGAGGATTTGCCGCAACCTGAGGGAGAGGATTTTGCAACAATTGGACCTGGAAATGATGCCGAGCCTTTCGAGAAAGCAGCGTACATTGCTCACTTAATTTTGCGAATCCACCATACCCGATTTGAAAACGACGCTGAAGATGAGAAGACACCCCCGCTGCCCGAAGTCTTGTTTAATTGGCAAGAAGCCAGCCATAACCTCTATCCCGATCAAATTCGCGAAATTAGTTACTTCAAGCCAAGTCCAATCTGCCACAATTTGTACTGGCAAACGCTTCGGAATGCACTTCTGAGGGGTGACGTGAGTGGCGCCTCCCAATTGTTAAAAATGCTGGTTGGGAGCATGCTTGCAGGGGCACACGGGGTGACAGGGCTTATACTGGCAAAGCTCTCGAAAATGTTCGTCGATTCGCGGACGCCACTTGTGAAATGTTGGAAATGTGTCCAGCCATGCGAGGTGACTGGGATATATGGAACAGCAGCTGGACTCTGTTCCGGGTCCAGGCACGAGGGTCCCTCGACAGGCTGGCGCTCTTCGCAGAAGGCCCTGACTTGTCTTCTCTGGATGGTGGCTACTCTCCACAACCGCAATCCATGTCCACAATGGCACGAAAGGCATCAAGCCAGATCCCGTGGGACATTTATGAGAATTTGCAGAGTGTTTACGGAATTGTCCTGGGTGACCACGAAGCGATACTCCAGACTGCGCAGGATTGGTGCGAGGCAACAGTTGGCTTGTTTGGATGGTGGGATGATGGGAGCCAGCATCACAAGAATCTCAGGCTGTCCCAGCCGCGAGGCTTTGGGGCCTCTGCATCCCATTTCGGAGGCTCACCTAACTATTTTGATCGTCTTGGTTCTGTATTTCGCCTGGTTCTACAATCGGACATGAGTCCTAATCCCATGAGTGCTGTCGAGGTCGCCATTGCTTCCTGCTTTGAAGGCAATATCAATGGTGTCATTGGTCTTTTGAGGACTTGGTCGCTTCCTGTGGCATCTTCAGTCGCTGAGATTGCCTCGCTGGGCCAGTGGCTGCCGCCTACAGAGACGACGAAGCCCTTGCCAACCGACACTTTGGACATGGATGATCTTGCTCTACTGGGCGTACTGCCGCCAACGAACGACGAAGTCGAGGGTATCAAAGACACTACCCTCGTTCTGTACGCAAGAGAATTGGCCGGAATCGAGCATTTGTCTGCATCAAGAGACGGGTGGGAGATCGCCATCGAAGTGCTTGGCAGAATGGATCTGCCACAAAAGTCGGAGGAGACGGTGGCAGAGCTGCTCCGCGATTTACTCGCAACCCTGGATGAGAACTCTCGCACCACAGTTGACCGGATGTGGAGGATACTGAATGATCTTGGCATGATTACCTACGCAGAAGAGACTGCAGAGGTGAGTAACCCTGTCTTGAGTGGAGAATAAGTGATCCCAGAGCCTGACAATGGCTGCACAGCACTACGCAGACATCCTTTCCAAAAAATCGCACCGTTTCGGCGAGGCATTGTGGTACTTTGCCTTATCACACCGACCTGATAGAGTGCGAGAAGTTTTGAATCTTCTCATGTCCTATTCACTCATCCAATCAACAGCTTTTCCAGCGGAGCAAGATGTTGACGACGATCTGAAAGACTTGCTGCGCAAGAGAACAGAAACACTAGAGCACCGTGCGAAGCAAGATCTGGAAGCAGCTCAGCTCCTGGGACGAATGCTCAGCGGCTACGCCACTCTGCGCACGTTCTACGAGACCAGAGACGAGCAAAAGCTGGATGAAATATCAAATACCAAAGCAAAGGCCCTTCAGAAACAAGCTGCCGGTGCTTTAGTGGCTGTCATTTCGAGTTCAGACGACAACATTCGAGGGGGACTATACGACGGAACTAGGGACGCGGTCGTGAGCGAGGACTTTCTGTTGGCACTGCTGGGTGAAGCCACCGTCTTCGTCAACCGAGCGCCCTGTGTGCTATCCCTCGATCAGATTGAGATCATACTCAAGGCAGTGGAGGATCTGCAAACTGTCGGTTCGCGGGTCTACGATGGTTGCGACACCTTCCTCGAGATGGTGCTTGCTTCCGGCCAAGGCTTGAAGGGATCTACACCAGCGGACCTGATGAAGAAATCAACCGCATCGTTGACTGGAAGTAGTTATGTCATGAGCGGAAGCTCCATCTTGGCTAGCCATGTGCAAAAATCAACGCTTGCTGGTGGAAAGGTGGCTCGCGGATGGGATTGGAGGAAAGAATGGCAGGCGACGACCAAGGGCGAGGACGTGCTTCGAAGGCTTCGACTGGGCTTGTCCAAGGACCTGGCGACGCTGTGGCTGGAAGATGCGGACGGAGTTGCTATTTTTGAAAAAAAAAAAAAAAAAAAAAAAAAAGACTGGCCGTTTGGGTGTAACTCATGTATGGCTATTTGGTTACAGATGTTGGTCATTGAGCATTGGCGGGATCGAAATCGAATGTAGGATAGAGCGTTGGGCACACACAAAGTTCTGTAGTATAAGCCCAACCAGGTTGTATTCATCGCGATGACAGCCAAATTTTTCTTTTCTTTCCCCGTTTCCTGTCTTACGTGCATTGCATGAACACGAGGAGACGGCGGGCGGCACATAGCCTGACCGACGGACAACAAGTTGGTTTGTCGGCACGGCATTGCGTGATCCCCACTTGAAATCCAGGGCCAAAGCCAATAGCCAATCCAATCCCACAGCACCAATTGACCATGACCAATGTCCCCAAACAAAATAAAACATCGGCTCCACCTTGTCTTACGTGCGGTGCGGTACAGTCAGACAGAAGGCGGGCCGGGAAGTAAATAATGTAAAATAATCATTCTGCTGCCTTCTCCCCGTGCCACTTCACTCACTGTCTGATGTTTGCCGGACACGCACCATGGTTTCCATTGAACTGGTGAACCGCCCGGGAGGCGCCATGACGGTATGAATCGATCTTCTCCTTCTTCCTCCCGTCCTACCAGTGCATTCAATGCCACCATGGCACGAACTAACTCAATTGGTTCCCAGACCGTCCTCCGACGTGCATCACGAGCCTCCTCCGGCGCCGGAGCAGCATGTTTATGTGCGCCATGGGCGTCGCGAGCTCTCCACGCACAGCGACACGCACGACGACGACCGTTTTCCAGCGCCAAGTCCCTCCTCCCGCCTGCCTACGAGAAGCTCCTCACCAAGTACACCGATGTGCGCAGGGTCTTGGGTTCCCAGCGGCTCACTCTCGCCGAGAAGATCCTCTACAGCCATCTCGACAAGGTAGAGGAGTCGCTCCTCTCAAACACGTCCAACGGGCGCGACATTCGAGGCAGAGCCAATCTGCGGCTCAGGCCGGACCGCGTCAACATGCAGGATGCCTCTGCGCAAATGGCCCTCCTGCAATTCATGTCGTGCAATCTCGAGAGACCGGCCGTCCCGGCCAGCATCCACTGCGACCACTTGATCGTGGGGTCCAGGGGCGCCGGGGACGATCTGGAGGCCGGCATCGCGGCCAACAAGGAGGTGTTTGACTTCCTGGAGTCCGCCGCCAGGAAGTACGGCATGGACTTTTGGCCTCCCGGCGCGGGCATCATCCACCAGACTGTGCTGGAGAACTATGCTCTTCCCGGCCTGATGATGCTGGGCACCGACAGCCACTCGCCCAACGCGGGTGGTTTGTGCACGGTGACGATTGGTGTGGGCGGCGCTGATGCCGTCGAGGCTCTGGTCGGCGCGCCCTGGGAGCTCAAGGCGCCCAAGATCCTGGGCGTCGAGCTGACGGGCAAGCTCGGAGACTGGGCGTCGCCCAAGGACGTCATCCTGCGACTGGCCGGCCAGCTGACGGTTCGCGGGGGCACCGGATCCATCATTGAATACTTTGGCCAAGGCGTCAACACCCTGAGCTTGACAGGCCAGGCGACAATCTGCAACATGGGAGCCGAGGTCGGTGCCACGACGAGCGTCTTCCCCTACACGGAGGCGTCGACGCGGTATCTGCGGGCAACGCGCCGCGGCCGGGCTGTTGAGGAGATCGAGGCGCTGCAGAGCTCCCTCCCCGGCGTCCCCGGCGTCCCCGGCGTCCCCGGCGCGGGGGCGTCCGAAGACGCGCGGTTCCAGCTCAAGGCCGACGCCGGCGCCGAGTACGACCAGGTCATCAAGATCAATCTCTCGGAGCTGGAGCCTCACATCAACGGGCCCTTCACGCCCGACCTGGCCACGCCGCTCGGCCAGTTCAAGACGGCCGTCAAGGACCAGCAGTGGCCCGAGAGGCTCTCGGCCGGCCTGATCGGCAGCTGCACCAACAGCTCGTACGAGGACATGACGCGTGTGGAATCCCTCCTCAAGGAGGCGGCCGAGGCAGGCCTCAAGCCCGCGGCCGACTTCTACATCACGCCGGGCAGCGAGCAGATCCGCGCGACGCTCGAGCGCGACGGCACCCTCGAGACCTTTGAGCAAGCCGGCGGCATCCTGCTCTCCAACGCCTGCGGCCCCTGCATCGGCCAGTGGAAGCGTCAAGACGGCGTCCAAAGGGGCACGCCCAACGCCATCCTGTCGTCGTACAACCGCAACTTCCGCGGCCGCAACGACGGCAACCCCGAAACCATGAACTTCCTCGCCTCGCCCGAGATCGTCACCGCCATGGCCTTTGCCGGCTCAACCACCTTCAACCCCATGACCGACTCGCTCAAGACCCCTCGGGCAGCGACTTCCGCTTCTCCCCGCGCGGCCTCGAAGGCCCCCGACCCCTTCGAGTCCGGCGTCCCTCCCTCGGCGTCCTGTCCCAAGACGCCGACCCCTCCGTGCGAGTCGCCATCTCCCCGTCCTCGGACCGCCTCGCCCTCCTCGAGCCCTTCCCCGCCTTCCCCGCCTCGGACCTCTCCGGCCTCCGCGTCCTCGTCAAAGTCGCCGGCAAGTGCACCACCGACACCATCTCCGCCGCGGGCCCCTGGCTCAAGTACAAGGGCCACCTGCCCAACATATCCACAAACACCCTCAACACCGCCATCAACGCCGAGACGGGCGAGGTCAACGCCGCCTACGACCTCGACGGCTCCAAGCACACCATCCCCGAGCTCGGCCAGCGCTGGAGGTCCCGCGGCCAGGAATGGATCGTCGTGGCAGAGCACAACTACGGCGAGGGGTCCGCCAGAGAGCACGCCGCCCTCCAGCCGCGCTACCTCGGCGCTCGTGTCGTCCTCGTCAAGTCCTTTGCTCGCATCCACGAGACGAACCTCAAGAAGCAGGGTGTTGTGCCCTTGACTTTCGCCAACGAGGCCGACTACGACAAGATTGGTGCAGGGGACCAAGTCGCCACCGTGGGGCTGTACGAGATGCTGCGGAGCCGGGGAAACGGCGAGGTTCAGCTTAGAGTGACCAAGGACACTGGCGAGGAGATACTGATCCCTACACGCCATGCTGTTACAGAGGACCAGGCGGGCTTTATATTGGCCGGTAGTGCCTTGAACTTGTTGTCAAAGGGCATTTGAGAGGACTCGTCTTTATACACATTCTTTCGCTTGGAGGTATCCGAATGAACAAAGCGTGCAAACATCCCTCCTCTCGGAACTCCCCTCCTCGGCCGAACCCAACGTCTTCGAGCAACTGCATTACTAGTCCAAACCGCTCGAATGAGCCCGCTTGACTGTGTCGTAAAAGTCCCTTGTCTCCTGCTCACAACTTCTTGATGCACGTGCCCTTGCTTCTCTTCTTCCGTGTGTCCGTCTGAAGAACTCGCATGCCTTTAGCCACCCTGTGTTTTCTCGCACGTAATCTGGTAGCTCCTCTTCGGGTATATCGCCAAAGTCCAGTGCTCGAGAGTGCATATGCATACAGGGTTGCGGAACTGGATGCCTGTTCGCCCTGGTGGTGTCTTCTCTACTTCGTGTACCTCGTGGCAAAGCCTGTTTAGCTCGAAACCATCGCAGCCTCGCAGAGACTTTTCCAAACCAGAATTTTTGTCCGTGTCGACTTTGTATTTCTATGGCCTTCCATGCGTGCCAGGTTCTGGATCTCTTATGCATGAGGTGAGTGGCTGGATTCGCATGTATATACTGCCTCTGCCCTTGACTAGAAATCTCGTGTTCAGTCTGCAAGCGTATTTTAACGCCAGGCGGGGGTGTCATTGCTCCAGGCTGTCCGTAGATTGCGGCATCAAGATCCAGTCGGCCGTGTGGAGGGGGTCGGCTCACGTTACGTGTCCTTCTCAAACCTCCAGTGGTGGCCTCGGGTGGTTTTTGGGTGTCATTGGTTTGGACAGGCTTCTTCGAAACAGGTTCCTTGATTAAATTTGCATAAGAGTTGACAGGGATTTCCTCTATCTGCACCTTGTCCTTTACGCTATTAGTAATGTCGAATTCTACTGCATTATTTCCCTCATCAAACCAGTTTTTTTGAGCAAGGCCATCGGCAGCTTCTTCGTTGAATTTCTGAGATGCTGAGCTCCTCTTACGTAGCATTTCGCAAATCGCTGATGTAGATGGCAGGTCGGACGATGCCTCAGAGACAGACGGCGATCCTGTTTTCAGCTTTTTGTAAGGTGGCATATGAAATCTATCTTTAGGCACTGCTTCTATACTTTGAACTGAAAATTTATTCAGTGGAGGCGTCTCTGTTAAATTAAGAAAAGGATCTTCGGCAGGCACTGACTGTGGATGTTTAGGCCTCGGTCTAGCACCTTTTGAAATAGGCGTACTGCGTTGTTCCGGGGCGACTATCACAGGGATAGCATCGATGGCGGGGGTCATCTTGTGTCAAGTCGATTATAGTTGTGGGGTTAAAACCATGATGATCGGTCCACCTGTACGCTCTTGACTCAGACTGACTTCCGGGAGCCTCTGAGACCATCCTCCAGTCCCTGGTTGGGGGTTGCTGAAGAACAGGCGCATCATGTGGGAACGCGAAGAGGTTATAACTCGAGCCTGGTTGTTGCTGGATAAACTGAGGCTGCGGAGGAGCAGGTGACCTTGGTACATGGCTTTGTTGATTATGACCTGCATGAACCTGCACAGAGTCTGCGTAAAAGCGCTGGGGATTTTGCTGATGTAGTGATGACACATTGCTAAGCTGAGCATTAGGAAACTCATTGGGCCGAGATGCATAGGGCCTTTGAACGCGAAGTTGAGCAGAGGGAGGTGGATTGGGAAATCGGGGATGAGTTCGTTTTGCCAGAAATTTTCGGGGTGTGCTTAGTCCAGATCCGCTATGAACGGCATTATTGGCTCTGTTTCCCTCAGACGATATGATGGACGGGACCGCTCCTTTTGGCGTTGGGCTATTCATGCTCCTGGCCTACATCCTCATTCATATACGCTTGAGCTTCACACGCCTTGTCGTACTTGGTCTGCCTGTGAGTACTTTTGTCAGCAGCGATGCGTAGAAATATTACATGCGACATGTGTAATTGAGGAGAAGACAATTTCGCGTCAGATCTTTTCAGTTATATTTTGAGACTTCAGACGGGGAACAACAACGGTTTCGATTCGCCTCTATAGAGCATTTTGGGAAAACGCCCTGCTGTGTTTGTCACGGCCTTTGGTCTTTGTCCCGTGGGCAAAATTCGAGAAACAAAACTCCATAATGCGACGCGCGCTTGATATGCACCCTCTCAAAAACCGGCCATTCCAGAAACAAGGTCAAGTTTCGGAACTGTTGCCAGAGAGGAAACTATGACAGCAGCAGCAGGCAAGACCGACAAGGTAGACTGCGGTGCTGTCAAGTGACAAGTGGTGATCAAAACACAGGGAGGTTCCGTTCGGTCAGACCTTTTACCATATGACATCATTCGCGAGGAGAAGATTTTTTTAAAAAAAAAAAAAAAAAAGCAACACGGTGCACTTACCAGCGATAGAACGAGACAGCCAAAGGGAATGGGAAGTTATCGAGGAGCCACATGTGCTGACGTGACTCTCACTCTCGAAACGAGCGGGACGTGAAACCGGTCCAATGCAAGCTTGAGCAGATACATGGGTCGGTCATGTAACGAAGGATCCGTGACCTCTGTCTGGCTCAAAGTCAGGGCGCAACGGCGGAATGAGGCGGCACGAGCGAGGCGAAACCCGGAAAAGTGGCCAACGCCAAGTGGTTGAAAATTGAAGATGTGAAGGGGAAAGAAAGGGCAAGCATAAGCAGACCCAGGCGGCAGGCAGCCTTGGGTGTTGGCGCATTCTACGGAGTAGAGGCGGGTTGGAGAGGCGGCTGGTGGGGCGATGCAGCCCCAAGAGCCCCAAGAGGCAGGGGCGAGGGGTTATTCCAGGTGCATGTCGCAGCTCGAAATAGCTTCCGTGGCTTCCACTCCACTCGACTCCTCTACTTACTTACCAAACGTCTGGTCCAACCTCGCACGCGCGCCTCTTCACCCGCGCAAGGTATTTGCGGTGTCGGGAGCCGGCTGCAGCGAATTCAGCTACACTTTCTTAAAAATAAAAAAGACTCTTGGCCCTCATGGATTTCCTCAAGAATGCTGTGGCCTCTGCCATGGCATCTGGTCCACCCTTCCCCTACAACTTCGGGGACAAGATGGACATTGACGAGTCTGTCTTTACGCTCTACAATGGCACAAAAGGGCACGCGCAACAGAACCCTCCGTTTCCCCCTTCTTGCTCTCTGCTAACAGACCCGCATAGGAAGATGGATCAAATTGTAGCATCTTCTCCTTCGACATTACATCCACGAAAGGCCGCCTCCCCTCGCTAGAAATGCGCTCAAGAAATTACGGACGATGCGACATCCCGGTGTGATCAAAGTCTTTGACACCGTCGAAGTTCGTGCTCTGCCATATCAAAGCGCATGGGATACGTTGCTGAATGTTGGACTAGACCGAGACGTACATCTACATCGCCACAGAGCGTGTTGTTCCCCTACGGTGGCACGTAAAGAGAAAGAGTCTCGCCCCGAGACAATCAAATGGGGCTTGCACAGTATTGCGGTGCGTGAACGCTCCTCTTCACATGCTCGGCGACGGTTGCTGATCGAATTTCAGAGAACTATCAAATTCATCAATACGGATGCGTCGTCCATACATGGCAACCTCAAGGTGGGATCTGTGTACACATCAGAAAGCGGTGAATGGAAACTTGGTGGATTTGAGCTTCTGAGTAGCGTCAAAGATGACGAATCTGTCATATATGTGAGTTTGCTTTCAAGGCTGCTGTTACTGCTCCCGGCATGGAACTGATGATATTGTATTAAGACGTATGGAAGTTTGGTCCCAGACTCTGCTCGATATGCGCCCCAGAGATCGCACGAGGGGTTGGGATGCGATCAAAAGAACCCTCATTCCGCTGTGGATTCTTTTGGTTTCGGGGTTTTAGTATCCGAAGTCTTCAACGGCGACTACAGCGGGAGCGACCAGGCTGGTCAAACCAAGAATATTCCCCAACAATGCAATCAAGCTACAAGAGACTATGCAACGCCAATCCAAAGGCCCGAATCAACGTTTCTGCTTTTCTGGACCAGGGTAACCGGACCGGCGCATTCTTCGACAGTCCACTCATCAAGCTGACGGAGGGCATCGATAACCTCGAGTCAAAACTCCCGCCGAGCGAGAAGAGTTCCTCAAGTAAGCCCTTATTTTAGCCTCTATGTCGTCCACGCTGGTGGTTTCCCCCGACCAGACAAACTGACAACGCGGTAGCGACCTGAATCAACTCACTGACGACTTCCCGAGGAATTCTTTAAAATGAAGGTTCTCCCGGAGCTGATTAAATCAGTGGAATTTGGTGGCGGAGGCCCGAAAGCTCTCGCAGTCATACTCAAAATTGCAGCCAAACTTTCCAACGACGACTTCGAGACTAGAATAATACCCTTTATTGTCAAATTTTTGGAAATCCTGATCGCGCCATACGCGTCTACCTGCTGGATAGCCTGCCGTTGATGATCGACAGGCTGCCGCAGAAGATTGTGAATGACAAGCTGTTTCCTCACATTGTTCGTCAAGAGAGAGAGCCTTACGGTGTAATGTGTCTTGTGCTGACGGCTTTCTAGGCAACAGGATTCACGGATGTCCAACCCGTAGTGCGTGAACAGACCCTCAAATCTGTACTCCTCCTCATCACCAAATTGTCTGACCGAACCATTAATGGCGAGCTCCTCAGACAACTGGCCAGGACGGCCAACGACGAGCAACCCGGCATCCGGACCAATACAACCATTTGTTTGGGCAAGATCGCCAAGTACCTCAGGACATCATCAAGGTCTAAAGTTCTCATTGCTGCATTTACCAGATCCCTCAGAGATCCCTTCGTCCATGCTCGAAACGCTGCCCTCATGGCTCTGGCCGCCACAAATGAACACTTTACCGAGGAAGATTGTGCAACAAGAATACTTCCCGCCGTATGCCCCTTGTTGATCGACAAGGAAAAAATGATTCGAGATCAGGCTAATCGCACCATCGACTCTCACCTCCAGAAGGTTCGCAAAGCGGCATCAGCAATGCCCGACACTGCTTTGCCTCCGCAACAAACAACAGAAGGCCAACCGGCAAGGATGGGTACACCGCAACAGAGTGGCTCCGCCGGTTGGGCCGGTTGGGCGATTTCATCCTTTACCAACAAGCTGTCGACTGCAGCTGGTGATATGCAAACTGCCAATGGTTCCGGCACCAACACTCCGAAGCCCTCGCCTTCACCTGGACCAGACAACAGTAGGAGATTACCAAGTGGTTCGGCGTCGTCATTACATCGACAAGCTGTTAGTTCCCCTCCCCCAATGCATCTGGAACCTCATCTCCTGGTGCGAGCGCGTTGGCGGATGCATTCTTCCAAGATGATGGGTTTGAGGATGCAGGGGACGCCTGGGGAGAGATGAACGAGGATGACGAGTTTGTACAGCCAGCATCCCACACCACGGCCAAGGTCTCGACGAAGCCTGTGCCATTTGCGGATGACGGGGTGAGCCAGATTTTGCGATGTGGCTGGAAGCTCAAGCCCAGAAAAAGAAGCCTGGATCATCGAAACCCCTGCCAAAAGGACTTTCGAAATCTACAACTGCGAAGAGGCTTGTCACGAAGCCTGCTGCTAAGCCAGTTGTAGCTAAAAGGCTCGACATGAAGCCGAAAGAGGTGGAAGACGACGACGCATGGGGCGACGGGTGGTAGATGCTCTGGTGTTCTCATGAATGCGTACTGGCCAACGATGAAAAGAAAAAAATAGAAGACCGGGATGGGTTTTGTTCTGCTCATGAATGTGTACGCTCATGCTGGGGTCATACGGCTGGGATGCTGTATCGCGCCATCTGGGTTCAATGTTCATGGATAGACCCTCATGCACATATGGCGAAGTTGCTTTTAGATTGTTTCTGGATAGAATTGGCGCCTGTGCAGTGGGAGATGTCTAGAGGGCATACACCATTGGCAAACCTCTAGCTGCCTTTGCCGCATAAATGTTTCAGCGCCACATGAACTCGTGTTACAAAAGCCAAAGAGGATCTCCCTCGTTTTTGTCACCCTTCATAGAAAGCATCAAGCAATCAGGACAAAGAAGTTGTATAATTGAGTGAGACGGACGTTCGAAACGAGAAAAGTGGACAATCCATCAAGGCGGTCAAGTCAAGTCGCCACCGACCCTTGGTACGGCAGAAAAGTCCCAGAACCAGGAGATTGCTCCCACATTCCTGCCTCCTAGTTCACGCCTCAGATTCCAAGAAAGAAAGAAAAACCACCACCGACCATGGCCCAAGGCACAATCAAGCAATCCGCCAAGGCCAAGGCCCCCAAGACAACGCACTTCAAGAAACAGGCGGCCAAGGTCGGCAAGAGAGGCACCAAGCCGAGCCTCGACAGGGTGCACAAAAAGTTCACGTCGGGGCTGACGGCCAAGACGGAGGCTCTGCTGGGCGAAAGGGCGGGGCATCTGGAACTGATTGGGAAGGGAAAGAAGGGCAGAGACAAGAGGGCGACGCTTGGAAAGGGCGGATCGAAAAAGTTTGGTTGATGGGCGTGGGCGTGGGCGTGGGCGTGGAATTGTCCTTTTTTAAACACGTTCATGATGGTATGAGGAGACATGGGGCGGGTGTTTTTTCTTCTTTCTTTCTATAACGGCGAGGAGATGCATCGAAGGGGTCTTTGGGCCATCCGAGAGAAAAAAAAATTTCACTCTTGTCAAAATCCCCGGGGCCCTTTGTCCAACAACTCGGTCATGCTACACTTCTCGTCGGTCGTCCCTCACAACAGCATCCAGAATGCCCCGCCGCGACAGCATAAGTCCTCTCGACATGTACTTTCCAGGTCGACAACTTCTGTGCGCACACCGCGTTCTTTCGCCCTTGCGGCTCGTGCTGGTGACGGTACTATTTCCCGCGTGCGATTACTCTCCTTGACCAGCTCTTGTGGACTCGTTTCCTCGTCGCCCTGAACAGGATGATGATGCAGATGCCCCCTCCACGGGCGCGTCCTCACCCGGCAAGAGGTCGTAGTGGGGGACTAGCGCAGGTAGAGTGCCAGCCGGCGCGAGTTCTCGAGGCCGATGTCTCGAGGGAACGGAATGGCGGCGGCGGGACTGGAGGAGAGGTATGTGGCGTTGGGGTTGAGGAAGACGGAATGAGAGAGTTGAGGCGGAGCGGGTGAAGAATATTTACCACAAGTCGTGGGGAGATGGATGACATGCGGGGTTTGTTTGTGTGCTTTCTTACTTTTCCTGGGAAAGGTGTCTGTTGTTGGTAACCTATAGGCCATATCATCTATTGATGTTGCAAAATCTGCACTGCTTTCTGGACCTAGATAAAACAGTAGTTGCTGTAACAAACTTTTGAAAAACCAACATTCGACATCGCCAGTTCTATGATTGCCAGATCCAAACACATCTTAAGCCGCACCACCGCGACCGCCGACCCCCACTGTGCCTGAGCCTGCGCGATATCAGCCGCAATAGGCGGCAGCTCGCGTCCTCGACCGGTTGGCCACGGCATGAACTTGATCTCGGCCAGGAAGCGTAGATACCTTCCGATATCCTCGCGGGTGATGCCCTCGCCGGCGCTGTCATCGATGCCAGTCCAGCGGTCAGCGTCGGCTTTGAGCACAGCAACGGCGTTTCTGTCGTCCAGCTCGGGGGCGCGCGTCGTCGACGGTAGGTTTGATGTTGCCATGTGGAAAAGGGGCATGAGTGCGCTCTGCTCCTGATCCTTCTCGATGGACCCAGCTGACACGAACTCTTCAAGTCGCGCCTTCCACTCCTCGTAGTCAACCTCCGGAACGTCGTAACCGTAGTAGCTTAATGCAGACAGGAATTCGTTCATGCGAAGTCTTGGATGTGCCGTGGCGTGGACGACGTTGACGCCCGGTAGGGCATTGAGGGCCGCAGCAATGACCACTCTAGCGACATGGTCTACAGGTAGGCAGTTCTGTGTGTTGATTATCAGCGGCCTGGCTCGCAGCTGGACACAGCCCTTGCAGAGCCTGATGAGGAAATCATCGGTATTCGAAACGCCGTTGTGACGGCTTCCGAGAATGTATCCGGGGCGGACGACGGCGCCTCGGAGCCCGCGCTTTCCGGCTTCCCGGACCAGCTGCTCAGATACCTTGGACGAGTTAGCTTGACATATGGCTCTGTGCAATGATCCAACAGACGTACCCATTTTGTTTGGCCATAACCAGTGCCGAGGCCAACGCGGCTACCCTGCATGTCGTCTGCCTCGAGCACCGATCCACGCCCAGTGGCAAGTTGATTATGGGAAAGGTTAACGTAGTGATCAGTGTCTAGAGTCGAGGTTGACGATACGAAAGAGAATAGCTTAGGCTTTCCCTCGTTGCAGAGCTTCATTGCGTCGATAGTGGACAGGACGTTGCTGTGCAACATCTTCTCATACCGGGCGATCCAATGGACGTATGCCCCGTTGTGAACGACAACATCTACTGTCTCGGCAACATGCTTCCAACTGGCATCCAAAAGGCCAAGACGGGGCTTAGAAAGGTCACCAAGGACACAGGAAACCCTTTCGGCCCAGGAGTCCTGCCACAAGCCATAGCCTTTGAGCGACCTCGTGAGACGATTATGAGCGAAGTCAAGGTCTTTGGCTCCACGAATGTGCGCGATGAGCTTGGTGTTCTTCCTGTCCAGGATCTCCTTGACCAAGTAGGCGCCTAGAAACCCCGTGGCACCAGTGAGGAAGAATGTGGCACCAGTCGATGGGCTCAGGGAATTCGGATCCAGGCCCTGGTACTTGGCGTCCAAAGCGTTGACCAGCTCGTCTAATGACTCGGCGTATGCGGTTTCAGCCGTCTCGTCGACCGCGACGGGCTGACCATTGCGCAAACGCTCCACCTGACTGGTTAGACCCCTGAGAGTGGGATCCGCATAGAGGACGCTGATGGTAATGTCTGCATTCAAATTCTTACGAATGTTAAGAAGGAGCTGCTGGGCAAGCAGACTATGGCCACCGCAATCAAAGAAGTTTGATTCGTGCCTAAGCTTCGTTAGCTACTTGTCATCCATTAAGCAGTGATATCTTCAGTCAGTCGCATACTTGACCGTCTTGGCGTTGAGGCCCGGGATCAGAGTTGACCACTCTAATGCAATGGTCCTTTCCATTTCTGACAAGGCCTCCCAGCTCTTCAGATCCTCCTCTGAGGCATTCTCCATCATCTGAGCAGCATCGGGGAAGGGCAAATTGGCGGAGTCTACCTTGCCGTTTGGGTTAAGAGGGAGTTTCTGCAGCATGATGTAGATGGAGGGCACCGAGTAAGCCGGCAGGCGGGACTTGAGATGGTCTCGCACCACGGCCTGCATAGGGCGGAACCTCTTGAGGTAAACGACCGCGGGTCCCATCTCAACACCTTCGTCTTGGATGTCCTCTTGATTATGAATCTCCAGCCAGCGTCTCCACTCCGCGATATCGGGAACAACGTAGCTAACAAGCTTGGGTTCCTCGTTCATGTTTCGTCTAATAAGAGTCTTGCTGTCTCGGATCAGGGGACTGCCGCTCAGATTGACATCGATTTCGTTCAGCTCGATTCGGAAACCGCGGATCTTGACCTGAGAGTCGATGCGGCCAGACACAAGCACGGCCCCGAGGGAAGATACTGGCCAAGATCCCCAGTCTTATACATTCTGTCCCGCGCTGACTTGTAATATCGTCGCCAAGGTTCGCCTTTGTCATTGGCCTTTTCACCTTCTACCCATTTCGCATTATCGACGAACCAGTTCTCGACAAACTTCTCCCGAGTCTTCTCGGGATCGCCGAGGTAGCCTTCGGCCAATCCAGCGGCCCTGATATATAGCTCTCCGACCTCGCCAACACCGCATAGCTTCGTGTGATCTTTTGAGAAACAACGAGTACCTGAACATCCCGCATGCCCCAGCCCGCGGGAATCGTGTCTCCGAGAGAGTTGAGGGCTGTCGGGTCTTCTGCGGCAGAAGGAATTTCGAAATAAGACACCGCTCGACCTAAGGCTCTACTGTTAGAAACCCATGCGTTTTTCTCTGGACTGAATAAGAGAAGATTGATGTACTTGTCTCTGTAGTGCCATACATGTTCACTATTGCGCATGAATTCGCCAACTGGCGAAGTGCTTTGCAGTCGCGGGCGGTAAGAACGTCGCCAACGAAGAAGACGTGTCGCAGAGACGGAATCTTCGTGGTTGCGCCCCCGACAAGAATCTGTCCCATGGCAGGAGTGAGATGAGCTACGGACGGTGACCATGTGTTCATCCATTCGCTCAGCCTCTCGTGAAGGATGTCTTCCTGGCTGGGATGAGCAGCTGAGCGCCGAGGAATAGGGGCATCATAATATCTGCCCGCTGGGGTTAGCCTGAGTGGGAAGACGTCGACGATAAAAACGTCTCACCTCTCTGAATGGGGTCATGGGCGATGCCAGATAGGCAGGCGAAGACACTCTCGGATGAGAGGTTGAAACGCTCTGCCATCCAAGGAAAGTATCTTGCCAAGCTGTAATGACGTCCCAGTACTCCCTTGGGTTTCCCTTCTGTGCCGGATGTATAACTGAGAGTGCAGTTGGAGTCTGGACCGACGAGGACGTTGGGAGGTGATGAGGCCTTGGCGCGCGCGCTGGCAAAGAGATCTGTGCCCTCTTTGTTTCCACCATACAGCAGGCCGGCGTCACTAAGACGGAGATCCATGATTTGGGTCTTGAGAGACAATTCTTCGTCGATATATTGCTGCACCGAGGGAGCAAGGGGACTGAAAATGATTCATTAGTACAAGGGACGCAATCGTGGCGGAGCTCATATCACGCTGTCAAGGAGAGATTCAAGCACAAAAAAAAAAAAAAACGTACCCATTCTCGTCCACGGCCTTGCCGAGGGTAATCATAGCCTTGGGCTGCGAGACCTCGAGATAGACTGCGCCGATTTAGTAAAGCTTTACATGCAAGAGCGGAAGGATAGCACCGACTTTGCTGCCTCTGCGGCGGGTAAAGAGGATCGAGCACTGATACTGTAGCTCCAGCAGCCTGACCATACCAGTCAGCTGCCAAGTTCAATTGAGGTGAGGGTTGGGTATTGCAGGCCGCACCAAGACGCCCATGAAGGCGCAACACAACTCTACAGTTCGATGTGCAAAGATCATGACGACGTCCCCATTGGTAACGCCGGCATCGTGCAGGAGTGGGCAATGGTGTTGGCCGCCTCATAGATCTGGCGGTAGGTGAACGTCCTGGTCGGCGACCTGGTCCAAATGTCAGAAGCTTGGTTCAGTGCCGATCCGGGGTGTGTCTGTCATACGTAGAAGTCTTGGTCTCGGTCACGCAAGGCCTGTCGGGATGGGCCAGTGCTTTGTTGTGGAATATCTCGTGGATTGCGCCAACATAGCCGCTCCAGTCAAGGTCGACGGTGGGATCGGGCAGCTCGACCATGGCGGGCAGCGGTCGTGAGGGTCTTGAAGGTCGTGATATTAGTTACTAGCGTGGACGAAGCAAGAGAAGGTGAATTGATGAGTCTTGCGTCTGCCCTCGGTCCCCTCCGCCCGCGATTACAACAATAAGCAGCCCCACCCAAACTTTGCGCGGGTGCAAAATGCACGTAACCGGACGCGCTAGCCAATTTTGTTAGCCAAGTTCGTTAACCTGCCCCCAGAGCTGAGAGTGGCCCTCGCGTCCAACTCGTCGGGAGTCTTCTTCTGTATCTACTAGAGCAGCGGCTCGCGTAGAACTGCGCCGTCGGTGTTGCTGCTCAAGATGCGTCCCTTCCGACTGGCCAGACCCTCGCCCGGTTGAGGACCAAGTCCGTTCGATGCCAAGCTCGGCTCTTCTCCCAATCATCTCGACACTCGTCTCAGGACGACCCCACGATCGCCTCCGACAAGCTCGACCGCTCGTTCCCGATGTCGTTGCCAAAAATCACCTCGGCCGGTAGCTCGCGCAGCTCCCAAACCGTAGTGGTCCTTGCCGTCATCGGCGCCGTTTCATTCTACTTGTACAACTCGCAAACCGTGCCGGTGACGGGACGAAGGAGATTCAACTTCCTCTCCGACAAGCTCGTCGAACGAGCACACTCGAGGGCCGCCGAGGCAGTTATCCAGGCCGTCCAGGAGCAGGGCGGGCATTTCTTGTCCGACTGGGATCCGAGGACAATGCTCGTGAAGAGGGTGATGAAGAGGTTGATCCCCGTCAGTGGACTGCCCGAACTAAATTGGGAGGTTCGAGTCATTGCGGACAACAGTACGTGGCATCATGCTCATCTACGGCGACATACACGTTGACACCATGTCGCTGCACCAGAAACAGCAAACGCTTTCGTCCTTCCGGGTGGAAAGGTCTTTGTCCACAGCGGCATCATCAACGTGTGCCGGAACGAAGACGCTCTAGCCGCGGTTCTCGGCCACGAAATCGCACACACCACTGCATCGCACGTTGCCGAGCGTCTGTCCGCCGCGTGGGTGGGCAATATCACGGCAGGGAGTTTGTTCTTCCTCGCGGGGGCTCTGCCTGGGCTGGCGCTGTTCGGACTGTGGAGTTTGGTCGGGGGCGTCTACCTACAAGAGCTGCTGTATTATTTGCCCATGGGCCGGAAGCAGGAGAGCGAGGCGGACTATATTGGATTGATGATGATGGCAGAGGCTTGCTATGACCCCCGACAGGCGGTGGGATTCTGGCAACGCATGGAGGCGATCCAGAAGCATGGCGGGCGAGAGGCCCCGGAGATACTGAGCACGCATCCTTCGGTGAGTTTGGAACGCGCCTCTTCTTCCCCATGTGTCTCCCTTGGTGGTCTCCTTGGTGGTCTGTCTGTAGCCAGCTTCGCGGGGGCGATTTGCTAACAACCATGTGTAGAACGAACACCGGATCACAAAAATACAGGAGTGGATGCCAATCGCAATGGAGAAGAGGGCGGAAAGCGACTGCAACGGCACCTCCGCATTTGCGGACAGGTTCAGGATTGCATTGCGGAGGAGCATTCCCATTCACGAGGTGGAGGCGTCGTAAGCAATCGCAAGCGCGGTCGGGATAGAATTGTAAATTTTTGGGAGCTCAATCTGGCCTTGTCACATGTTTGGATGTTGCGATTTGAAGGACGATTCTTTTTGACTCTACTCCACGAAGGATGCAGCGATGGACGGATAATGTAGACCACGTCGGCCGGCCCCTCTCATACAATCAATACCTTGGTGGTAACTGACCGTCTTGCATGTTATCGATTCCCGAACCACAACGGCCAAATCTTAGCAATCCAGCAGCCCTCATAGGTCCAAACAGCCCCCGCCTGTTCTGGGGCGGGCACTCCGCGGGCGAATTGAGCTGATGAGCCGAGGTAAAAACAAAAGGGCCAAACGCTAAGCTCCAGAAATCTCCATTAGGCCTGCTGCCGGCTATTTGGTCAAAACCTCGCCGTCGACCTCCCCTACCAGCGGGCTCTTGCATCTCTTCATGACCGCCGTCCGTCCTCCTTCGCCCCCATCACCAACAAACAACTTCCCAATCTTCGACCCCACATCTTTCGAACCTTCGCCCCCGCCATGTCCGAGACCTACACTGTTGCCGACGTGCAGAAGCACAAGACCGAGGCAGACGGCATGTGGTTGATTGTCGAGAACAACGTCTACGACATTACCAGTATGTGTTCGCTCCCCGGCGGTCCAGCAGCGAATCAATCTCCCATTTCCCATCCGACGAGGCGCTTGCACGTGCAGGAGTGGACTTGGAAAATCGTCGCTCGATCGTCCGGTCCGGAGAATTCAACCCCTCTTTCGAAACAACAGCTGACGAGTTCTTTTTATTTATTTATTTATTTATTACAAAACAGAGTTCCTCCCCGAACACCCCGGCGGCGACCGCATCCTCAGGCGATTCGCAGGCAAGAACGCCACCAAGGCCTTCTGGAAGTACCACTCCGAGAGCGTGCTGAACAAGTACGGCGACAAGTACAAGATTGGCACTGTGGCCGAGGCTCCCAAGCTGTAAGGCGAGGGGGAGACGAGTGCCAGCCAGCCAGCAATCATGATGAAAGACGGGGCCATGTATTTTTATAAACTACACGGGATGGGGGCAATGCATGCCCTTTTGGAAATGCTAGATGCCAGCCAGACTTGGATCGGTGGGATGAGTCGCGGTGGGCTGAGCGAGCTTGTGTATTATTGCAATGGATGATTTCGACTACTCTGCTGTTTTGAGTGTGAAGTCCTGACTTGTCAGTCTGTGATTTGTCGGCGATACAACATGTCGGGTACTAGATCAGTGCTGTCTCTCTGTAGGCGACGGCGTCAACTTGATGATGTGGCCGTGGCAACGAGACGCACCCCAAGAAGGGAAATGTCTACCGAAGCTAGGATTCTCACATCTTGCGCGAAACCAGGATTTGAGACCCCAAAGTACCTTGGCAGTGTTGGCGCTTTGCGCAGCTACTTATGGCCAGTTTCCTTCCTGGCGAAACCATCTTCTCATCATTGCAGGATGCTTGCTAACCAGGCCTGGTTTCCCAACAAGTTTGATAGATAGCCAGGCCATGGTCAAAAGAGCGCTAGAGTCGATGCATCAAGTCCAATGCCATGGTAAGAGGAGGAGGGTCTTGTGCTCCATGGTCCGTCCGTCCATTGCTCGACCCAGCTCCGGCCTTTCTCCCCACAATATGCTGTACAAAATCCTGTGGTTGCCCAAATCAATCGCCATCATAGACAGAGGGAAAGCATCGGTCGGTATCTGCAGATGGAGGGAACCGTGATTTCCGAGACGATAATGGCCGTGCTTCGCAAGTGCTATCCTCATCATAGGGACATCAAACCTTCTTTGAAAAGAGTACCACAGCAAATTCACCATCGCCACGGAACAAACAGGCCTCAACAAGACTCCTCATCAATTGGTACAAAGTAAACCGTCACCTCGCCACCATCTCTACGCATCCGTAAAGATATCCAAAGCACAGTGAAGTCGTACCAACCCCGCATCGGGGCATCCAAGTTCCCCTTCGATTCGTTCTTTTGATTTTTCAAACACAACTGTACATGACTTGTCGCTCCGCCATTCTTCAGGGGTATAATCGGCCCATCTAAGCCGCCTGGGTCGCCTATGCACGAGGGAAAATAGAGCGATGAAAGAAAAATTAATACTCGGTGAAGATGATTTCCATTTAACAACGAGGGGGCTCTGACGTCAATAGTCGTCAAAAAAGTGATTATTAAAGGAGTAAGGAGATTTGATCTCTTGTGTGTGAGGTTGCAGTGCGGGCCTTAGTATTCGCTCCTTGGTTTGGGCTCATTATGCCGCTATTGGGTGTGCTCTCGCTGTTGGACAGATATGTCTGGTCGATGCGGAATATCCAATCCATTTTGTCCTTTTCGCTCCTCGCCGCGAATAGCCACGTGTTGTCTGTGCCGTAGATGGCAAACACGGCTGATTGCATGCGCTCGCTGAGACGCGTAAGTCCTTGGCCGTTGCTGCCTGATGAGCTGCCGCCTCCTGTGCCGGTCCATATCGTAGAGATGACTCGGCCAGATCCTGTGCGGCGATGGCCCGGGGTGAAGTCCGGCGCTGGAAAGTTGCCGTGGGGTGCGTCATAGTCGTCTGGGCCGTGGAGGAGACCCAGCACGCCGGGTTGACTGTCGACGCGCGAGTTGCGAAGGCTGACGAGGGCTACTTCATCGCCATCGCTGGCCGAATGGATGTGGAGATACGGCCGGCGGAGTTCTACGAAGCGCTTAACCCATCTGGTAGAATCGTTGTTGGGAACCAGCAGATAGCCTCCTTTGAGAACCTTGGGATTCTTCGGGACACGGATGATGGTCGTAATGAGACTGGGTGGGAGTGAGGACTCGGGTGCGATGCCGTTGGTGGGAGGAGCCGTGTTGGCAGGGCTGAGAATGTTGGTCAGGGGATCTGGGTACTTGCGCCATAATTTCAAGGCCTTGCCAAGCAACTCGGCCTGGCGCTCATTGTACTCGGGTTCGGGTCCGGGTTCCTCGTTCTCTTCTGGGGCTGACTGTTCCGCAGGAGGCTGATCTTGAGTTTCCACCTTGACGGTCTCCTCACCCTCATCGTCGGAACCTTCGTCAATCGAGGGGCTTGAGATGTATCTGGTGTGTCGTTGAGCAAGTCGTCATCGTCGTCCGGAATGATGGGTTTCACTTCCAGCAGTGGTTCCGGCTCGGGTTTGTCTTCTGCGTCACGGACACTGGAAATGTCGACGCCTAGTTTGTGAAGTGTTGTCTGCACGGAACCAATCTCGGCAACCCTTTCCTTCTTCTTGCGCGCCATGATAAAGTCGCTGACAAGGGAGACGCCACGAGGAGCCCAGCTCGTCAGGTTTTCTTCACCTTTGACGTAGTCATGTCGGCTGTTGATGCGCCACAGGTCCCCACTCTCTTGATTGGAGCGGGTCGCATGGTGAGAGTAAAGATGCCAGTAGATGAGCGAACGAATCGTACATTCTGCCACAGCGACGAGAACATTGAAGTCTGGCGAACAAACGTCCGTGATAATATTTGCACGCATACCTTTTGAGCGAACTTCATTGGCTCCGCCAGTTTCTCCGAGCTGATCTCCCAGTGTATCGTCATTTGCACGCGGTACTTATCCGCCGTCACTCTATCCAACAGGAGTGAGTTATGCAAGCTTGAGTCCCACTGAGCGTAGATTGTGATGCTTCTGGTGCCGTTGGGGTTCTCGCGGAATATGGGGTTCGAGGCCAATTTCAGCGACACATCGGGCTCGCTGCTTCCCATGTCAGGCGTCTTGCCAGCCGAGTCCACCAGGCAAACTTCGCCAACACGCACAGCAGTGACGTCGCCCCATGGCAAAGCGTCTCCCGAGCTGTGGGAGATGTTGATCCCGATTCGCCGTTGCAGACCTTGGTGCAGTTGGAAGGTACCCGTGTCCAGCTCGCTCGTCTGGCTCACCTCCACCGGCTGGTATTCGCCGTCCTCGTTCAGCTCCATGATTTGCACACGAGACAGCAGATCATGCTTCTCTTGTGTGAAGAATTGTGATTCATTGATGCGTGATCCCTTTGTTGCGTCTTGTACGGGCCCAGCATCTCTCATATCATCCCAACTAAGGAGTTTATCCAAGTGCATCAAAGAGACTTTTGCAAAAATAGCCGCCCGCAGTTTGACATCTTGGGAAGCAAACAGGGACACGCTCATATTGTGGACGCTCTCGAAGCGGATGGGGCCCTCGTCAAACTCGGTAATCATCTGTGTCGTGGTAACACCATCCTCCGAGATGCCTGGAATGAACAGCTGTGCATGAACTTCGGTTCCCTCCCGCTCTGCGAAGCCGATCAGCTCGTGCATGACCACGTTGAACTTCAACGTGTTCGTGGGGCCCGCGCGTGGGACGGTTCCAATGACAGCTTGACGATGCCGATTGCATGCGATGTGTATGGCGACAGCACATCGAGGGTGAAGTCCTGAACTCGACTCTCGAACACGGCCTTCAAAGGAACATCCACTTCGCCAATCAAGGTGTACGACGGCATGCAGGTTTCCACAAAAGGGTTGTCAAGGCTCAAATGCTGCGCGTATTCCGGTTGATCGAGATATTGGTGCATCTGTCGCATTTGACGAACACGGTCGTGGAGTTTCTCCAAGCTCCAGAGGTGCACCACGCTGTTTCTGTAGTCGATGACACGGATACCGATGCATGGCTTCTGTGCCTCTTCTAGCGCAGCATCCTCTCCTTCACCAGTCAATCCATTTAGGACCATGTCGTACGACGAGCACAAGGCGTGCCCAGCATCTGCAACAGTGAACTGAAACACTACACTTTCCTCCAACTCGTTGCTCATGATCTGCGCCTCTTTCAAAACCGCAGCATTTTGTAGGACGGTCTCGGCCATCTTGACAAAGTGGCGGCCCCGCCACACTTTGATCACCTTCCTTGCTCGGTCCATTTCCTCGTCTGTCAGCCTTGGATTCGCTTTGGGTCGCTTCAATGGATCCATCTTGTCAATCTTTTCCTCGTACTGTTTTCGCTGTAGATTGAGTTGCTTCTGCATGTCTTCCTTGAGCTCAAGAAGTGCAGTTTCCATTTTGGCCTTTTCTTTCTTGATTTCTGCAACTTCGACATTGGCGGCTTCTGCGCTCTTCAACTGCTCCTGGAATTCCTCTTTTGCCTCTCCAATTGGTTCTGCATCTCCTCTCGAGCTTCCTTCAGCCTGTCCTCTTGCTCTCCTTGTTTTGGCGTTGATGGCATAGTCAGGGCCGTGTCGAGTGAGAAGTTGTCAATCGTGCCTGTGGACATGTACTTCTCCCGCAATTGGTACGATGTGACCGACTCGGTGTCATCCCCATCTTCTCGGCCAATGACACGTTCCGCTCGGGCCCTCTGTACCTCCTCGAACAAAGCGTTCAACTCTTCATCTGTCAGACTGGTGAAGTTTTGATCGGAGCCAAGAATGGCACCGGCTGCTTCCCGTCGAGCAAGCGACCAGTCTGAGTCGCGCCCGTTTCGCAAGAACGATGCAGGGGATTCGGGACGAGAGTCGCCAAAGTCCGAAACTTTACTCATGGACCTCTCGTGGCCGCCCGGCCGAGGAGACGGCGTCCGGTCCAGGCCTGCAGCTGGCTAGCCGTTATAGATTGTCGAAGCAAGCTTGATCCCACTTCTGCTCTTTCGGCCTTGGCTTCCAGGGGGTGGTTGAAGCGAAAGATATGAAAGTCGCCCAGGATGACCCGGTAACCAGAATGAAGTTGCTTGGGCTCCGTGATTCGCTTGCCGTTGACCATGACGGAGGCTCCTTCTGTTGGCACGACTACTACGGTTCCATCCGAATTGTTCTCGAATTTGCAATGGTCGTGAAGGATTCTTGTTCCATTGAGACGGATGTTAGCCTGATGCTCAGCATTTGTGTCAACGTTGCCGACCGTCGTGGTACCCGGCTTGAGATTGTAGACAAGACATTCGGCGAGCAGGGGATCATCTGATAAGTTTACAAGATGGGGCATTTTCTTTGGCGTGCTCAGACCAATGAATCCCTTCTCAATGCTGATGCCGAGCTCTTCCAGGGCCGCCTCTCTCTCCTTGTGAATCTCTTCAGTCTTTTGTAGCTTCTGCTCCCAAGTCTGGTTCAAGTCGGTGAGCAGCTTCTCACTCTGGTTGAGCTGCTCCGCAATGTCTGCCTTGGACACTTTCTTGACCGTGCCGTCGGACGTGGTAATGGTAACAATTTGCTTTTCCAGAGGAGTGCCCTCGGCGTACACCTCTTCCGCAGGAATGGGCATCCTGCCCGGCATGACGGGACCACCGCCCAATTTGCTTCTCAGTACGGCCAACTCCTCCTTCAGCTCTCTAATCATACGCGCATTTGCATCTTCGTTGATCACGGCGTGGTTCTTGATTCTCTTGGCCGAGTCGGCATAACGGAGAGTACTGAGTGTTTCGTCGTAATTTATGTCGGCGGGACTGATGGCAGCTATCATTGCCGTCATGCTATTGCCACCTAGCGAGTCTTTCAGAAGCCAGGTCAGAACACTGTCACGGTACGGAACCTGAGTTGCGCCCTTCTTCTTCTTCACTGTGGACAAGTCCGCCAACGCAGCAATGACACGACCGAGAGTGGACAAAGATCGATTGATTTCAGCACCTTCTTTCAATCGAGCGCCAGTGGCACCAGTCGATGTCGCACGCTCAGAGCCTGCCAAATCAACCAAGCTGATCTTGGCCACCTTTTCCATTTCCATCTTGGTTTCGGCATCGTATTTCTTCTGGGTAAGCATCAGGGTGAAGACGGCGTGACTTCGACTCGACGTCTCGTTCATGTTTGTCGCCGCCACTGTTCTGGCCTTGTTGCCTTCGTCCATCAAGTTTTCAATCTCTTGAAAGCTACCCACCACAAGTTTGGCAAGGTCCTCGACATAAGGGCCTGTCGACGGATGTTCTCGAACCTTCAGGTTGCCCTTGGTCGTGGGGTTGAGCAAGTCGCGGACGCGTTCGTTGTAAATTTCGAGATAAGATACCTCGACGGTACACTTGGTGGTCTTGTCTTGTTGAATAGCGTCGATTCGATGGAACATTTCTTGACAAATGTTGGGGATGATGCCGACTTCTTTGCCATAGCCCATCATCGAGTATGACTTTCCTGACCCGGTTTGACCGTAGGCGAATATACAGTTGTTGTAACCCTGGAAAGCATTGTCAAGGAGGGGCGCACCCAGATCGTCAAAAAGATTCGATTGACCGGCGTAATTCGAGTCGTCCTTGTTGAATGACCAGTATGATCGATCGAAAGCAAAAGTTTTGCTCCCGCGTCCTTTGCGCCTTTACTATCCGGGCTGGTGAGGACGGTCTGGTTCTCCTTCATTTCGACAATACATTTTGATCCACGGTCAATTTCTGTTACGCAATTTAGTACTTCTGCTGAGCCATGGCACCTGTGCAACTATCTGCACGCCAAAGGCGCCAACAGCGCGAGAGACACGATATGGAAGCTCCTACTCACCTCTGCCATTGAACGGACGTACTCTTACCACCACCTTGATATTCCCACCACCTGCCGGCGCCATGACTGCAATCTTCGTGTGCGGGGACCTGGGCTGGTCCCCTGAAGGCTGGACGTCTCTACGAGAAATGCGCCGGGCAGTTCTCTCCCGCAGCGAATTGGGTATCCGAATGTTTGTGAATTCGCAGCTCTAGAGCCCTGATACGTGGGCGGGCAGAAAGTCGTGTCCGAGGTCGTATCCTCATCAAATAGAAAGAACCATGCTCTTTCCGTATGCGTTTCGTGACGTGAACACACAGGAATGGCAGCTCTTGGAAGCTCAGACACGGCGGTCTCTCCAGTCAGGGGACTGAATGACGACACGGAAGCAACAGGCAGCGAGGGGTCGTGGCCTGCGGAAAGGAGTAACAGCTCGGTCGCAAGGCTGCAAGTTGCAAGTTGCTACAGGTTTGGGAAAGAAGGTGCGCAGGTATCGTGTGAAGCAGGTCGTCAGTCGTGAGGGAATCGCAGGAATTTCGTGACTCGAAAGAGGGTATTATGTCTAGGGCTGCCGACGAGTCCTTTTGTCTCAACAGAGCAACAGAGCCGGTTGAGGGAAACGCGGTCTGGTCGCGCTGGTGCGGTGCGGTGCGGTGCTAGCGTTGTGCTTGACATTGGAGCTGTCAACTCAACCAGAACTTCATGTTCGGGTCCGGAAAGCCACCGCTAGTTGGATTTGAGTGGGGCAGAGACATTTGCATGAAGGCTTGTTGGTGGCGGGCACAATTCAACGTTCCACCCAACAACAACTTGCGTTCACGTGCCTTTTGGCGCGGTGCAAAGGTGCAAAGCAGGTACCGTACCGCAGCTGGCGTGTATCCCCGGGGACTTGCACGCCGGCGAAACCCTTTGCGCAGAATGCTCTCCGTGAAACTAGATGTTTATGCCATGACATGTGTGGACACTGGACCCTGGAAGCTACTATTTCCGCATCTTACTTTTCATGCCGAGCCGATTCCTCGAGTTTCCCAGCATGGTTTCCAATAGCCGTGTCTACAACAATCAAACCGTCCTCAACCGCCTTCTCGTACTCGTGAACATCCAGCGGTCCCGTCGACCACACCATCAACGCCTGAACATGTGCATCCACCCCCTCGCCTGGTCGGTCGCGTCCGCGTCCACCACATACCCAATGACGTTCACCCACTGTCCGACATCCGTGATGCCCGGCTCGATTGTCTCCAGTACTAACCGCACGTCCACCGAGACCAAGACGTTTGTGCCTTTGGGGTAAAGATGGCCGAGACGTGCTGATGCCGTCTTGGTATCATACGACGTGACGCTTCACTTGAGAATATCAGCCCCTGTCCTCGTCGAGCTTCTTCCAGACGTCCTCATCTGCTGAACATACTTACCATCCTAGGAAACGGACCTTGGCACCTGCCTTCTGCGCTGGGACTTGCGACAGGAAACATAGCGTCGAGGGCAGTGGTCCGCGCGACATTGTAGATTTGTGCTAGGGCTGCAGCTAGATCAGATGCATTCTTGAGACGGGTTCGACTCGAAAAGAGCCGAGTCAAACTGTTCCGGTCGTTGGATGCGGTCGCATGATGTAGAGAGTCCGCTGTGGTGGGTCCTCTGAGATCACATCAAGCAAAAAGATCTTTGAAGGCTTCATTCACTTGAATGTGCCTCGACCCTCGACCCCTCGACCCCTCAGCCAACCTACCCTGAGCCTGAGCTGAGATTGGGAACCAACGGATTAAACCACAACTTTCCCACCACGCCCCTTTCGCATCTTGTCAAAAAAAAACAAAATGTCAGCCGGTTCGCCCCCAAATTCGTGTACAAGATTGTTCCTTCTGCTCCTCCCGACACACGTCCCCAGCAATTCCCACTTTCGCCGCTCGACGAACAAGATGGATTTGTTCACTTGAGCACAGGCCAGCAGGTAAAGAGTCAACGTACTTACTACTTACTGCGGCCATGTTCATACTTGACACTGACCTCCCCAGGTCCCTCTCACTTGCAATATATTCTTCAGCAGCGCCTCTACGCTCTGGGTGTTCAAATTCGAACTTGCCCGGTTCGCGGATCCCGTTAGGTGGGAGGGGGCTTCCCGCATTTGTACGGCAACTTTGGTGGCAAAGACGTCTTGTCCGTAGAAAAGTTTGTCAAGGGGAGGGCCAGACCTGGGCAGACGCCATGGGTGGCTCGACATGGTTAGAGTAGTGCTTCGGACTTGGGCCGCACGCAATACAAGCAAGACTGATAGGCTACTACGCCTCTGGGACTTTTTCTCATTCATCTTCCAATTCTTCCTCAGATGCTAAGCGCCCCTTCATCTATTTTTCCTCAAGATCCAGATCCTTTTCAACCATGCCCTTGCAGATAGGATGATAGAAGTCCTTGTTCTTGGCAAATGTCTCCAAAGCCAATTCACGATTCACCTTGTTCAGGCCGCGGAACAGAGGACGCACAAACTTCATGCGGCCTACTGAGCCCAGGAGCTCGGCTACGCCATATACGCACGTCGGGTCCTCGGCGTCCAGGGCAATACGGTAGTAGGAGGACTTGAGCTCTATATTCTTAGAGGTGATGAAGTCGTATATTTTGCCGAGAAGCTGGGCGCGCTCGGTGGGCAGGGTTCCAGATTCCTGAACCTTGTCTAGAAAGGCAATCTTTTGGTTGGCTGTGAAGGACTCGACGTCCTTGGGGGCGGGCTCAAACGACTACATTCCAGTCGTTAGCAGGGGACTATTCCGACGTTCTCCCAGGTGTTTTCATTTGCGAGCGACTTTGGCGCGGAAAAACTTACATAATCTTGCCACTTGGAAGCCAGTTCATAGCAGGCTGCTACCATGCTGGTGTCAAAGTCAGGCTTCGGCGGCAGACCAGGGGTGTACAGACGGTCCTCCCAGTCAATGGTGGCAATCCTCTGCTTGATGCTATCATCGCCCAGGCCATTGAAGTAGTCCAAAAGGTGTCTCTGAACTCAAAAGAGTCGAGTGACTTGCCGGACCACTTGGCAAAGTAGTGAGGAATAAACTTGTCAAAAGCTTCACGGCCCACCAATCTGTCCAGGTAGTACAGGAAGTGGAAACCTTTCTCGTAGGCAACGATGCTGTAGACATCTTCGGGGTCGACGTTCTTGTGGCTGATGATGAGTTTGGTGTATTCATGGTGCTTGCCGAACAGCTCAACGGCGTCCTCTACATACAGTTTAGTTGTTCATTGCGTTTGATTCAGAGGAGCATGTGTGGTGGTTGCTCACCTAGGCCCTTCCAGCCAATGATGGACGAAAAGTCGAACTCGGCGTCGCCGTGGATGGCGGCCTGGATTCTTCGCTCCAGGTACACGGTCCAGCCCTCGTTCAACCAGCTGCGAGTACTCAATTAGCTCACGATACCGAGGCATGTAGTCATTTGGGGATATTCCACCACTCACAAATGCTCCCAACTTGCATTGGATACCAAGTTTCCACTCCAGCTGTGACTCAGCTCATGCGCGATAACGTCCACGTTCTGGCGATCACCGCTGATGATGGTGGGTGTGGCGAAGGTGTAGATCGGGTTCTCCATGCCTGCGGTTGATCATTATTCGGCTGCCCCCTTCCTGAAAATGAAAATGACGGAACGGGTGAAATCAATTAAGCTCACCTCCGTAAGGAAGCTGGGGAGTACCAGCACATTGTACTCCCCACTTGTAAGGGAAGATCAGCTTCTCAGCAACTTCCATGAACTTGTCCATGTCCCGCTCAAGTTCCCACTTGCAGTCGTCGAGCTCATTCGGACCAGTGACAACAACAGACCTGGAGCCAATCTTGGCCGCAACAATATCACCCGAAGCCACGGCAAACAAGTAAGACGGAATAGGGACCTTTGCTCAAACTCGTATGTCTTCTCGGTTCCCACGGAAGGAGTGTGATCACCGACAGGCACACCGCTGGCAACAACCGGCAACGAGGACGTCAGCTTGAACGAAAAGGTGGACTTGACGTCCGGGGTATCCTGACAAGGGAAGATGGCTCGCGCGTTGATAGCCTGGCATTGCGAGAACATGTAAGGATGCTTCTTGTTGGAGGTCTGGGCAGGAGTCAGCCATTGCAGAGCAGTGCACTTGGCAGTCGTTTCCAAGTCGATGGCGACAGTGATGATGTCGCCCTTGGCGGCACCTTCAGGAACAGGGACGTGGAGAGGAGCCCCAAAGGGGTCACTATGAGGCTTCAGCTCCCACTTTGACTCAGCCGAGTTGACATTGACACCCTTGATGTTGATGAACCGGGTATCGAGAATGACCTCTGTGCTCTCCTTGTCGGTTTGGCTTTCCAGCTCCACGGTGGCCGTGCCCTGGAGAAACTTGTGGTCAAAATCCAACTTGAAATCGACGGTGGTGTGTTTGGTGCGCCAAGCCGAGTAGTTGGACAGGGTGGTGGGATCACGGTTAGCCATGGTGTTGACAATTGCGAATCCGCGACGTAGACCGCGAACAGCTGAGACCTTGATAAGAGGAACAAGACTAGCTCTTCCGAATATTGAGAACCACGACATGTGTCCTGCAAATGCGCCTCCACGATTCCCTCTCTCTTTCTCTCTCTCTTAGTCGCGGCTCAACACGCAAAAGTGCTGTAACCTTGCTGCCTCACATTCTTAATCTGGGCCATCACGTGCGGTGGGTGGCGTAGGTGGCCCCACGCTGATTGGGGTTTGGGGTTTGGGCCTCTCCTTGTCGACAGGGACTTGACGGGGCACTGCACTCATGATCACGGTTGCCTTGGCCGCGGGCGGCGAGGCACGAGTGTGACTGAGAGCGATTGGAAGGCTGTCTTTTGGTGATGCGAGGTACACGTGATTGCCGAGAAATGCCACCCAGGTGATGGATTCAGGACAATGAAGCCCAAGATCGGATGGATGCGCAAGAATGCCATTCAACAGATCTAAAAACAAGCAGAGCGTGGGGTTTGAGAAAAGGCCACAGGATTATCAAAGGCTTGCTGCTCCTCTCTCGGGCCGCTTTTGTGATAGATGTAGTGTCCTTTTTCTTTGATGGAGCATTTGAGCCAGTAGGCCAAAGTCAGCGATCTCCACGGGGAAGCTGTCATAATGTGAGGGCTGTGCAGGCTCCCCGAGCCAAGTTCTTGGGTGTGTACTCCGTAGATGCCGACATCCAAGGGATCCGGCTCACGTTACTCCGTACATGATGGCAAGACGAACGACTAGCTGTGCACCTCGCCCGTGCCACCCGTCACTCGATTTGTCCCCTAGTATCACACTACACCCCTGGATTATTTTACAAATCTACATGAGGGACTAGGAGAAAAGGTACATTTTATTACTAGTAACCTATACTCCGTATGGAAATGAATATATTCTTTTATAGCACACTATATACCCTATGCATTTTCCTTATAGCTCTCTAAAAATAGTATTACTTTATAGCTATTAGAGAGGAACGAAAGACTGGGGCATGTAGATTTGTAAATTATTCAGGGATAGAGTGTATTCCGTAAATCTTTTTCTCTGGCTGCACATGTCAACACACATACGGATTACGTGTACTTGTACTTGTACCTGTACTTGTAATGGCATGATAGTGAGAAGTTGCTGCCGTGGGCTCACGACAGTGGGACGTCGAACGGAGTAGAGACTTGCAGAAACACACGATGCTGCCGATGGATTTTTCTGTCAGCCCGTCTTACTCGTCGTTGCATCTGCCTTGAGCCTTGTTGTCTTCAAAGTCATCTGGCAAGTCATTGCCTTGTGCCCATGTTTCCGGAAATAGCATCAGCTCAGTTCAGTCAGTGGCGGCGGTAATCGGAATTCTGCTACTTCTGCCGGCAAGGTGGTATTTCAATTCTCGATGGATATCGCCGACCGGCGACCAAGATCCTGAGGTAAACTCCTCACGCCTCCTCCTTGGTCTCTTCCGACGTCAACAAGGCACGAAGTGACTCGTCAGTCGCCCACCTTTCAAAGCACGATTCTTCCATGCCTCCCATCCCTCGTCGCTGGAATCAAATATCCTCCTGAGCCCCGTGAAAGGGTTGACGAAAGACTTTTGATTTGAGAAAGAGCGTTCGGGCCCAAGAGCGAAACACAGTCTCTGAATCTTTCTCCCTTCATTGACGGCATTTTCTGAGATCCCCGCGGCCCCTTTCTTGGAAGATTTCAGCCAGCCGCACTTCTTCTGTGGCCAGTTCATTGAGCCCATCATAAAATTTACCCACCGGCCACATCATGCACGGCGAACAGAAAGCGTTTTCCTTGGACACTGTCTGCGTCCACTCCCAGTCGATGATTGATTCCAACAATGTCGAAAGAGTCATTGACTAGAATGTGGTCGCCCTTATCGTCGGGATGCTTAAGAAAAACTGCCCCCGTGGATGGAAAGACTTCATGGATAACATCGAGGCGGAAACGGTGCACAAGGTAAGTGTCGACCGAGTCCAAGTCTCGCCGCTTGCTATCATACGAAGATGGGATTCTAGAATAGCACGCATCCCCTCTCCAACGACGATGGGAATGGGCCAAGCGGACCTCCAGATCCCACGCGAAAGGTCGCTGGATCTGCAAGCGCCCGTATCTGGAGCCCGGGAGGCTCTCCGACAGAGGTGAGTGACCCCATCAAGTTGAAGGGGTGTTTCTGAATGTCGAGGAAGACGTCAGCTAGCTGCTGCATAATCTTTTCGCGTTGCTCTGGGGCGGCGCTGCCCCAGCTCAGAGGCTTTCCATCCAGCTTTTCCACCAAGATGTAGCCAGCCAACAACTAGATATTAAAAGTGATGAAGGAGTTATCCAAGGGGTTCGTAGGATCTGATTCGCATGCCCAGTGGAACACTCTGGTCGCGGACCTCGCATGGAGGAGATGAGGTCTTGGTAAGACGAAAGCGCGCGAGCCGTTTCACATGATCCTGGAAGGTGATTTCGACATGGCAGTTTTGATTTCCCATCATTGCCGACAAACTCTTGCGACTCATCTCAGCGTCGCAATAAATGCCCCTGAAAGTCGATTTAGCCACGGCCCGACTGATCAGTCCACCCAGCGATAATCAATTCCGCTAGGGGTAACTCGGTAGGAGTAGCTAAACACGCAGTAGCGGTTTTTGATCATGCGGATATTTAAGTCCCCATGTGGTAGAAGCTAATCCCGAAACGGAAGAAGTACTCTTCCACGTATTTTCCATGTAACAGTACCTCCCGCGTTTGCACGCAGTCCACACCGATTTTTTAAGCCTCGCGAGCCTTGCGATGCCGCAGACCACGCAACATCATAGCACACGTAATTTTGGCCCTAGGCCAAGTCCCTTATCTTCTTAAGTAAACTACGAAGTAGGCCCTAGCTAGCCCGTTAGATAGGTTTATTACAGACCTTAATAGAGACTCTGCATTATTAAAAGAGGCCGAAAAACGCGATTTCCCTCGTTATATGCACATTTATAATGCGCGCAAACGCGGGAGGTACCGTTGCATAGAAAATACGTGGAAGAGTACCTCTCCCGTTTCGGAATTAGCTTCTACCACATGGGGACTTAAATATCCGCATGATCAAAAAACCGCTACTGCCTGTTTAGCTACTCACTCGGCAGTCCGTACGCAGTAATTGGAGCCGGATCCTCGGGTCTCGCCAGGGGGCAGGTGGTCGAGCTAAGAATACATTCATGCCTGGCAATTAGTAGGGGAGTGAAATAGCCGCGCAGAGAAATACCGTTCGTTGCTCATCAGGCAGAATGACAATGGGCAGCCAACTTTATATATGTACGTTGCAACTATGGATATATAAGGGGCCATGCCGTCGCTTTCCTACAAACAAGAATCGTCGACACAAACAAACACATCCGCAGCCAAACACACCCGCAGCCAAACACACCATGCGATTCGTACTCTTTGTTTCCGCCCTGGCAAGTGCCGCATTCGCTGCTCCTGTTGATGGTGACATCGTTCGGGATCCCGCGGCCATCGACGACAAGGGGCATGACGCAGAGCTAACGCCGAGAGTGTTCGCCAGTGCGCCCGACAAGTTCGACGAATGTTGTATCCCCCGACCTATGTCGGCGGCAGTTGCGTAAGTGCTTACATGTATAAGCGTGCAGACGATGAATCTTGACTAATAATGATTAGACTTGCTATGTTGGCGTACGTTCCTAACCTCGTGCTAACAAGATTCGTTCCTACTAACACTCTCGCAGCAATCATGCTGCCACCCCTGAAGGGCCTGGAGAGCCACCCCACAAAGAGCAGTTCATAGTCGCTCCTCATAAAAGTAGATACAATTCATGAAAATAACCTTTCCCCTTGCAAAATCTCTCCCCTCTTGTCAGTAAAGCTCTCTAGTGCTAGTGCTACTTCTATTAAAGCCATGTTCCGCACCACATGCACATGGTCTTCTAGGCCCGTGGAAGTTTGATGATTCAAGACACAACGGACATCAGGGCTGTGCTGAATTGCTCACCGATCCAAAGCCATCAATCCAACAGTCACGGGTTGTCGATCATCTGGGACACTACTCCCAGCGCTGTAAGGCTGTTTTCATGCTTTGAAAGTCAGTGTCATGGACCGTGAATCAGGATGTACACCATGTGCGTACCTGACTCCAGTAGAATCCAGTAATAGTAGACCCTTCAGCCAGCGTTATGGGCTTGACTTGAATTCGGTCATCCGCAACCGCCTCTTCTGATTTGAAATGGCAACATCTTCCACGATTCGTCCAAATCTGCTGAGCTGTTAGCACGGAGGAGCATCGACAATGTCTCAACTTTGCGACAACATAATGTGAAACCGATTCCGGACTATGATCGACTTGCCTTCAAAGAGTTTAACTGCCCTTCTTTATAGAACCACATCACTCTGTCGCTGGCGAAATAGTGAATATGCAGCTCAATGGCATTGGTTAACTCTCCACCGGGACCATCAATCTCAAAGTGCGTAGTCTCCACATACTCGGGAATTCTACATCTCCCTACTTTGCGGCTCGTAGCTGGAACTTCCTCGGTGTTGAAATGCATATCGATGCCACGAATCGTGCCCAAGCCAGTGACAGACATCCCGGTCAAGTTACGGAGATATGAACCTTCAGGCCCTCAGAAATGTGTCCAGCAAAGTGGTCGGTACCTGTTTATCGATGTGTCCATCGCCGCAAAATTATCCTCGTTTAGTTGCAAATCACTTCCCGGGATCTCCGGGTACCAGAACGCAGAGTCTCGCAGTGAATGGCGTTTTGTGGCCTCGTTCCCAGCAGCAGGCGAAATAGGTTCTGCAATGGCTAAGCTGACCATCTTCAGTCCCTGAAACCTCTGTCAGTGATTCCGTTGTAGACTAAAGAAGGGTAGTTCTGCTGCCAACTTACATCGAACCCGGCTTTGATGGCTACTATTGGCTCCGAGACTGCAAGGCGCCTTGTCTTTAGAGCATCTCGTGTACATCCAACCCATGGCGATTTTCGCCCATCCTCCAGGACGCATTGAATTTCTTGAATTCCCTTGATCCTACAAAGGACGAAGCCCTGCAGGGATGACGAAATATGTAGTACGCACTCCGTATCATCTGCCTTGTATCCCAGCGCAATGGCCCGACCTTTCTCTGGAACCAACCTCAGACCCGCGACGTACTTGCCATCTCCCAGCTGGACGACAGAAAAGGCAATTTGATCCAGTCGGGTTGGGATAGATGTTTCTAGCTCGTGAAACAAACGACAACCCTCATTAAATAAGTGGTATGGACCGATCTGTGTCTCCTGACGCAAATCGCACGTTGCCTTAGTCCAACGCCATTTGGCTCAGGCGGAGTGAGCACAGGTGGTTCATTCCATGGCAAACTCAATATTTTCTGGGCGTGCTGGATCAAACTCCAGACTCTTTCTCAGTTTCTCATGCCCTTGTCGCGATGAACGGCGATCGTACGATGATAGAGCCATCTCCATTCGCATGCCTTGTCCCAATCCGTGACTCAAATAACCAGGAGCGATCAGCATCTTTCTGGAACCTAGAAGCCCAAAATCGATTGCTGTAGAAGATGGGTCCAAACGACCGAGAAACTTGACGAGCGTTCAAAGCATCTACTGTTGGCAGATAAGATGCAATCTCGACACAAATTTCTGGAGGAAGTGCGCTAAAAGAATTTGCCACTAAAAGTTGAGGTTGAGGCAGCATCGCAAATCCCGGGTACTTTGGCGACTCTAATGGAAGGAGTTGGATCTCTGGGACATGATAAGGATCGTGTCTGGCGGCCTCGCACTGCGACGAGTCCCCATCTCGATCGACGAATCGGTCTTCCCAGGGGTAGTGGTCCCTCTCATTCACCATCACCAAGTCACCGAAACTGTGATCCCAACTCAGGCCCGTGCCCTCGGATGGAAACGGTAGCGATTTGCAGACTTTGAAGAGTGCCCTGAAAGGTATTGACTCGGGGAATAGAGTATGTCCAGAAGGGACCAACAGGACGCATGGATGGGATACCCGTATCGGCCGTTCTGTGGACGCTGGCGAAGCACTGAGTGGGAAGTCATAGCCCGCGTCATCCCATCGTGCGTCAAAAGTCTAGAGGGGCGATCCAGTCACCGTCGTCAGGATCATTGTATATTCCGATACCTGTTACCGCAATGCCACATTGACTGGTGTAGACTATCTTCGTCAGACTCGATACTATGACTATGCAGAGCAGCAAAAAGCTTTACACTCACGAATGCGGAACTGCTCGATCCAGAACGTGGACTCATGTTTGTTTTTGTGTCTCAGACAGGGTTTTCGACGAGCGTGGTCACGTCACAGAAAAACTTGAGAACAGTTTCCTGAAGCCTACCTAGCTCGCCATGGTTTTTTTTTCATATATTAATAAATGCACGCAGACACGTTCGAGCAGAACTTGGGCAGAATTGCATTAACAAATAACCGGCAAGGCAGCCCTTCTATCATGCTTTGCGGCTGGGCCAGAAGTCATGGGAGCTGGAATAAATGCTACCACAGTACAGTGTTGGCTGCAGAGTGGCATCTTGAGTCGAGTTCGGGTCTGATTGAGGGGCGGGAGCTGGCGCATGCTACATTGGTGGGGCACGTCGACGCACGTACAACTGTTGGACCGCGAAGCTAGGGTTCAATGTGATCGCCTCTATTGAGTTGTCCGACCCTGTAAGAGGGTGCGGACTACGGTCTAAATACCTAAGTACCTGTACCATCGGTGGGGTACTGGTATAACGATAAAACACACTATGAAACTACAGAGGCCGTGGAAAATAACTTGCGTAGGTGGATTCCTATCTTAGCTAGTTAAATAGTGAGACTATTATGCAGCAGGGATTAATTATACCCTTATAGGTGTAACACACCCCTAGGGGACCTTATTTAAGATTCCCTATAATAATTCTAAATTAATAAAATTAGTTAAATTAATGCTACAATATTTAAATTAATTCTATAGTGTAGAAATACAGTTAATTGGTTATAATCTTATCTAAATTAAGGTTATTATATAATACTCGCTCTTTAGGTTCTTTACTAAGTATACTAGAGGGCAGTTATATAAGCCCTAATGCCTTATTAAAGCTTATAAAAGAATTCCCTATAAGAGGCTTTATAAGGCTATTAGCAATTATCTCTTTAGTAGTAATCTAGGTAATATTAAAGGTTCCTTTTATAACCTCTTAATAGAGCTAGTAGTAATAAATGTTTATATACTAAAGCTTTATAATAAGCTTAATAAACTCTTCCTTAAGGAGGCGAATTATTTACATATTGTGTGGCTAGGATTGAGACCCCTTGAGACCGGTCTCGAGACCTTCGGTCTCTCGGCTAAACAGATCAATCTGGCCACATCGGATCCCTAGTCATAGGCCCCTTGAGACCACCTTGCTAGTCTATTGGCTTCGTCGGATCGAAATCAGCTACATTTTCAGCTCTGTCAGATTGAAATTAGCTGTATCAGATCCCTAGTCATAGACCCCTTGAGACCTTGCTAGTCTATCGGCTTCGTCGGATTGAAATTGGCCACATTGGATCCCTAGGATAGACCCTTCGGTCTATCGGGTCAATAGATCAATCCGGCTGCATTAGATCCCTAGGATAAAATATCCTAGATTTCCCTCCCTTAGATAGAAAATCAACTCTCCCTTTGTGGCCTTTGGCTTGGATTGTTCAAACTGAGATTATTTGAGATTATTTGAGATTTTTGAGATTATTTGAGATGACTTGAGAAGAACCTGAGATTTCCCCTTTTCACGACTTGGATCCTCGCGATGGATCGAAAACCTCGCAGGCCTCGATATCGGTATCGGGCTCATTTTGCTGACATCGTCAACATCATCAGCATCACCATCGTCATCGTCAAATCCGTTGTTTTTGGGTGGTGGTTTTCGCCCGACAAAAATGGTGGAGAAACGGGGAATGGTCCTGTCAGACCTCCCGCAGTTGAATTCGATGACCTCCTTCTCCTGACATTGCCTCTTCTCTGGTTTTCCCCTTCGGTTGCCCCTTTGTATGATTACTATAATCATCAACAACGTCTTACCTCTTTCCCCTTTGATCCGGGTTAGCTTGATCAAAACCGACAATCCGATCAATTGATCTAGGTCATCTGACTAGTCTGATATCGTCAAAATCGTCAGACAGTCAGAATCAATTAATCGTGACCTTCATGACCTTTCCCCTCGACCCGGGTTAGCTAGGCCGACCTTCTTTTTCGACCTTCTTTTTTTCGACCTTCTTTTCGACCTTCCTTTTTGACCTTCCTTTCCGGCTTCGACTTCTCTTCTGATTTTCGACCTTCCGACCTGCCCTAGCTCGAATCGATTTAATACCCTAGTTTTGCTTAGCTATCCGTTGGGGAGGCAAGCATCTAGACCCTCGAATTCGACTTCAACAAATCAGGTCTTAGGCCTTTGACCTGACCTTCATCAACTAGGTCCTTTGTCACGGATCAATTGATTGGACTGTCTGACGAGACCTCTGACCGTTGAAGACCTCTCTAACCGACGATTTCCCTGACGATTGAAGGGGAATCTGACCGTTAGAGGGTCTTCTGAAGAGGTCTCTGCCGTTATTACGGATCAATTGATTGGACTGTCTGACGAGACCTCTGACCGTTGAAGACCTCTCTGACCGACGATTTCCCTGACGATTGAAGGGGAATCTGACCGTTAGAAGGTCTTCTGAAGAGGTCTCTGCCGTTAATAAGACCCTCTGTTATGGATTGATTAGTTAATTAATCACTCCCTCGGTTATATCTCCCTCTGACCGTTGGACTAGATTAATCACTAATAATCCCTCTAACCGATTGACAAGACCTCTGACCGTTGAAGACCTCTCTGACTGACGATTTCCCTGACGATTGAAGGGAAATCTGACTGATAGAAGGGCTTCTGACGAGGCTTTTGCCAATTGAAAATCTGACAAGACCTCTGACCGTTGAAGACCTCTCTAACCGATGATTTCCCTGACGATTGAAGGAAATCTGACCGATAGAAGGTCTTCTGACGAGGCCTTTGCTGATTGAAAAGGGCCCCTTATTACGGATCAATTGATTATCTGACAATACCTTTGACCGACCTCATTGATGGATGACCTCTTTGATTGATAGATGGAAGGGAGGCTGAAAATCACCAAATTTTTTTTTTTATTGTATATCTGCAGTTATTCCTTTCTTGTTGTTTTTTGTTACTGTTTTCCCTTTCCTAGGGGCTAGGAAGGGAAAACAGTTGGGGAGGTGTTGTGTGGCTAGGATTGAGACCCCTTGAGACCGGTCTCGAGACCTTCGGTCTCTCGGCTAAACAGATCAATCTGGCCACATCGGATCCCTAGTCATAGGCCCCTTGAGACCACCTTGCTAGTCTATTGGCTTCGTCGGATCGAAATCAGCTACATTTTCAGCTCTGTCAGATTGAAATTAGCTGTATCAGATCCCTAGTCATAGACCCCTTAAGACCTTGCTAGTCTATCGGCTTCGTCGGATTGAAATTGGCCACATTGGATCCCTAGGATAGACCCTTCGGTCTATCGGGTCAATAGATCAATCCGGCTGCATTAGATCCCTAGGATAAAATATCCTAGATTTCCCTCCCTTAGATAGAAAATCAACTCTCCCTTTGTGGCCTTTGGCTTGGATTGTTCAAACTGAGATTATTTGAGATTATTTGAGATTATTTGAGATTTTGAGATTATTTGAGATGACTTGAGAAGAACCCGAGATTTCCCCCTTTTCACGACTTGGATCCTCGCGATGGATCGAAAACCTCGCAGGCCTCGATATCGGTATCGGGCTCATTTTGCTGACATCGTCAACATCATCAGCATCACCATCGTCATCGTCAAATCCGTTGTTTTTGGGTGGTGGTTTCGCCCGACAAAATATTATTATATTTAATCTTAATTATATTATTACCTAGGCATAGCCTAACCTCTTAATATAATTATCTAAAGGCTATAAGCTCTTTACTATAGTATAAAAGCGCTAGGAGCTTTGCTTTAGTTAATAATATTATTATAGTAGCTTACCTTCTTGCCTTAAAGAGTATAGGTTCTCTAAAGAGCTTTATAATATAGCCTTATAAGCTTTTTTATATTATAGGATTATTAGTAAAGGAAGTGTTACTATATGCCTCTAATTTAGGGTTATTACTACTATATTTAATCGCTAGGTCTGCCTATATATACCTATACTTAAGGGCTCTTTCTACTACTTCTATATACTATAGCCCTAGGTTTTATAGGTATTATAAGAGTTATAAAGCTATAAAAGTAATATTAGGTCTTAAGACTATTATTAGATATAGTAGGGTTTTAATTAAGGATTAATACCTCTTAAGATCTTAAGCGCTAACCTCTCCCTTAAAAGGTTTTAGTAGTGTAGTAGTTATTAGGGCTATAGGCCTTTATTAAGGGATTTTTATATTAAATTTAGTGGCAGCTTTATCCTAATAGGACTTCTAATTAAGCCATACCTTCCTATTAGCATAATCTCTAATAATTTTAATGCCTAGGAACTAATAGAGCTCTCTAACGTCCTTAATGTTATACTTTGTAAAGAGTCTTGCTTTAAATTTATTATATAAATATGATTTCCCTTTAGTGAATAAGGTAATAAGGTTATTTATGTAAAAGAAAATAATTAACCTGTCCTTAATAAACATACAAATATCTTCAAAGATCTACGTAAAGCCTTTACTAATTAGCTAGCTAATCAGCTCTTTTATCTATAAGAGAGGCGCTCTCCGTAGCCTATAGACTGCTCTAAGGAGCTTTAGATAGGCTTATTTATCTTTATAGCCTAGAGGTATCTTATAGTAGACCTCTTTATTAAGATTTAAATTTAGGAATACTATAATAAAGTTATACTAGTGTGCTTCTAGGTTAAAGTAGCATATAATGGCTATAAGTAGCCTAAAAGTATTTGTTGGAACAAGCATGATATCAATCGCGCTTGGCAGCCGCAATTGTGGCCGGAAGAAGGTCGGCCCGCGCGCGACCCCACCTTCCAATCCACAGTCAGGCCCTGTGATAGGGCAGGGCTTGCACCACGTGACCCACACGCACAGCTGCCCGTTTTTCACCTCACAAGAGTGCCCTCACTCTTTTAACCTCTCTTTTCCCTCTTTCTTTAATAGCTTAGAATAGATAATTAATAATAATACTATTCTCAGAGCTTATATATTATAACCCTATGTAACTAACACTGATTAGTGGTTAACTTCACAGGTAATCACTTTTAAACGTATATAAATACTGCAGATTAGTAAGGTCTATATAGAAGAGGCTTTCTTAGAAGTAGTATAGTTAGGCCCCTTTTATTTTTAGTAAGAGTAACCTAATTATTATAAGATCTATAATTATACTAAGGAAGAAGTTTATCTTAGTCCCTTTTATTCTTTAGTAAGAGTAGCTAATAATAAATAAAAGCCTAAACCTTAAAGAAGAGTTTAACTCTAGTAGCTAGGTCTATTCTATTATTTTTCTCCTTAGTGTATTCTATTATATAAGAAGTTAACCGCTAAGCCTTATAATCCTTTATAAAACCTCCCTTATAATAGTAGAAGTTATTACTATTCTCCCTTACTTAAAAATATATACTTTTCCTTACTTCTTTCCCCTCTAAAGCCTATATATTATAATAGTTAATATAAAAGAATAAATATAAGCCCTTATAAGCTAAGAAGGCTTTTAAGTAAGAGAAGACTTTATAGAAGCTACTAAAAGGCATTAGGGAGATAGAGCAAATATCCTCCCCTTTTATATATTCCCTAAACCTTATATAAATATATTATAAAAGAGTTATTCTATAAGGTTATATTATGGACTCGAGCTCTAGGCTCGGGTCCTTCTCAGGTACGGAAGGGACGCGGAGAGTGTGCGGGAAGGACACGTGTTATGTGCGGATATGCTTAGGACTTAGGGCTGCTACGCGCTATGTGCACAGACTACGCATAGAGGGGTATATAGCTAGGCGTTATACGACCTTTATCTAGTTCTTTCCTTTCTCTCTAAGAATAATAATTACACTTTAAACGCTTATTTATAGCTACCCTAAGGCTAGTTTATAATATTTATTATTCTTTACTATAAACACTAATAAGATAGCGGTGTTATAGGAGGTTATTAAGAGGTAAGCGGCCTAAATCACTAACCTTACTAATAGGTAAAATACAGCCCTTATGCAAAACCTTATTAAGCAAAAGCTATTGCTAATAGGCCTACTATTTAATAGTAATAGAGTATTATTCTTAGCCTAGAAAGGCCTTATAGGTTATAAGTTACTAATAGATTAGGAGTTTATTAGTACTATATAAGATTAATAGTGCTTTATTTACTAAAATCTCTTACCTAAGGTATAGGCCTAAGTTACTCCTTACTTTAAAAAAGGCATCTAGTTTATTTTAACTTAAAGCACTTCCTTAAGTACTTAGGGAAATATTTAATAACCCTTATTAATAGGAGATAGCTATTACTAAGCTTAATTAGCTAAGGTAATAGTAGTATAAGCGTTTTAGTAACTTTTATATTTAGTTTAAGTAAAAGTTAGCGCTTATAGGTAGGTTAGATTAGGTAAATATAGTAAAGTTATCTAAACTATATATTACACTTAATAAGTAAATAAGAGATTATAGTGTTAGCTAAGACATTCCCTAGGCTAACTACCTAGTAGTAGTGGCTTACTTTTAGAGTATTATATTAGATATTAAGTCTTACTAGCTAGAGGAGAAGCATTAATTATATAGGTAGTCTTAACCCACGGCCCTTATAAAGAGGTCTTATCTATAGGATAAGGATACTCTAATAACAAACGTTTAATTAGTAGGTATAATAGGGACTTAAAAAGGTTTTAGTAAGGCCCTAGCCTAATATATATAACTAAGTATAAGTAATAAAGGGGGCGTAAAGCAGGTAAAGTAAGTCTCTTAGGAAGTACTAGATACTTACTATAAGGAGGGTAAGTGCCTATAATATAGTTCTAATAAGCACTAGGTTATAAAATGCCCTTATACTATGCCCTCTGCCTAAAGGAAATGCTATTAGTTAACGTATATAATATAGAAGATATTAACCCTAAGGACTTAAGTAATAAGTTAGGAAAAGAGAAGCCCCTTTATTAAGTTATTTAAATAGGGAAGAGAATTAGGAGCTTAGAGAGGCTTTATAGTATACTATTATTATTAAGGATAACTTTAAATAAATCTAGAGTAATATAAATACATTACCTTTCTTAGTCCTTATATTAATAAATAAGATAACCTTTTTAGATATATAAGTTAATATAGGATATAACTACTATACTACTATTAGTAAACGCTTAGTCTAGAAGCTATAACTAGAACATATCCCCTTACTAACTAAGAGAATAGTTTACACTATAGTTAGTGTAAAAAGAGAGGGAAGGGAGGATTATAAGAAGAGCTTATTAATAATATATATTATCTGTTTTTAGATAAATATAGATAGATAGGAGACGCTAATTATAGCGTATATAATTCTAGGATTAATAAGATAACTTATCCTAAGGACACTATAAATAGCTTGCTATAATATTAATTTAAACGTAAAGTATTACTAGCTTACTATAGGGGTAGCTAATAACCTATAGATTTAGACTATAGCTAGTAGAGGGGTAAAGAAGCCTACGGTATATATTATAAGATTATTATTTATAGGAATAGTGTAAAGGGCAAGGAAGTAAAAGGAGTATATATAGCTATGCGCTATAAGCTTATAGGAGATTACGTCTATACTATAGATTAATGCCACGCTAAAACCTATAGAGCAAGAACTCTTAGTGGCCTTACTAGAGGAGTTATAGGACTTTAAGGATCTTTTTAGGAGAGTAAGGCAAATACCCTCTTACTATATAGGGGTAAGTCTAATTACTATATTTGCCTTAAATAGGATGTAGAGGGTAATAAACTAGACTTGCCTTAGGCACTATTATATAATATACTATATTAACACCTCCTAAAGATATGTAAGTAAGTAATAGACTTAATAGATAAGGGCTAGATTAGGGCAAGCTTATCTTTAGTAATAACACTAGTTTTACTAGTAAAGAAACCTAGGGGTAGCTAGAGGTTCTATGTAAACTATTACGCACTAAATAAGATTATAAAATAGGACTACTACCCCTTACCTTTAGTAAAGGAGACACTATGCTCCTTAGCTAAAGTAAAATAGTTTATAAAACTAGATATATAAGTAGCGTTTTATTATATTTATATTACTAAGGGCTAGGAATACTAGACTACTTTCTAGATATAGTTTAGATTATTTAAGTAGTTAGTATACCCCTTTAGTTTAGTAAGCGTGCCTATAACCTTCTAGAGGTATATTAATAAAGCGCTTAGTAGTATTCTTAGGGACTACATTATAGCTTACCTTAATAATATCTTAATTTATTTAAGGGGTTTATAAAAAGTCTGCGGGGTGCTAGCTAGGCTATAATAGGCTAGGCTAAATCTAGATATTAAGAAATATATCTTTACTATAAAAGAGGTAAAGTACCTTAGGTTTATTATTTATATAGGAAAATAGATTTGCCTAGATAATAAAAAGATTACAGTAATTAGAGATTAGGAGGCTCTAATACAGGTCTGAGGAGTGCGCGGGTTTCTAGGATTTACTAACTTTTATTATGATTTTATACTGTAATTTTTAGATATTATAGGCCCCTAATTAACCTAATAAAGAAAGGCGTGGTATTCCGCTAAATAAAGGCATATAATAAGGCTTTTAAGATATTAAAGTTAGCTTTTATATTATACTTAATCCTTATATAATAGGACCCTAATAAGGATATAGTAGTAGAGGTAAATTGCTTAGGAATAGTATTAGGAGGTTACCTTTTCTAGATAAATAATAAAGAGGTCTTGCATTTAGTAGCGTATTACTTAGCTTATTTATAACTAGCTTAAAGGAATTATATAATATATAATAAGGAGCTTCTAGTAATTATCTTATGTCTTAAGGCGTAGTTAGTAAAGCTACGGAGTGTTAGTAGTCTATTTATAATACTTATAGACTATAAGAACTTAGAGTACTTTATAGCCCTAAGGGAGATATTAGAATAATAGGTATAATAGGCAAAGACTCTAGCACTTTTTAATTTTCACTTACACTATAGGCTAGGGACTTAGGCAGGCTAGCTAAATATATTATTAAGGCACTATTAGGAAGAGGTATAGTTAGCTAAACTAAAGGCGCCTATTATATAATTAGCAATAACGCTTACTTAGTTTAGCTTTAGTTAGGGTTAGCTACGTGTTAGTATTAGGCCTATGTTAGTTTTAGAGGGCACTACTCTAGAGGATAACTTAGCTTTAGAAGGTAATGTAATAGAGGGTAATTTAGCCTAAGCAATAAGTATTTTAGCTAGGGACTCCTTATTTATAGATAAGTACCTCTAATCCCTATAGGATTAATCCGTGGCCTATAATAAGACTTATAAACTATAGCTTAAGGCAGTAAGGGCTAGAGCTTAGAAGTTTCCTAACACTACTAGTATATAAGAATAGATTATAAATTATTAGATTAGCGTAAAAGGGCGCTTTAATTCTAGGGCTAGACTTAGGTACTAAAGTAAGAGCCTCTAACTATAACTTTAATCTAGCGGACTTATAACTTACCCTTACTAGGTTATCTAGGGTGAAACACTACCTTTAAGGCGCTTTAGAGGGACTTTTATTAGGATAGTATATTATAGGATATAGCACGGTTTATACGTAATTACCACTGCTATAGGGGACAAAAGAGTTAATAGTTATATTAGGGCTTACTAAAGCTAATTCCCCTACTAGATAGATATTAGTTATAGATCTCTATTAATTTTATAATAGAGCTCCTTACTAGAGACTAGGCTAACTTATGGTTCCTAATAGTTATTATAAATAGACTCTTTAAATTTATATAACTTAAGGCTATAATATTAATAGAGGCTAAGGCGTGTGTAAAATGGTTTAAGTACTATTAGTGGTAGTTTTATAGGTTCCTTACCTAGATTATTATAGATTATAGGTTAGATTAGTTAAGTAACTTTTAGATAGCACTCTATAAGAAGGTTAGCACTAAGTAATTACTATTAACCTCTTACTACCTATAGATAGATAGAGGTATAGAGAGAGCTAACTAGGAGGTTTAGGCGGTGTTATAGGTAATGTTATTCTTTTTGTAATTTAAGTAAGCAGATTACTTACTAGCCTATTAACTAGCATTAAATAATAGGGATTCCTTAGTAATAGGAGTAAGTGTAAATATAGCTTTTTATAGCTTTAATATACCTATAATCTAGGCACTACTATTTATAGAAGCTTTAAGGACTTTAGTAAAAGGGTAAGTATAAGTATTTTTATAGTATTTAAAAGAGGGCATAGACCTAATATAAGTAGCTATAGCTTTTATCTAGTAATAGTAATAGGAAAACACAAATAGTAGTTAAAGACCTATAAAATAGTTCTAGGTTAGGGACTATATATAGCTAAGTCTTAAGAATATTAAAATAAACCGCCTATATAAGAAGCTAGACTAGGTTATAGCTAAGTATAAGGTACTAGAGGTACTAATACTATTAACTATAAAGCTAGATATTCCTAGGGGCTATACCTAGTCTTTTATATAGATTTAGTCTAGAGGGTAGTAGAGGACCTATTACTAAGTTAAAAGCTAGCTAATAAAAGACCGCTACTAGAGCTAATAATAACAGATACGGATAATAATCTTACAGAGTACTAGGTGGAGGAAATTCTTATAGCTAAGAATGCGCTAGGCTAGGGATTAAATTATAATATTCTAGTTAAATAAAAAGGTTATATATAGCTAATATAAGAACCCCTAGAAAATATGTAAAACACTAAGGCACTAGATAGGTTTAAGGCAAAATAAGGGGATGTGTAAATAAGTAATAGTCTAAAATAGGTGTAGAAACAGGTATGGTTTAACTTACCCTTAGAGGAGTAAGATAGCTAGAACACACGTGGGAAAGCGAAGGGGAGGATAAGAAGTAAGGGGGTATAAAAATTTTTTTCCTAAGGAGGGGGAGAGGGGAGGTAAGAAGGGGGTATATTATAGACTTAAGCTCTAGGCTTAGGTCCTTCTTAGGTATAGAAGGGACGCGGAGAGTGTGCGGGAAGGACACATGTTATATGCGGACATGCTTAGGACTTAGGGCTACTGCGCGCTATATACACAGACCACGCACAGAGGGGTATATAGCTAGGCGCTGTGCGACCTCTTATCTAGTTCTTTCCTTCCTCTCTAAGAATAACAATTGCACTTTGAACGCTTGTTTGCAGCTGCCCTAAGGCCAGTTCATAACAGGTTAAAGAGTTTAATATTAAGAAAAGTAATATACCTAAGGAACTTATAGCCTATCTCCTTACTAAAGTTATAGATTATAAAGCAAGAAAGGTAATAGAAAAATACTATTTATAGAGTTTACTTAGGACTTTAATTAATAGAGAGAAGAGACATTCCTTAAAACACTAATCCTAGTAGTAAAGCACCTATAGGATTATCTTATAAATAATAGGGTGTATATAATAATTAGCTAATTAATAAAGGTATTAATTAACCTTTAAGAAGTCCTTAACTAAAATAAATTCCGTTTTTAGTCCTAAGAGAAAGTTAAAGATATAAGAAAGAGGTACATAGAATTCTAAAGGAAACTTTAGAATAATAATAACTTCTTAAATAATTTTCTTAATAAAGGAGATATTTAAAAGCGTTATAGATTAAAGACCTCTTATTCTCTTTATTAAAGCCCACTAAGTATTACTCTATTAAGGTAATTATATAATAACAGGTGTAACTTCCCTATAAGAGGTACCCGTTAATATATACCTCCCCTATAGCCTTAAACCTATATAGTAGCTTAATAACTATAGACTACACTCCCTCTTACCTAATAGAGAGTGGCTTCTATTAATAATCTACTTATACCCTTATAGCCTATAGTAAAATAAATTATTAATCTTATAAAGATATATATATTAGAATAGCAATATAGTGCTAATAACTATAATATCTTTAAGTTAAAGCTATAAACCTTTAAGAGAAAGTGTAAGATATTAGACATTAAATAAGAGTAATTAGGCTATATATTTAAGGTTATACTTAAAGGGAAAGCCCTTTAATTTTACTTAGATTACCTCTTAAAACTAGAGAACCCTTAAGACTTACTAACTCTAGTTATATAGATAAAAAGAGGTTTAAGACTAAGGATATAAGACAGAGATATCTTCTTAAGTAGCACTAAACCACTCTCTAAAAGATTATTAGCAAGAACTAAGATAAATTAAAGATAGAATGCTTTAATAAACTCGTAGAAAAGCTCTCTATCTTACAATAGGCTATACCTAATGTGGGTTAATCTAAATAAGCCCTCTAGAACTAGATTATAAATGCCTGTAACGGAATCCTAGAGTGTAAGAGCTATATTACTAACCCTCCTAATAGCCTCTAATAGTTCTGTAAATAGGTATAGATAACTATTTATCTTATTATAAAAGAATCTAGTAGCTAATATTAATTCCTTACTAATACTAAAACCCTAGACTAATTCTAGACTAATAGAAAGTATAATAGTAAGGGCAAGGAGTTATAATACCCTCCCTAAAGGCATAAAGGAATATAGGGACCCCCTATTTAAGGAAGTGCTATATGTGTGGCAAAGAGGGATATTAGTTAATAAAGCACTCTAAGGAGAAATAAAAAAAGGCATACTAGCGGTTTAAGAACCACTATATAGTTAACTCCTCTTAATCCTTATAAGCTTTATATAACTTATTCCTTATATAGTATAAAGGAAGCCCTAGTCCTAATCCTGCTTCTTAACCCTCTAAAGATAATAAGGTTGCTTAGTACATAGCAAGCCTTAGCTTTAATAACAAAACTAAAGGGAAAGATAGATTAGTGCCTATAAGCTTCTTTACCTATAGTGTAACGCTTAATAGCTAAAGAATAGTTAAGATTCTTACTAACTAGGTAATAATGCATAGATTAAGCGGAAAGAGCCCTTTTAATATAAGGATAGCTAACGAACCTCCTTATATATTCCTACTTAAAGACTATTACTTATCTAAAGTCTTCTAAGGCATTATGCCAGATACTAGGGCAGCCTAGTATTTAATAGCAGGCCATTTGCAATTTATTACATTGCAACGAATAATACTAAGGATCTAACTTAATAAAGCAAGAGCTAGGGAAGTGGTTATTAGATTTAGAGGAGGCACGCTAATTATCTTACTTAGAACAGCTAACGTGCCCACTCCCTTTAGTAAGATTACGTTTTATATAATACCTATAAACACCTCTTTCTTACTATACCTTAATAATATAGGCTAATTAAAGATTAATTTTATTACTACTAAAAATATCTTATAGTAAGGAAGTATTAAAGTTCCCCTAGTATGTAAATAAGGGTATGTGTGGATGCTATTAATGTAAAATAAGGCGTTAATAGTATAGAATTACCTAACCAAAGTTAAATTATAGCAATTACATTACTGATTTAGTTATCTATTAGTTCGCTAGCTTTACAATCTCCTATGTAACTTAAGGCATAAGATTAAGATTAATGCTATTAAAGCAGTAATAAGGGTTTGTCACTAATATTAAATAAACACAGATAGCCCCTATTACTTTAAGTTTACCCTTAAGGATAAATATGCCTTTAACTTTAAAGTAATAGTAAATATTATATACCTTAACAGTAACTGCCTAACCCTTTATACTATTAATATAGCTATAGCTTTTAATATAGTGAGATTCCTTAAAGATATCTTAGCTAAATTAACATAGGAAGCTCTTAGGGTATGCTAGATTAATGTATACTAAGGATCTCTAGATTAGATTATTACTAATACTAGTATAAACTTCCATAGTAAGGAGTTCTATTAATTTACAGCGTTAATATTAATCTCTATTAAAGAGGTTCCTATTAAGGCACACTATAGTATTAGAAAGGTTAAAAGATATTATAAGCCACTCTAAAGGGCCTATAATATTATCTGGCAGGAATGCCTAATAACCCCTAAGCTAGTTACCTTATAAATAGCTATAAAAGCCCTTAATAATACTATAGGACTAAATAGCCTTATTCTAACTCTCCTTATCTTTAGTGTATACTTATATATAACTAGCAAATCCTCTATTACTAGATATCTTATAACGCGTTATTACTATACAAAAGGCAATAAAGGAGATTAAACGCTTACACGCTATCCGGAAAGTTAACAAAGCCCTTACTATAAGGAATAGCCTAGATATAGTAAAGACCCTTAACCTCCTACTTAGATTACTAGTCTAAGTGTGGCGTAAAGGCAATAGTTAGCAAGGCCTATATAACCTCCTCTCTATTAATAGAGGGACTTACACGCTTAATCTCCTACAAGGCCTAAAAACCTTCTAGTTAACCTCTATTAGGCCCTATTATATAGATCCTAATAGAGAAGTCCTAATACCTTAAGAATAACTACCTAAGGAAAAAGGGTAAGAGGCTTAAGATAAACTAGTAGGTAAGGTCCTAGAGATCCTACTAAAGAGAAGGCTAGGCAAACCCTATAAGAACCCCCTAGTAATTATTAATAAGACTAATGTGTTTATATGTTATGGACTCGAGCTCGAGGCTTGGGTCCTTCTCGGGTGCGGAAGGGACGCGGAGGGTGCGCGGAAGGGTGCAGAGAGTGTGTGGGAAGGACACGTGTTATGTGCGGACATGCTTAGGACTTAGGGCTACTGCGCGCTATGCGCACAGACTACGCATAGAGGGATATATAGCTAGGCGCTGTATAATCTCTTATCTAGTTCTTTCCTTCCTCTCTAAGAATAATAATCGCACTTTAAACGCTTATTTATAGCTACCCTAAGGCTAGTTTATAATATTTGTTATTCTTCACTATAGACACTAATAAGATAGCGGTGTTATAGGAGGTTATTAAGAGGTAGGCGGCCTAAATCACTAACCTTACTAACAGGCAAAATACAGCCCTTACACAAAACCCTATTAAGCGGAAGCTATTACTAATAGGCTTACTATTTAATAGTAATAGAGTATTATTCTTAGCCTAGAAAGGCCTTATAGGTTATAAGTTACTAATAGATTAGGAGTTTATTAGTACTATATAAGATTAATAGTGCTTTATTTACTAGAATCTCTTACCTAAGGTATAGGCCTAAGTTACTCCTTACTTTAAAAAGGGGTACTTAGTTTATTTTAACTTAAGGCACTTCCTTAAGTACTTAGGGAAATATTTAATAACCCTTATTAATAGGAGATAGCTATTACTAAGCTTAATTAGCTAAGGTAATAATAGTATAAGCGTTTTAGTAACTTTTATATTTAGTTTAAGTAAAAGTTAGCACTTATAAGTAGGTTAGATTAGGCAGATATAGTAAAGTTATCTAAACTATACACTACACTTAATAAGTAAATAAGAGATTATAGTGTTAGCTAAGACATTCCCTAGGCTAACTACCTAGTAGTAGTGGCTTACTTTTAAAGCATTATATTAGATATTAAGTCCTACTAGCTAGAGGAGAAGTATTAATTACGTAGGTAGTCTTAACCTATAGCCCTTATAGAGAGGTCTTATCTATAGGATAAGGACACTCTAATAATAGACGTTTAATTAGTGGGCATAATAGGGACCTAAAAAGGTTTTAGTAAGGCCCTAGCCTAATGTGTATAACTAAGTATAAGTAATAAAGGGAGCGTAAAGTAGGCGAAGTAAGTCTCTTAGGAAGTGCTAGACACCTACTATAAGGAGGGTAAGTGCTTATAATACGGTTCTAATAAGTATTAGGTTATAAAATACCCCTTATACTATGCCCTCCGCCTAAAGGAGACGCTATTAGTTAATATATGTAACGTGAAAGATATTAACCCTAAGGACTTAAGTAATAAGTTAGGAAAAGAGAAGCCCCTTTATTAAGTTATTTAAATAGGGAAGAGAATTAGGAGCTTAGAGAGGCTTTATAGTATACTATTATTATTAAGGATAACTTTAAATAAATCTAGAGTAATATAAATACATTACCTTTCTTAGTCCTTATATTAATAAATAAGATAACCTTTTTAAATATATAAGTTAATATAGGATATAACTACTATGCTACTATTAGTAAATGCTTAGTCTAGAAGCTATAACTAGAATATATCCCCTACTAACTAAGAGAACAGTTTACACTATAGTTAGTGTAAAAAGAGGGGAAGGGAGGATTATAAGAAGAGCTTATTAATAATATATATTATCTGTTTTTAGATGGATATAGATAGATAGGAGACGCTAATTATAGCGTACGTGATTCTAGGATTAATAAGATAACTTATCCTAAGGACACTATAGATAGCCTACTATAATATTAATTTAAACGTAAAGTATTACTAGCTTACTATAGGGGTAGCTAATAACCTATAGATTTAGACTATAGCTAGCAGAGGGGTAGAGAAGCCTATAGTGTATATTATAGGATTATTATTTGCGGGAATAGTGTAAAGGGTAAGGAAGTAGAAGAAGTATATATAGCTATACGCTATAAGCTTATAGGAGATTATATCTGTGCTATAAATTAACACCACGCTAAAACCCATAGAGTAAGAACTCTTAGCGGCCTTGCTAGAGGAGTTATAGGACTTTAAGGATCTTTTTAAGAGAGTAAGGTAAATGCTCTCTTACTATATAGGGGCAAGTCTAACCACTATATTTGCCTTAAATAGAATACGGAGGGCAATAAACTAGACTTGCCTTAGGCACTATTATATAATATACCACGTTAATACCTCCTAGAGATATATAAGTAAGTAATAGACTTAATAGATAAGGGCTAGATTAGGGTAAGCTTATCTTTAGTAGTAGTACTAGTTCTACTAGTAAAGAAACCTAGGGGCAGCTAGAGGTTCTATATAAACTATTATACGCTAAATAAGATTATAGAATAGGACTACTACCCCTTGCCTTTAGTAAAGGAGACATTACGCTCCTTAGCTAAAGTAAAATAGTTTACAAAACTAGATATATAAGCAGCGTTCTATTATATTTATATTGCTAAGGGCTAGGAACACTAGACTACTTTCTAGACGTAGTTTAGATTATTTAAGTGGTTAGTATGCCCCTTTAGTTTAGTAGGTGCACCTATAACCTTCTAGAGGTATATTAATAGAGCGCTTAGTAGTATTCTTAGGGACTATATTATAGCTTACCTTAATAATATCTTAATTTATTTAAGGGGTTTATAGAAAGATTATATATAGAAAGTCTATAGGGTGCTAGCTAGGCTATAATAGGCTAGGCTAAATCTAGATATTAAGAAATGTGTCTTTACTATAAAAGAGGTAAAGTACCTTAGGTTTATTATTTATATAAGAAAACAGATTTGCCTAGATAACAAAAAGATTACAGTAATTAGAGATTAGGAGGCTCTGATATAGGTCTAAGGAGTGCGTGGGTTTCTAGGATTTGCTAACTTTTATTGCGATTTTATACTGTAATTTTTAGATATTATAGGCCCCCTAATTAACCTAATAAAGAAGGGCGTAGTATTCCGCTAGATAGAGGCGTGTAATAAGGCTTTTAAGACGTTAAAGTTAGCTTTTATATTATACCTAATCCTTATATAATAAGACCCTAATAAGGACATAGTAGTAAAGGCAGATTACTTAGGAATAGCATTAGGAGGTTACCTTTCCTAAATAAATAACAAAGGGTCTTACATCTAGTAGCGTATTACTTAGCTTATTTATAACTAGCTTAAAGGAATTATATAATATATAATAAGGAGCTTCTAGTAATTATCTTGTGTCTTAAGGCGTAGTTAGTAAAGCTACGGAGTGTTAGCAGTCTGTTTATAATACTTATAGACTATAAGAACTTAGAGTACTTTATAGCCCTAAGGGAGATATTAGAATAATAGGTGTAATAGGCAAAGACTCTAGCACTTTTTAATTTTTACTTATACTATAGGCTAGGGACTTAGGCAGGCTAGCTAGATATATTATTAAGGTGCTATTAGGAAGAAGTATAGTTAGCTAAACTAAAGGCGCCTATTATATAATTAGTAATAACGCTTACTTAGTTTAGCTTTAGTTAGGGTTAGCTACGCGTTAGTATTAGGCCTATGTTAGTTTTAGAGGGCACTACTATAGAGAATAACTTAGCTTTAGAGGGTAATATAACGGAGGGTAATTTAGCCTAAGTAATAAGCATCCTAGCTAGGGACTCCTTATTTGCAGACAAGCACCTCTAATCCCTATAGGATTAATCTATAGCCTATAATAAGACCTATAGACTATGGCTTAAGGTAGTAAGGGCTAGAGCTTAGAAGTTTCCTAACGCTACTAGTATATAAGAATAGATTATAGACTATTAGATTAGCGTAAAAGGGCGCTTTAATTCTAGGGCTAGACTTAGGTGCTAAAGTAAGAGCCTCTAACTATAACTTTAATCTAGCGGACTTATAACTTACCCTTACTAGGTTATTTAGGGCGGAACACTACCTTTAAGGTGCTTTAGAGGGACTTCTATTAGGATAGTATATTATAGGATATGGCACGGTTTGTACGCAATTACTACTACTATAGGGGACAAAAGAGTTAATAGTTATATTAGGGCTTACTAAAGCTAATTCCCCTACTAGATAAATATTAGTTATAGATCTTTATTAACTTTATAATAGAGCTCCTTACTAGAGACTAGGCAAACCCACGGTTCCTAATAGTTATTATAGATAGGCTCTTAAAATTCGTGTAACTTAAGGCTATAACATTAATAGAGGCCAAGGCATATGCGAAATGGTTTAAGCACTATTAGTGGCGGTTCTACGGGTTCCCTACCTAGATTATTATGGATTACGGGTTAGATTAGTTAAGTAACTTTTGGATAGCGCTTTACAAGAAGGTTAGCACTAAGCAATTACTATTAACCTCTTACCACCTATAGATAGATAGAGGTATAGAGAGAGTTAACTAGGAGGTTTAGGTAGTGTTATAAGTAATATTATCCTTTTACAATTTAAGTGGGCAGATTACTTGCTAGCCTGTTAACTAGCATTAAATAATAGGGATTCCTTAGTAATAGGAGTAAGTGTAAATATAGCTCTTTATAGCTTTAATATACCTATAATCTAGGCACTACTATTTATAGAAGCTTTAAGGACTTTAGCAAAAGGGTAAGCATAAGCATTCCTATAGCATTTAAAAGAGGGCATAGACTTAATATAAGTGGCTATAGCTTTTGTCTAGTAATAGTAATAGGAAAACACAAATAGTAGTTAGAGACCTATAGAACGGTTTTAGGTTAGGGACTACGTGTAGCTAAGTCTTAAGAATATTAAAATAAATTACTTATATAAGAAGCTAGACTAGGTTATAGCTAAGTATAAGGTACTAGAGGTACTAATACTATTAACTATAAAGCTAGATATTCCTAGGGGCTGCACCTAGTCTTTTATGTAAATTTAGTCTAGAGGGTAGTAGAGGACTTATTACTAAGTTAAAAGCTAGCTAATAAAAGACTGCTACTAAAGCTAATAATAATAGATGTGGATAACGATCTTATAAAGTACTAGGTAAAGGAAATTCTTATAGCTAAGAATACGCTAGGCTAGGGATTAAATCGTAACGTTCTAGTTAAATAAAAAGGTTACATATAGCTAACGTAAGAACCCCTAGAAAATATATAGAATACTAAGGCACTAGATAGGTTTAAGGCAAAATAGGGGATATACAGATAAGTAATAGTCTAAAATAGGTGTAGAAATAGGTGCGGTTTAATTTACCCTTAGAGGAGTAAGACAGCTAGAACACACATAGGAAAGCGAAGGGGAGGATAAGAAGTAAGGGAGGGTATAAAAATTTTTTCCTAAAGAGTAAGGAGAGGGGGTAAGAAAGGGGGTATATTATAGACTTAAGCTTAAGGCTTAGGTCCTTCTTAGGTGCGGAAGGGACGCGGAGGGTGTGCGGGAAGGGTATAGAGAGTGTGTAGGAAGGATATGTGTTATATGTAGACATGCTTAGGACTTAGGGCTACTGCGCGCTATACGCACAGACCACGCATAGAGGGATATATAGCTAGGCGCTATGCGATCTCTTGTCTAGTTCTTTCCTTCCTCTCTAAGAATAACAATTGCACTTTGAACGCTTGTTTGCAGCTGCCCCAAGGCCAGTTCATAACATTATATTAGTAAAGGAGAAAGCTAACCTTAACCTTATAATCTAATTGCGTAAGGAAGGCATTATTATAACCCTAGGAGAGCTCTTTAAGCTCTTTACTAAGGCTAAAATTAATGCCTTAATTAACTAAGGCGTGTTTAAATTTATAACCTTTAATAAGAAAGAGCATAGTAGTATAAGGATCTTTAACTCCTATATTATTAATGAGGTAAAAGGGAAGACAGGCTAGCTATACAAGAAATCACAGCTTATTATCTAAGGCTTTGGTAATAAGGCGAAACAAGACATCCTAATATAAGCCCTAATAATCTAATAGGCTAGTTAACGCCTTATCCTTGTAATAGCTCCCTTGCTAATAAAGAAAGACTTTATCTTGTGAATTTGCAATATTACGTAAGCTTATGTTCAATCACAAACCCTATTAAACAGGACAATCCTCACCAGGCTCCTAATCCAGATTTGCAACTATTGAAAATGGGAAGGGGAATGTACTGGAGGGATAGGAAGACCTCCTAGTAATTCCTAGATAGCTAGCGCAATAGAGGGCGCTGCGACCTATAGATAACTAAACCACGATAGATAATTCACTTTGAGAGCTAAGATAGTTGAATATAGTTGATTTCTAGCTAACGGACGGTCTGCGAGCAATGAGAGGATTCTACTAAGTCCCCTTATAGACCTACTGACCATATCGGCAGAACTAGGTCGCCAATAGGGTCTCATGAGCTACTTTTTATTTTCCGTATAATTCATTTATATAGGAAAAGTAAAAAATCGACTCACAGCCATACAAACTAGACGCCTATGTGGCCTAACTAAGCACTTTAATAAGCAACCCTTTATATACAATATACTATTAAATCCAGAAAAATTCAAGGATTTGAATAGTATACGTCAGCCTTTTATATAACTACTAGTTCCCTAGTTACAGTCAATTTTGGCTTCCCTATAGGGTAACCTAGTTGGCTTAGTCATACATGCCGTAGCTTTGCTTAGGTGGCAACGCAAGATGCGTTGCACAACTACGCAACGTAGCGCGCAGCAACGCCACGCAACAACGCAACTAGGCAACTAGTGGGCCTATAAAATAGTGCTAAAAATAGCATTATTTTAACACTCCCTCTAGAAAAGTGTGACATAACTAATTCAATGCCTAATGACTTAGCTCTTTAATAGATATCTAAGTCAACTATAAATTCCAACAAATCAATAACTTTTAACTATAAATCCAATAACTTTTCAACTAGAATTCTAATATTTTGTTGATTTATTATTTTTCGACTTTTTATTAATTTTATAAAGTTAGCTAGGATTTCGTAAGACCTAGTAATTTAATAAATTGTTGAAATTTATCATAGGGCAGGGGCTTAGTTAAGCCATCTGCAGGCATCTCTTTAGTATTAATGTAAATAACCTTAGCTATACCCTTCTGTACCTTTTCTCTGGTTGTAAGGATGGGGATAGCCAGGCAAGAACGTATGGGGGCACTTGGTATATTGACTGAAGCTTGCTAGGTCTAAGTGTGTTGTGGGTGCGAGTCGCTGCTTTATAGCCAGTGACTCGCTAGTGTCACGTGGACCTAGCCCTGTGGCATGGTGTGCCCGCGGGGTGCGCCCATGTGTTGTGGGCGGGCCTCACACTGGTATAGTTGAATTTTAGCAGGGTATGCTTTATTCTACTATGAAGAGCAGGGTTGTTAGCAGTCGTAATAGCACCTTGGTTGTCGCTAAAAATCGGGACTAGAGGGGCTAGAGGTAGCTTAATTTCCGTAAATAAGCTATTTAACCACTCTAGCTCCCTAATAGCCTCACATAAAGCGTTAGATTCAGCTTCTAATGTGGATAAAGCTATTGTAGTTGCTTTCTTTGATTTCCAGCTAATAGGTCCTTCAGCTAGCTTAAATAAATAAGCATAGGTTGATTTTGAAGAGATCCTATTACTAGCGTAGTCGCTATCGCAGAATCCAATAAGGGTCGTAGAGGCTTTGGAGTTTGTAACAGATCTAGACCTTCTATAGGTTATAGAATAACCTATAGTACTAGATAAGTACCTAAGCAGGTGTTTAGCAGCATTTAAGTGCTCTATAAACGGCTTAGATAGCGCTGTAGAAAGCCACTAGACCGGAAAAGCAATATCAGGTCTTGTTAAAAGCATTAAGTACATAATAGTCCCTATAATGCACTAATATAGCTTATGATCAGGGGTGAGAGAGATTTTGTTAGGTGGGTTGTGTTATGGACTGGCCCCAAGGCAACTGCTGTTGGGCGTCGATATGATATTGAGAAACTTGAGGAGGGAAGAAAGGAAGGTAGGAAACCTATCCCTTCCTGTGCCCCTTATACTCCTTAACTATCCTAAGCTATCCTATCTGTCCTCTTCCTATCCCCTTGTTATCTTCATACTGCTTCTTCCTATCCCCTTGTTATCTTGTCTCCGTCTCTTCTAATCCCCTTATCATCTCACCTCCGTTCCTTGCTATCTTATATTCAGCCTTATCTTTATCCCCTACTATCCTATATTTAGCCTTAATCCTTACCCTTGCTGTCTTAGCTTAGGCCCCTACTTATCTCTGTGTTATCCGCCATTAGCCCTCTTGTTATATATGCTACAACTAATGCTTAGGCAAAGCCTAAGCCCTTACATACGTCCCTGCTCACCTATCACAAACTTACATAGCAGAAATAAACCCCATATCCTTACCTGCTAACTTCCACTATTTATTCCCTGTCCTATTATGCCCTTTCTATAGTTAGCGTCTTTGTTATTTATTGTTATTATTAGGTGGTGTGTAACACGTACCCCTCCCTACTAAGTTATAAAGACTGTCTTTACCTATTGCATTTGCTTTTTATTATTAGGCTAAGTGCATAACATATGTTCCTAGCCCCTCCTTTATTATTATAGTAACCTTAACCCCTCCCTCACTTATCTATAACCCCTCTAATATAGTTACGCTTCCTATATAAATATCCCACTTTCTTACCCCTTACACTACCCCTCCTTCTTATAATAACTATCCTCCCTTAGACCTTATAAACTTCTTTATGCGTTCCTATCTATTACTTTAAGCTCCTACCTTTTATTCTTATTTATCCTACCTCCTAAATATCTTATTCTTGCCTTCCTCTTACTATCCCTGCTATGCCTCTAGCCTATGCTATTAGCAAGTATTTTATAGAGGGGATTCTAATAATAATAACTATACTACTCCTACATTAGTTTTTATCCTTATAGCCCTTATATTAAGCGTTCCCTAACCACAGGTATTCTAGAATATTATCCTCCTAAAAGCGGAGGCTTATGCCCTCCTTATTAGCATAACTATATAACCTATGTCTAGTTAACACGGTTCCTATCCGCTAACCTAAGGCTCTATTATACCCTTAAAGACTTAGAAGCTGCTATTACTATAGGTAACCACATTATAACGCAAGGCGTCGCAAAGAGCACGATAACTAAGCGCAAAATGCCTATCCTATCCTAGGACTTCTATGCCCTTATAGGCTGTTAGAACGCGCTCTTAAACTAAGCGTAATTTAATCCGGCCCTAGTGCGTTTAGCCCTTAGGCCCCCCTTCCCTAACGCTCTTACTATAAATCCGCTAAGCTTTAATATTATACTATTTATAGGCAGTAGCCCCTTAGCTAGCCGCCAGATAGGAGTGCTCTCTAATAGGTTACTAGAAGCTTATTCTAGTAGAATTAACAGCTTATAAATAGTATCTCTGCCTTATGTGAGGAGTTTCGCGGTTATTTAGCCGCTATAATTAAAGCGCTCTCTCCTTAACGTTATAAGACTACCTATAATCGCTCTTAGCTTATTAGGGTTAGAGACAAGTCCCCTTCCCGCTAACGCTAGTAACCCTCCTATCCCATCCCTAGTACTAGAACCTCTATCCCTTATTACCCTTATATTACAGGGGTTATTCGCACTCCTATTATAACTAGTGGCTACTATAGAGGCAGCACTTCTCTGCCTATTAGTTACTTCCTATCCCCTAACTAACTATCTACTCACACTCTCTAGAGTCTGGGTGATAACAGAGGCTAGTAGCATCACCTCCTATTAGGAATGTCTTGCGTCCCTCCTAGACAATAGTTAGGGCTATCCTACCCTAATCTATACTATAAGTATAATAATATAGATTCTTATAATAACGTAGGTAAGGGTAAAGAGGTTAGGGGTAATATCCTAATGAGTTTAACGAAGGCTTTTAATTATTTATAGGAGGCGCCCTATATGCGCCCTAGGTCTAATATGTAGTCTCCGCTAGTAAATGAGTTTATTACAATTAATTTAGTCTATTATTATAACGTGTATCTCCTTATTCCTTTTAAACTCGTTAAGTGCTTATATCTTTACTATGTTCTCTAGCGGTTCTTATATTAGCTATAAGTACCCCGCTTATTTAACTAGGACATTATATCTATTGCCTTTGCCTAGTGTATTTTAAGCTACTAGGATCTGTTCTACGTAATACTCCTTAATAAGCTTATTATTATTCTCTAACAGTACTTACTCTAAAGCTAGTTAGGAGTCCTATAGTTTCTGACTTAGAAGAGGGTCTATTACTACTTGTTTAATAAGGTTTACGTGGAATACTAGATAAATACCCCTTAGTATATCTAGTCAGACTATTAGTAGTGTAGGTACCTTTACTACTATGTACTTTACTAAAACCTAGTTAAGTTTCCTTAAGGGGCGGTTTATCTTAATGTTCTTAAGAGAAAGCTACACTTTATTGCTTACTTAAAAGCGTTCCGCTAGGTATTGTGAAGCTACTGTTACGTCCTGTTATTATTACTATATGTAGGCTATTGTAGCCTAGGCTAGAAGAGTCCTCTCCTATAAGTGTTCTAGAAACCGCACAGCCCTTCCCTTAGGTATTATAGTAAATACTAAAAGGTCTAGCTAGGATTAAATAGGTTCTAGGTTATATTTATGTAATAACTTATTTAGGCTTACCCCTATGACAAAAGAGGTCCTATTATTTATCGCAAGCTAGCAAGTAGCTAAGTGTTTGGGCTAGTTAAATTAAGAGAAGGAGATTGCTACCTATAGTATTGCTTGTACCTCCTAGTTTGCTTATTCTATGCCACTGTTAGTCTGTGGGTAATGTGATGTGAAGAGTAATTAATCTATTCTAACTAGCAAGCATAGCGTTATCTAAAACTTCCTAACTAGTCTAAGCCACGGTCTATAATAATAGACTAGGGAACCCTCTAAACCTTCACTAAACTATCTTAAATCATTTTACATATTCCTTAGCACTAATAGAAGTCATTGCCTCTAGCTAGACGAATTTTAAAAGCCTGTCTATAATAACTATTAGGTAATAAGGTCTCTCTAAGGATAATGCTAGTAATTCTATTATAAAATCCATTAAGATCTGTGACTAGAACCTGTTAGGGATTAGTAGCGGTTTTAGCAAGCCTTAACGTTATTAATAACTCTTATAACCTCTAAAACAATAGCAATTCCAAACGAATCTAGCAACATCCTATAACATCCTATCCTAGTAAAACTATTACTATAGAATCTGAAATATAGTGTTCTAGCTAGGGTGTCCTACAACCGGCAAATCATAATATTACTAAATAAGAGTTATTATAAGAGGTTCCTATACTAGCACCTAGGTATAACCCTAAATTAGAGCGCCCTATAGGCACTAAGTAAGCAATCCGCTACCTATTCTCTTATTATTACTTCTAGAGGAAATTTTTATGCCCCTTTCTAAATAGCTTTTAGTTAAATACAGTACGTAAGGTCTGCTATAATAGCTTAGTCCTATAATAACTAAAGGTGTTCCGTGGCAAAGAGGACCTCTCTAATTAGTAGTAGAGTTACGTTTGAAACAAGAGAATCCTAATTAGGGTCCTCCTATAAGTCTATAGGTAATTAAGAGAGTCATGTGATAGTAACTAGTTATAGTATTTATCCTATCCTTACTCCCGCACCCTTCTTGTCCTACTCCTTTTATAAAAGTGTGTCTAGTTGTTAAGCCTATGTGCTAGGTCTATAATATAAGTGAAAATTAAACAAGGCAAGCGTATTTGCCCACTAAGCCTACCGTTCTATTATTAGATAAGGAGTAGTAAAGTATTCCAGGTTCTTATAATCTATGTAAATTATAAATGGTTGTGAAACGCCTTATAGCTTTGCTAACCACGCCTTAAGGCAAGAGATAATAGCTAGGAGCTCCTTGTTGTAAATAGTGTAGTTCCTTTATAAGGCTAACAAGCTTGCGGAGTAATACGTAACTAGGTACATAACGTGGTTAGGTCCTTCCTATGACATGCAACCTCTGAGGGCTAGGCCTAAATAATTTACCTTAACTACTATAGGTTAATCTAGGTCCTATTATGCTAGAACCGGGTACTTAATAAAAGCCCCTTTTAATTTCTTAAAGGCCTTGTTCTCTTTAAGCCCCTATTAGAAAGGGATATTCCTCTTTGTAAGTTATATAAGCGGTGCTGCTATCTTAGAGAAGTCCTTAATAAAGTCTTAGTAGAAATTCGCAAACCCTAGGAAGCTTCAGACCTTACGTAGCTTTGTAAGCGCTAGCTATTCCCTAATTGCTGCAACCTTTGCTAGGTTAGGATAGACTAAATATCCTACTATAATAATATAGCCTAAGTACTAGACTTCCTTTATAGCGAATACAGACTTACTAAGGTCTAGGTATAATCCTGCTGCCCTTAAGCGGCCGAGTATTAGTCAGACCTTAGCTATGTAGTCCTTCCTTAACCCCTAAATAGACTAAGATATTATCTAGATATGCTATAACAAAATCCCCTAATACGTCCCCTAAGGATTTGTTAATATAGCGTTAGAAGGTTGCTAGTGCGCCTGCTAGTCTAAATAGGCAGACTAACCATTTAAACAGTCTGAATCTAGTCCGGAATGCTATTAAGTGCTCCTTGCCCTCTACTATCTGTAGTTTATAAAACGCTACGCGGACATTTACCTTTGTGAACTATTACGCCCTAGAGAGGGATTGTAGGGTTTCCTTAATTAGAGGGAGGGGGTATTAGTCTTATGCTATTATCTTATTAAGCGCGTAGTAATTTACACAAAAACGCTAACTACTATTTAATTTCTTAATAAGGAGAACTAGGGCTATGGCTAATAAGAAGCTAGCATAGATCTATCCTTTGTCTATAAAGTCTATAATTTAATATCTAATCTCTAGAAGTTAGTCCCTTAGTATGTTGTATAACGGTCCCTATGGCAGTGCGGGTTTGGAACTGTCTAGGTTCTTATATAGCTGGATGTGGTAGTTAAGGGATTCCCTATAAGGGGTAACCTGTCCGCTTTAGTTTTGTTAAAAAGGTCTGCGAAGTCCGCTAACTCCTCTAGTAGTGTTAATGTGTTAGGTTTATTTAGTTATTATTTTAGTGCTATAAGCTATAGCACTATTGTTATCTCCCTTAAACTTATAGTAATAAAGCGAGTTATAGTGTCTTTCTGTTATTAGGCTTTGCGTACTTCTATAGTGTATAAGGCTCTGATAATTCCTTAAATAGGCTTATCTATACTACGCTCTAAGGCTTCTAATACATAAAGACTCTCTGCAGCCCCTATTACTAGTTGTTGTTTTACTACGTGAATTACTATATCTTGTTATTCTAACTATAGCATCCTAAAGATCACATCCTAGGTAAGGCCTAAAATAATATATAGGTATACTAATAACTCCTACCTATTAATATTAATCCTAGTGTATACTATATAGGTGATTAAGGAGGTCTCCTCCTTTATACGTTTCCCCTGCTTTTCTGTTTTTACTATAGTACGGACTTATCTCCGTGTTAGTAGTTATATAAGCTTAAGGCCTAACTATCTTGCTGCTAGTTTGCTAATAGCACTATAGTAATTGTATTTATAGTTAATTTAAATATTAAGGTAAGAGCATGTATTAAAGAGTATAGGAACTAGGAATAGTAGTTAATCTATATAATATTCTATGTCCTCCTCTATACTTATACACTAATTATACTTATCTGTAACTGTAGGTGCTAGCTAGCCCCCTGCCCCTATATAAGACTTTGCTTAGGGGCTACTCGTTTTCTATGTTATTAGGGATGATTTCCTTATCCACGCTTTCCTTATCCACCCTATATATGTTAATATTAACCTATAGTTACTAAGGTAGGAGGAGGGGCATTCTAGAATATAATAGCCCTTAACGCCACAATATAAGTAGCACCCCTCCTAATAGCATTTAGTTATTTCCGCTCCTAATACCTATTTAGCCCTCTATAGTTTAATATCCTTCTAGGCCTTTTCCTTTTTATCTAATTTCTTTTATTTCCCCGCCTATATTACTATAGCCCGTACCCCTATCATTAGCGTGTTACTGTTATAGTTAGTTAATTAGGGTGCGTGTTAGACTAGCTATAGTCCGCGTTAGTTCTAGTACTTATCCTCTGCAGTAAGAGACTTAATATTAACCGTAATACTGCGGTAAATAGTAACTGCCAGGTAGTAGTCTATTCTACTAACTCCTCTACTAACTATAATCTCTCTTATGCGCTTATTAAGTGCGCGTTGTAGTTTAGCTAACTTAACTTCGCTTACCTATTAGGCCCCTCCTACTAGGGAGAGCTTCTATTTAAAGCAAATAAAGAACGTGGCAAATAATTCTCCTAATCCTTGCTCTATCTAGTTAAGTTCTATTAGGGCTATTTCCTACCTATATAAGTCTGTATATAGGGTCTCTAAGTAGTTAAGAAAGGCTTTTAGCCTATAAGTATTTAGCTTGCTTACCTTAAAGTATATTATAATATAGGCCTAGACCTTAGGTAAAAGTTATTAGTAAATAAATACCTATTAGTCCTTATTATCTCTAATAAAGTCCACGTTTACCTTAAGTTTGTGTTTTATAAGGAACTTCTAGGTAGCGAATGTGATTTTATTACTATTATATAGGTTGCCTATCTAGATCGGTTTTCGTTAGACCTGTAGTGCTATTGGCGTTAGGTTAGGAGCCGTAAGTTACATAGGAGGGTCTGTATTAGGAGCTATTAGTTATATAGCCGCGTCTAATAAGATAGTAACTTGCGGTGTAAGCATTGGATTTGCTTATATGTTTTGTTATAAGGACTTAATTGCCCTAGCCTGCTGTTCTAGTATTAGCTAAAGTGTTTTAAATTAGGTATTATAAGCCCCTAGTGGTAAAGTGGTATTTAATAGGGGAGTTATAGTCCCCTAGCTAGTTCGTTCGTCTGGTTAAAGGTTATCTCCTAGGTCCATTGCGTAATCTATTGTTATTTATTTTAGTAGTCTTTATAGACTAAAGGAAGTTTCTTAAATGTTATAGACTAGCCCTAAGGTAACTACTATTAGGCGTTAATATAATATTAAGAAACTTAAGGAGAGAAGAAAGGAAGGTAGGAAACCTATCCCTTCCTATGCCCCTTATACTCCTTAACTATCCTAAGCTATTCTATCTATCCTCTTCCTATCCCCTTATTATCTTTATACCACTTCTTCCTATCCCCTTATTATCTTGTCTCTGTCTCTTCTAATCCCCTTATTATCTTACCTCTGTTCCCTACTATCTTATATTTAGCCTTATCTTTATCCCTTACTATCCTACATTCAGCCTCAATCCCTACCCTTGCTGTCTTAGCTCAGGCCCCTACTTATCTCTGTGTCATCCGCCGTCAGCCCTCTTGTTATGCATGCTACAACTAATGCTTAGGCAAAGCCTAAGCCCTTACAGGTTGCTACTTATTTAATAATTCCAGGTTAAAGAGGAATTTGAACGGGCTTAGCATCTTTCAGGTTAAACCTTTCTAGGGCTTCAGAAATGTACTAGGACTAATAAATAGTTAGGGTCCCTTTCTTTCGATTTCTAGTGATTTAAACACCTAGGAAAAATTCGGCTAGTCCACGGTCTTCTATAGGGTAAGCTTTATGCAAAAGCTTCTTCAATCTATTAATATATTTAAGGTCGGGTCCTATCAGAAGGCAGTCATCCACATAAGTTACTATATATGTGAATGTAGTTAGGTTATAAAAAACGGCTAGGTCCGAAATTAAGGGGTAAAATCCGTGCTTACGAAGAAGGTCCTTTAGGGCCTGCTACCACTCTCTAGAGCTTTGTTTTAATCCATATAAAGTGTTATGGACTCGAGCTCGAGGCTCGGGTCCTTCTCGGGTGCGGAAGGGACGCGGAGGGTGCGCGGGAAGGGTGCAGAGAGTGTGCGGGAAGGACACGTGTTGTGTGCGGGCATGCTTAGGACTTAGGGCTACTACGCGCGCTATATGCACAGACCACGCACAGAGGGGTATATAGCTAGGCGCTATGCGATCTCTTATCTAGTTCTTTCCTTCCTCTCTAAGAATAACAATCGCACTTTAAACGCTTGTTTACAGCTACCCTAAGGCTAGTTTATAACATTTATTATTCTTTACTATAGACGCTAATAAGATAGCGGCGTTGCGGGAGGTTATTAAGAGGCAGGTAGCCTAAATCACTAACCTTACTAATAGGCAGAATACAGCCCTTACATAAAACCCCATTAAGCGAAAGCTATTGCTAATAGGCCCACTATTTAATAGCAATAGAGTATTATTCTTAGCCTAGAAAGGCCTTATAAGTTATAAGTTACTAATAGATTAGGAGTTTATTAGTACTACATAAGATTAATAGTGCTTTATCTACTAAAATCTCTTGCCTAAGGTATAGGCCTAAGTTACTTCTTACTTTAAAAGGGGTACCTAGTTTATTTTAACTTAAGGCACTTCCTTAAGTACTTAGGGAAATATTTAATAACCCTTATTAATAGGAGATAGCTATTACTAAGCTTAATTAGCTAAGGCAATAATAGTATAAGCGTTTTAGTGACTTTTATATTTAGTTTAAGCAGAAGTTAGCGCTTACAGGCAAGTTAGATTAGGTAAATATAGTGAAGTTATTTAAACTACGCACTACACTTAATAAGCAGATAAGAGATTGTAGTGTTAGCTAGGACATTCCCTAGGCTAACTACCTAGTAGCAGTGGCTTACTTTTAGAGTATTATATTAGATATTAAGTCCTACTAGCTAGAGGAGAAGTATTAATTACGTAGGCAGTCTTAACCCATAGCCCTTATAGAGAGGTCCTATCTATAGGATAAGGACACTCTAATAACAGACGTTTAATTAGTAAGCATAATAGGGACCTAAAAAGGTTCTAGTAAGGCCCTAGCCTAATATACATAACTAAGTATAAGTAATAAAGGGGGCGTAAAGCGGGCAAAGTAAGTCTCTTAGAAAGTGCTAGACACCTGCTATAAGGAGGGTAAATGCCTATAATATAGTTCTAATAAGCATTAGGTTATAAAATGCCCCTTACGCTATGCCCTCTGCCTAAAGGAGACGCTATTAGTTAACGTATATAACATAGAAGACATTAACCCTAAGGACTTAAGTAATAAGTTAGGAAAAGAGAAGCCCCTTTATTAAGTTATTTAAATAGGGAAGAGAATTAGGAGCTTAAAGAGGCTTTATAGTATACTATTATTATTAAGAATAACTTTAAACAAATCTAAAGTAATATAAATATATTACCTTTCTTAGTCCCTATATTAATAAATAAGATAACCTTTTCGGATGTATAAGTTAATATAGGATATAACTACTATGCTACTATTAGTAAACGCTTAGTCTAGAAGCTATAACTAGAACGCATTCCCTTACTAACTAAGAGAATGGTTTACACTGCAGTTAGTGTAAAAGAGAGGGAAGGGAGGATTATAAGAAGAGCTTATTAATTATATATATTGTCCGTTTTGGATAGATATTAATAGATAGGAGACGCTAATTATAGCGTACGTAATTCTAGGATTAACAAGATAACTTATCCTAGGGATACTATAAATAGCTTACTATAATATTAATTTAAACGTAAAGTGTTACTAGCTTACTATAGGGGTAGCTAATAACCTATAGATTTAGACCACAGCTAGTAGGGGGTAGAGAAGCCCACAGTGTGTATTATAGGATTATTATTTACAGGAATAGTGCAAAGGGTAAGGAAGTAAAGGAGCACATATAGCTATGCGCTATAAGCTTACAGGAGATTACGTCTATGCTACAGATTAACGCTACGCTAAAACCCATAGAGCAGGAACTCTTAGCGGCCTTGCTAGAGGAGTTATAGGACTTTAAGGATCTTTTTTAGGAGAGTTAGGTAAACGCCCTCCTACTATATAGGGGTAAGTCTAACCACTACATTTACCTTAAATAAGATATAGAGGGTAATAAACCGGACTTGCCTTAGGCACTATTATATAATATACCACGTTAACACCTCCTAGAGATACGTAAGTAGGTAATAGACTTAATAAATAAGGGCTAGATTAGGGCAAGCTTATCTTTAGTAGTAATACTAGTTTTACTAGTAAAGAAACCTAGGGGTAGCTAGAGGTTCTGTGTAAACTATTACACGCTAAATAAGATCACGGAATAGGACTACTACCCCTTACCTTTAGTAAAAGAGACACTACGCTCCTTAGCTAAAGTGAAATAGTTTATAAAACTAGATATATAAGCAGCGTTCTATTATATTTATATTACTAAGGGCTAGGAATACTAGACTGCTTTTTAGATGCGGTTTAGATTATTTAAGTGGTTAGTATACCCCTTTAGTTTAGTAAGCGCGCCTATAACCTTCTAGAGGTATATTAATAAAGCGCTTAGTAGTATTCTTAAGGACTATATTATAGCTTACCTTAATAATATCTTAATTTATTTAAGAGGTTTATAGAAAGATTACATATAAAAAGTCCGCGGGGTGCTAGCTAGGCTATAATAGGCTAGGCTAAATCTAGACATTAAGAAATACGTCTTTACTATAAAAGAGGTAAAGTACCTTAGGTTTATTATTTACGTAGGAAAACAGATTTACCTAGATAACAAAAAGATTATAGCGATTAGAGATTAGGAGGCTCTAACACAGGTCTAAGGAGTATGCGGGTTTCTAGGATTCGCTAACTTTTATCGCGATTTTATACCGTAATTTTCAGATATTACAGGCCCCCTAATTAACCTAATAAAAAGGGCGTGGTATTCCGCTAGACAGAGGCGTGTAATAAGACTTTTAAGACATTAAAGTTAGCTTTTATATTATACCTAATCCTTATATAATAGGACCCTAATAAGGACACAGTAGTGAAGGCGGATTGCTTAGGAATAGCATTAGGAGGTTACCTTTCCTAGATAAATAATAAAGGGGTCTTACATCTAGTGGCGTATTACTTAGCTCATTTGTAACTAGCTTAAAGGAATTATATAATACACAATAAGGAGCTTCTAGCAATTATCTTATATCTTAAGGCGTAGTTAGCAAAGCTACGGAGTATTAGCAGTCCGTTTACAATACTTACAGACTATAAGAACTTAGAGTACTTCATAGCCCTAAGGGAGATATTAGAATAACAGGCGTAATAGGCAAAGACTCTAGCACTTTTTAATTTTTACTTACGCTATAGGCTAGGGACTTAGGCAGGCTAGCTAGATACATTATTAAGGCACTATTAAGAAGAGGCATAGTTAGCTAAACTAAAGGCGCCTATTATATAATTAGTAATAACGCCTACTTAGTTTAGCTTTAGTTAGGGTTAGCCACGCGTTAGTATTAGGCCTATGTTAGTTTTGGAGGGCACTACTCTAGAGAATAACTTAGCTTTAGAGGGCAACGTAACGGAGGGTAATTTAGCCTAAGTAACAAGTATCCTAGTGTAAGGATGGGGATAGCCAGGCAAGAACGTATGGGGGCACTTGGTATATTGACTGAAGCTTGCTAGGTCTAAGTGTGTTGTGGGTGCGAGTCGCTGCTTTATAGCCAGTGACTCGCTAGTGTTACGTGGACCTAGCCCTATGGCATGGTGTGCTCGCGGGGTGCGCCCGTGTGTTGTAGGCGGGCCTCATAATTGCCCCCCTTTCTAGCCAGGCTCCCGAACGGCTCAGGTATCGCTAGCTGATGCGTAGCTGTTCGCCAGGTGAGCGCAATAACATTGCCAGATGCAAACATTATAACAGAAGGATAACAACCCGTTCCCTAGTAACGCGGGTAGCGCTTATAAATAATTTCCCCTGCGCTTCGCCATCTTATTATAAGTGTTTCTCTCTTATATTGCCAGTCCAATTCCCTATTTTTGTTCTTCTAGTTTAACTTTGATTAAACCATTAATTTGCCTCGCGTTCGCTATATTATTATCGCTGAAATAGAAGTGATTTGCTTTTACCTTTATTTATGTATGCACTGTCTTCGGACAGGTTACGCTGACTTTGAGAAATACCCTCTAATCGAGATCGTTTTACCGGTGATTGTGTGTAGTTTTCCCGGGCTTTGGTTGCCGCAGGTATTAAGGGCAAGCAGTCTAAACGTTGCATTTAGTGCAACAAGCGTGGCAATATGTGTAAGATAGTGAGTCTCTTGTTATTTGCCTGTCCTGCGGTCTCTAATCACTTACTTTTACATACTAGGCAATGCTAACCATAGCTGGCGATTTTCTTGATCTTATGATTATTTATGAATAGGTCTAATTGCTTATGGACGCTACCCTCTCCGCGGAGGATGAGGAAGAAATCGCCGTGTTCTCGGTGGTAACGCGTTACCGTTTTGCCACGTGTGTTATTAACCTGATTAATGGATTTGATTATGCCAACACAGCGCACTGTGTTGCCTTTAGGCTGACTAGTGTAGCTAAGGCGCGCTAGGTTCGTTAATTTCGGCCCTTTTGCCTGTTCTTCGCTTACCTTTCCGTGCAGGCTGCCTCTATCTTATACTAGAATTATCTGGTGTCTTAACAGCAGCTGTAGGTCTCTATGGTTGCCGCTGTACTATCTTTTCCTCCTCTGGTACGCGCATAGCTTTTAGCTGTCTTTTTGCTAGATTCTTGCTAACTCTTTTGTAAGAAGATCCTAAGGAAGCTATAGCCACGTAGGAAGCGAAAATGGTCCTCTAACTCCGCCTATCAGACCTAGGCTATGTGGCCTAGGCTATGGCGTTGCACTGATTTTATTATGCTATGGAGGAGGTTGTCTAGGCAGACGAAAACGATGCTGAGTTTGGGTATGAGGGAGATGCGTTTTGACCTACCCTAGTGTCACTATGGAGAATTTTCCTATCGTTTTGCCTACGCTTTAGGCGTGTTTTCCTTTGTTTATTAGTAGTGTAGCCTAGACTTTAGGTTAAGTTTGTTTAATAGCAGCTAGCGGTGCCAGGCCTTTTCTGCAGCAATTTCGTGTCTCTTCGCTTGTGACTCGCTTATGTCTCGCTACCTTTCTTACCTGCCTTGCTTTAGTGAAATACTTAAATAGCGTGTTAGGCGCCCTCTATATCCTTAGCGGGGATCTATTAGTTATATTCGCTAGGCTAACCCTTCCATTTTACTAGGTACTTATTACCTTTGCGGGTCTTTCTGTAACCTTTTACTTCTTTAACTTTGTACTTATTCTCTTTGTCTTTAAGGTCTAGCATTAGCATTTCCTTGTCTTTAGCGTTTTCCTAGCGGTTCTATAGCTCTAATAGGCTGATATAGAACATGTTATATAGTTAGCTATACTTGTCGGGTAGCGCTAGTTAGTACGCTTATTTCCCCACAGCATTAAGCACTTAAAACGGTCTAATAAATCTAGGGGTTAGCTTCTGTTTTGCATCTTTAAGCCTAATATTCTTTGCTAATAATAGTACTAAGTCTCCCCTTTTTAGGGTCAGAGGTTAGTGGTGTTAATTATAGTACTTCACCTAGGCTTCGGTGGCTTTTGCCTAGTTTTACTTCAACCGTTCTCTGACTTTATGTAACTTCGCAATATACGCGTAGGCTTCGGGCACCTCTCCTCCGTGGTCTTGCCCCTAAGAGCTAGGCGAAACTCCGGCGAGTAACCTATAAGTGCGTAGTTTAGGGAGTAACCTATAGTCCTGTTTACCGCGTTATTACAGGTAAATTAAGCTATAGGCAGTAGCTTTGCCTATATCTATTAATTCTCCTTAATAAAGCATTAGAGGTAGTGTTTAAGGACCTGGTTTGTTCGCTTTGTTTGCCTGTTAGTTTGGGGGTGAAACGCTGTTAAAAGCCTACGTTTTACACACGCTAGGTAGCATAGCTCTAACTAGAATTAACTTATAAAGACTAGGCCTCTGTTAGATATAATGCCCTCTAGTGCTCTAAATTGTAGCTTAATTTCCTTGTGAAATAGTTCTGCTAATTTGGCTGCGTTAATGGTGGTTAACACTAGGAGGAAAATAGAGTACTTAGTGAATTAGTCCACAATCACTAGGATTGCGTTAGTTTCTCGCTCGTTAACCCGTGTCAGGGGCAGTCCTGTGACGAAATCCATGGAGATTTCTACCTAGGGTTGCCTTAGTATTAGTAGTGATTTAAGTGTTCTATACGGGCGATGCCTTCTGGCTACTACCTGCTAGCATACACCATAGCTTGTAACGTAGTTAAATACTATGACTCCTATTTGCGGCCACTAAAAATGACGCTTTAACAGGTTAAGCGTGTGTTTAACACCGAAGTAACCCGCCAGCAGATCGTTATAGTATAGCCGCAGAAGCTCCTGTTATAAGATAGGCTCTTAAGGAACAACTACCCGGTCTTAGTACATTAGGAGACCCCTCGCGCTACGCAACTATGGGCTGGCTTTTCCCTTGCTTCTCGCTAAGGAATTTACCTTACCGTTCTGCCTCTGTAGATCTAGGTCTTGGTCCTATGCCTTTCGTAGCAATTAAGCTAGTGGCTTATTTAATTCGGTTAGATACGGATTTGGTGACGCTGTGGCCGCCCGAATCTCTAGTGTGCTAATGCCTTGTACACACGCTATTGCCTCTTTGAAATCACCCTTATCTAGCCAATCTTTCACTGGTTCTTTGGCGGCTCTAACACCTTTAGCTAGGGCATTTTCCTCCCTTAAAGGCATCTTGCCACGCTAGTCTCTCTCTTTAGCTAGGGCATTTTCCTCCCTTAAAGGCGTCTCGCCAAGCTGGTCTCTTTTAACTAGGATATTTTCCTTCCCTAAAGGCGTCTTGCTACGTTAATCTCTTTTAGCTAGGGCATTTTCCTCCCTTAAAGGCGTCTCGCTAAGCTGATCTCTAATAACTAGGATATTTTCCTTCCCTAAAGGCGTCTTGCCACGTTATTCTTCTAAGATAGGGATATTTTCCTTCCCTAAAGGCGTCTTGCTACGTCTTCCTTAATGCATTAGTATCTCTGTCACTACCCTTTTCTTAGTAGGTACTAGCTTCCTCTAAAGTTCTAGTAATAGCGCCTGATTTATTATAGGTTCGCCCTTATAATTAGACCTTCTTAACAGTGCATCCGCGGGGTTGCTCTTCCCTAGTCTATGTCTTATCACAAAGTGAAACAGGCATAGGAACATGCACTATTTGGCTTGCCTTCCGTTAAGCTTTAGTTAGTTTATAAAGGTCTGCAGGTTGTGATGATCTGACAGAACCTCCACTGGGGTTGTCACCCCTTTGACATAGTGTCGCTAGTGTTTAAATAACTCTATGATAGCGAATAGCTCTTAGTTAGCTGTGCTGTAATTTCGCTCCGTGTCTGTGAACTTCCTTGACTAAAAGGCCACTAGGTGCTAACAACCCTTATTATCTTGCTAGGATAAGATTCCTGCCATCGCGAAGACTAAGGCATCTGTCTTAATGCGCACTGGTTGACTTGGGTTATAATGACGGAGCAGAGGGGCTTGTTAGAAGGTGTCTTTTAGCTGGTTAAACGCCGCCCTTTCCTTTGCTCCGAATATAAACTTCCTAGTCTGGATGCTATTTTGACTACCCTTTATTAGCGCGTGTAGCGGTGCCGTAATCCCAGAGTATTTATAGATGAAGCGTTAGTAGAAGTTACAGAATCTAAGGAAGGATTAAACATCCTTAAAGCTTGTTAGTTCTTTCTAATCTTAAATGGTTTGTACCTGGCTTATATCCATTGAGATTCCGTTAACTAAGAGGATAAATCCTAGGAATTTAACTAAGTCCTAGTAGAATGAGTATTTCGAGGGTTTCGCGTATAGTTCTGCGGTTCTTATACGCTCTAATACCTCCTTAATGTGTGCGGTATGCTCTTCTTATGTCTTAGAGAAGATGAGGATATTGTCTAGATATACTACACAAATAGTGTCTATTAGCCTGTGAAGCACCTTATGAATGTAACTTTGGAAGGTAGCGGGCGCGTTAGTTAATCTAAAAGGCATGATAAGGTATTCGTAGTGGCCATAACGCGTGCGGAAGGCAGTCTTTCACTTATCGCCCCCTTTGATGCAAATTCAATAGTATGCGTCCTTAATATTAATTTTTGAGAAGTATTTAGCCCCTTAGCATTGGTCTAGGATCTCTGAAATCAGGGGAGAGCGTAGCGATTCTTCTGTGTCACTTTGTTAAGTCCCTAATAGTCCACACATAGTTGGAGCGTTCTATCCTTCTTTAGTACAAATAGGATAGGCGCGCCCGCAGGACTCTTAGAAGGTCTTATACGGCCTTTCGCTAGGTTATTGTTAATGTATTCTTAGAGCTCTTTTAATTCGCTTTAAGAGAGAGGGTAGATAGGCCTGTAAGGGGTGTAGCCCCTAGTACTAGATCGATTGCGTGGTTAGTTAATTTCTTTGATAGTAGGGTTCCTGCCTTATTAGATGCGAAGACGTCTTGGAATTCCTATAGATCCTTAGGGATATCTTTAACGGTTCCGTACGCTTTTACTTCCTTATTGTCTTCTAATGCAATGAATTCGTCCTCTATAACTCCTGTAATAGCGTACACAACAGTCTTGTTCCGCGTTACCTTAGCAAATTTGCGGGGAGTTAGTAGTAAAAGGCCTTTTTCTTTTTCTTAAACCACTACTCTTGTAAGTGTAAATAAAGGTGCACTTGTTCCTCCGTAAGTGTATGTATCCTAATTAATACAAGGCTTCCCTCCACTCTCAGGTCCTTATTGATAGCGATGCATAGGAGCCTAAGGTCTTTCTGTTCTCCCCTTAAGTCTATGATTATAAGGGGTACTTAGTACACGCCATATTGAGGAACCGTAAGAGCCCCTATTGCCTTAAGGGTAGGAGGTGTGATCTCTGCTTGTTATAACCTATGGGTCTTTACGAATTCCGCGCTGATAATGTTAACCTTAGCGCAACTGTCTAGATTGGCCGCCGTTGCTATGTCTTTATGCCTATGAATAGTAACCGGTGTGTGAAAACGACACCCTGTTAGTACTTTGGCTTGCGGGGCAGAAGTAAGGGCATCTACTTCTGCCTTAGGGCGTTTTCCTAACCCTTTTAGTGCTCTTTCTTTGGTTTGCGGCATTAAGCTGCCACATAACCTACAATCCTGTAGTTATAACACGTTGGGCCCTATCTAACTTCCTTGTTATTCAGGGGTGTAGCAGGAGTCTTTTCTTCCTCTTTCTTATCTTGGTTAGCATATGGTCGGTTACCACGTGGTAAATCACGTCTTTAGTATTGGGGAGCCTTGTAGGAATACCTCTCTTGTGGATAGTTAGGTTTTCGCTTGTTCTTTAGCATTAATTCCCAAAATCGTTGAGCAAGTTGTACAACCTCTTCTCGGGTTTTGCTAATAATAGAGGCATGTAGGTTAAGGTAGTCCTGTAAGTTAGGGAGTAGTTTCGCGAAGAATATAAGGGCGTGGGACTTCTCTAAGGCTCTTTCTAGATGTTTCTCTAGCGAATCCATATAGATACTAAACTTAATAGGGCTCTGGCCTTCGCGTTACTTCGCGTTCTTAAGCATTATAGCAATTTGTGCGTCACGGTTAGCCAAGTCCTTTAGTAGTGTTAGTGTCTAAGATTAGAACGCCTCCTAATCATCTTCAAGTTCTTCTCAGTCGCTAGCCAACTGTTCGTCAAGGTATTAGTCCTATCTCGCCCTACAGTCCCTATATATATAGTTAAGTGTAAGGAGGATTTTTGGTAGTTGCATTAGAACTTGCGTTTCGCTCCTGTAAATGCATGGTTTAGGTCGTTTAACCATATTTTATGTTTTTAAGGGTTAGTAAGGTGCGTTAGTTCTATGATGTTACGCACTTTAACCTCGCCGCGGCTACTGCTTGAAGAGGTGCTAGATCTTCGCCGCCTTTTCGCAGGCTCTTCTGTTACGTTTAGTTAGAGTAGCTAGACAAGTTCTTTCTCTTTATCCTGCAGTTTCTTTAGTTCTTTAAGTTAAGCGATTCATTTAGTTATTATAGCTTGTTAGGAATTAATTAAAGGTTCTCCTAATTCGGCTTAGGTGCTAACTATTTCGGAAGCTAGGGTGCTATCTTTATTCGTGGTTTCGTGCGTTACCTCTGGTGCTACGCTAGGGGTTCGTTAGGTTCTCCCCCTATTGCGTTCTTAGGTAGCTGGGGTTGAAGCTTTAGAATTATAAGGATAGGGGATAGCTAGGTAAGAACGTATAGGGGCACTTAGTATATTAACTAAAGCTTGCTAGGTCTAAGTGTGTTGTGGGTGCGAGTCGCTGCTTTATAGCCAGTGACTCGCTAGTGTCACGTGGACCTAGCCCTGTGGCATGGTGTGCTCGCGGGGTGCGCCCGTGTGTTGTGGGCGGGCCTCACACCTAGCTAGGGACTCCTTATTTACAGATAAGCACCTCTAATCCCTATAGGATTAATCCGTAGCCTATAATAAGACCTATAGACTATAGCTTAAGGCAGTAAGGGCTAGAGCTTAGAAGTTTCCTAATACTACTAGCATATAAGAACAGATTGCGAATTATTAGATTAGCGTAAAGGGGCGCTTTAATTCCAGGGCTAGACTTAGGTACTAAAGTAAGAGCCTTTAATCACAACTTTAATCTAGCGGACTTATAACTTACCCTTACTAGGTTATCCAGGGCAGAACACTACCTTTAAGGCACTTTAGAGGGACTTCTATTAGGATAGTATATTATAGGACATAGCATAGTTTATATGTAATTACTACTACTATAGGGGATAAAAGAGTTAATAGTTATATTAGGGCTTGCTAAAGCTAATTCCCTTACTAGATAGATATTAGTTATAGATCTCTATTAATTTTATAACGGAGCTCCTTACTAAAGACTAGGCTAACCTACGGTTCCTAATAGTTATTATAAATAGACTCTCTAAATTCATATAACTTAAGGCTATAACGTTAATAGAGGCTAAGGCGTGTGCGGAACAGTTTAAGCACTATTAGTAGCGGTTTCATAGGTTCCTTACTTAGATTATTATAGATTATAGGTTAGATTAGTTAAGTAACTTTTAGATAGCGCTTTACAAGAAGGTTAGCACTAAGTAATTACTATTAACCTCTTACTACCTATAAATAGATAGAGGTATAAAGAGAGCTAACTAGGAGGTTTAGGCGGTGTTATAGGTAATGTTATCCTTTTGTAATTTAAGTGAGTAAATTACTTACTAGCCTGTTAACTAGTATTAAATAATAGGGATTCCTTAGTAATAGGAGTGAGTGTAAATATAGCTCTTTATAGCTTTAATATACCTATAATCTAGGCACTACTATTTACAGAAGCTTTAAGGACTTTAGCAAAAGGGTAAGTATAAGTATTCTTACAGTATTTAAAAGAAGGCACAGACCTAATGTAAGTAGCTATAGCTTTTATCTAGTAATAGCAATAGGAAAACACAAATAGCAGTCAGAGACCTATGAAATAGTTCTAGGTTAGGGACTATGTGTAGCTAAGTCTTAAGAATATTAAAATAAACCGCCTATATAAGAAGCTAGACTAGGTTATAGCTAAGTATAAGGTGCTAGAGGTACTAACACTATTAACTGTAAAGCTAGATGTTCCTAGGGGCTGCACCTAGTCTTTTATATAGATTTAGTCTAGAGAGTAGTAGAGGACCTATTACTAAGTTAAAAGCTAGCTAATAAAAGACCGCTACTAAAGCTAATAATAACGGATACGGATAATAATCTTGCGGAGTACTAGGTAGAGGAAATTCTTATAGCTAAGAATACGCTAGGCTAGGGATTAAATTATAACGTTCTAGTTAAATAGAAAGGTTATATATAGCTAATATAAGAACCCCTAGAAAATATGTAGAACACTAAGGCACTAGATAGGTTTAAGGTAATATAAGGGGATGTGCAAACTAGTAATAGTCTAAAACAGGTGTAAAAATAGGTGTGGTTTAACTTACCCTTAGAGAAGTGAGATAGCTAGAACACACATAGGAAAGCAAAGGGGAGGATAAGAAGTAAGGGGGCATAAAAATTTTTTTTTCCTAAGGAGGGGGAGAGGGGGTAAGAAGGGGGTATATTATAAACTCAAGCTTAAGGCTTAGGTCCTTCTTAGGTGTGGAAGGGACGCGGAGGGTGCGTGGGAAGGGTGTAGAGAGTGTGTGGGAAGGACACGTGTTATGTGCGGGCATGCTTAGGACTTAGGGCTGCTGCGCGCGCTATGTGCACAGACCACGCACAGAGGGGTATATAGCTGGGCGCTGTGCGATCTCTTGTCTAGTTCTTTCCTTCCTCTCTAAGAATAACAATCGCACTTTGAACGCTTGTTTGCAGCTGCCCCAAGGCCAGTTCATAACATAAAGCTTTTTAAAGGAAAATAACTTGCTTTTAAGCGGGTTTATAGCCATATTTCTTAAGTAATCTAGCTATTTCAGGCGTGGCTTCGGCAAATTCGGTAAATCCGTCTGGGATTTGCATATAAATAGCTTCCTTTAGTAAACTATTTAAAAATGCCCCTATAAAATCGACTTATTCGACTTCCCAGTCATTAGAAGCTGCTAGAGCTAGTAATATTCGCTAACTAGGAGGGATGCTTGTGGTAGCATAGGTCTTGAGATAATCTTAACCTTCTATCTGCATAAAGCCTTTAGCAACGAGGCGGGCCTTGTATTTTAGGGGATTATTTTCTTTATCCCTTTTAACTTTATAGACAAGTCTGTTTTTAGGATCCTTTAGCCCTTAGGAACTTAGTCTATCCCTATAAATTTAAAGGTTCTAGCAGTTAAAAGCTGCTTAAATTCGTTAAAAGTCATATCTATTCATTTTCGACTATCCTTGCTTTTTAATGCTTATTTCCAGGTCTTGGGGGTATCCGAATCACTATTGTTAGTTGATTTAGCCTTTTCCTAAGCCTTAAAGCATAACTCCTTAACAAAGAAGTTATATTAAAATCGTTAACATCCATAGCGTCTGGATTAGCTAATGGATTACCTATAGGTGCCTTTTAAGGGGCTTCTATAGGGCTGCGGCTCTCTAGGGGACTAGATTTTCAGGCTTTGGATTATCCTGAATTTCTAGATTATCTTACGAGGGATAACTATCACGAAGAAAGTCATCGATTCCTCCCTCTGAAGGATAACTCCCTGAAGATTTAGGGATCCTTATAGAGCCTATATCCTCTATAATTTTTACAAAGCTAGTCTTGACGACTGACCTTTTAGAGGGTATATAAACAAGATAAACGTTAGAACCTAGAGTAGCTAGTAACCGGCTAGGGATAGTCCTAGGGGCTAGCTTTTGCAGCTTAGATCTCTGCTCCGGAGGTATTAGAACCTTATAATAAGACCCTATAGCCCTAATTTTCGAGAAGTCAGGCTTATAGGTGGTCTTAGGCTCTAAGTCAGCTAGATATAGCTGCTTAGGGGTTAGGGGCTTAGTTGTATTCGCGGTGATGTTAACTAAGTCCACTATGGCTGGAAGGATATAAGACTAGAGATACAGGGGCAATTTAGACCACTATAGGGTAGCTCTAAGTCAATCGAGGATAACCCTAATAGCTCGCTTAACTAGCCCATTCTGTTCGTGAATATAAGGGCAGGAGGTGCTAAAGCAAATTCCCTTAGAAGTCAGCTATTGTTAGAGGTCGTTGTTGATTTCAGTGCCTCCGTCAAAATGAAGATGCCTAGGATACGAATTATATTGATTTTTAATTCCTTAAAAAGCCCTTAATAGCATTATAAAGGGTCTGACCTTCTTTATTAGCTAATAAGAGGCACCATTTATACCGTGATTTTCGATCAATAAGGAAAAGGACTAGGGCCTTCTTATTATGAGGTATAGGTTCAATTTTACCGTATCTCCCTCTAGAATATCTAGAACTCTAGGGGTCCTAAATAGGTCTTTTGCTAGGTCTTCTAACAGCCTTAGTTTGCGTATAGGCTAAGCAGTTGAAATCCTTGTCTTTGATAGCGGAAAAATCAGGGATCCCTTTAGCTAATTTCGATGATTTCTTTAGCAAGGGGAGCCCTATATGGCCGAGTCAAATGTGCCAAAGAAGGGCTAAATCTAGTAATTTCTTATAACTAGAATCTAGCTTTTCAGAGCTACTATCCCTTTGCTCCCTATCGTGCTAGGCTTCTTAAGGATCACAGGCCTTAGGGGATTCTAGACGGCCACTATCGTTATCCAACGCATTAGGATATAGACCTTCTAAATCCCCTACAACAGAAGATGCCTAACTAGGAGCTCTGGTGGGATGTAGGGCTAAATTGTCAATATTATCGTCGTCTTCGGTGTCGATTTCTTCAATTCGCTAATATTCCGTTAGATCCAGGGTAGGCTGCTGTGGAATTCGCACCTCTATAGGGTAGGAAAACCCCATATAAGTCGTATGGGTTAGATGTTAACGAATCCAGGAGCCCATAAAGGAGAGGTGGGTTTGATGCTTGCAAATTACAGGGGTTAGTTGTCCTTTAACTTGCAAAAAGAAGCCGTGTTTAGTAGGTTTTAATAACCTACAGGGACTTTTATTAGCTAGGAAAAGCTAATCTTTTAGAAGATAACCCCTGGAGAGATAGTGGGTTAAACCACTAACTAGGTTTGTATCTATGCCTAGGAAATATAGGGCATCTAGCAAAGCTAAAGACCTATATTCTAGTGGATTTTTCTTTACCAGCACGTTAAATACAGCAGTACCCTTCCCTTTAGGATAGATAAGTCCTCCAGCTGTAATTATAGGGCCGCATTCGCCTTTCTTTAGGGGTTTAAAATCCTAAAGAAAGCCCTATTATTACAAATGTGACAAGAGGAACTAGTATTATACAGAAGGGAATTTTTAATTACATTATTAGAGTAATTAAAAGCGGGCTTAGTAGTAGTGTTACTAGTGGTACTAGAGGTATCTGAATCAGATTCAGAATCACTACTATTATCGCTACTAGATTCATTAGAATCTAATTCTTTAACGTATCCTATTACTAGGCTATAGCCTAAAGCAAACGCGGCTTCCTTTCCTTTCTCTTTAGCCCTAGTGCTACTCTTCTTCTTCTACTTTTTCCTAGAGGCCTTAGAAGGGTTTAAATCCTTCTTATCCTGCTCTTTCTTAGCGTTAGGGTCCTTCTTAGGGGTAGGATTAGATGTGTTCTTTTCCTAGTCCTTAGAATTTCCCTTATTATTAGAAGCCTTATAGCTAAGAGCCTTAGCTATAGGGGAAGATTTATCTCTTTGCTCTTCTAATAAGTCCGCCATAAGGAACTGTAAATTTAAGGTATTTACAGGCAGTCCTTGTGCCCTAGAAGCTCTAATAGTGAATCTTTGTCTCTTAGCCTAACTAGGAAAGGTCTGCTTTAATGCATTAATATAATGATTTACTTGATCAATTGGTGCGATCACTACACTACAAAGCTGTAGTCTAGCTAGTAAATTATTAAAATCAGCATTAAAAGCCTCTAAAAATCCCTTATAATTTGAAAAATTTAGGGAATAGTAGCTAGAGTATAGCGTACTACGCTGGATTTTAGCACTCTGCGAATACTGCCTAATAAGGACTTTATAGGCTTCTTTAGGGGACGTCTGCTAGCAAATAGCTGCTTGTGGCCCTGACTGACAGCTATCTCTTAATATTATTAAAAGAATAGCCTAGTTAGGGTTAGCTAGCTAACTAGCTATGCTTGGATTATCTAAGAATTTAGGTAATCCTAGGGCTCTAAATTGTATGTTCAGGGCTTGCTTCCACTAATCATAGTTTTCAAGGCCTTTTAGCTTAGCTCCCTTAGGAATAGAGTGTACTTTCTTATTTAGTTCCTTTATAGCGCTTCTATTAAAAGCAGCTTAAAGGTTACTAGTGTGTGCCATAAGATGCGCGCCCAGAAACACGCGATCACGATGACACGATGACAAGCGCTAAGGGTCATTGGGATGGATAACACAACAGGGAACAATGATATTAGTCATCTAAGTAAGGGGAGTATTTGATCTATAAAGAGACTGTCTATAGCTAGATTCTTTCAGAACACACCACGCACGACAAGATTCTTGAATTAACCCCTTGAGTTTTATTGAAAAGATACCTGAGATTACAATGAGATAAACTAAGATTATTTCCCCTCATTTAATTGAGACGGCACTTCTGATCCGATAGACCATTTAATCTAGAGCGTCTCTACACGACGAGAAGTCTCTAGCCGTTATTGTGATCGAAATCGTCAAGACGATTGACCTCTCTGTTGTGTGTAGGCTCCAGAGCTACTTGCGACCGTGGGCCAGCATCGTGTCTTTTGGGGTGTTGTTTTCCGCTTGACAAACTAGTAGAGGATAGTATAGGCGCAGGTGAAGATTTAGTAGCCAGATCTTCTTTAGGTACCTTAGTATTTTCTTCCTTAGGACTAGAAAAGGTCTGAAGACCTTATATAGCAGACATGGTTTGCGTTAATTTACTTAAAAGATTATTAATGCTAGCCTTGTTTTTAATATAATTATCCTCACTATGCTAAATAAATTCAGTTAAGGTCTTGCCTTATTGCTTAATTTACCTCTGCATTTCTAGTTGCAAAGGGCTGGCTTGGGCAGCCATAGGTTGACCTTCTATATCCATCTGACTTAGGTCCCTAGGGTTACTAGGGTTAGGGTTAGGGTTAGGGTTAGGATTAGAAGGTCCTGCTCCAGGTCCCTTTCCCTTAAAATTAGGTGGCGCTATCTTCAAAAACCCCTATGTATAACCTCTGACTTCCTTCCTGTTGCAAATAACGTGTGCTAGAAAATTGGTTGTAATGTAATCTGCTTGCGCACGTAAAATACGTGGCAGGGCTGTTTAAAAGGAGCCCCTCTGGCTAGAAAAGTGGGTCAAAGGTATGCGCGGGCAAAAACTGGCCGGTGAAAATTCTTAGGGAGAAAATTTTCATAACACCAAGAGCCACAGATAGGAATAATAGGTATTATAGAACGTAGCGTAGCGTAATGCAGTGCAGCGTAATATAATAGGTTAAAAAGCTTAGTATAGGATATACTAAAAGTCCGAAGTGATTTTAAGGGAAGTGTAGCATATCTACAGCGTAAATAATATTAATGACAGTCGCGGTTATAAATAAAATCACAGGTAATGGTTACAATAAATTATATTACAGGTGCGGCAAGTAAATTTCAACACCAAAGGTCTAGTGTTACAATGCGGGGTGCTAGGCAATAAAAAGCTTCAAATTCTAGCGGTTTTCCTTCGTAATCTTAAGAGCCTACAGTGTAGTAAAACCACAACTAATAGCCAAAAATCTAGCAATCGCAGTGAATAATGCAGTGTAATAAAGTTAATCTATAGGCCTTCTAGGCTCATAACCTATTAAAAATAGGAAGGGAATGTACTAGAGGGATAGGAAGACCTCCCTAGTAATTCCTAGATAGCTAGCGCAATAGAGGGCGCTGCGACCTATAGATAACTAAACCACGATAGATAATTCACTTTAAGAGCTAAGATAGTTAAATATAGTTGATTTCTAGCTAACGGACGGTCTACGAGCAATGAGAGGATTTTACTAAGTCCCCTCATAGACCTACCAACTATATTAGCAGAACTAGGTTGCCAATAGGGTCTCGCGAGCTACTTTTTATTTTCCGCATAATTTATTTGTATAGGAAAAGTAAAAAATCGACTCACGGCCATACAAACTAGACGCCTATGTGGCCTAACTAAGCACTTTAATAAGTAACCCTTTATATACAATATACCATTAAATCCAGAAAAATTCAAGGATTTGAATAGTATACGTTAGCCTTTTATATAACTACTAGTTCCCTAGTTACAGTCAATTTTGGCTTCCCTATAGGGTAACCTAGTTGGCTTAGTCATACATGCCGTAGCTTTGCTTAGGTGGCAACGCAAGATGCGTTGCACAACTACGCAACGTAGCGCGCAGCAACGCCGCGCAACAACGCAACTAGGCAACTAGTGGGCCTATAAAATAGTGCTAAAAATAGCATTATTTTAACAGCAACTAATACCCTAATAGAATGATTATAAGGGTAATTAAGCCTCTCTATAGTATTACAAAGGCTAGAACGCATTAGTAGGTTATATACTATAGGCATTACAGAGAGAAGCTTTAGATAGAGACCTCTATATATAATCTATGCCTACTAGTAATAAAGAAGGAAAGCATTAGGTTTGTATGCGTAAGTATATAGACTAATAATATATTAGGGCTATTAGATAAGGAGTTCTCTAAAAAGGAAGAAAAGCAACTAACCGCTGTGGCCTTTATAGCAAAGCTAAAGCAATTCCTAATAGAGAATAACCCCTTACCTTTAACGGAGGTATTATTAGAATAGCAGCTAATACGGCTATCTCCCTCTAATAAAAAGGGCAAAGTAGTAAGCTTAATGTAATTCCGCTAACAAACGCAAAGCAGAAGTACGTTAAATAACAAGCTTAGGGCGCTTATATTGCCTTAATCTGCTAACTAGAAGCTTGCTATAATCTATCTGTTACCGCTTAATACTAGGAACTAATAATTAAGAATATTAAAGCCCTTAACTGCTAGATCTAATAGCAAATAGATAACCTAGAGAGGGGCCTAATATTTATTCTAATTAACCTTACTAAAGCGAAGCTATACGCCTTTATAAATAAGTCCTTTGTAAATAATTAAGACCTTACTTTGTAACTTAGCTATGTTTTAATTATAGCTAATAAAGACTATAAGGATAGCGAGTTCACGATTAAAGGTAATATTATACACTTCAGCTTAACTAAGAGTAAAAGAGTTATATAAAGTGTGCTTGCCTCTGAGGTCTACGGTATAGTAGCTAGCATTAACATAGCCTACGCAATTACAATAACCCTTAGATTAATCACGGACTAATTGAACATACCCACAACCCCGGTTATAGTATGTATAGATTTATACTCCTTATATAAATGCCTTATTAAGCTTAGTACTACTAAGGAAAAGCGCTTAATAATTAATATTATAGCCTTATAGTAGTTATATAAACGCCGCGAACTCTGTGAGATCTGGTGGATTAACAGAGCTAATAACCTAGCTAATGCCTTTACAAAGGCATTGCTAAATAAGGCGCTAGAGTAGTTTATCTCTAGTAACCAGATAATAATCTAGATAGAAGGGTAGGTGACCTACGTAGAAGAGGGTTACTATAGGTAATAGTATTAGGGAATTAGCCCTAATACTATAAGGGGAGGAAAATCCCCTAAGGAAGAAGGAGGAGGAACTATAGCCCTTATTAGGTATCTTATACCTAGAACTATAGCCCTTATTAGGTTAGGTTATAAGAGCTACTCTGATTATTACCCCTAACCTAGTAAGGGCTACTAGAGACCTATTAAGGCCCCTAGTAGCTATAGTGGAGGAACCGTTACGGCCCCTATGTTATATACACTAAGTATAGGGAAGCGAAGACTATGACAGTGGATAGGGCGGGGGGCAAGGATTAGCGCGTGGATGTTATTTATAATGTAAGAATTGAAAGGCTACGGTTAGAGGCCCGCTTAGCCTTTAGAAGGATTATTAGTAATAGAGTGTTGTTTTTCCTTATTTCCCTTTACCACACACCTATATAGGGTTTTTATTAAGTTAATCCCTTCCACATTTATCCACTACCTGCTTTACCTTATCCCCTTTCTTTTCTTTTCTCTTTTACTATTAATATTATATATTAATAATTGTGTTAAAAGAGAGTTCCTAGTGTTAGAATAAGCATGATATTAATTGCGCTTAGTAGCCGCAATTATGGCCGGAAGAAGGTTAGCCCGCGCGACCCCACCTTCAATCCACAGTCAGGCCCTGTAATAGGGCAGGGCTTGCACCACGTGACCCACACGCACAGCTGCCCGTTTTTCACCTCACGAGAGTGCCCTCACTCTTTTGACCTCTCTTTTCCCTCTTTCTTCAATAGCTTAGAATAGATAATTAACAATGATACTATTCTCGGAGCTCACACATTACGACCCTGCGTAACTAACAGTATTAGTAGCTAGGGTTACTACTTAAGTTAATAAATAACTCTTTAGTTAATAATTCTTAAGAATATAGAGATAAGCTTTATATTACTAGAGATAGCCTTACTTGTCTAATTTATAAGCAAAGACCTAAGTAAGGCCTAGAGGCTTTACATATAAAGGAACTTTATCTCTGGATACCTTTATAGCTACCTTTCTATTAATAATCTTATTATATTCTTTGTCTTATGCTTTTTAGAATTCCTTTTCCTTTAGATAACTAGCTAAGTTATTATAATAAGCTAGAGGAGGGGAAGCCTTAATATATAAGGCTTTTCTTTGCTCTTAGGTCCTAGATTAAAGGCTGTAGCAAATGCTTTAAGATTATTATGATTTTGTGGATTTTTAATATATTATAACTATTACTGCTATTAGGAGGGTTAAGTAAATTATTAATACTTAACGGTATATGATCTAATAAACCTAGAAATTATTCAGGTAAATTCGGAGGAGTTAGTAGATTTGTTTCTTAACTCTCTTTTTCCTTTTCCTTATAGTCTAATTAATTATAACTATTAAGAGTTTTATCCTATTAAAGCTAATTAAGTGGTTGTTATAGTAACAGTAGGTACGCTATTTATAGAAGCCCTTTATTAGAGCTTTTATCCTTATTATTATTAACTAGCTCTTTAAGGAAGCGTTTTTAACCTCTTTTACACTTAGTAATAGGCCTCTTTCTTAAGCATAGAAGATTAACTTATTAAAGGTAATATAACTTAATAAGAACTAGTAGCTTCTCTTTATTATTAGTACCTAAATTAGGTATTACGTGGAGGAGACGTATCTAGCGAGGTATTTAATATAAGCTCTCTATGCAAGCTTTAGACCTGCCTTATAAAGCTTACTTTGTGTTATTACGAATGCTTTATAACTAAAGGCTTGTAGGTGAGTTATAGAGGCTTCTAGGTTCTCCGGTAAGTGACTCTATTAAAGCTTGTTCTCTCTTAACCACCTATTTAACGCTTGTTAAGGGGATTGCCAGTTAAGCAGCTTTTAAGGCGTGCGGTTTAAGATATAAATAGCTGCTTTAGTAGCTACAGGCTAGAGGTCTTCTAGGAAGCCTAATTGTGTTATAAGAGTTGTTATAACCCTTATTATTACCCCCTAAACCGTTTAGCGTGCCTGTTTTAATGTGGGTGAGCTGGGCTGGACTTCCTAATAATAATGTCTCTATTTGTAACCTCTTCTTCTTGCTTTTTAGTCCAGAAGGCAGTCTTACTATTAGTTATTATAACCGCGATGTAGATACCGTACACTCTTGTGTACATAGCTTCTAACTAATTAAAGCAAAGCGTAATATTTGTTTTTAACAGGATTATAAAGATATAGCGTAATCCTGTAGCTTTACAGGTAAAGAGAGCGATATATTAGTCTTTATTATACCCTAATAATTAAGTAAAGAGGTTAAAAGAGACTACCTAAAGCGGTCCTAAAGGTAATAATCCTGTTTAGAGGACACGTGATATTTACCTCTACGCCTTAGCTATTTAGCAGACCTTATATTTACCTACGCTTCTTTTCTTTATAGGAATTTAAAGCTTCTTAAGCACTTAATCTATTATATCCTTGCCTAGATACGCTAATCTAGTGTGCTATAGGTCTATAAGCGTTACTATGATAGCCTTTAGGTCTCTTAAATCTCCCTTAATAGCAAAAGTCTTTAATAGGCTTAAGCCCTCTATACACGGCTATGTACTAATAATCTGAGTTTAAAATATCTCCTAATTACCTCTTACTAGGTCTATTACCCTTCTAGTAAGGTTATCCTACCTTATTCCCTTCTATATAAGTAGCTAAAGAGATATAAGGTTTATGAAGAACATTAGTTAGTACTAGGCCTTTAATAAGGTAAGGGTCTAGCCGTCTATTAAGACAATCTAAGCTATGCTAACGCCGTGAGCCTTAGTAACACCATAACCAGCTCAAATTCCAGGTTATTAGCTATAATTAAGGTCTATAAACTAGCGTTTATTATTAAAGATATGGATTAAAGTGCTGCTGTTAAGTATAACCCGTGATTTGCCCTAGGCGAGGAAAGCCTCTGTAGACTCTTCTATAGCTAAAAACGTAGTATCCTCTTCTTTAAGTTCTTTTGCGCTATTATTCTTTAACCACGCATTATATGCCTTTTTATATTATTAGGTTAATAATTTATTACTTCTTTTGCTTTCTTTAATAGCTCTTTATTAACTCTCTAGTCCTTTATTAAGTAAAGTGTCCTATAGACCTTTTATAAGTCTCTTAACTTCTTTACTTTATACTTCTTATAGTACATATAGTCTTTCTTTACTAACTTCTCTGCTTTATCCTTTATTTTGCTATTAAGAGTTAGCTTAGCTCTAAAGGCATTATTAGCCTTTACCTAAGATCTTCCTTAGGCTTTAATTAGGTGCCTAATTCTACTTATAATACTATAGAAATCTAGGACCTTTCCCTCACTCTTTACTATATAAATTAATAAGTTAACTTAAGCTAAGATAGTAGGGAATCGTGCCCTAATAGCATTATTAATTATTTCTATAGGTAAGTTACCTTTAGTAATAGGGCAGTCCGCTTAAAAGTATCTCTTATAGCTAATTAAAATTTAGGATTTAAAGAACCTTTGCGAATCTTTCCGCACCGCCCTACAGGTCCGGAATCGCCTCTAAAATACAAACCAACAAGATAATCGAAATCCTCACCCTATTTTACCCCTTCCTATAATGTTATATTATAACAGAGCTAGAGGCAGGTAGGAGGAGGAGACGCTAATAGTAATTAATAAAGGAGAAAGGGGCTAGCATAGAGCTACCACTACCTAAACGTAGGCAGAGGATAGTTTAACGTCTAGAGATACAATAATAACCTAAAGGTAAATTAGATTTAATTTAAATACCTAGAAGAACAAAAATACTACGAAAAGATTACTAGCCTTATCCTTAGTAATAAATTATCTAAGGTATAGAACGCTACCTAGGCTATTGTAAACCTAAAAGTAAGCCACGCCTAAGCTAAAAAAGCAGAGATAAATAATAACAGTAATATTCATACTATAAAAGAAGCTCTTAAAGAAGTTATTAAAGAAGCTATTAAAGAGGTAAATAAAAACACTGCTCCTCTTACCTAGGTAAGTATTACTATAGGACTAATATAAAGACAATTAAACCTAAACCCCCTATAAATACTAGGCCGCTAGGATAGAGAGGTCCTTATTAAGGGTAACTCTATCTAGGAACCGCTCTAGACTAGAAGCGTAGAAGACATAGTTATAGTAGTAAATAAAGCCACTAGCTAGACTATAGTAGTTATAGCTAGAAGACTCCCTAGTAGAGATATAATTATTATATTTAAAGAAAACGCCTCCTAATACAGGACTGACTAAAAATGGATTACTACTGCCTTTAGACTAGAAGCAACCCTTTACTGCTAAATCCTAAGCGTTATAGTTAAAGGCTTCTCTATAAAATATACCTTAGCAAAAAACCTTATAGTAAATATAGGAAAAGCAAACAAGATAAATGTGATTAGGGTAATAGTAAGATAACCTAGAGGCAAAAACGCACTAAGAACTACCCTTATCCTTAGCCTAGCTAAGGTAAATAACACTAATAAGATATATAAAAATAGGATAGTATATAAAGCAGAGCTATTCTAGACTAAACCCTATAATAAATTACTGCAGCTAAGGCAGTGCTATAACTGCTTCTAGATAGGTTACATAGTAAAATTCTATAAAGCAGCCCTAAGGTGTAGTAGGTGTGGAGCTAGCTATTATAAAGAGGGCAAGAAATCCTGCCCTATATCTATAGGATAACTATAAGAGAAGTATATACTTTACTCTAGGGCGCACCTAGTGTAGTCTAGGACTTACCTAACCCTTAAGGAAAAATAAAATATAGTAAAAGTAAGATATTAGGAGCGCCCTTCTTATTTCGCTACTTAATTGCTAGCTAGTAGCCTAGCCCTACCCTAGGAGAGACTAGAACTAGTTAGCCTTACTAGGAAAAAAGAGGCTACCTAATACTTATAGAATAAAACGCTAGATAGCCTAGAGCAGGTAGTATTAGAATATACGCGGAGCTAATCAGAGCTAGAATAAAGCTAGTATAAGACAGTAGCAAACCCCCTCCTAGACTTACATAATAATAATACGCGTTCTCTTCTAGAATATAAATAAGAAAAATAACCTTATACACATTACGCTCTATCACTAGACTAATATAGATATAATAGCAATCTAAGAATAGGAATATATAAGATAAGCATAGCCCCTAGCTCTAGGCCTTGCTAGATTCTAACTTGTATATTATAAGGGTTAGAATGCAGTATATATAAACAAGAAACACAGAGTAGGCTTATAGTTAGCTTGTAAAAGCACTAACTAGTTACTTATAGAAATCTAAGGAATAAATATCTACTCCCTTTACTTAGAAAAACACAGTAATAAATAAAACACCCTTATTTATATAATTAATAAGGAAGAGCCCTAGGGAAGAAGTGTCTTTATAGGTAATTTTAACTAAAAACACCTACTATAGGATAAATATAATAGGACTAGTAATAGAGTGAAAGAGCTACTAGAGTTCACTAGCCAGTGGTGACTTAGATTAGTAATGCCCTAAGGAAACCTACTAGATAGTATAATAAAGACAGAGATAGTATAATTAATCTAGCCTAGGCTTCGTATAATATACAAGTTTACTATAATAGCGCGGCAGATATATTAGGCTCTAACCATATTCCGCAGCTAATTAGCATTAACTCTAGCAGTTAGGACTATACCCTACTAATAATAAGATACGACTAGTAAGCAATAGATAGACTGTTTATAAAAGCAAAAGCATTAGTATAACTCTAGCCTAAACTCGCTCTAAACCCCTATAACTAAGAAGGGATAGACTAGTATATAGAATAGCTTATTACAAACCTCTAATAAATAGTAAAGAGAGTGGCACTAAGGAGGCCCTAAGGCCTCCCTAGACTAGAGGTATAGTGGTCTAGAAAAGCAAAAGAAGTAGTAGCTAAAGCCAGATAAGCAAAGAGGGTATAGAGATAACGCAAGACTAATATAAATTAGAATACGTATAAAGAGGCAGAGATAAACTAAGAACGCACTATTAGAGAGGAAAGAGAGAAATATATAAAGGAAGCACTAAAAATACTAATATATAGGAAAAGGACAGAGGCATTTAGAGACTAGAGAGATAGGCTAGACTTAGGAGCTAGGCCCCCTAAGCTCCTAAGAATACTAGACCTAGAGAGAACTAAAAATAACCCTAACCTAGCTATAGCTATTGAAAATGGAAGGGAATCTAGCTAGAGGGATAGGAAGACCTCTCTAATAGATTCTGACGCGGCGGCTTCTAGATTCACTATAATACGACGATTCTTCAAGATATAGAGCTTTGATAGTTGAATGTAGTTGATTTCTAGCAATACGGACAATCTGACGAGCAATGAGAGGATTCTACTAAGTCCCCTCATAGACCTACCGACTATATTGGCAGAACTGGGTCGCCAATAGGGTCTCGTAAGCTACTTTTTATTTTCCGCATAATTCATTTGTATGGGAAAAGTAAAAATCGACTCACAGCCATACAAACTAGACGCCCGTGTGGCCTAACTAAGCACTTTAATAAACAACCCTATTAATAAAATATACTATAAAATCCAGAATAAATCAAGGATTCGAATAGTATACGTCAGCCTTTATACAACTACTAGTTCCCTAGTTACAGTCGATTTCAGCTTCCTATAGGGTAACCTAGTCGGCTTAGTCATACAAGCCTGTGGGTTGGTTGTGTGCAGGAACGCAGGTCACAGCCAAAGCTGCAAGCAACGCTGCAAGCAACGCCTTGTAACCAACGTTGCAACAACGCAACTAGGCAACTAGTGGGCCTATAAAATAGTGCTATAAATAGCATTATTTTAACAATAGCGTATACTAACAAAGCCGAAGTCCTTACATAAAGATTTTTCCCTAAACTAATAGCAGACCTCTCCCATATCCCTAACCTTTCCTTCCCTAAACTTAAAAACGCCCCTTTTCTAGCCTAAGAGTAATTTATAAGAGCTAAAATTATAGACATTCTCTTAGGTATAGCTAGCTAGAAGGCCCTAGGAGATAACGAACTCCTAGCAGGCCTTATTAAAGCCTGTAATAACCTGGTAAAGGATATAATTATAAGACTACTTAACGCTACCTTAGAAGTAAGGTACTTTCTAGCTTACTTCTAAACCACTAGAGTTATAGTAATTAGGAAACCTAGGAAAATAATAAAGGAGATAAGGAAAGCTAATATATAGAGACTTATTTTACTACTTAATATAATAGGTAAGATTATAGAGGTAGCAATAGTAAGGCAGCTCACAAGCTACGCTAAGGCAAATAACCTTCTTCTAGAACTATAAATAGGTAATAGGAGAAATAGGTTAATAGAAACTATAATAAGAGCCTTAACAGAATACGTGTAAGAGGCCTAGGGGAGAGGTAGCGTTACTTTACTAGCTTAAATAGATATTTCTATAGCCTTTAATAGAGTTAGCTACCCCTACCTTATTACCCTTCTAGTTAAGATAGGAGTACTACTATAGCTAGTAATAGTAATATAGAGCTTCCTTATAGGTAAAATAAGCTAGCTTAGCTTTAATAAAGACCTATTATAACTATTTAAGATTAAGGCTAGTACCCTATAAGGCTCCTCGCTTTCCCCTATCCTTTTCTTACTATACTTCACTAAGTTATATACACACCTTTACTTTATCCTAGGCATAGTAGTAATAGGATTTGCAAATAATACTAATATTATAGTATTTAGAAAAAACACATTATAGATATAGAAAAGACTTAAAGCTACCTAGAAAGTATATAAAAAATAGGTAAAGGAAGTAGGAGTAAAGTTTAACCTCTTAAAAACTAAGCTTATATACTTTAGCAAATCCTAATAACCCCCTAGACTAGGGTCTAACTTAGAGATAAGGAGATAATACCTATAAAGTCCTACTAATTCTTAGGAGTATAGGTAAATAGAAAACTTAACTAAAGCACCTATAAGAATATCCTTAAGGAAAGTTAGCCTAGTAAAGGCTTGCCTTTACTATATTATTAGCCTTAGTATAGGGATATAGCTTTAGGGATACTAGACTCCTTTACATATAAGTAGTTTAACCTATTATTACCTATAGAGTAAGCGTATACCATACCCTAACTAAAGCTAGAGGAAACCTAGAGAGATAGTAAAAACTTTATAATAGAATAATTAGCCTACCTCTAGGTTATTATAAGGGCGTTTAAAGCTACCCTTATTATATAGCTAGAAGTAAAAATAGCGGTGCCACTACTTAACCTATACCTTAATATAGTTAAATAAAGGTTTAAAGAGAGAATTACTAATAATAGGATAGCGGAGATAATCCAAACTGCCTTATAGTTAGTTAAGACTATACTACACTATAGAAGGGTTAGACACACCTAACTAAGGGAAGAAGAGCTAGACATAAACTTATATAATAAGTGGAATAAGAGATAGGAATCATAGTATAATAGAGAACGCCTAGGCTACTACTAGCACACTAGAGAACCTACTAAGGACCGCTTACTATACCCTAACCTAAAAGAGATCTAAAAGTTTTATATAAACCTAGATAAACACGTCTCTTTAATAATAGTATAACTACTGTGTGCCATAAGATGCGCGCCCAGAAACACGCGATCACGATAACACGATGACAAGCGCTAAGGGTCATTGAGATGGATAACACAACAGGGAACAATGATATTAGTCATCTAAGTAAGGGGAGTATTTGATCTATAAAGAGACTGTCTATAGCTAAATTCTTTTTAGACCACACCACGTATGACAAGATTCTTGAATTAACCCCTTGAGTTTTATTAAAAAAATACCTAAGATTATAATAAGATAAACTAAGATTATTTCCCTTATTTAATTAAGATAGCACTTCCGATCCAATAGACTATTTAATCTAGAGCGTCTCTACATAACAAGAAGTCTCTAGCCGTTATTATAATTAATATTGTTAAGATGATTAACCCCTCTGTTATGTGTAGGCTCTAGAGCTACTTACGACCGTAGGCTAGCATTATGTCTTTTGGGGTGTTGTTTTCCGCTTAATAAAACTGGTGGAGAAACGCAGTCTTAAACCCCTAGGACTTTTGTTTTCTATTTAATTTACTATGGACTAAGATTAATTAGAAGCGCACTTTTAGCTATAATTCCTAGCTAACACTAAATTAATTTACGCAAAGACCCCTTTATTTTGTTTTTCCTTATAACATAATATGAATTAGAAATCTAGCCCTAGACCTTAGAGAAGCTAAGGCATAAGTTAGAGGATAGCTAATCTAGAGGAACTAAGCTAGGATAAGGAAAGGAGATTGCGTTATAAGCAGATATTAGAAAGGAAGCCGACTAGCTTAGGAGAATACTTTACGAACACTAGCTAAGCTATTATACCCTTGCTAAAACTCGCTAAACACGAAAATACAATTCAAAAACCGCTGCTTAGCGTTACAAACTATTTAATCTTAGGACCTATAGTTTATTTTGCAATAATTTAGCTATGTATTAGGATCTTGTGGTTAATCACGAGGAGCTATGTAATCACATTGATAGTCTTTGCTTATGGGTTATTTATAACTATAAATATTGCCTTGCGGGAAGCCCTTTTCACGAAGTCCTCTCTAGAATTAAGGCTTTTAGTTAAATAATTACTCTCTTATAAGATTAATTAAAAGCACTATTATCTAAATCTATGTCTGATTGTTTTACCTTGTCTTATTCCCGCTAGCTAAGTAAAGTAAGGTTTACTAAGCAGCTAAACCGACTAAAAGAACTACAGGATTTGCCTTTGCTAAGTACCCTAATTATAAGCAAGGAACTATCTAATCCTAAAATGGTTTTAATGCTAACACGTTCCCGCCCTAATAAGCTATTAGGGAAGGACCTAATATTAAGGGAAAAGCCTTTAGACCCCTTAAAGGGCTTAACGCAAAGACCTTCGCGAAAATCCTTAGGGAAACAATAGCTTACTAATTATCTCTTATTATAATGTAAAACAGGTATAATGTTTAGTAGTTTATAGGGAAAATATAGCTGATTTTATTAAGGACTTTAAGGCTAAGATAAAAGCAATATATATTCCTAAGAAAGATTAGCATAAGATGCTTAAGCGTGATGTTAACCCCTAGATTTAATAAGTGGTTAAGATGTTAATAGCATTGCGCACTTAGGCAGAATTAAAGGAGGAAATGCTCCTTTAGTTTAATGCTATAAGTTAGGACTATATAGAGAGCGCCTAAGGTTAGCTAGAGGACCTTAACCTAATATAGCTAAAGTTAGTGGAAGAAACCTATTACTAGTTGTAAAAGCATTAAGCTTTAATATCTAACGCGGACCTAATAGGATAGAGGATAACTATAACTTAGTTAAATTACATCTATAAGGCCCTCCTAGACTATTTAATCTTAAGCTTTATAGATTAAAAAGGGTATATGCGTGAGCAAGTTCTAGTTATATAGTATAAACCCCTTTAGACAGCACTTAACGCGCACGTTTAAACGCGACTAGAGCTTAAGAACAGGAACCCTAAGATTACTAACTTAGGAGGGTATTACCTAGATAATACTAAACCTAACCTAAGAACCCGGAGACTATTTAATTAAGGCGCGCTTAGTGGTTATTAGGCTAACTAGAGGAACCGCTTAGCGGTAGCTAAGTCCTCTAAGTATAATAGGGAAGCTAATACCCTAATAACAAAATAAAGAAGGATATAGCTCCTAGATTAGCTAAGTACTAAGATTAAATAGATAATTTAACGAAGCAATTAGCTAAGTTAAAAATTATGGTTATGGCTTAGGTAGGTAATGTTATGAACTGGCCTTGGGGCAGCTGCAAACAAGCGTTCAAAGTGCGATTGTTATTCTTAGAGAGGAAGGAAAGAACTAGACAAGAGGTCGCACAGCGCCCAGCTATATACCCCTCTGTGCGTGGTCTGTGCACATGGCGCGCGCAGCAGCCCTAAGTCCTGAGCATGTCCGCACACAACACGTGTCCTTCCCGCACACTCTCCGCGTCCCTTCCGTACCCGAGAAGGACCCGAGCCTCGAGCTCGAGTCCATAACAGGTAAGGAGATTAACATTGCAAAGCAGCTTAAGCGGAAGTATAATATAAACCCGCAACAACGTAATTACTAGCTAAATAGCATTAGATTATTTAATTAGGACAACAAGCGTATCTTTGACATTAATGCGATAACTAGAAGGAACTGATAGACAAACCGATGTTATTATTATAATACTAAATCTCATATAGCTACAAAGTGTAACACCCTAGCATTTAACAAGATGTCAAAGTTCGCTATCTATAACCTAGCTATCTATATCCTAGCAATTAGAGATAGCACGAAGCGTTAGATAATACTACTTATCCTACTCTTAAAATTCCTTTAAATTAGCAGCTACGCACAAAGGCTAGCCATGTTTTAGGTCAAATACTTCCTAGATAGTAGAATTACTTATATAATACCTTAGATTAAGAAACATAGACCTTATGGAGGAAAGAATTAGGATATAGCGCTAGAAGAGTAGGACATATTTAATTAAATAGAAAGTTAGTTTAATCCTGCTAAATACTGCCTAGAAAGGGAAGTTAAGGTAATTATAATCCTAAAGAAGCCTTTAGAAGTAGTTTTAGCTATTAAGTTTAAGAAGTTAAGCGTAGAGGAAGAAGAGATAGATGCCTATGTTACAAAGATTATAGCCCTTAGGGAAAGAGCAATAAAACGCGTGCGCGTTAAGGAAATCTTAGAAGATAATAAATAGGATTATCTAAGTTAAGAGTAGCCTAAGAAAGGCAAAGATACCTTAGTAAAGGGAAAGAAAGATCCGCTAGGTAAGGTTAGTTAAAGGATCCTAGATTAGCTATATAATAAGGTCTTTCAGAAGAAACTTAGGGTGCCTTTTTAGGACATCTACCACATTATACTAACACTAGCAAAGGCAGTTAGCAATAAATGCCTCTTGTAAGCGAAGGGTGTGGAGGATGTCCGTTATTACAACGGAGACACACTAGGGCCTATACCTCCTTTAAAGATATTTAAAGTAAAAATAAGCTTAAGACTAATTAATCCTAGGAGCCAGATTAATTCCATTATCTAAATAATAAAGGAGACCCTTTAGGAAGACAAATAGAACGAGGCAGAGGCTAAGAAGAAACCGCTAAAGATAGCCCTAACTCCGCTACTAGAAATTAACGCTGCCTTATAGGAATAGATCTAGGAAAGGCTAGGGGCATAAGGTTAACAGGAAAAAACTTAGCAGGGTTAGATTTATCTATCCAGAGCGAGTTTTATGCTTAATGCAATCATAGAGCCGCGGGCTACGGTTAATTAATTGCAGGACTTGCTATACTTACAGGTCTGTCTAGATAACCCTAAAGGGAAGCTTCTTCCAAGGCTTATTAACACAGGTTTGTAAGGGAATGTGATCCTAGAAAGCATAGCTAGGCGCTTAGGCCTAAGAATCTACCCTATAGATACGACAAATACTATATTATTCTTATCGCATAGGATTAAGATAATTAGGGAGGTTTAAACAAAGCTTTATCTAGGGAACGTTTAGATACCCACTAACTTCTATGTCAGTCCGGATTCAGTCAATATAAGCTTAATTCTAGGGATGCTGTTCTTTAGGTTATTATAAATGTAATTCAATTATTTAAGAAGTAGTAAGCTCTTCGCCTAGTGTCACTTTAGGGATATTATTATTATCTTAAGAGTCACAGGAAGTATCTAATAGCAATACACTAACAAGTAACTAGCCTAGCAACCTACAATTAATATTATCTTGTTTAGCTATCCTAAAGTTAAGGAAGAGAAGGATTAAATAGTTCACAAAGGTTTAGAAGCGGAACTAGATAAGGATAAGCAACTAATCCCTATTATAACTAGAGAGGAACAGACATCCTTTAAGAAGTAGTTAAGGACATAATAGTAAACCATACCTAATAACTTAAAGCGGTTACAGAGGATTTCTAACCCCACAATAACTAAAACCACCTAATCTTATAATAAACACAATATACAAACGCAAAGCTAATAAGATTTATCCACGCAATAATGTACCTTCTAATAGGTTAACCCTAGAAGGAGACCTAAAATAGAAAACAAAGAAATAGGAAGAAGTAAAATCGCGTTTAGATATATCTAGGAAGTACAACAAGTATATCACTAGGCGATTTAGCGAAAACCCCAAGGTTTTAGAATAACCTAGGAATGATTGGATTAGATAGTTAAAGGGGTACAAGAACACTTAACATAAGAAGAAGTTAATGTTTTCAAAGAAATCCTTTGTAACTAAGAAGCAGCGCTAGCGTAAGACTTATTAGAATGTGGAAAAGTTAACCCGCTAGTCGCACTACCACAAGTCATAAGGGTTGTTAAGTATAAGGCGTGGCAAGCTGGTTCTATCCTAATACCTCTTAGGTTATAAGGAAGACTAGTTAATCTGTTAAAGAAGAAGTTAAAGTATGGATATCTAGAGGAAAGCTATGGTTCCTACAGGAATCCCTACTTTCTTATTATAAAGAAAGATAGAGGGATTTGCCTAATCCTATTAGCCACTAAATATAATAAAGTAATAATATATAACACGCTAATTCCCTAAGGAGCGGAGGCATTTAGTGAGAGCTTCGTAATATATAAGATTTTATCTATTATTAATCTACTATTAGAATATAACTAAGTAAAACTAGCGGAAAGGAGTAGGGATATAACCACAATCTCTACTGTAATTAGGCTTTTGTAACTTTGCCGCCTACTATAAGGAGCTACTAATTCAGTAGCTTAATTTATTAGAATTATTAGGCGAATCCTATTTAACTTAATCCCTAAAATTTGCGTACCTTTCCTAGATGATATTGTGATTAAAGGCCTAACCATAACATATAATAGGGAGGAAATCATACCTAAAGTGCGCAGATATGTAATAGAATATTTAATTAACATTAACAAAGTCTTAGTTAATATTAAACTCTCTAGCTATATAGCCTTAGCAGCTAAATTAAAGTTCTGCTAGAAGTTAGCAGAAATTATAGGGTTTATATGTGGAACGAATAGACAGAAACTAACTAAGGCAAAGATAATAAAGATCCTAGAATAGTTAATTTGCTAGGATCTATCTAAGGTACGCTCTTTTATTAGATTAATAGGAGTTTACTATATCTAGGTAGAACACTACACGTAGAAGGTAAAACCACTAGTAATTTTACTAAGGAAAATAATAGAATAGGTATAGGGGCTAGACTAATAAGAAGCTATAAATATTTTGAAAAAGGCGATAACTATAGCCCTAGTTCTTATTTCACTTAATCTTAGACTAGGTTTTAGAGAAATCATCCTTATAGTAAACACAAGTCTGCTTAGATAGGGGTAGCATTACTCTAAATAGTTAATAGTAAACGCTATCCTATTTAATACAAGAGCAGCACCTAGACTATTGCTAAGACTAAGTACGATGTAACTAAGCGAGAATGCCAGGCAGTTATCTACGCGTTATAAAGGCTACGAATTTATCTTTACAGAGTTCCTTTCACACTAGAGATGGATTTGCAAGTCCTTATACACTAGCTTAATAGCGCTGTTAATAATATGCCTAGAGCCCTAGTTACGCAATGGATTAGCTATATACTACTCTTTAACTTTTCTATATAATATATTCCTAGCGAGAAGAACTAAATTGCGAATGCTTTGTCTAGAAAGGGTCCTAGACTGTCTAATTAATTAGATTAGGAGGTTAAGGGAATATTAAAGACTTTATTAACCTACACCTAAATAGCGTTAAGATTAAAGAGAATAGTAAGAAAAATTACTTAGCAGAAACGCGCTAAGTAATTGATTTCTTATTTACACTCTAGAGACTAATTAATCTTAGCATAGGAGACTATAGGAAACTATAAAATAAAGCTAAAAAGTTCTTTCTAGAGAACAAATACCTTTAGAAAAGACTAACAGGAATTATAAAGGGGCTAGCGTTAGTTATTAATATACCTAAGCAATAACGCGTAATAGTTAAAGTAATTTATAAGGAACTTAGTTATAAAGGTATTAAGGTGGTTTTCTAAGCAATAAAGCAGTAGTATTAGTGAAAAGGACTCTAGAATATAACTTAGGAGATGCTAACTTGCTGTAAGACATATTAGAAGTTTACACCTTAGCGACCTTAAGAACTATTAGTGCTAGTTACGCTAGGGAACCTAATAAGTAAGATTCACATTAACACCTAGCACCTTCTAATTAATCACAGGTATAAGTATCTCTTAGAGGCAAGATGCAATCTAATAGGTTAGGTGAAGGCTACACTAGTTAGGAACGTAACTGTGGTAGCGATTAGGAAATTCCTCTTATCCCTAATTAGCAGGTTTAGTCTTTTCTGATTTGTAGTCTATAATAAAGGCCCTAAAATACGAGGAAATCTTAAAGAAGCACTTGTAAATGTTAGAATTATAGGTATCTAAACGTCCAGGTATAACCTAAAGGCAAACTCCCTATTAAAGCCAGACACTAGTCTCTTACGTCCGCTTTAGTAAAATTAGGAGGATTAAATAGCTAATAGGTAAAGTACCTTAATAAAGCTTTTCTTATAGACTACACTGCCGTTTACGAATTATATAGGAAGTCCGCTTTTTACTTAATCTATAGATAAGAACTAATTTTACCACTAGAAGTTAAATTCCTAACTTAAAGACTAATTAACTAGGATGTGGTTACTACTAGCTAGGACCTGTTTAAAGCTTAAGTGTAAATGCTTAAAAGAAAGGCAGAGGATATTAGAAAAGCAAGGAAAAAGGTGTTTAACTTTAGGAAATATCTTACAAAACAAACTAATAAGAATTAGGCTACCTCTCTAAGGAAAGATTAATTAAAACTAGGAGACCTTATACTAGTGTATAATATTAGAAGGAACGTTAATATGTCTACAATAAAGAAGCTTATAATAAGATAGAATAGGCCTTTTTAAATTCATAAGCAAGCGCTAATCTCTAGGGCTTACTATTTGCAAACACTAGATAGAGTTTACCTTATAAAGATAATCTTAGGGGACTACATTAAGAAGTTTGTCCTGGATTTAGAAGGTTAGTGGACTTTAACTACTAATAGATAGCTATACGCTCTACATTAAAGCTAAGTAAGAGAAGAAGTCAGTGATTATAACCGAGAAGTCTTAACAATTATGCCGTTAGTAGCTTAACATAACATGTTAGATTAAATAGTTAATAATAAAGGAGCGAGCTTAGACCTTAAGGAAGAAGTTAAACTCCTACCTTAAAGAAGTCTATATTGTTAGATTAAGGTGTAACTACCCCTCTTAATAGCTAAGTAGAAATAGAAGTATAAAGCATACCCTTAGATACACTAATATGTGTATAGATTGAAGATTATTTACTTTATTTTCTTTTATCTCTTTTCCCTCTTTTAGAAGTCTAGTAAGTTTTTATTTATATGCTAAAGATTAAGTAATTAAGGTATAAATCTTATAGCTATAAAGCTACTTATTGTGTTTTTTTCTCCTTCCTATGTTTTTTTCTTAAATTTTATATAGTAAACCTAGTTTATTTTCCTTTCTGCCCCCTAGTATTTATAAATAGTTTAGAAAAGGAGGAGGCATATTAATTACTAAGCAAGGAGAGTTTTTAAGGTTAATAGTGTTTAAGTTAAACGGAAGAGTCTCTGCTACCTTAATAGACTACTCTTTTCCTAAGAAAGGAGTAAGAGCTTGCTCTTAGAAAGACCTAGTATAATACCTAGAAGCAAAGCGCTATTTATAGCTTGCTGCATAAGACCTATTCTAGATGCAGTTGCTATATACGCTATTACTAACCCTAGAAAGCAAGACGTATTTATAGAAAGGAAAACATATATACTCATTAAAGAAGGTAACGTGCTGCATATACAAGTTTAAGCAGTGGGTGTAGAATATACTATTTAATCTGCTAAATATAGACACTAGCAAAGCTTAATAGCGTTTAGGACGTTATGACAGGGTATGTAATAAGTACCTGTTAGGGTAAGCTATCTTAGCAGGAATAAGAACTAGAGAATGATAATTGTTTTTAATAGTAAGGGCTAAGACACTGTCTAATTTAGCACAGCTCTGCACGAATTCCTTTAGTAATTTAGTCCCCTTTATAGTCTTAATTAGATAAGGAGGTGCTCCCTCTAGGGGATTTTTAAAAGGATAAAGAGAAATCTCTATGTATAATAGAACGCCGCTATTACTAATATTAATCCCGCTTTAAACCTAGAAGGCAAAAGGAACTTATACTATAGAATAAAAGCTGTTAGTAATAACTCAAGTATAAGATTAAATAATCTGCACAAACTGATATAGTCTTTACTAAAGAAAGACAGGAAAAACTTAGCGTAGTTAGACTAGTCTATAGTCTTTGTTACTAAGAGCTTGCCTTTAGGGATACTTGCCCTCACAATAGTGGTAACGTTAGGAAGTTTTTAACGAGGTGTTTTAAGAGACTTAGCTATAATTAATTAATTAGGAAATGAAGTAAGGAATGGCAGGGCTAGGAATGTAAAAGGAGGAAAGGAAAAGGGTTAAAAGCCTTAAGCCACAAGACAATGCCTATAACAGGCGTTAATAACTAATAAGCGGATGGCTGCCTATAAGTGACTTACAATACTAAAGTCTGAATCACAGGAACTATTTAATCTGACCTACTTCTTATACTAGCATATATCTTCCTTAAAACCTTTAACCCTACTATCCCTTACCCTTTTTTTTTTTATTCCCCCTTTCTCTAGCTATATTAAACCGAAATTAATAAGCACCCTTTTAATCTTAACCAGAAAGATAGAGTAGTATAAGGAGCCTGTCATAAACGAAGAAGATTACACTAAAGTTAATAGTAACACTATCGCTTACTTCCCTTATAGTAAATGCCTTACTATATATTATGTTCACGTTTTAATACATAGGACTGAAAACTCCTTTTTAGAGAAGGAGAGGAAGACACTATTAAGATTAATCTAGCTGATCTCTATAGATAGTAGCCACCTCTATTCTATCCGCAAAGAGACTGGCCGTAGCCCTTATTAAGATTCGAAGTCTATTAAAATAGTGATGATTTTAATCTAGTAATACTAATTAGACTAGGATGGACAACTAAGCAATAGCGTAGTTATCTAATAGATGTTTACAAATTCCTACGAAAGGCTTACAAAACACTAAGTAAGGATTGGCTTAATTAGTTTAAGCTAATAGTAATAAGGAAGATTATAGAGCGTAGCCTTAAAGCAATAGTAGTAGTGCTTCTGTAAACATTTAAGGTTAATAACATAGAAGACTTTAATATAGAGACACTATAATAATTAATTAGTCTAAAGGCTAGAAGACTTTATACCACCTATTAGCCTATTAACATTAAGTACAGTTTTAAATATAACCCTATTAACCTTCACTTAGATATAAGTAACTAACGCCTTATTATAGGATTTACCTTCTTTACAAACCACTAGACTACTTTTATATTTAATAGAAAGCAAGGACACTTATACTATTTTAATAGTATGAATAAAGGAAGAATAACTTATTTTACAGACTTTATAGGTAGATAGGGACAGATTATATAACTTATAAACGACCCCTATGATTTTAAGGCAATTATAGTCCTAGTAATAGAGTAGAAAGGAAACTAGGAATGCGGGTATGCATGCCTAGGGTTCCTTCTCTAAATAATTTACTGCTAGGTTAGTTACTAAGCACTTAATCTAATCGCGGAGGACTAGAACACACTAAATAAGTATAATATTAAGCTTGAATAATTGCATACTTTTAGTAGGGATTCTATTATTAGTTAACGGTTTAAGTTATATCTTAAGGATTAGATAATATCTAATAATATCCTAGATCTAAAATATAGCTATATTAAAGCACTTAAGAGAACCATAAGGGTTTTACAAGATATAGCTGTAAACAAGCTTATAATAGGAGATTAGTTACTAAGGGAATTAGCATACTAGAAAGATTTCGATCTTTAATATCTAGTGTAAAACACAACGAAATACTTAATGCCGCGCTTTATAACCTAGATGGTTAGTGGAGGGCTGCCTATTAGCATAGTAGTTATGTCCTAGAAACTTTAGATTACTAATAAGAATTGCCTAATTAAATAGTACACTAACATAGCACAAAATAATAATCTCCGCGTTTAGGACTTTTAGCAGCCTATAGCCTATGTTTTCACTAATAACCCTAAGGTCTTTAATATTAGCATATAAGAAATACTATAAGAATAAGAAAGATAAACATAGTAAGAAGCCTAAGATAATCTACCTCTAATTAATATAGAAGAATAGAGATTAAGTGGAAAGAAAAGTCATTAAATATTATAAGCGTCTTTATCTATATTATTATCTATTACTAGACACAAATTAATACTACTATCCTTAGCTGCAAAACTTAAAGCACTCTAATACAGTAAGGAGGATTAAATACCTATTACTATAGGGAAAGCTCTTTAATTATAATAAACAGCGATAAACAAGCTTTTTCGGATAGATATTAGGGATTAGCTAAGATTACTAAGAATCCATAGAGTTATTAGGCAGGAGCAAGTATATAACTATAAGACCTTGCTTAGATAAGTAGAAGAAAGAATAATTTAACACCCTCTTAAAGACATAGGTTAAGCTATAATAATTAATCTCCTTCTATTCCTTAGGGTATAAAGAGTAGTGTAAAGGAAAACCATTGCACAACTACTAACATTATTTACATACGCGTCTGTGGTGCCACCTAGTTTAGTGCCCTATAGAACGTGGGCTAAGATTATTAAAGCTTACTAGCAAGAAGAAAAGCACGCTTAAGGATTAATTAATTAGCGTAAGAATTGTAAAAAGAGAGTAACTTAGTAAGAAGCTAAGCGACCTATAGTCCGTACTCCCTTGCTAACATCACCTACCACACGTCCTTAAACACCAAAAACGCCAAAGCTCTCTTAGGAGATAAGAAATTTAGGTCTTTAGCTAGGGAGGTGTTATTTTTTTCCTTTCCTCTCTTTTCTCTCCCTATTTAAGCTTTCTCTTTCTTCTTTTTTTTTTTTTTATTTTACTCTTATTATTATTACTAATTCCATTTCCCTTCTTTTACTTTAATACTTCCCTTTTACTTTAGGAAAACCCGCCGTATAAGGTTAATTAGATTAGACCTAAGTGTACTAGATTAAATAATACCTTCCCTTAATAAAAGGTATTAATCACTAACTACACTTACAGGGCACTTTGGTTATCAGTGTGCACGCCTGGTTAAGGACAACCAGTGCACACCTGGGGAGGTATTATATGCTATAAGATACGCGCCTAGAAACACGCGATCATAATAACATAATAACAAGCGCTAAGGGTTATTAAGATAGATAACATAACAGGGAATAATAATATTAGTTATCTAAGTAAGGGGAGCATTTAATCTATAAAGAGACTGTTTATAGCTAGATTCTTTTCAGACTACACCACATATGACAAGATTCTTGAATTAACCCCTTAAGTTTTATTAAAAAGATACCTAAGATTATAATGAGATAAACTAAGATTATTTCCCTTATTTAATTAAGACAGCACTTCCAATCTAATAGACCATTTAATCTAAAGCGTCTTTACATAACGAGAAGTCTCTAGCCGTTATTGTGATCGATATCGTCAAGACGATTAACCCCTCTGTTATGTGTAGGCTCTAGAGCTACTTGCGACCGTGGGCCAGCATCGTGTCTTTTGGGGTGTTGTTTTCCGCTTGACAAACTACATATAAGGAAAATAGGGCTAAATAAATTCCTCTTTAATAAAGGTATGCCTAGGGTAACATTGCTAATATATAGCTACGGCTATAAAGAGGAAGATTAGTACTACGTTATTATAAGCTATAGTAACTATAACCATATAAGACCCTAAAGGTAGCCTAGAGATAAACGGGAGGTAAGGCTAGCCCTAGATAATCCCACGCAAGCGAGAACCATTGCTAGATAGGTTATATAAACTAGGAGACTTAACTACTACAGGCTAGCATAGGACCTAGCATTTGCCTTAAGCGGAACAGGACTAAGACTAACCTGCCCCTAGAGGACATATAATAATATGCAAACGCCTAGATTAGATACTAAAGAAAGAGAACTCTAGGAAATAGGTGGCTTAGAGGTATATAAGGGTTAGGGCTAATGTTATAATAAGAAAAAAAACAAGACTACTAGAGAAAGGAATAAACTCTTAATTAAAACTACTAACGCTAGGTATTATTAGCCCCCTATACCCTAACACTACTCTTAGACTAGCTCTAGCCTATTATATTACTCCTCCTCTAGAATAGGGATAGCATTCTCTATTACCTTAGTATACCCCTTTGCTAGAAGGGAGGCGGCTAGGAGCTAGTTTGTCTCCGCTATTTAAGCGTCTAAGCGTTATATCTAGAAAACTATCTTATTATACTAGCCCCTATTAGAACTAGACCTAGACTAATCTAGGCTTACCACTAAAGTGCTTTGCTTCTTACTCTAATTCTTAGCGTAGAGCTTTCTTACATAATTATAGTAATTATTAGGAACCTAAGATAAACACACATTAGATATAATATAGACCTGGAATTACCCCGTAGATAGACGCGTACCTTAGCACCGCTAATAATAGTAGCTTAGATCTCCGTTAGCTATAAATGTTTAGCTTAGCGCCCTATGGTATTTAGCTAAGAGGTAGATTAGCAATAAAATAGACCTAGATATAGCGTAAAACATTACCTTATTGTAACTATTATTATAAACCTAATAATTAAAGCAGGCGTTAGTCATAGCACCTAACTATAGGTTAGCAGATTTGCTACTAACACTTATCTAGCTTAGGGCTGCCTATACTAATAACGTCGTGGCACTAATAGCTAGGGTCCTTATTAATTAAGAGTAATAAGAAATACATTAAAACTACTATAGCTTACCTAACTATATAGAATTAGAAACGAAAAAGCCTTAAAATAAGAGCGGAAGAATAACTTATATAAAGCTCCCTATCTAAAGCCTGCCTTAATTAAGCTAAAGTTAACTATTTTTAGGGATATTACTTAGAGAGGCTTAGTTCCTAGGCAAGTTAGAAGTAATAGAGTATCCCTAAGGGGCAGGACTTATAGGGAAATAAATAATAATATAGCAAATAACGGCGATAATAAGGATTATAGAGAAAACTATAATAATAGTTAGTAACCACACCAAATCCGACCTAGAATTACACTAGTAGATGTTATGAACTAGCCTTGGGGCAGCTGCAAACAAGCGTTCAAAGTGCGATTGTTATTCTTAGAGAGGAAGGAAAGAACTAGACAAGAGATCGCACAGCGCCTAGCTATATACCCCTCTGTGCGTGGTCTGTGCGCATGGCGCGCGTAGTAGCCCTAAGTCCTAAGCATATCCGCACATAACACGTGTCCTTCCTGCACACTCTCCGTGTCCTTTCCATACCTAAGAAGGACCTAAGCCTTAAGCTTAAGTCTATAATATACCCCCTTCTTACCTCCTCTCTCCCCTCTCCTTAGGAAAAAAAAAAATTTTTATACCCCCTTACTTCTTATCCTCCCTTTACTTTCCTATATATATTCTAGCTATCTTACTCCTCTAAGGGTAAGTTAAACCACACCTATTTCTGTACTTATTTTAGACTATTACTTATTTATATATCCCCTTATTTTACCTTAAACCTATCTAGTGCCTTAGTGTTTTACACATTTTCTAGGGGTTCTTACGTTAGCTATATATAACCTTTTTATTTAACTAGAACGTTATAATTTAACCCCTAGCCTAGCGTATTCTTAGCTATAAGAATTTCCTTTACCTAGTACTCTATAAGATCATTATTCACATCCGTTATTATTAGCTCTAGTAGTAGTCTTTTATTAGCTAGTGTTATGGACTTGAGCTCGAGGCTCGGGTCCTTCTCGGGTACGGAAGGGACGCGGAGAGTGTGCGGAAGGACACGTGTTATATGCGGACATGTTTAGGACTTAGGGCTACTACGCACGCCATGTGCACAGACCACGCACAAAGGGGTATATAGCTAGGCACTATACAATCTCTTATCTAGTTTTTCCTTTCTCTCTAAGAATAATAATTACACTTTAAACGCTTATTTATAGCTGCCCTAAGGCTAGTTTATAATATTTATTATTCTTTACTATAAACACTAATAAGATAGCGGTATTATAGGAGATTATTAAGAGGTAGGCGGCTTAAATTACTAACCTTACTAATAGGCAGAATATAGCCCTTACGTAAAACCCTATTAAGCGGAAGCTATTACTAATAGGCCTACTATTTAATAGCAATAGAGTATTATTCTTAGCCTAGAAAGGCCTTATAGGTTATAAGTTACTAATAGATTAGGAGTTTATTAGTACTATATAAGATTAATAGTGCTTTATTTACTAGAATCTCTTACCTAAGGTATAGGCCTAAGTTACTCCTTACTTTAAAAAGAGGCACCTAGTTTATTTTAACTTAAGGCACTTCCTTAAGTACTTAGGGAAATATTTAATAACCCTTATTAATAGGAGATAGCTATTACTAAGCTTAATTAGCTAAGGTAATAATAGTATAAGCGTTTTAGTAACTTTTACATTTAGTTTAAGTAAAAGTTAGCGCTTATAAGTGGGTTAGATTAGGTAAACGTAGTAAAGTTATCTAAACTACGCACCACACTTAATAAGTAGATAAGAGATTATAGTGTTAGCTAAGACATTCCCTAGGCTAACTACCTAGCAGTAGTGGCTTGCTTTTAAAGTATTACATTAGATATTAAGTCCTACTAGCTAGAGGAGAAGCATTAATTACGTAGGCAGTCTTAACCCGCGGCCCTTGTAAAGAGGTCTTATCCACAGGATAAGGACACTCTAATAACAGACATTTAATTAGCGGGCACAATAAGGACCCGAAAAGGTTCTAGTAAGGCCTTAGCCTAATATACATAACTAAGCATAAGTATTGAAAATGGGAAGGGGAATGTACTAGAGGGATAGGAAGACCTCCCTAGTAATTCCTAGATAGCCAGCGCAATAGAGGGCGCTGCGACCTATAGATAACTAAACCACGATAGAGAATTCACTTTAAGAGCCAAGATAGTTAAATATAGTTGATTTCTAGCTAACGGACGGTCTGCGAGCAATAAGAGGATTCTACTGAGTCCCCTCATAGACCTACTGACTATATTGGCAGAACCAGGTCGCTAATAGGGTCTCGCAAGCTACTTTTTATTTTCCGCATAATTCATTTGTATAGGAAAAGTAAAAATCGACTCACGGCCATACAAACTAGACGCCCGTGTGGCCTAACTAAGCACTTTAATAAATAACCCTATTTATAAAATATACCATAAAATCCAGAATAAATCAAGGATTCGAATAGTATACGTCAGCCTTTTATACGACTACTAGTTCCCTAGTTACAGTCGATTTCAGCTTCCCTATAGGGTAACCTAGTCGGCTTAGTCATACAAGCCTGTGGGTTAGTTGTGTGCAAGAACGCAGGTCACAGCCAAAGCTGCAAGCAACGCTGCAAGCAACGCCTCGTAACCAACGTTGCAACAACGCAACCAGGCAACTAGTGGGCCTATAAAATAGTGCTAAAAATAGCATTATTTTAACAATAAGTAATAAAGGGGCGTAAAGTAAGTAAAGTAAGTCTCTTAGGAAGTGCTAGACACCTGCTATAAGGAGGGTAGGTGCCTGTAATATGGTTCTAATAAGCATTAGGTTATAAAATACCCCTTACGCTATGCCCTCTACCTAAAGGAAACGCTATTAGTTAACGCGTGTAATAAGTTAGGAAAGAGAAGCCTCTTTATTAAGTTATTTAAATAGAGAAGAGAATTAGAAGCTTAGAGAGGCTTTATAGTATACTATTATTATTAAGGATGACTTTAAATAAATCTAGAGCAATATAAATGCATTACCTTTCTTAGTCCCTATGTTAATAAATAAGACAACCTTTTTAGATATATAAGTTAATATAGGATATAACTACTATGCTACTATTAGTAAACGCTTAGTCTAGAAGCTATGACTAGAACACATCCCCTTACTAACTAAGAGAATAGTTTATACTATAATTAGTGTGAAAAGAGAGGAAGGGAGGATTATAAGAAGAGCTTATTAATAATATATATTGTCTATTTTTAGATAGATATAGATAGATAGGAGACACTAATTATAGCGTACGTAATTCTAGGATTAATAAGATAACTTATCCTAGGGATACTATAGATAGCCTGCTATAATATTAATTTAAATGTAAAGTATTACTAGCTTACTATAGGGGTGGCTAATAACCTATAGATTTAGACTATAGCTAGCAGAGGGGTAAAGAAGCCTATAGTATATATTATAGGATTATTATTTATAGGAATAGTGCAAAGGGTAAGGAAGTAGAAGGAGCATATATAGCTATACACTATAAGCTTATAGGAGATTATATCCGTGCTATAGATTAACGCTACGCTAAAACCCACGGAGTAAGAACTCTTAGCAGCCTTACTAGAGGAGTTATAGGACTTTAAGGATCTTTTTAGAAGAGTAAGGCAAATGCCCTCCTACCACATAGGGGCAAGTCTAACCACCATATTTGCCTTAAACGGGATGCGGAGGGCAATAAACTGGACTTGCCTTAGGCACTATTATATAATATACCACGTTAACACCTCCTAGAAATACGCAAGTAAGTAATAGACTTAATAGATAAGGGCTAGATTAGGGCAAGCTTATCTTTAGCGGTAGCACTAGTTTTACTAGTAAAGAAACCTAGGGGCGGCTAGAGGTTCTGTGTAGACTATTACGCGCTAAATAAGATTATAGAATAGAACCACTATCCCTTACCTTTAGTGAAGGAGACACTACACTCCTTAGCTAAAGCAAAATAGTTTATAAAACTAAATATATAAGCAGCATTCTATTATATTTATATTGCTAAGGGCTAGGAACACCGGACTGCTTTCTAGACGTAGTTTAGATTATTTAAGTGGTTAGTATACCCCTTTAGTTTAGCGGGCATACCTATAACCTTCTAGAGGTATATTAATAGAGCGCTTAGTGGTATTCTTAGGGACTATATTATAGCTTACCTTAATAATATCTTAATTTATTTAAGGGGTTTATAGAAAGATTACATATAGAAAGTCCATAGGGTGCTAGCTAGGCTATAATAGGCTAGGCTAAATCTAGACATTAAGAAATGCGTCTTTACTATAAAAGAGGTAAAGTACCTTAGGTTTATTATTTATGTAGGAAAATAGATTTACCTAGATAATAAAAAGATTATAGTAATTAGAGATTAGGAGGCTCTAACATAGGTCTAAGAAGTGCGCGGGTTTCTAGGATTTGCTAACTTTTATCGCAATTTTATACCGTAATTTTTAGACGTTATAGGCCCCTAATTAACCTAATAAAGAAGGGCGTGGCATTCCACTAGATAGAGGCATATAATAAGGCTTTTAAGACATTAAAGCTAGCTTTTATATTATACCTAATCCTTATATAATAGGACCCTAATAAGGATATAGTAGTGGAGGCAGATTACTTAGGAATAGTATTAGGAGGTTACCTTTCCTAGACAAATAACAAAGGGGTCTTACATCTAGTGGCGTATTACTTAGCTTATTTGTAACTAGCTTAAAGGAATTATATAATATATAATAAGGAGCTTCTAGTAATTATCTTATGTCTTAAGGCGTAGTTAGTAAAGCTACGGAGTATTAGCAGTCTATTTATAATACTTATAGACTATAAGAACTTAGAGTACTTTATAGCCCTAAGGGAGATATTAGAATAACAGGCATAATAGGCAGAGACTCTAGCACTTTTTAATTTTCACTTATACTATAGGCTAGGGACTTAGGCAGGCTAGCTAGATGTATTATTAAGGCGCTATTAGGAAGAGGCATAGTTAGCTAAACTAAAGGCGCCTATTATATAATTAGTAATAATGCTTACTTAGTTTAGCTTTAGTTAGGGTTAGCCACGCGTTAGTATTAGGCCTATGTTAGTTTTAGAGGGCACTACTCTAGAGGATAACTTAGCTTTAGAGGGTAATATAATAGAGGGTAATTTGGCCTAAGTAATAAGCATCCTAGCTAGGGACTCCTTATTTATAGACAAGCATCTCTAATCCCTATAGGATTAATCTATAGCTTACAATAAAACCTATAGACTACAGCTTAAGGTAGTAAGGGCTAGAGCTTAGAAGTTTCCTAATGCCACTAGTATATAAGAATAGATTATAGATTATTAGATTAGCGTAAAGGGGCGCTTTAATTCTAGGGCCGGACTTAGGTACTAAAGTAGGAGCCTCTAACTATAACTTTAATCTAGCGGACTTATAACTTACCCTTACTAGGTTATCTAGGGTAAAACACCACCTTTAAGGCACTTTAGAGGGACTTCTATTAGGATAGTATATTATAGGATGTAGTATAGTTTATATATAATTACCACTACTATAGGGGACAAAAGAGTTAACAGTTATATTAGGGCTTACTAAAGCTAATTCCCTTACTAGACAGATATTAGTTATAGATCTCTATTAATTTTATAATAGAGCTCCCTACTAGAGACTAGGCTAACCTACAGTTCCTAATAGTTATTATAAATAGACTCTCTAAATTTGTGCAACTTAAGGCTATAATATTAATAGAGGCTAAGGTATATGCGAAATAGTTTAAGCACTATTAGTAGTAGTTCTATAGGTTCCTTACCTAGATTATTACAGATTATAGGTTAGATTAGTTAAGTAACTTTTAGATAGCGCTTTATAAGAAGGTTAGCACTAAGTAATTACTATTAACCTCTTACTACCTATAGATAGATAGAGGTATAGAGAGAGCTAACTAGGAGATTTAGGTAGTGTTATAGGTAATGTTATCCTTTTTGTAGTTTAAGTAAGTAAATTACTTACTAGCCTATTAACTAGTATTAAATAATAGGGATTCCTTAGTAATAGGAGTGAGTGTAAATATAGCTCTTTATAGCTTTAATATACCTATAATCTAGGCACTACTATTTATAAAAGCTTTAAGGACTTTAGCAAAGGGTAAGTATAAGTATTCCTATAGCATTTAAAAGAGAGCATAGACCTAATGTAAGTAACTATAGCTTTTATCTAGTAATAGTAATAGGAAAACATAAATAGTAGTTAAAGACCTATAGAATAGTTCTAGGTTAAGAACTACGTATAGCTAAGTCTTAAGAATATTAAAATAAACCGCTTATATAAGAAGCTAGACTAGGTTATAGCTAAGTATAAGGTACTAGAGGTACTAATACTATTAACTATAAAGCTAGATATTCCTAGGGGCTATACCTAGTCTTTTATATAGATTTAGTCTAGAGGGTAGTAGAGGACCTATTACTAAGTTAAAAGCTAGCTAATAAAAGACTACTACTAGAGCTAATAATAATAGATATGGATAATAATCTTATAAAGTACTAGGTAAAGGAAATTCTTATAGCTAAGAATACGCTAGGCTAGGGATTAAATTATAATATTCTAGTTAAATAAAAAGGTTATATATAGCTAATATAAGAACCCCTAGAAAATATATAGAATACTAAGGCACTGGATAGGTTTAAGGTAAAATAAGGGGATATATGAATAAGTAATAGTCTAAAATAGGTGTAGAAATAGGTGTGGTTTAACTTACCCTTAGAGAAGTGAGATAGCTAAAATACACGTAGGAAAGCGAAGGGGAGGATAAGAAGTAAGGGGGTATAAAAATTTTTTTTTCCTAAGGAGGGGGAGAGGGAAGGTAAGAAGGGGGTATATTATAGACTTAAGCGTAAGGCTTAGGTCCTTCTTAGGTATAGAAGGGACGTGGAGAGTGTACGGGAAGGACACGTGTTATGTGCGGATATGTTTAGGACTTAGGGCTGCTGCGCGCTATGTGCATAGACTACGCACAGAGGGGTATATAGCTAGGCGCTGTGCGATCTCTTGTCTAGTTCTTTCCTTCCTCTCTAAGAATAACAATCGCACTTTAAACGCTTGTTTGCAGCTGCCCCAAGGCCAGTTCATAACAGCTAGCTTTTAACTTAGTAATAGGTCCTCTACTACCCTCTAGACTAAATCTATATAAAAGACTAGGTATAGCCCCTAGGAATATCTAGCTTTATAGTTAATAGTGTTAGTACCTCTAGCACCTTATACTTAGCTATAACCTAGTCTAGCTTCTTATATAGGTAATTTGTTTTAATATTCTTAAGACTTAGCTATACGTAGTCCTTAACCTAGAACTATTCCGTAGGTCTTTAACTGCTATTTATGTTTTCCTATTACTATTACTAGATAAAAGCTATAGCCACCTATATTAGGTCTATGCCCTCTTTTAAATACTATAAGAATACTTATGCTTACCCTTTCGCTAAAGTCCTTAAAGCTTCTATAAATAGTAGTGCCTAGATTATAGGTATATTAAAGCTATAAAGAGCTATATTTATACTTACTCCTATTACTAAGGAATCCCTATTATTTAATGCTAGTTAATAGGCTAGTAAGTAATCTGCCCACTTAAATTACAAAAAGGATAATATTACTTATAACACCGCCTAAACCTCCTAGTTAGCTCTCTCTATACCTCTATCTATCTATAAGTAGTAAGAGGTTAATAGTAATTACTTAGTGCTAACCTTCTTATAAAGCGCTATCTAAAAGTTACTTAACTAATCTAACCTATAATCTATAATAATCTAGGTAAGGAACCTATAAAACTGCTACTAATAGTGCTTAAACCGTTTCGCACACGCCTTAGCCTTTATTAATATTATAGCCTTAAGTTATATGAATTTAAAGAGTTTATCTATAATAACTATTAGGAACTATAGGTTAGCCTAGTTTCTAGTAGGGAGCTCTGTTATAAAGTTAATAAAGATCTATAACTAATATCTATCTAGTAAGGGAATTAGCTTTAGTAAGCCCTAATATAACTATTAACTCTTTTATCCCCTATAGTAGTAGTAATTATATATAAACCATGCTATGTCCTATAATATGCTATCTTAATAGAAGTCCCTTTAAAGCGCCTTAAAGGTAGTGTTTTACCCTAGATAACCTAGTAAGGGTAAGTTATAAGTCTGCTAGATTAAAGTTATAGTTAGAGGCTCTTACTTTAGCACCTAAGTCTAGCCCTAGAATTAAAGCGCCCTTTTACGCTAATCTAATAGTCTATAATCTATTCTTATGTGCTAGTAGTATTAGGAAACTTCTAAGCTCTAGCCCTTACTGCCTTAAGCTATAGTCTGTAGGTTTTATTATAGGCTATAGATTAATCCTATAGGGATTAGAGGTGCTTGTCTATAAATAAGGAGTCCTTAGCTAGGATACTTATTGCTTAGGCTAAATTACCCTCTATTATATTGCCCTCTAAAGCTAAGTTATTCTCTAAAGTAGTGCTCTCTAAAACTAACATAGGCCTAATATTAACGCGTGGCTAACCCTGACTAAAACTAAACCGAGGAGGCGTTATTACTAATTATATAATAGGCGCCTTTAGTTTAGCTAACTATACCTCTTCCTAATAGCGCCTTAATAATATATTTAGCTAGCCTGCCTAAGTCCCTAGCCTATAGTATAAGTGAAAATTAAAAAGTGCTAGAGTCTCTGCCTATTATGCCTATTATTTTAATATCTCCCTTAGGGCTATAAAGTACTCTAAGTTCTTATAGTCTATAAGTATTATAAACAGATTACTAACACTTTATAGCTCTGCTAACCACGCCTTAAGATATAAGATAATTGCTAGAAGCTCCTTATTATGTATTATATAATTCCTTTAAGCTAGTTATAAGTAGGCTAAGTAGTATACTACTAGATGTAAGACCCCTTTATTATTTATCTAGGAAAGGTAACCTCCTAATACTATTCCTAAGTAATCTGCCTTTACTACTATGTCCTTATTAGGGTTCTATTATATAAGGATTAGGTATAATATAAAAGCTAACTTTAATATCTTAAAAGCCTTATTATATGCCTCTATCTAGTGGAATACTATGCCTTTCTTTATTAGGTTAATTAGGGGGCCTGTAATATCTGAAAATTATAGTATGAAATCGCAATAAAAGTTAGCGAATCCTAGAAACCTATACACTCCTTAGACCTATGTTAGAGCCTCCTAATCTCTAATTACTATAATCTTTTTATTATCTAGGTAAATCTATTTTCCTATGTAAATAATAAACCTAAGGTACTTTACCTCTTTTATAGTAAAGACGTATTTCTTAATATCTAGATTTAGCCTAGCCTATTATAGCCTAGCTAGTACCCTATAGACTTTCTATATATAATCTTTTTATAAACCCCTTAAATAAATTAAGATATTATTAAGGTAAGCTATAATATAGTCCTTAAGAATACTACTAAGTGCTTTATTAATATACCTTTAAAAGGTTATAGGCATGCCTACTAAACTAAAGGGGTATACTAACCACTTAAATAATCTAAACCATGTCTAGAAAGTAGTCTAGTGTTCCTAGCCCTTAGTAATATAAATATAATAAAATGCTGCTTATATATCTAGTTTTATAAACTATTTTACTTTAGCTAAGGAGCGTAGTGTCTCCTTTACTAAAGGTAAGGGGTAGTGGTCTTATTCTATAATCTTATTTAGCGTATAATAGTCTATATAAAACCTCTAGCCACCCCTAGGTTTCTTTACTAGTAGAACTAGTGCTACTACTAAAGATAAGCTTACCTTAATCTAGCCCTTATCTATTAAGTCCGTTACCTGCTTACATATCTCTAGGAGGTATTAATATAGTATATTATATAATAGTGCCTAAGGCAAGTCTAGTTTGTTGCCCTCTATATCCTATTTAAGGTAAATATAGTAGTTAGACTTACCCTAGTGTAGTAGGAGAGCGTTTGCCTTACTCTCCTAAAAAAATCCTTAAAGTCCTATAACTTCTCTAGTAAGGCTACTAAGAGTTCCTGCTCTATAGGTTTTAGTGTAGTGTTAATCTATAGTATAGATATAATCTCCTATAAGCTTATAGTATATAGCTATATATACTCCTTTTACTTCCTTACCCTTTATACTATTCCTATAAATAATAATCCTATAATACACACTATAGGCTTCTTTACCCCTTTGCTAGCTATAGTCTAAATCTACAGGTTATTAGCTACCCCTATAGTAAGCTAGTAATACTTTACGTTTAAATTAATATTATAGTAGGCTATTTACAGTGTCCTTAGGATAAGTTATCTTATTAATCCTAGAATTATATACGCTATAATTAGCGTCTCCTATCTATCTATATCTATTTAAAAACGGATAATATATGTTATTAATAAGCTCTTCTTATAATCCTCCCTTCCCTCTCTTTTTATACTAACTATAGTGTAAACTGTTCTCTTAGTTAGTAAGGGGATGTGTTTTAGTTATAGCTTCTAGACTAAGCGTTTACTAATAGTAGTATAGTAGTTATATCCTATATTAACTTATATATTTAAAAAGGTTATCTTATTTATTAATATAAGGACTAAGAAAGGTAATATATTTATATTACTCTAGATTTATTTAAAGTTATCCTTAATAATAACTATATGCTATAAAGCCTCTCTAAGCTTCTAATTCTCTTCCCTATTTAAATAACTTAATAAAGGGGCTTCTCTTTTCCTAACTTATTACTTAAGTCCTTAGGGTTAATATCTTTTATGTTACACGTATTAACTAATAGTGTCTCTTTTAGGCGGAGGGCATGGCATAAGGGGTATTTTATAACCTAATACTTATTAGAACTGTATTATAAGCACCTACCCTCCTTATAGCGGGTATCTAGCACTTCCTAAGAGACTTACTTTACTTGCTTTACGCCCCTTTATTACTTATACTTAGTTATATATATTAGGCTAGGGCCTTACTAGAACCTTTTAGGTCCTTATTATGCCTGCTAATTAAATATCTGTTATTAGAGTGTCCTTATCCTGTGGATAGGACCTCTTTATAAGGGCTATAGGTTAAGGCTACTTATATAATTAATGCTTCTCCTCTAACTAATAGGACTTAATATTTAATATAATGCTCTAAAAGTAAGCCACTGCTACTAGGTAGTTAGCCTAGGGAATGTCTTAGCTAATACTATAATCTCTTATTTACTTATTAAGTGTGGTATATAGTTTAGATAACTTTACTATATCTACCTAATCTAACTTACTTATAAGCGCTAACTTCTGCTTAAACTAAATATAAAAGTTACTAAAATGCTTATACTATTATTACCTTAGCTAATTAAGCTTAGTAATAGCTATCTCCTATTAATAAGGGTTATTAAATATTTCCCTAAGTACTTAAGGAAGTGCCTTAAGTTAAAATAAACTAGGTGCCTCTTTTTAAAGTAAGGAGTAACTTAGGCCTATACCTTAAGTAAGAGATTCTAGTAAATAAAGTACTATTAATCTTATATAGTACTAATAAACTCCTAATCTATTAGTAACTTATGTTATGAACTGGCCTTAGGGCAGCTGCAAACAAGCGTTCAAAGTGCAATTGTTATTCTTAGAGAGGAAGGAAAGAACTAGATAAGAGATCGCACAGCGCCTAGCTATATACCCCTCTATGCGTGGTCTGTGCGCATGGCGCGCGCAGCAGCCCTAAGTCCTAAGTATGTTTGCACATAACACGTGTTCTTCCTGCACACTCTCCGCGTCCTTTCTATACCTAAGAAGGACCTAAGCCTTAAGCTTAAGTCTATAATATACCCCCTTCTTACCTCCTCTCTCCCCCTTTTTAAGAAAAAAAAATTTTATACCCCCTTACTTCTTATCCTCCCCTCCGCTTTCCTATATATATTCTAGCTATCTTACTTCTCTAAGGGTAAGTTAAACCACACCTATTTCTACACCTATTTTAGACTATTACTTATTTATATATTCCCTTATTTCGCCTTAAACCTATCTAGTGCCTTAGTATTTTATATATTTTCTAGGGTTTTTATATTAGCTATATATAATCTTTTTATTTAACTAGAATATTATAATTTAACCCCTAGCCTAGCGTATTCTTAGCTATAAGAATTTCCTTTACCTAGTACTTTACAAGATTATTATCTATATCTATTATTATTAGCTCTAGTAGTAGTCTTTTATTAGCTAGCTTTTAACTTAGTAATAGGTCCTCTACTACCCTCTAGACTAAATCTATATAAAAGACTAGGTATAGCCCCTAGAAATATCTAGCTTTATAGTTAATAGTATTAGTACCTCTAGCACCTTATACTTAGCTATAACCTAGTCTAGCTTCTTATATAGGCGATTTATTTTAATATTCTTAAGACTTAGCTACACGTAGTCCCTAACCTAGAACTATTCTACAAGTCTCTAACTACTATTTATGTTTTCCTATTACTATTACTAGATAAAAGCTATAGCCGCTTATATTAGGTCTATACCCTCTTTTAAATGCTATAGGAATGCTTATACTTACCCTTTTACTAAAGTCCTTAAAGCTTCTATAAATAGTAGTGCCTAAATTATAGGTATATTAAAGCTATAAAAGCTATATTTACACTTACTCTTATTACTAAGGAATCCCTATTATTTAATACTAGTTAATAGGCTAGTAAGTAATCTGCTTACTTAAATTATAAAAAGGATAATATTACCTATAATACCGCCTAAACCTCCTAGTTAGCTCTCTCTATACCTCTATCTATCTACAGGTAGTAAGAGGTTAATAGTAATTACTTAGTGCTAACCTTCTTATAGAGCGCTATCTAAAAGTTACTTAACTAATCTAACCTATGATCTATAATAATCTAGGTAGGGAATCCGTAAAACCGCTACTAATAGTGCTTAAACCGTTCTGCACACGCCTTAGCCTCTATTAATATTATAGCCTTAAGTTACATAAATTTAGAGAGTCTATTTGTGATAACTATTAGGAACTATAGGTTAGCCTAGTTTCTAGCAAGGAGCTCTATTATAAAGTTAATAGAGATCTATAACTAATATCTATCTAGTAAGGGAATTAGCTTTAGTAAGCCCTAATATAACTATTAACTCTTTTATTCCTTATAGTAGTGGTAATTACGTATAAACTATGCCACGTCCTGTAATATACTATTCTAATAGAAGTCCCTCTAAAGTGCCTTAAAGGTAGTGTTTTGCCCTAGATAACCTAGTAAGGGTAAGTTATAAGTCCGCTAGATTAAAGTTATAGTTAGAGGCTCTTACTTTAGCACCTAAGTCTAGCCCTAGAATTAAAGTGCCCCTTTACGCTAATCTAATAGTCTGTAATCTGTTCTTATGTGCTAGTAGCGTTAGGAAACTTCTAAGCTCTAGCCCTTACTGCCTTAAGCTATAGTCTATAGGTCTTATTATAGGCTATAGATTGATCCTATAGGGATTAGAGGTGCTTATCTGCAAATAAGGAGTCCCTAGCTGGGATGCTTGTTGCTTAGGCTAAATTACCCTCTATTATATTGCCCTCTAAAGCTAAGTTATTCTCTAAAGTAATACTCTCTAAAACTAATATAGGCCTAATATTAATATATAGCTAACCCTAACTAAAGCTAAACTAAGTAAGCGTTATTACTAATTATATAATAAGCGCCTTTAGTTTAGCTAACTATGCCTTTCCTAATAGTGCCTTAATAATATATCTAGCTAGCCTGCCTAAGTCCCTAGCCTATAGTATAAGTAAAAATTAAAAAGTGCTAGAGTCTTTGCCTATTATACCTATTATTCTAATATTTCCCTTAGGGCTATAAAGTACTCTAAGTTCTTATAGTTTATAAGTATTATAAACGGATTGCTAACACTCTATAGCTTTGCTAACCACGCCTTAAGATATAAGATAATTACTAAAAGCTCCTTATTATGTATTATATAATTCCTTTAAGCTAGTTATAAGCAGGCTAAGTAGTATGCTACTAGATATAAGACCCCTTTATTATTTGTCTAGGAAAGGTAACCTCCTAATACTATTCCTAAGTAATCTACCTCTACCACTATGTCCTTATTAGGGTCCTATTATATAAGGATTAGGTATAATATAAAAGCTAACTTTAATGTCTTAAAAGCCTTATTACACGCCTCTGTCTAGTAAAATACTACGCCCTTCTTTATTAGGTTAATTAGGGGGCCTATAATATCTAAAAATTATAGTATAAAATTATAATAAAAGTTAGTAAATCCTAGAAACCCACGCACTCCTTAGACCTATATTAGAGCCTCCTAATCTCTAATTGCTATAATCTTTTATTATCTAGGTAAATCTGTTTTCCTACGTAAATAATAAACCTAAGGTACTTTACCTCTTTTATAGTAAAGACGCATTTCTTAATATCTAGATTTAGCCTAGCCTATTATAGCCTAGCTAGTACCCTGCAGACTTTCTATATATAATCTTTCTATAAACCCCTAAATAAATTAAGATATTATTAAGGTAAGCTATAATGTAGTCCCTAAGAATACTACTAAGCGCTTTATTAATATACCTCTAGAAGGTTATAGGTATACCTACTAAACTAAAGGGGTATACTAATTACTTAAATAATCTAAACTATATCTAAAAAGTAGTCTAGTATTCCTAGCCCTTAGTAATATAAATATAATAAAACGCTACTTATATATTTAGTTTTATAAACTATTTTACTTTAGCTAAGGAGCGTAGTGTTTCCTTTACTAAAGGTAAGGGGTAGTAGTCCTATTCTATAATCTTATTTAGTGTATAATAGTTTATATAGAACCTCTAGCTACCCCTAGGTTTCTTTACTAGTAAAACTAGTGTTACTACTAAAGATAAGCTTACCCTAATCTAGCCCTTATCTATTAAGTCTATTACTTACTTATATATCTCTAGGAGGTATTAATATAGTATATTATATAATAGTGCCTAAGGCAAGTCTAGTTTATTGCCCTCTATATCCTATTTAAGGCAAATATAGTGGTTAGACTTACCCTAGTGTAGTAGGAGAGCATTTACCTTACTCTCTTAAAAAGATCCTTAAAGTCCTGTAACTTCTCTAGCAAGGCCGCTAAGAGTTCTTACTCTATGGGTTTTAGCGTAGTGTTAATCTATAGCATAAATATAATCTCCCACAAGCTTATAGCGTATAGCTATATATACTCCTTTTACTTCCTTGCCCTTTGTATTATTCCTATAAATAATAATCCTATAATATACACTATAGGCTTCTTTACCCCTCTGCTAGCTATAGTCTAAATCTATAGGTTATTAGCTACCCTTATAGTAAGCTAGTAACACTTTATATTTAAATTAATATTATAGCAGGCTATTTATAGTATCCCTAGGATAAGTTATCTTATTAATCCTAGAATTACGTATGCTATAATTAGCGTCTCCTATCTATCTATATCTATCTAAAAACAGATAATATGTGTTATTAATAAGCTTTTCTTATAATTCTCCTTCCCCTCTTTTACACTAACTATAATATAAACTATTCTCTTAGTTAGTAAGGGGATGTGTTCTAGTTATAGCTTCTAGACTAAGCGTTTACTAATAGTAGTATAGTAGTTATATCCTATGTTAACTTATATATTTAAAAAGGTTATCTTATTTATTAATATAGGGACTAAGAAAGGTAATATATTTATATTACTTTAGATTTATTTAAAGTTATCCTTAATAATAACTATATACTATAAAGCCTCTCTAAGCTCTTAATTCTCTTCCCTATTTAAATAACTTAATAAAAGGGCTTCTCTTTTCCTAACTTATTACTTAAGTCCTTAGGGTTAATATCTTTTATATTATATATATTAACTAATAGCATCTCCTTTAGGTAAAGGGCATAGTATAAGGGGCATTTTATAACCTAATGCTTATTAGAACTATATTATAGGCACTTACTCTCCTTATAGTAAGTGTCTAGTACTTCCTAAGAGACTTACTTTACTTACTTTACGCCCCTTTATTACTTATACTTAGTTATATATATTAGGCTAGGGCCTTACTAAAACCTTTTAGGTCCCTATTATACTTATTAATTAAACATCTGTTATTAGAGTGTCCTTATCCTATAGATAGGACCTCTTTGCAAGGGCTGTAGGTTAAGGCTACTTATATAATTAATACTTCTCCTCTAGCTAGTAAGACTTAATATCTAATATAATGCTCTAAAAGTAAGCTACTATTACTAGGTAGTTAGCCTAGGGAATATCTTAGCTAACACTATAATCTCTTATTTGCTTATTAAGTATAGTGCGTAGTTTAAATAACTTTATTATATTTACCTAATCTAACTTACTTATAAGCGCTAACTTTTACTTAAACTAAATATAGAAGTTACTAAAATGCTTATACTACTATTACCTTAGCTAATTAAGCTTAGTAATAGCTATCTCCTATTAATAAGGGTTATTAAATATTTCCCTTAAGTACTTAAGGAAGTGCCTTAAGTTAAAATAAACTAAGTGCCCCTTTTAAAGTAAGGAGTAACTTAGGCCTATACCTTAGGTAAGAGATTCTAGTAAATAAAGCACTATTAATCTTATATAGTACTAATAAACTCCTAATCTATTAATAACTTATAACTTATAAGGCCTTTTAGGCTAAGAATAATACTTTATTACTATTAAATAGTAAGCCTATTAGTAATAGCTTTTGCTTAATAGGGTTTTATATAAGGGCTATATTTTACCTATTAGTAAGGTTAGTAATTTAGGCTGCCTGCCTCTTAATAACCTCCTATAACACCACTATCTTATTAGTATTTATTATAAAGAATAATAAATATTATAAACTAGCCTTAAGGTAGCTATAAATAAGCATTTAAAGTGTAATTATTATTCTTAGAGAGGAAGGAAAGAACTAGATAAGAGATCGCATAGCGCCTAGCTATATACCCCTCTGTGCGTGGTCTGTGCGCATAGCGCGCGTAGTAGCCCTAAGTCCTAAGCATGTCCGCACATAACACGTGTCCTTCCCGCACACTCTCCGCGTCCCTTCCGTACCCGAGAAGGACCTGAGCCTCAAGCTCGAGTCCATAACAACTTATAATCTATAAGGCCTTTTTAGGCTAAGAATAATACTCTATTACTATTAAATAGTAGGCCTATTAGTAATAGCTTTCGCTTAATAGGGTTTTATATAAGGGCTGTATTTTACCTATTAGTAAGGTTAGTAATTTAGGCTACCTACCTCTTAATAACCTCCTATAACACTACTATCTTATTAGTATTTATTATAAAGAATAATAAATATTATAAACTAGCCTTAGGGTAGCTATAAATAAGCATTTAAAGTGTAATTATTATTCTTAGAGAGAAAGGAAAGAACTAGATAAGAGATTACATAGCGCCTAGCTATATACCCCTCTGTGCGTGGTCTATGCGCATAGCGCGCGTAGCAGCCCTAAGTCCTAAGCATGTCCGCACATAACACGTGTCCTTCTCGCACACTCTCCGCGTCCCTTCCGTACCCGAGAAGGACCCGAGCCTCGAGCTCGAGTCCATAACAGTAGACAAAAAAGGCATAAATAAACCTAAGAGAAGATAGATAATAAGGAAAGAAAAGAGGGCAGAATCCTATAAGGGAATTGCTTCCTTTTATATATATAAGGGGGGTAAAGTGATTTACTATAGTAGCTTTAAAAGTAAAGCATAAGGAAAAGTAAAAAAGATATTATAAGGCAAGTATATACGCAGAACCGATCCTTAACCGGACTAGACCTAGCCTCACCCCCTATATATAACTAAGAGCAGGTGCTTAGGGTTTATAACATATCTAGGTTAAAAGCAAACTAGACTTAGCTAAAAAGTAAGGCTATAGAAGAGTTAGTAAAAAGTGAAAAACTATAAGGATCTTACTATAATAGAATTCACCTCCTACTAGAAAAAAGTAAGGAGGCCTAAGACAGAACTGCCCTAGGCCTATAAGCGCACTAGAAGGAGCAAATCCTTTCTCCTAAACTTAGATTTTCGGATTTTAAGGATAAGGCTAGCGAGAGCTAGCTATAACTTTTTCACAATAGGTAACTTTTTAAGTGGCATAGCCCCGCTACAGGGCTAGTGCTAACCCAAATACAGACGCGAGAGGGTTTTTCTCCCTATTTATAGGTTTTCCTGTTAACTAACTAGCCGGAGTACTAGTACTAGCAATTATATAGCTAGCTAGCGTATCCAATATATATATATATAGCTAATTAAAGTATCTATAAGCCACTTATTAATATTTACCTTTATAAGGTTTTATTTAATAGTCTTATTAAAATTAACTTTAGTATAATACTTAATAGTTCCGCTTAAAGGTATTACATTCCTTATAAGCTCCTTAATCTTATTATAAAGGGATACATACCTTAAGGTTATCTGCTTATACTTAGGACTAAGCGTTATTATAAACTAAGTATAATACTCTTATAGGGCCTTTATAAGGCTCTAGAATTAGCTATTAAATACCTAATAATAACTACTAAGGACCGCGAACTAAGCGCTATCTTTAGCATTATTAGGTTATTAAGGATACTAAAAATAACTCTCTCTAGCTATATTATAGCCTTTAGGAGAGCTTTCCTAGGGTTACCGCGCGCTACTAACTACTAATCTACTGCTTTACAAGCGCATTTAAACTCCCGTAGTATTTGTTATAGATATTTAACTGTTATGGACTTGAGCTCGAGGCTTGGGTCCTTCTCGGGTACGGAAGGGACGCGGAGAGTGTACGGGAAGGACACGTGTTATGTGCGGATATGCTTAGGACTTAGGGCTGCTACGCACGCTATATGCACAGATCACGCACAGAGAGGTATATAGCTAGGCGCTATGTAACCTCTTATCTAGTTCTTTCCTTTCTCTCTAAGAATAATAATTACACTTTAAACGCTTATTTATAGCTACCCTAAGGCTAGTTTATAATATTTATTATTCTTTACTATAAATACTAATAAGATAGCAGCGTTATAGGAGGTTATTAAAAGGTAAGTAGCCTAAATTACTAACCTTACTAATAGGTAAAATACAGCCCTTACACAAAACCTTATTAAGCGGAAGCTATTACTAATAGGCTTACTATTTAATAGCAATAGAGTATTATTCTTAGCCTAGAAGGGCCTTATAGGTTATAAGTTACTAATAGATTAGGAGTTTATTAGTACTATATAAGATTAATAGTACTTTATCTACTAGAATCTCTTGCCTAAGGTATAGGCCTAAGTTACTCCTTACTTTAAAAAGGGGCACTTAGTTTATTTTAACTTAAGACACTTCCTTAAGTACTTAGGGAAATATTTAATAACCCTTATTAATAGGAGATAGCTATTACTAAGCTTAATTAGCTAAGGTAATAATAGTATAAGTATTTTAGTAACTTTTATATTTAGTTTAAGTAAAAGTTAGTGCTTATAAGTAGGTTAGATTAGGTAAATGTAGTAAAGTTATTTAAACTACGCATTACACTTAATAAGTAAATAAGAGATTATAGTATTAGCTAAGACATTCCCTAGGCTAACTACCTAGTAGTAGTAGCTTACTTTTAAAGCATTATATTAGATATTAAGTCTTACTAGCTAGAGGAGAAGTATTAATTATATAGGTAGTCTTAACCCATAGCCCTTATAGAGAGGTCCTATCTATAGGATAAGGACACTCTAATAATAGATATTTAATTTATAGGTATAATAAAGACCTAAAAAGGTTCTAGTAAGGCCTTAGCCTAATATATATAACTAAGTATAAGTAATAAAGGGGGCGTAAAGTAAGTAAAGTAAGTCTCTTAGGAAGTGCTAGATACCTGCTATAAGGAGGGTAAGTGCTTATAATATAGTTCTAATAAGTATTAGGTTATAAAATACCCCTTATACTATGCCCTTTACCTAAAGGAGACGCTATTAGTTAATATATATAATATAGAAGATATTAACCCTAAGGACTTAAGTAATAAGTTAGGAAAAGAGAAGCCCCTTTATTAAGTTATTTAAATAAGGAAGAGAATTAGGAGCTTAGAGAGGCTTTATAGTATACTATTATTATTAAGGATAACTTTAAATAAATCTAAAGTAATATAAATATATTACCTTTCTTAGTCCCTATATTAATAAATAAGATAACCTTTTTAAATATATAAGTTAATATAGGATATAACTACTATGCTACTATTAGTAAATGCTTAGTCTAGAAGCTATAACTAGAATATATCCCCTTACTAACTAAGAGAATAGTTTACACTGTGGTTAGTGTAAAAGAGGGGAAGGGAGAATTATAAGAAGAGCTTATTAATAATATATATTATCCGTTTTTAGATAGATATAGATAGATAGGAGACGCTAATTATAGTGTACATAATTCTAGGATTAATAAGATAACTTATCCTAGGGACACTATAAATAGCTTACTATAATATTAATTTAAACATAAAGTATTACTAGCTTACTGTAAGGGTGGCTAATAACCTGTAAATTTAGACTATAGCTAGTAAAGGGGTAAAGAAGCCTATAGTATATATTATAGGATTATTATTTATAGGAATAGTGTAAAGGGTAAGGAAGTAAAAGGAGTATATATAGCTATACACTATAAGCTTGTAGGAGATTATATCTATACTATAGATTAACACTACGCTAAAACCTATAGAGTAGGAACTCTTTATAGCCTTACTAGAGGAGTTATAGGACTTTAAGGATCTTTTTAGGAGAGTAAGGTAAATGCCCTCCTACTATATAGGGGCAAGTCTAACCACTATATTTACCTTAAATAAGATATAGAGGGTAATAAACTAGACTTACCTTAGGCACTATTATATAATATACTACGTTAATACCTCCTAGAGATATATAAGTAAGTAATAGACTTAATAGATAAGGGCTAGATTAGGTAAGCTTATCTTTAGTAGTAGCACTAGTTTTACTAGTAAAGAAACCTAGGGGTAGCTAGAGGTTCTATATAGACTATTACGCGCTAAATAAGATTATAGAATAGGACTACTACCCCTTACCTTTAGTAAAGGAGACACTACACTCCTTAGCTAAAGTAAAATAGTTTATAAAACTAGATATATAAGTAGTATTCTATTATATTTATATTACTAAGGGCTAGGAATACTAGACTGCTTTCTAGACGCGGTTTAGATTATTTAAGTAATTAGTATACCCCTTTAGTTTAGTAAGCGTGCTTATAACCTTCTAGAGGTATATTAATAGAGCGCTTAGTGGTATTCTTAGGGACTATATTATAGCTTACCTTAATAATATCTTAATTTATTTAGGGGTTTATAAAAAGATTATATATAAAAAGTCTATAGGGTGCTAGCTAGGCTATAATAGGCTAGGCTAAATCTAGATATTAAGAAATATATCTTTACTATAAAAGAGGTAAAGTACCTTAGGTTTATTATTTACATAGGAAAATAGATTTGCCTAAATAATAAAAAGATTGCGGTAATTAAAGATTAGGAGGCTCTAATATAGGTCTAAGGAGTGCGTGGGTTTCTAGGATTTGCTAACTTTTATTACGATTTTATACTATAATTTTTAGATATTATAGGCCCCTAATTAACCTAATAAAGAAGGGCATAGTATTCCGCTAGATAGAGGCGTGTAATAAGGCTTTTAAGATATTAAAGTTAGCTTTTATATTATACCTAATCCTTATATAATAGAACCCTAATAAGGATATAGTAGTGGAGGCGGATTACTTAAGAATAGTATTAGGAGGTTACCTTTCCTAGACAAATAATAAAGGGTCTTGCATCTAGTAGTATATTACTTAGCTTATTTATAACTAGCTTAAAGGAATTATATAATATATAATAAGGAGCTTCTAGTAATTATCTTATATCTTAAGGCGTAGTTAGCAAAGCTATAGAGTATTAGTAGTCTGTTTACAATACTTATAGACTATAAGAACTTAGAGTACTTTATAGCCCTAAGGGAGATATTAGAATAATAGGCATAATAGGCAAAGACTCTAGCACTTTTTAATTTTTACTTACGCTATAGGCTAGGGACTTAGGCAGGCTAGCTAGATATATTGTTAAGGCGCTATTAGGAAGAGGCATAGTTAGCTAAACTAAAGGCGCCTATTATACAATTAGTGACAACGCTTACTTAGTTTAGCTTTAGTTAGGGTTAGCCACGCGTTAGTATTAGGCCTATGTTAGTTTTAGAGGGCACTACTCTAGAGGATAACTTAGCTTTAGAAGGCAATATAATAGAGGGTAATTTAGCCTAAGTAATAAGCATCCTAGCTAGGGACTCCTTATTTATAGATAAGCACCTCTAATCCTTATAGGATTAATCTATAGCCTATAATAAGACTTATAGACTATGGCTTAAGGTAGTAAGGGCTAGAGCTTAGAAGTTTCCTAACGCCACTAGCATATAAGAATAGATTATAGATTATTAGATTAGTATAAAAGGGGCACTTTAATTCTAGGGCTAGACTTAGGTACTAAAGTAAGAGCCTCTAACTATAACTTTAATCTAGCGGACTTATAACTTACCCTTACTAGGTTATCTAGGGCAAAACACTACCTTTAAGGCGCTTTAGAGAGACTTCTATTAGGATAGCATATCGTAGGACGTGGCATAGTTTATACGCAATTACCACTACTACAAGGAATAAAAGAGTTAATAGTTATATTAGGGCTTGCTAAAGCTAATTCCCTTACTAGATAGATATTAGTTACAAATCTCTATTAATTTTATAATAGAGCTCCCTACTAGAGACTAGGCTAACCTATAGTTTCTAATAGTTATTATAGATAGACTCTTTAAATTTGTGTAACTTAAGGCTATAACATTAATAGAGGCTAAGGCATATGCAAAACGGTTTAAGCACTATTAGTAGTGGTTTTATGGGTTCCTTACCTAGATTATTACGGATTATAGGTTAGATTAGTTAAGTAACTTTTAGATAGCGCTCTATAAGAAGGTTAGTACTAAGCAATTACTATTAACCTCTTACTACCTATAGATAAATAGAGGTATAGAGAGAGCTAACTAGGAGGTTTAGGCAGTGTTATAGGTAATGTTATCCTTTTTATAATTTAAGTGGGCAGATTACTTACTAGCCTATTAACTAGTATTAAATAATAGGGATTCCTTAGTAATAGAAGTAAGTGTAAATATAGCTTTTATAGCTTTAATATACCTATAATCTAAGTACTACTATTTATAGAAGCTTTAAGGACTTTAGTAAAAGGGCAAGTATAAGTATTCCTATATATATATATATATATTGATTACGCTAGATAGCAATTTATGCTATTTACTAGTACTCCTGCGGTGATATATGCTTTGTAATAGGAAAACCGTACTAGGTTACTAATTATCCAATTAATAATTAGATAATTAGTTAGTTGCCTAGTTGGGTGAAAAACCTATTACGATTTGTTATGCAATGTGTGTTTATCCTGTACGTACAAAGTTGGATACCTAAGCTAATGTTTACAACGATTTTTTCCTATAATTATCCCCCGTTTTCTACAATCTGGTTCCCAATTCCTAACTAAATATGCAATATAGTTGCAAACCCTAGCTCAAATTATAACCCTAGAGCTCTGGGTATCCTAGCTAATTTATATAGCGAGATAGCTTGTTTAATTCGCTTGCAAAGCAAGGAAAAGTGGGTCACAACTCCACTTTTCCTTGCCCTGCGATTGGTTCAATTCTAAAGGTGTGACTAAGACCGTTAGAATTGTGCCCCGTGTGGGATTCAGAACCCACGACCTGCGACCCGGAACAGGTCTCCACAGCGTGTAACCACCACGCCACGGGGTTAAGTATTCCTATAGTATTTAAAGGAGGGCACAGACCTAATATAGGTAGCTATAGCTTTTATCTAGTAATAGTAATAGGAAAACATAAATAGTAGTTAAAGACCTGTAAAATAGTTCTAGGTTAAGGACTATATATAGCTAAGTCTTAAGAATATTAAAATAAACCGCTTATATAAGAAGCTAGACTAGGTTATAGCTAAGTATAAGGTGCTAGAGGTACTAACACTATTAACTATAAAGCTAGATATTCCTAGGGGCTATACCTAGTCTTTTATGTAAATTTAGTTTAGAGAGCAGTAGAGGACTTATTACTAAGTTAAAAGCTAGCTAATAAAAGACTGCTACTAGAGCTAATAATAATAGATATAAATAATAATCTTATAAAGTACTAGGTAAAGGAAATTCTTATAGCTAAGAATACGCTAGGCTAGGGATTAAATCGTAATGTTCTAGTTAAATAAAAAGGTTATATATAGCTAATGTAAAACCCCCTAGAAAATATATAAAATACTAAGGCACTAGATAGGTTTAAGGTAAAATAGGGGATATATAAATAAGTAATAGTCTAAAATAGGTGTAAAAACGGGTATAGTTTAATTTACCCTTAGAGAAGTAAGATAGCTAGAATACACGTAGGAAAGTAAAGGGAGGATAAGAAGTAAGGGGGTATAAAAATTTTTTTTTTTTCTAAAGAGAGGGAGAGGGAGGTAAGAAGGGGGTATATTATAGACTTAAGCTTAAGGCTTAGGTCCTTCTTAGGTATAGAAAGGACACAGAGAGTGTGTAAGAAGGACATATATTATATACAGACATGCTTAGGACTTAGGGCTACTGCGCGCGCCATGTGCACAGACCACGCACAGAGGGGTATATAGCTGGGCGCTGTGCGACCTCTTGTCTAGTTCTTTCCTTCCTCTCTAAGAATAATAATCGCACTTTGAACGCTTGTTTGCAGCTGCCCCAAGGCCAGTTCATAACATTAACTTTATATAGCCTCTGCTACCCTTCTCTTTACTAGAGTCCTATTTCCTATAAGGATTAGAGGCTTAGGAGGGCAATCTAGCTATATAATTAAATTAGGATTAATAAAGACCTAGATTCTGTCTTTAATAGCTCTTGCCTTAACTATCTTATACTACAAGTCCTAATAGTAAGGCTCCTACAGCTTAATTACTAGCTTATTGCCTTTAGAAAACTCCTTAGATATTATAATGTTAAAATAATGCTATTTTTAGCACTATTTTATAGGCCCACTAGTTGCCTGGTTGCGTTATTGCAACGTTGGTTACAGGGCGTTGCTTGCAGCGTTGCTTGCAGCTTTGGCTGTGACCTGCGTTCTTGCACACAACTGACCCACAGGCTTGTATGACTAAGCCGACTAGGTTACCCTATAGGGAAGCTGAAATCGACTGTAACTAGGGAACTAGTAGTTGTATAAAAGGCTGACGTATACTATTCGAATCCTTGATTTATTCTGGATTTTATGGTATATTTTATAAATAAGGTTATTTATTAAAGTGCTTAGTTAGGCCACACGGGCGTCTAGTTTATATGGCCGTGAGTCGATTTTTACTTTTCCCATACAAATGAATTATGCGGAAAATAAAAAGTAGCTTGCAAGACCCTATTGGCAACCTAGTTCTGCCAATATGGTTGGTAGGTCTATGAGGGGACTCAGTAGAATCCTCTCATTGCTCGCAGACCGTCCGTTAGCTAGAAATCAACTATATTTAACTATCTTAGCTCTCAAAGTGAATTATCTATCGTGGTTTAGTTATCTATAGGTCGCAGCGCCTTCTATTACGCTAGCTATCTAGGAATTACTAGGGAGGTCTTCCTATCCCTCCAGTACATTCCCCTTCCTATTTTTAATAGGTTATGAGCCTAGAAGGCCTATAGATTAACTTTATTACACTGCATTATTCACTGCGATTGCTAGATTTTTGGCTATTAGTTGTGGTTTTACTACACTGTAGGCTCTTAAGATTACGAAGGAAAACCGCTAGAATTTGAAGCTTTTATTGCCTAGCACCCCGCATTGTAACACTAGACCTTTGGTGTTAAAATTTACTTGCCGCACCTGTAATATAATTTATTGTAACCATTACCTGTGATTTTATTCATAACCGCGACTGTCATTAATATTATCTACGCTGTAGATACGCTACACTTCCCTCAAAATCACTTCGGACTTTTAGTATATCCTATACTAAGCTTTTTAACCTATTATATTACGCTGCACTGCATTGCGCTACGCTACGTTCTATAATACCTATTATTCCTATCTGTGGCTCTTAGTGTTATGAAAATTTTCTCCCTGAGAATTTTCACCGGCCCGTTTTTGCCCGCGCATACCTTTAACCCACTTTTCTAGCCGGAGGGGCTCCTTTCAAACAGCCCCGCCACGCATTTTACGTGCGCAAGCAGATTGCATTACAACTAATTTTCTAGCACACGTTATTTGCAACAGGAAGAAAGTCAGAGATTATACACAGGGGTTTTTGAAGATGGCGCCACCTAATTTTAAGGGAAAGGGACCTGGGGCAGGACCTTCCAATCCTAACCCTAACCCTAACCCTAGTAACCCTAGGGACCCAAGTCGGATGGATATAGAAGGTCAACCTATGGCTGCCCAAGCCAGCCCTTTGCAACTAGAAATGCAGAGGCAAATTGAGCAACAAGGCAAGACCTTAACTGAATTTATTCAGCATAGTGAGGATAATCGTATTAAAAACGAGGCTAGTATTAATGATCTTTTAAGTAAATTAACGCAAACCATGTCTGCTATACAAGGTCTTCAGACCTTTTCTAGGCCTAAGGAAGAAAATACTGAGGTACCTAGAGAAGATCTGGCTGCTAAATCTTCACCTGCGCCTGTACTATCCTTTACTAGTAACCTTCAAGCTGCTTTTAATGGAAGCGCTATAAAGAAACTAAATAAGAAAGTACACTCTATTCCTAAGGGAGCTAAGCTAAAAGGCCCTGAAAACTATAATCAGTGGAAGCAAGCCCTGAACATACAATTTAGAGCCCTAGGATTACCTGAATTCTTAGATAATCCAAGCATAGCTAGTTAGCTAGCTGACCCTGACCAGGCTATTCTTTTAATGATATTAAGAGATAGCTGTTAGTTAGGGCTACAAGCAGCTATCTGCTAGTAGACGTCCCCGAAGAAGCCTATAAAGTCCTTATTAGGCAGTATTCGCAAAGTGCTAAAATCCAGCGTGGTACGCTATACTCTAGCTACTATTCCCTAAATTTTTCAAATTATAAGGGATCTTTAGAGGCTTTTAATGCTGATTTTAATAATTTACTAGCTAGACTGCAGCTTTGTAATGTAGTGATCGCACTAATTGATTAAGTAAATCATTATATTAATGCATTAAAGCAGACCTTTCCTAGTTGGGCTGAGAGACAAAGATTCACTATCAGAGCTTCTAGGGCATAAGGACTGCCTGTAAATACCTTAAATTTACAGTTTCTTATGGCGGACTTATTAGAAGAGCAAAGAGATAAATCTTCCCCTATAGCTAAGGCTCTTAGCTATAAGGCTTCTAATAATAACAAGGGAAATTCTAAGGACTAGGAAAAGAACACATCTAATCCTACCCCTAAGAAGGACCCTAACGCTAAGAAAGAGCAGGATAAGAAGGATTTAAACCCTTCTAAGGCCTCTAGGAAGAAGCAGAAGAAGAAGAGTGGCACTGGGGCTAAAGAGAAAGGAAAGGAAGCCGCGTTTGCTTTAGGCTACAGCCTAGCAATAGGATACGTTGAAGAATTAGATTCTAACGAATCTAGTAGCGATGATAGTAGTGATTCTGAATCTGATTCAGATACCTCTAGTACCACTAGTAACACTACTACTAAGCCCGCTTTTAATTACTCTAATAATGTAATTAAAAATTCCCTTCTGTATGATACTAGTTCCTCTTGTCACATTTGTAATAATAGGGCTTTCTTTAGGGATTTCAAACCCCTAAAGAAAGGCAAATGCAAACCCTATAATTATAGCTAGAGGACCTATCTATCCTAAAGGGAAGGGTACTGCTGTATTTAACGTGCTAGTAAAGAAAAATCCACTAGAATATAGGTCTTTAGCTTTGCTAGATGCCCTATATTTCCTAGGCATAGATACGAACCTAGTTAGTGGTTTAACCCACTATCTCTCCAGGGGTTATCTTCTGAAAGATCAGCTTTTCCTAGCTAATAAAAGTCCCTGTGGGTTATTAGAACCTACTAAACACAGCTTCTTTTTGCAAGTTAAAGGACAACTAACCCCTGTAATTTGCAAGCATTAAACCTACCTCTCCTTTATGGGCTCCCAGATTCATTAACATCCAACCCATACAACTTATATGGGGTTTTCCTACCCTATAGAGATGCAAATTCCATAGCAGCCTACCCTGGATCCAACGGAATATCAGCGAATTGAAGAAATCGACACCGAAGATAACAATAACATTGATAATTTAGCCCTATATCCCACCGGAGCTCCTAGTCAGGCATCTTCTGTAGGGGATTTAGAAGGTCCATATCCTAATGCGTTAGATGACGATAGTGGCCATCTAGAATCCCCTAAGGCCTGTGATCCTTAAGAAGCCTGGCACGATAGGGAGCAAAGGGATAGTAGCTCTGAAAAGCTAGATTCTAGTTATAAGAAATTACTAGATTTAGCCCTTCTTTGGCACATTCGACTCGGCCACATAGGGCTCCCCTTGCTAAAGAAATCATCGAAATTAGCTAAAGGGATCCCTGATTTTTCCGCCATTAAAGACAAGGATTTCAACTGCTTAGCCTATACGCAAACTAAGGCTGTTAGAAGACCTAGCAAAAGACCTATTCAGGACCCCCTAGAGTTCTAGATATTCTAGAGGGAGATATAGTAAAAATTGAACCTATACCTCATAATAAGAAGGCCCTAGTCCTTTTCCTTATTGATTGAAAATCACGGTATAAATGGTGCCTCTTATTAGCTAATAAAGAAGGTCAGACCCTTTATAATGCTATTAAGGGCTTTTTAAGGAATTAAAAATCAATATAATTCGTATCCTAGGCATCTTCATTTTGACGGAGGCACTAAAATCAACAACGACCTCCAATAATAGCTGACTTCTAAGGGAATTTGCTTTAGCACCTCCTACCCTTATATTCACGAATAGAATGGGCTAGTTGAGCGAGCTATTAGGGTTATCCTTGATCGACTTAGAGCTACCCTACAGTGGTCCAAATTGCCCCTGTATCTCTGGTCTTACATCCTTCTAGCCATAGTGGACTTAGTTAACATCACCGCGAATACGACTAAGCCCCTAACCCCTAAGTAGCTATATCTAGCTGACTTAGAGCCTAAGACCACTTATAGGCCTGACTTCTCGAAAATTAGGGCTATAGGGTCTTATTGTGAGGTTCTAATACCTCCGGAGCAGAGATCTAAGCTGCGAAAGCTAGCCCCTAGGACTATCCCTGGCCGGTTACTAGCTACTCTAGGTTCTAACGTTTATCTTGTTTATATACCCTCTAAAAGGTCAGTCATCAAGACTAGCTTTGTGAAAATTATAGAGGATATAGGCTCTGTAAGGATCCCTAAATCTTCAGGGAGTTATCCTTTAGAGGGAGGAATCGATGACTTTCTTCGTGATAGTTATCCCTCGCAAGATAATCTAGAAATTCAGGATAATCCAAAGCCTGAAAATCTAGTCCCCTAGAGAGCAGCCCTATAGAAGCCCCTTAAAGGCACCTATAAGTAATCCATTAGCTGATTCAGATGCTATGGATGTTGACGATTTCAATATAACTTCTTTTGTTAAGGAGTTATGCTTTAAGGCTTAGGAAAGGCTAAATTAACTAACAACAGTGATTCGAATACCCTAAGACCTGGAAATAAGCATTAAAAAGCAAGGATAGTCGAAAATGGATAGATGCGACTTTTAACAAATTCAAGCAGCTTTTAACTGCTAGAACCTTCAAATTTATAGGGATAGACCAAGTTCCTAAGGGCCGAAGGATCCTAAAAAACAGACTTATCTATAAAGTTAAAAGGGATAAAGAAAATAATCCCCTAAAATACAAGGCCTGCCTCGTTACTAAAGGCTTTATACAGATAGAAGGTTAAGATTATCTCAAGACCTATACTGCCACAAGCATCCCTCCTAGTTGGCGAATATTATTAGCTCTAGCAGCTTCTAATGACTGGGAAGTCGAATAAGTCGATTTTATAGGGGCATTCTTAAATAGTTTACTAAAGGAAGCTATTTATATGCAAATCCCAGACGGATTTACCGAATTTGCCGAAGCCACGCCTGAAATAGCTAGATTACTTAAGAAATATAGCTATAAACCCGCTTAAAAGCAAGTTATTTTCCTTCAAAAAGCTTTATATGGATTAAAACAAAGCTCTAGAGAGTGGTAGCAGGCCCTAAAGGACCTTCTTCGTAAGCACGGATTTCACCCCTTAATTTCAGACCTAGCCGTTTTTTATAACCCAACTACATTCACATATATAGTGACTTATGTGGATGACTGCCTTCTGATAGGACCCGACCTTAAATATATTAATAGATTAAAGAAGCTTTTACATAAAGCTTACCCTATAGAAGACCGTGGACTAGCCGAATTTTTCCTAGGTGTTTAAATCACTAGAAATCGAAAGAAAGAGACCCTAACTATTTATTAGTCCTAGTATATTTCTGAAGCCCTAGAAAGGTTTAACCTGAAAGATGCTAAGCCTGTTCAAATTCCTCTTTAACCTGGAATTATTAAACAAGCAGCAACCCACCTAATAAAATCTCTCTCACCCCTGATCATAAGCTATATTAGTGCATTATAGGGACTATTATGTACTTAATGCTTCTAACAAGACCTGATATTGCTTTTCCGGTCCAGTGGCTTTCTACAGCGCTATCTAAGCCGTTTATAGAGCACTTAAATGCTGCTAAACACCTGCTTAGGTACCTATCTGGTACTATGGGTTATTCTATAACCTATAGAAGGTCTAGATCTGTTACAAACTCTAAAGCCTCTACGACCCTTATTGGATTCTGCGATAGCGACTACGCTGGTGATAGGATCTCTTCAAAATCAACCTATGCTTATTTATTTAAGCTAGCCGAAGGACCTATTAGCTGGAAATCAAAGAAAGCAACTACAATAGCTTTATCCACATTAGAAGCTGAATCTGACGCTTTATATGAGGCTATTAGGGAGCTAGAATGGTTAAATGGCTTATTTACGGAAATTAAGCTACCTCTAGCCCCTCTAGTCCCGATTTTTAGCGACAACCAAGGTGCTATTACAACTACTAATAACCCTGCTCTTCATAGCAGAACAAAGCATACCCTGCTAAAATTCAACTATACCAGAGAAAAGGTATAGAAGGGTATAGCTAAGGTTATCTACATTAACACTAAAGAGATGCCTGCAGATGGCTTGACTAAGCCTTTGCCCTATAATAAATTTTAACAATTTATTAAATTACTAGGTCTTACGAAGTCCTAGCTAGCTTTATAAAATCAACAAAAAGTCGAAAAATAATAAATCAACAAAATATTGGAATTCTAGTTGAAAAGTTATTGGATTTATAGTTAAAAGTTATTGATTTGTTAGAATTTATAGTTGACTTAGATATCTATTAAAGAGCTAAGTCATTAGGCATTGAATTAGTTATGTCACACTTTTCTAGAGGGAGTGTTAAAATAATGCTATTTTTAGCACTATTTTATAGGCCTACTAGTTGCCTAGTTGCGTTATTGCAACGTTAGTTACAGGGCGTTGCTTGCAGCGTTACTTGTAGCTTTGGCTATGACCTGCGTTCTTGCACACAACTGACCCACAGGCTTGTATAACTAAGCCGACTAGGTTACCCTATAGGGAAGCTGAAATCGACTGTAACTAGGGAACTAGTAGTTGTATAAAGGCTGACGTATACTATTCAAATCCTTGATTTATTCTAGATTTTATAGTATATTTTATAAATAAGGTTATTTATTAAAGTGCTTAGTTAGGCCACACAGGCGTCTAGTTTGTATGGCCGTGAGTCGATTTTTACTTTTCCTATACAAATGAATTATACAGAAAATAAAAAGTAGCTCACAAGACCTTATTGGCGACCTAGTTCTGCCAATATAGTCAGTAGGTCTATGAGGGGACTTAGTAGAATCCTCTCATTGCTCGCAGACCGTCCGTTAGCTAGAAATCAACTATATTCAACTATCTTAGCTCTCAAAGTGAATTATCTATCGTGGTTTAGTTATCTATAGGTCGCAGCGCCTTCTATTGCGCTAGCTATCTAGGAATTACTAGGAGGTCTTCCTATCCCTCCAGTACATTCCCCTTCCCATTTTCAATATATAAGAATACCTGTGGTGTTTTTATATTGCTGTTATTAAACTAATAGATATTAATATTAATCCTAGCGTGCTAGGGTCGCCTAATTATAATGTTAATGAATTAGGCCTCTCTTTGCCGTGTTTGTACTAATTGTTTAAAGATTAAATAATAGGTTAATTCAAAGAGAAGAGTACTAATTTAGAAGAAGATAAAGTATAATTATTATAAACACCATACAATTACTACTATATTAGACCGCGAAGCTAGGGTTTAATGTAATCGCCTCTATTAAGTTATCTAACCCTATAAGAGGGTGCGGACTACAGTCTAAATACCTAAGTACCTGTACCATCAGTGGGGTACTAGTACAACGATAAAACACACTATGAAACTATGGAGGCCGTGGAAAATGACTTGCGCAGGTGGATTCCTGTCTCAGCTAGTTGAATAGTAAGACTATCGTGCGGCAGGGATCAATTATGCCCTTGTGGGTGCAACAACAACCCACCCACTGTACGGAGTCGCAGCCGCATAATACAGGGACCAGCCAACACAGTGTGGGTCAGCCGTGCCCAGCACAGTCTCACATGCATACATACTTACATACATACAGTGCTTGCAGCTAATGCACAGGCAGCACGTGCGCCTTCTAGAAGGGAAGGACGGACGTTCCACTGCATCCGAAGCCAGCAATACTAAAGCGTCTCGCCGCATTCGCAGAAAGAATTTTCCTGCCAGCCTCAGTCGGCCAGCAACGCACTCCACCAGCCAGACGTCCATCTCCAGCTCATCGGAATATCGCAAGCATGTGTGGTGTAGCCGCCCTGCTGGTTCGTTTGCCCGTTGCTTACAATTGCACCGACCCTAATGCTGTCGGATATTGACTGACCTTGTTCTATCTAGTTGGGCGACACCAAGTCCACTACGGCCGCCGTCGACTTGCATGAGTCTCTTTACATGCTACAGCACGTGCGTATCTATTTCCTCATTGCATCTGTCTTTTTGCTTCTGATGACTGCGATACTGACCGCTGAAACGTATTGCAGCGTGGACAAGAAGCTGCAGGTATCACGGTATGCCAAGGCGGAAGATTCTTCCTTGTCAAGCAACTGGGGATGGCTGCCAAGGTTTTGCCGAGGAAGACGGCTTCAGCAATTGCCTGGCTATATGGGTAAGTTAACAATGCTTCTGCAATGATGAGAAACTAACGTCTGCCAGGCCTGGGCCATTTGCGCTATCCAACTATGGGCACAACATCAGCGTACGTACTGTACCGTATTAATGCCCATCCATGTTCCGTGATATCGCTCACAGAGACTTATAGATCAGAGGCCCAGCCCTTTTACGTCAATTCGCCATTCGGCATTGCCATGAGTGTCAATGGAAACCTCGTCAACACGGAATATCTTCGCAAGTTTCTAGACGAGGAAGCTCACCGTCACGTCAATTCGGATTCTGACTCGGAGCTGCTGTGCGTGTTTATCCGCCTCACTTTGCCATGTTTGATCATGCAACATACTGACATGTATTCTCTCTCTAGCCTGAACGTGTTTGCGCATGGACTTCAGAAGCTTGGCAAGAACCGGGTTAACTCTGATGACATCTTCACTGCTTTGGGTGACGTGTACTCCATGTGCCAAGGCGCATTTGCATGCACTGCCATGATTGCGGGCTTCGGCATTCTCTGCTTCAGGTAATCAAAGCTTTTTCTATCGCTTATTTCGTTTCTGTCGTGGAGTTCTAATTTGAGCAGGGATGCCAACGGAATTCGCCCTCTCTGCATGGGATCGCGACCCTCGGCTTCCCTTCCCGGAGCGACAGATTACTTCATCGCATCAGAATCCGTTGCCCTGAAGCAGCTTGGTTTCGGTAACATCAGGGATATTGCGCCTGGTGAAGCCGTCTTTTAGAGAAAGGGAAAGCGCCACGCTTCCGCCAGATTGTCGAGAGAAGGACTTACACACCGGACATTTTTGAGTTTGTCTACTTTTCCCGCCCGAGACTGTCATCGACGGCATCTCCGTATACCGCAGTCGACAGAAGATGGGAGAGAAGCTGGCCAACAAGATCAGGAGTGTCCTCGGAGACAAAGGAGTGGACGAAATAGATGCCGGTACGTTCAGTTCTCAGACTGTCTCTCTGCGCTTGCACAATACTAAGGGAATATCCAGTAATTCCAGTTCCTGAGGTATACAATTTTCCAGGCATCTCTCAAACGTATGCCTACGTCACAAGCTGACTCCAGACATAAAGACAAGTAATGTTGCGGCTGCCGCCTTGGCTGAGAAGCTGAGGAAGCCGTACGTGACTGCTCTCATCAAGAACAGATACGTCCACCGCACTTTCATACTACCGAACCAAGCTCTGCGACAAAAGAGCGTTCGCCGAAAACTCTCGCCCATTGATTCCGAATTCATGGGAAAGAACCTAATCATTGTGGACGACAGTCTCGTTCGTGGCAGTAAGTAATGCGCTTTCTCCCAACACAACTTGAGGTTAACCATGGTATCAGCTACGTCACGGGAAATCGTGAGTCCACTCGCTCGGCACTTTTCTCAAAATGATATTCCACTAACAAAGACATCATTAAGGTTCAAATGGCTAGGGAAGCAGGTGCGACTCGCGTCATTTTCGTTTCTTGCTCTCCGGAATGCACACATCCGCATATTGTAAGTTGAAGCATGGTATCCACAGTCACGACCATGACTAACTCCACGTCAAGTATGGCATAGATCTTGCAGACCCTGCTGGTAGGAAGCCCCCTCATACCATTGTACCTTTGATCCATGCTATTCGACTTCATACTAACCCCAGCGTTCAAGATCTGGTTGCCCATGGAAGGACACGGCAAGAAATCGCCGAGTATATCCACGCCGACGACGTCATCTTCGAGGACCTCGACGGACCTGACGGATTAAAAGCCGCCTGTCTCGAGGCAGCCGACAGTACGAGCGAGGTCAAGGACTTTGAGGTGGGCGTCTTCTGCGGCAAGTACGTCACAGGGGTGCCGGAAGGCTACTTCGAGCACCTAAGCGACCTTCGGAATGGACGGCGCGGAAAAGCAGCTACTCTGACGAACATGAGTGCCGGTTTGAACGGAGACGCAAGTGTCATCACCAGTTCAGGAACGGCAAATGGGCCACCCGCAAGTGATGAGGACGATGATGCGTGCCCTTACGCTAATGGAATCAAGACTCCCGAACATCGCGAGGATATAAGGTATGTATTTGCTGACGTTTTTGAAAAACAAAAAAATCGACGCATTTACTGACGCGTTGAACAGTCTCTACAACATTGGTAGCGAATTTCCAGCCCATGAGAAATAGTGAGACTTTGAAAATTTACGACGACAATGGCACATTTTCCGCGCGAGGCATGTTTGGCGCACTTTGGGTTCTGTTTAAAATTCAGTTCGGGCTGGTTGGTATATATATATATATATATTGTTTACTCTAGCTAGCTATGTAATTCTAGCTAGTTCTAGTACTCCGTCTGGTTGGCCAACAGGAAAATCCTTAATTAGGAAGAAAAACCCCGTTGCGTCTGTTTTCGGTTCGACGCCGGCCCTGCTACGGGTCTGCGCCGCTCAGTGAGTTACCTATCGTGAGTAGTTGTTGCCAGCTTGCGCTAGCCTTATCCCCTTGTGAGGCCGGCGCGGGCTGGTTGGTATAGAAATAAAAGGAAATGTATTGGACCAACATGGCGAGAAACCCCATTGCCGTTTCTGTCGTCGTGTGACTGTCGCACTTGCTTGTCTGGTTAACGGATCAGTGCCTGTTCTTCTTCCCACCTATCTGTGGTCGTGACGAACACGAGGGAGCGCAAATGCGGGAGTATTGCAATCATTGCGTGTTCCTTGCTTAATGTGTCCAACTATCCAATAATTGCACCCGGCCTCAACGACCACGACTTTCAGAATCGTAGAGTGAAAAAAAAAGACATTGACACGTTGCGACAGATGCGAAAAGCCCTTACTTAAGAGGAGCAAGATCTAGGCATCTTGCCTCGAGTAATGCAGAGCATGGGGTATCACAATGCGTTGGTTCTGCTTAGAGAAATGCCATGGCGGGGTTGCCGTGGTTGGGGTGTTTGTTGGTTGTCACACTCGGGATTGATGTATGCCTTGGCACAGGGAACGGAGTATACGGAAGCAGCAGCCCAGATCAGGCGAATGTTGAAAATACCAGGCGAGGCATCTTCAAGACTTGAACGTATTACATTGTACTTGCAATGTGATTCGTCAGCTTCGCTTGCTTGTCACCCTTTGGCTTCTTCCTACGCTCCCACGGCCGAGGTGCTGTTCGCTATTGTACCATTTGACATTGTTCTGTTTGTTCCCCTTGTTGGCCTCAGTTCCCCCGTAGCGTCTGTTTCCGATCCCGTTGCGTTGTTCTCCGGGTTTTGGTACGCGCGAGGTCACTGACAATCGACTCCCTGAACCTGGGCCGTCTGCGTAAACACTTAGGTTGTGGATAATGTGAGTGCCGTCTGCGTAAGAGCGCAACAGTTGCGACAGGATGCCTCCGTCGAATGTGACTTCTCGTCTGGTCTCCGCCTGGAGTTGGAGGAGCAGCCGACGCTGCAGAATTATTTTGTTTCACAACTCGCCTTCTCGCGCGATGGTTTGCATTCAGCCGGTTCACGAGCAAGTGAGCTTGTGTGTGATGATCGATACCTTCCGACACGTCTTTCATTGCCCCCAAGGCTTGTACCACGGCCTCGAGAGCTTGACGGTCCGCCCCACAGACCTTGGCGACTCGGCCATCGTCAGTGAGGCTGACAGATCGGCGGCCTTGCATGCCCTCAACCGCAACGCCTTTGGGTGCGCCTTTTCGAAAAACATAAAGGTAGGCATAGCAGAGATGCTGTATCGCTTGGCCACGTCTCGGACATGGTCAACATTGACCTTGACGAAGGCAATTTGACCATTTTTGAGTGTGCGTCAGCCAACTTGGAGAAAACCGGAGCGATGGCACGACATGGTGGGCACCAGTCTGCGTAAAAGTCGACCACCAAATGAGTGGTGGAGGATAGCAAGGCGTCCAACTCGCCAGCCTCCTTGATTTTGTACACGTTCTGCGACAGCTCGGGTATGGGCGAGCGGTTCGCAAATATGGCCTTTCAAAGTTGCATCATCAGTACATGCATGAGAGAAGTTCCGTATTCGTCGCAGCAAAGGGCATGGGACGCTGGTTCGTTGCAAAGATGACTCAAAAGTGGCTTGGGTCAAACTTACTGGTCCAATGAAGAGCACAGCCAGAAATGCCAGAATTATGATATAGATAGTCTCCATCTTGATCTGACTGAGCAGGGTGACATGAAAAGGAGTCTGTCTGTCCCGGTCTCGGCTTGCTCATTGCAGCGTCGGACAAACAGTCTGGGCGGTCACGTGGCCGACGTGCCACCAGCGCGTGCACCAGACAACATTGAATCCAAGGAATCCATCCATCCTTGCCATCGAATGGTTCTGCGCTGGTAAACCATCAATCGCCAGAGGGCACCAATGTCAGATGAAGATCTGATAGCAGACCTGTTAACGCTGGTCATCACAACATCGCCCACGCTTTCGGCGCCATCTACAGAGCTTCTCTCCACGGTGTTGAAGTCTTTCAGAGGTCACTGTCCCCCTTGCTAAAATGTAGGGTGATCGTGGTGTTTGATGGATGTGAACAAATCACGACTCAACTTCGCCTCAAAAAGGCTACGTTACAAAGAGGAGTGCGGAGGACTATGTTGTCTACAGCGAGAAGACGAAAAACCTCTTTCTGAAAGAATATCTAGCCAGCACATTGGGCGATGCCAAGTTGACAAAGGCCAGTGGCGAAGCCGAGTATGGCTCGCCCTGTAGCAAGACCGTCATACCAGTGCCTTTTTCAACTACATGCACGGAACATGATGGTCGGGTCACATTTATAGAGGCCACGGATAAACGCCTGGGGTTTGGCCTAGCAGTTCGCACGGCATTACGGATGGTCAGAACCCCTTACACCTGGGTTCACCAGCACGACTGGGCTCTGATATACGATATTCCCATCATGTCTCTGATTGACGTCATGCAAGCCTCGGAGTCGGACAAGAAGAAGCCCATTAAATATATATGCCTGCCTTCGGGCCGCCGGGCATCCTACGCAGTCTCGGATCAAGTCATGCGCTTCCCGGAACTACGAAAGCTCGCCGTCGCCCTCACAGGCGATTTCTTGGCGCCGGGTGAACCTCCCGTCGTCGTCCCCTTGACGCCGATGTTCTTCTGGCATGACAAGCCGCATATTGCTTCAACCGCACATTACCTTCAGCGTGTCTTCCCCAGCGGGCTGGCCATGATGCGCGGAGCATTCATAGAGGATACCGTTGGACAGAAAGCGAGGGACCAAATGAAAGAGGGACAGTGGCCCAAGTGGGCAACCTGGCTGTTTAATCCTGGCAATGGCAAGCAACCGTGTGTCAAGCATTTACATGGGAGGACGTGGAGGGGCGGGGAAGAAGAAGAGCGAGTGAAGGAGGCACATCGTGCGCATAATACGACTGCGATGCGCCAGGTGGCAGATACATCGAAGCGCGAGACCAACGACAACGCAGACGACACCAAGGTCGCAGGCGCAAATACAGATATAGAGACTCAGGTAGACGTCTCTCGCCAGAAATGTTGAATGTTTCTGAAGAATCCGGGCCCGTGTAGCAACTTCCATCACAATACGCACACATGCCTTTCAGACAGGGACGCTGCGACAAAGCCTGCAAAAGCACGTCAATTGTGTCTCGTGTCTTTCCGTCGCAAGCCCAGAACGAGACATGGCTCTAGAACATCAGTCTTCTGGTTTTGTTGCCCCAATCGGCATCTCGGAGGATTTCGATCTCGAGCCGAAAATGCTCAGACGTGGTCGAGCCTTGCTATTCAGAGCTCTTACCACGGAATTCCGCTCAGAGCTGATCGAAGGAACAAGGTTGCGCCCGGGAGCATGCGTGGGTGGTGGTGGCTACTGATTCAAACTAAACATGCAGGGACATCTTTTCCCCTTCGAAGTGAGCCTCGCAGCATAGCTAAAAAGTATTCCACTGGAAGATCTGCAAGTAGCTTTAGTAAGTTATAAATAACCAATTGAATAAATCTAGGAGTACATTAGCTTAAACTACATTACGCACTTTTCCTTGCAGAAGCCGAGGTAATAATTGGGTAAATAGCCGAGCGACAACGCTCACAAACACAGATCACATGTGCTAGTGACAGAAAACCGCACAAGCCACCGCCTCCCTTCCAAAACATGAAGATGAGAACATCACAACCCCGAAGATGGCCGTCGCAGGGATTGAACGTCGTGTCGATATCAAAATTGCTTCGTCCTCGGAGGACTGGATGTGTGGATGGCTCTACTCGTCCCAAAGTTTACCGCATCCAACCCCGGACCAGCCATCGTCTTGGCCCATGGCCTGGGTGGAACGAAAGAACTAAAGCTCGACGTCTATGCCGACTGCTTCAATCGGATGGGCTACACATGTGTCGTCTTCGATTACCGTTGCAGCGGTGGATCGGAGGGGCTACCGAGAGGGCTGATTGACTGGCATCAGCAGCAGCAGGACTGGATATCCGCCATCGCATATACGCGCCAGCTGGAAACCGTTGATCCAGACCAGGTCGGCCTTTTCGGAACATCTTTCAGCGGGGGCCATGTCATCCAGCTGGCCGCTACTGACCGGAAACTGAAAGCAGTCATCTCCCAATGCCCCTTTACTTCTGGCTGGCAGAGCAGTCTTTGCACAGGGATTGCAGTCGCCCCGAGGCTCGCGGGGCTTGGTCTATTGGACGTTCTCATTGGCTCGGACCGAAAGCCGATAACTGTCTCGCTGATGGGAAAGCCAGGAGAAAGTAAGTGAAAGAGCGTTCATCCTCGAACGAAATGATGGACTAGGAAAAGCTAAACCCATAGTGTAGCGGCTCTGATGAATGCTCCAGACGTGCTCAGCACCTTTCCACCACTTGTCCCTGATGGTCATTCGGTTCAGGAAAGAGTCCCTGCCCGTCTGACCTTGAGGCTTCCTTTCCTGAGACCTGGCTCTTACGCACCCGAGGTGAAATGTCCAATTCTTTTTGGTATATGTGCCAAAGACTCTGTCGCACCCGCAGGTACAACCTTGGCGTATGCGAAGACAGCCCCCAAAGGAGTGATCAAGTGGTACGAGGACGTGGGCCATTTCGAAATTTACCATGGTCAACCATTCGAACAAGCCATGCAGGACTATAAGCAGTTCCTTGAAGAATGTTTGCCAGTTTAGCGTCAGGGAAAGGCATGACCGAACGGGGAAGTGGGCCCATGACTTGAGTTTGTATTTGCATTGCGTTCTCGGGGCAATACAGGGGAGGTCCAAATGGGCAAATTTGATGGAACAAGAAATGGATCTGGGACCTCAAGATTGCATCTGGCCGAAATGTCTCGGGGAAACCCAGATGTTGTTGTAATCTCTCAGCTTCCTGGTGATCGATGGTCCCAGGAACTCAGTTCTGGGCGGCGGATTTATCTGGCCGGGTGGCCTCGAGTGTACTTCTTTCACATCCCGGGAAAATTAGGGAAGATTAATATCAGCATCGCCAGATGCAGAGTTGGTCAGATGCCAGACGAGCTAGGTTGAAGTCATCTACACGTTCCAGTTGGCAGAGTTCCAAGAGCAGCTCACTCTGCTGCATCTCCCGGGCCCAGGACCAAGGCCCTGCCGCGGCCAGAACTCTGCGAACTCCGTTCCATAGTTCGGGTTGATCATCAAGAGCTCATGGTGGGAAGTGAAAAGCCTTGCGCTGTTGAGATGAGCGAGAGCGGGAAGAAGTCGTTTGCAGGGCGCATTTCTCGACCGGATGCATTGAGTTTTATCAAGCCCCTCGCAGTGTTAGACTCCTCCTGTACACGAATTTTCTGATGCCGGGTGAATCGGGTCAAGGCTGTGCGGGCGTGCGTCGGGGAGGACCGTCTCCCGGCCTCTGGCGGGCATGGCACTGGGACTGTCGTCAGTAATGGTCACTGCCCCGACGACTTTTCTTCAATCTATCCTACCCATAGCACGAGGCAGTCGTTTGCTCATTTCTCGTCGAGCTGCCCGGCACATCAGTCAAGGTTCACAGAATGACTTCGCCCGGACCTCTCTGACAGATTCGCGATTCATGAAGGCCCGTAAGACCCGTGCACCGATGGGACACGGCGAGCTCCGATTGATCCTACTCCAGAGGAATCCGTCCTGCGAACCCTACTTATCGCAGCGCGATAGGGCAACTTTCAAGTTCTGTGCATCTCCAAGCTCTTGTATGTTCTTTTGGCACGTGAAAACTCGATGGCAGAAACGAAACCGGATGGCTCAGACGTCATAGGCAATCAAGGGGATGACGAGCTGTGCCAGCAATTCTCGCGAGCGCAATATATCAGACCACGACCGAAACCACAGCTCAGCTTTCCACGTGTCGGCAAGGGCCTGAAAAAAAAAAGGGGGGCCTCCATTTCATCAAACGAGCAAACCTTCCTGGCGGGAGCCATTCCGAGGCGACAGAGAAGCTTTCTTTTTGTTTCAATTCCTGTAATGGCAGTGGCTGGTTGAGACGTGAAATGTATGAAGGAGCCAATCCCGATTGGCCCCAAGGCAAATAGTTTCTGACACCATCCCGGATAGAAGCTTACTTGCCGCTGAGGGGTGTTCATCGCAACTTTGCTTCATTCTACCCTGCCAATCTTGATTTGTGTGGCCGGCCCCCCTTCCCCGTTCCCAGCCGACGCGGCAAGATTAAGATTGAGACACCTCGCCGCGGGAACTTCTTGCTGCAGCCACGGATGAGACAAAAGCAAAGAATAGAGACGAGAAAAAAATGTGGACTTTTCCCCTCGCTCCGGTTCACGCCAAGCCGTGCGAAAAAGTCGCTTGTGTAGGGAGAGACAATTGTTTATTCCCAGGCGAAAGCTACGTCTTGTTCAGGAGTCCAGGTTTTGATGGAGTCGGGATAACCAGCGGGAGAGCCCCGCGGGACCAGGGGCCAGAGCGGACCGCGCTCGCACGCTCCCCGCCGGTTGCCGATCTGTTTGTTGTCTTGTACGGCCGTGAATTGCTGAGGCGCCTTGGTTTGAAGAAACGGGCGCTGCCTCTCCTGCATTAGTCTCGTTCTAGCGCCAACTCATCAATTAACTAACCCGTGTTACGTACACTTCTGCGCAACTGACTGTACTGAAACCAGATTGTAGCTTCTCAATTTGATCAAGAGCCACCACGGCACGGCTATCATGATCGAAATATGTAACATTAGTGCTTCACAAATTTTTAGGGCAGATTGCCCAAAGATGCCGCCCATGGCGAGATGCGGGGTTGCTGAAACGATGCATGCCAAGGTTTCCAACTAAGTTGCCAAGCATTTTAGCCATGTGCGCATAGAGCTGCATGACCCTCGATGACTCCATTTGAGAGTGCTTTGACCCAGCACATATGTACAAAAGGATGGCATTTCAACAATGGCAAAAACGCATCAGGGACCGCAATTTCCGTCCCAGCAATAGGCTGAGAATAGGGGACAAAACAACCATGGAATAGAATACCCCAAGTCTTGTTTCCGTTTTCCGTTGTAGCCCGTCCCTTCTATTGCAAAAGCAAGAAAGGTCCCTGTTTGTGCAAACATGCCCTTGACGTCCTGGGAAACACCAGTCGATAGCGTCATCGATAGCGGCGCCAAATGAATGCAAGTGTCAAGAACGAGAAGCACCACTTGCGTCGGCCCTGCACTGTACTCCGTACGGAGAATAGAAAGAAGTACGGAGTCAAGATCTGGCAATGGGAGAATCGGCCGACAGGGATCTCGCATCTCTCCTGGTGCGACTCAGGCCGTGGTCCGTGGTGGAGACTACGACAGGCTACGACAGGCTACGACAGGCTACGACAGGCTACGCGTAACAGGCTACGACAGGCTACCAAGACCTTGCCGCCCGCCGCAAAGCCTTCTCTCCTTCTCTCCTCTTGCAAGTTCTGCGGCGTCGCTAAGCTGCTCCAGGGAACAATCGGGCCACCCAGGGGCCAAATCTGTTTGACTCCATCATTTAGCTCCGGGTAGCTGTTCCAGCCTTCTCAGGCGCTCCTTGTCTTGTTTCTCTGTCACAGTCCCCTTTGGACGCTCGCGCCGTCGGCTTGGACGGAAGAGACCCTCGACCAACGCCTTGCCGGTTTCAAAAACACCACGTTGCCTACGGACACGCACATCTTTACACGCACATCTTTACCCACGCCGCTGCATCGAGTCCTCTTCCAATGCCAGGAGTCCAGGACCTTGTCGACGAATCCACAATGACCCGGGTCCTGCTCCGTCACGCATCGTCGTGCATCGTGGGCTCTCCGTCAGGAACCAGCCAGCCAGCCAGCCAGCCAGCCAGCCAGCCAGCCACTCCACTTCCTGGCCGGCACAATAACGGTGTCTAGCCTATTCCATACCAAGGCAGCCTTGGTCTCAGATTCCCGATGATTTTGACACTCGGGCGTTTAGTCCGACTTGGATGGAGCACGGTTCCCTATCCTAATGGTGGGCACCATGGACCATGGACCATGGACCATGGACCCGTGGACCCTTCTCCCTTTGTCCCAGCCGGGCTCAAGGTCAAGCTACAGAGAGTCAGAGGTCTTTGTGGGCTTTGACCTTGGCCTTGTCCAGATATAATAGATTCTTCAACTGGTTGTTGCATTTCGTCAACCTTTTCCCATTTAGAACATCGACCTCCCCGGCGGACACTCATCACTGCACTATATCTCTAACCTGACCAACGTCAGTTTATCGAGTCAGATCCGCATTTCAATGCCATGGCTCATATTGCCAGCTGTGTGGCGAATCTAGAGCATATCTCTACATCAAAGCCTTCTTCTCCAGCGCCACCAATACTCTCCGTAAGTGGCATCTCCATGTGAGCCATCAGAACATGCTTCATGCTTCGTTCAAGCCGAGACCAAAGTACAAGGTCCAAGGTCTACATGATGAATGGATGAATGGCTCACACGCGCAATCACTACTAGACAACACCGCCCCCAGCTCGTCCTTCGATAAGCCCTTTGCGTGGAGGATGCTGCCAACAGACCCAAAGAAATATCAGTTGTTTCCCAAGGACAAACCTTTACCGAGTTTGAAGATCAATAAGACACTGGACCCTGAAGCAGCCTTTGAAGCGGCCATGAATGAGAAACAGGCTTCTGCTTCCAGCTCACGACCTCGACTCAATCAGCATGCATCCGCCCGACGACGAAAAGTAAGCGTCCCGGATCTGGAGCCCATGACTACTGTGCAAGAAGTTGCCATGGATTCCCGTAAGTATAGTTTTTTTAAAAAAAGTCTCACAATTATCGGACTATGCATCTGACCAAAGTAACAGCAACGATCCCAGGCCGACCTCCTCTGCACGAGCGGTCGGTCAGTGTCCCCAATATAAGAGGCGAAAGAAAACGCGCACCGAAGCTGCTCAAAGACATGTACATCAACCGTGGCGCTGAATTGTCGAAATCAGTTGAGCGGGCGCTTGCGCCAAATGCGAAGCAATACGCTGCTCAGCAGTCCCAGTCCCAATCCCAATCCCGCCAACTGTCGCCTCTTGTCATTCCAACTGCCGAGCCTATCGCTCCTCCCTCACATTCAAAAAATCCTGGCTCAAAGCTCAGGTTGGATGGCTCACCGACACAGTCGTCACGAAGTGCTCGCATGGACATGTCTCCTATGAGCCGGGCACGAACTACGCCTAGTTCATCAACACCCGATCTTGTATATCCTAGATCTGCCACCACTGACGGGGCTTCCACAACAACCCTCCCAACTCCTGTCTCAGCACCCATCATGGAGTCTCTTTGCGCATCTCCCAACATGTGGGACTCTACCAGTATCACGTCGGCCCAGAGTGACGGGGTGCGCTGTCAGCCACTCCGGATGAACAGGGAAAAGCTCAGATCTACCTCCATCGCCGCGGGGCCTCTGAAACTTCCACGTCTATTATGGACAGGGGCCGATCCAGGAAAAGGGTTGATGCTCGAAACAACAGTGGGCCACTTCTCAAGGGCAACGAGAACAACAAGCGCGCAATGAGTTCGGAGAGGAGAGCTTTTGAAGAGCTGCCCAGAGGTTGGAAACCTGCCGAAGTCAGCCAGAAGCTATCTGCCAGCGATGTATCGGCTCTTCAGAAGCAAGCATTGGAGCAGACCGAACGCTTTGAAGTACTCGGAGTTGAGGACGTTGAGGCTCTGTCCAAAGAGCTTCGCCGGCTCGATGAGCGAACAGATTATCTTCGGCGCACGTACATGTCGCTGCGTGCCGGGCGTCGCAACCTTCACTCTCGCATTTGCCAACATCTTCGATCGCCCAGGGTTGCCAAGTTCAGTTATGATTCCATGTTGAAGCAGGAAGAGGCTTTGGCTGAGCTGCATGCCTCCATCGATGACTGGGTGACCAAGCTGGAACAGGCTGAGAACCGGCGCACCCGAGTGCGACAAAAGCTATTGGAACACGTTGCCGCCGCAGCAATCATTCCCGGTCCACATACAGTAGCAAGCATGTCGGGATCATTACAGCAAGTCGTGGGAATTCAATCGCCATCAGGGCCACGGGAGCCATCTACGCCACCTCGAAGCCCGCCCAACTCGAGCTTTGCCAGCCGAGTTGGCAATGCTTCGCCGTCACCACAGAGGGTGGTGGCTCAGGGCCCCAGCACTATACTCGAGCAGCCGATAGTGGAGGACGCGGCTGAAGACGGAGCAGCCTTTGGCCGAGCCACGAGCGCAGTCGCGCTGAAGCGAGGGGATGTAGAGAGTATCCGAATCTACGCAGGGGGCGACGTCTACGCACTGTTTGCTGATGTGGAGAATGAGATCTCCAAGATGGGTGCTGGCACCTCCCCGTACCCGTACCAGAGTCTGTAGTGGCCAATGGAGTTCACGAAGAGGACCAGGGCGGACGCGAGCGCGAGCTCGAGCGTGAAAAGCGAAGGCAAAGGCTACGGAGCCATGAAAAACTCAACGGTTACAGCCTCGCTCCGTCTGCAAATCCGTCGTCTTCACGTTCAACAGCCGATATACCAGTCAGCCCCAGGACCATGCCCGCCACGACACCGGCAACCTATTCCTCCGGTTCCACAGGCCCTCGAGCAGGACCAGAAAATACCGGCGCTGCCTTGAGCCCCGTCACATCTATCGACAGGGATGTCAAGAACATCACCCCTAGTCCGCTGGCCCCCGTTGCCAATGACACGGCCAAGGGAGTAGGGCCTTTCCTTACATCTGCGGTTTTCAAACCATGATAATAATGTTGATAACTACCCCAAACGTCATCGAACCTACAATGATGTCGTGATGGGGTTCTGACCTTTGGTCTTGTATTTATTCACCAGCGCAATTCATGTACTTCGCAGTCTTTTCGATACCCATTGACGTTTGTCCAATGTCATCTGCATAAACGCTGCATAAACGCTGCACAACTCTTTATTTCATTCCATCTTGCTCACCCTTTTCTTTCTGTGTCTCTTCAATATCTGTGTACGATGGTGCATCTTCTTTTCTTCTCTTCACGCACGGGCGGTTCCATTGAATTTGATGTCATGCAGGAGGTACTCTCACTAGTTGGCCAGCAATTCTTGCATGCCGTGGAAGACAAGGGAGGATTTCAACGCCAGGCATGCCATGGTATGATGCACACGGCCGACTTGGCGTCACAACGGCGGGAGACTGATCATGTCTCACGTCATTATTTCTCCATGAAGCTCGATGTAATACAATACAATTTTTATAATCAGGGGTTTTCCAATTCAATCATCAGGATGCATGCGGTGGATTCTTCTGTTGATGCGCAACCGCGCGTAATTGTCCGCTGATAGTCTCGGTGGTCTGGTTGTAATCCAGTCCTGTTCTAACCAGTAGGATTCTTGTCGACGACTTTATTATTGAGATAAGTTGGGGAGGGGCACAAATCAACGAGGGTAAATAAAGCAAGGATAAATATTGAATCAAGCACACAGTGCCCCATGCTGATGCTATTTTTATGGCCCCTGTGGATAAGCAAAAGCTCGCTTTGGACGCTGTCACAAAAATAAATACAAGGGTAGGCTGGAAAGAAAGCAAGATTAACTACCCCTGGCCCCGTTATCCTCCATTCTTGATATCCATGCCATTCGTTACATCAAACTGCGGTTATTGGAACCATGCTATTTTGTGTTGTTCAGCCCCGTCTCTTTTTCATCGTCGATCGGTCTGCTCGTCGGATTGGGGGAAGAAAAAAAAAAATTCATCAAGGTGATTATAGTCTTGGTGTCGCAAGAGTCCCGTCAGGCAGCCGTCCCGACCCTTCTGCCCCCTCCCTCTGCTGTCTAGCTCTGCAGTGGAATCAGTGCGTCACGATCCTCACAGCCTGCAGGAGGAGTCCGAATACCAAGCCGCGAGCCACCTCCTCGATCTGCAGGCAGTCGAATACCCTGCCCAGAGCCTCGCCAGTTGCCGCTTGGCCCATCACCCCCATCAATGCCGCCGGCACACCACTCTGGATCAGGAGCTTGCGCGCCTTGACGGCGAGCTTCTCCTTTCATCCGTTGTCATGTCTGCCGGCCATGCTGCCCTCTCTTGTTCAGTCGGCATCGTGTTCTCCCGGAGCCTGCGCAGTTGCGCTGCAATGCCCGAATCAGACGTGGCCGCGTCAAGCACGGACGACTGAATTAGAGACTGAACCGTAAGCAGCGATGGATTGCCCGGTCTCAGGAGGAATGACTTGGCTGCTGTCAGGAGTGTTCGGCGAATATTCCAGGCTGATGATAAGGTGTACATCTCATTGATGACAGCAAATAGAAGCTCGACTGCAACTCTCGTTTCTTGCTCAGACACTGGCGCATACTGCTTCGCGGGCCTCGCGGGCTTCGCAATTGGCTTCTTGGCGCCATTCACAATCGGCAGTGACGGAGCACTCGCACTGCTCGGCATGCCTCGTATCGTTTGGTAAATGTCGTTTTGTCTTGACTGCGATTCTTCGCCATTCACAAATTCGTCGTCACTCGGCATGTCATCTGGTGGCGGGGGTAGCTTGGTGAGGTCCAAACTGACGGTCGATGGCGAGCGAAGAGCGGCCAAGCTCGACGCCCGGCTGTGCTCCATGCTAGGCCGTGCACTTGCTGGCGCCGATCCGGCTTCCATTCGCTCGGCACTGCGTCCAGTCCTCCCCGGCTCAGCGTCCAGTTCGCCTTGAGACTGGTGACTGGGCCTTCGTGACATCGGTGCCATTTTCCCAGGCTGAGTAGAAATGACGGACGACCTTTGACTGTCCATACTGGCTCGTTCCGATCTAGTTGGAGATCGGGTGCTATCCACTCGTGGAGATGCTGATATCGACAGCCGGTTCGAAGACGGCGTCAAGTCGACAGATTGGCTGGTGGATTTCCTAGTAAGGCCAGCGATATTGCCAAAGACTCCGCTGACACCTCCAACCAGCGTCTTACCTCCTTCCATGGCCCCTTTGGGAGCAGTGGTGAGCACGTCGAGCATGTTCTTACCGACCGCCTCCCAGCCAAACGTCTTGGCATTGCCGTGAGTGTGACCTTGTGATTTTTCAAGAAAACGCTTCATGCCTTCGCTCTCTGCCAAAGACTGATACCAACACGCATCGCGTAGATATCGTTCAAGTTCACCCCTGAGAGACTCTCTCGTGTGAATCTTCCACCTGGGCAGTTCTTTATGCAGTTCCGTGAAGGCGGTGGCTCCAGAGATGGTTGCAATTCGTCTCATGATCTCATGCAGTGTTTCAAAGTCAGAGTAGCGTCGAACAATCATCCACCCAGAATGCGCAGAGGACGAGGGCTCGATTTGGATTAGGTAGTCCCAAAGTGGCTTCGTGCGAGTCTTGTTGTTATCGCCAGGGAGTCATCATGCAGCGTAAATGAGGCATTGTGCAGCGTCAAGGGGGCTCTTCTAGGGCCGTCCTCTTCTACTTCGTCGGCTTGATCAGCTGGCACGATCTGATCAGAGGTTGTGAAATGTTGGGCTCCGGATTCTGGTGGTGAGGATGGCTGGCTGGATGATCCAACAGTCGACCGCGGCGTGACTGGCGTATTTTCAGCTTCACCTCTGACAGAAAATCCATCCGTAGACGTGCCTCTCGTTGACGATTTGTCTGCAGAGTCACCAGAGGCTGTGGAGTCCTCGGATGACGGAAAAGGTTTCTTGGCGGTCTCATGGCATGCTGATACCAGCTCCATGCTCTTGGGAGGCCGATCCGATTGGCCAGAATCGACAGACTCTCGTACTTTGTCTTCGCCATCACGAACAATCATGGCATTCATTCGCTTCATCTCTTCCATGGCCTCCTCCAATTCCTCATCGGCCCTACTAAGCTTCTTTCTATGCCCCAGAGGCTCTTTCCGGCGATTGCGATCCATTTCGATGCTTGAACGGACTGCTGCAGGCTTTGCAATGCCAATGTTGCCTACGTTGCCGTCCATGTCCGCAAACACGTTGGATCCCGCGTCCCGACCTGTTTGCATGCCAACATCAATTGCTTGGTTCAGGTCCGGTTCACCGGCCTCCAGAAGGTAGACAATCCAACCATTGATCCATTCAGCTTTACTGCATGTTTGAAGTGTCAACTCTAGCACAGAGTTGGCCAGGACTTCGCGCAAAAATATGCGCGCGGGGTCGCAATTCAGAGAGCCTTGGTCGAGAAACCCCAGAAGATCTTCGGCAACCATCCTGAACTTGGCGGCTTGTTGCTTCTGGTTGAGGAGATTGGCCAACCGAGAATCGGGATTTGAGGCCAGATAATTATACACTGCATCGGCAGCACTCATGTTCGACTCGGGGATAAATCCGCAAACGCAGCTGCAAGCTCTGACAGGAGTGCAATGAGGATGGAGGAGCTGTTCGTGAGCAGATCCAAAAACGCGTCGGCTGGCCGCTTCTTCGACAACCGGTTCGATACGGAGAGAAGGTATGAGTTCAGCGTCTTTCGACATGCAAGTGGAAATGAGTGGTCACCTGGTATGATGGGACTGTACCACCACTTGACATAGTCGCGTACGACTGCGTCAACGAGCCCGCTCAAGGCATCTCGGGTTTCGGGTCGGAAGTCGTCAAAGACTTGAGCGCAACCTCGTCTGCGTCCTCGTCATCAACGTTGATGCTCTTTGATTTGGCATTTCTCAAGTCATGCAAAACTCTTTCAAGAACCTCAGGGCCTTTCTCTCCGCGTACAGCTTGAGCGATACCCGGATTGCTAGCTTCGAGAGAAATGAATGCGAGTGCTCCACCAACAGCACCAATCAGTAAGAGACCAATCCTTCCCAGAAAAACATATATTATAGCAGACACTGCAACTGCGATGCCTCCAAGTGTGGCTGGTGCCGCCTCGGACACGAACTTCAGAGCTTTGGCAGCGAAAGCTGATGTCCTTTCCGGCGGTTCTGTGGATTCTGTCGGGGCGCTGGGAGCGATGCTATCGTCTTTAGAAAGGGGCGGATTGTGGGTATATTGGTTGGCTTTCGTCAGAGGTTCGAAGGATTTGTTGTCGGGCTCCGTAGCAGGTTCAAGAGAAATGGCAGGCTGGGTTGCACCGCCTATGCTCGTTGCGCTCATGGGAGGAAGCTGATCAACGCCGACCGGAGGGGGCGGCTCTTATTCTCGACAAATAGCGATATCGTGGAATGTCTATATTGCGATGTTTCGAAATCGGCTTCGTCTTCGAGGCGCATAGGGGAAAAGACAATTGACACTGTATCAAATTCGAGATCGGTTGCCCTGCCCTGGTCGTGAATCAGGGGATGAGCAGGGCATCCCCTCGCTGCTATCTATGTACTCCGTAATAATGTAACCGTTATTAATCCCTGGTCTACGCCACACTGTGCTAGTTACACTGCAATTCACTTTCGTGTTCTCTTCGTTCTTTTGAGGCAATCCGTGTCATCACGTGAGTTGGCGTTTGCAAACCCTCCAAAAGCGCGACAAATGTCGACGCGTCCAGGGTTCAGGAATGCGACAACGGCCCACCTCGGAGCTTCCTGCCCACCAACCTCAGGACTTGAAGGTGCGCATCACATTTCCGCACGCAGTCGCATCCGGACCACTGATCAGGATCCCGTATCCTATAGCCCCTCGATCTGAAAGCGAGCGACAATGTCTTCACTGTCCAGAAAGCGCAGTGCTGCCGAAGACACCGATGAGGACCAGAGGGTCTCGCCGAAAGTCGCAAAGAAAAGCAAGCAAGGTATCGAAGCCGACGGCGAAGACGATGACGGCAATCCTTTCTGGGAGGTACGTGTACTCGAAACTCTCCGAATGAAAGTCATTTGCCGTATTTTATTTTGTACCCGAAAATTCTCCAGACAGGGACTGAGGATTCGACAGCTGTCAAACAAACGCCGGGTCGGTGTATCTCAGTTCAAGAGCATGTGCCTTGTCAATATCCGAGAGTATTACGAAAAGGACGGGAAGATGCTGCCGGGAAAAAAGGTATAGTACGCTTCGAACACATTTGGTAAACACTATGAGGGTTCATCAACCTGACTCTTGTAGGGCATTTCGTTATCCGTAGCTCAGTACACTGCGCTTCTGAAAGCAGCACCCGCAATCAACGCCACCCTTCAACAGCTGGGTCAAGCTGTCGAAGACGTCGCGGGCCTGGCAGGCGCTGTAGCGGGACCAACGAAACCATCCAATAAAGAAAAGAACAAGCAGTCAAAAGCCAACATTGACGCAACGAGTGATGAGGAGGACTAGAAGTCCCTTCCCTCCCTCCCAAGAAAAAGGGTGGGGAGAGGAAAGCGAAAGCAGGAGGTCGCAGTGCACATAGGCAGTAAGGCGTTTTGTTGAAGTTGGTCTTTTCCCACGCTTTGGTATCTTTCCAAACAGCGCTTTCAGAAGGGCTATTGGTTTGGCAAACCAATGGTCCCATTCGGCGTGATCTGATATGAGTAGAGTAGAGACATCGGCCCAACATTCGAACATGTCTGACCTGAAATGAGACACCGCCGTTCTGCCCCGCCCGCCCTTGCCCGCCAACTTGCAAAGTCGCTGAGCCCCTTATGGCCCCTTACCAATATCCACTTGGGGCGGCGCGCTAGTACGAAGCACGACATTGTAGTGAAGTAGAACCCCCATATGGTCGGCGGTGGGTCGCTAAAAGTCAGTAAAAACGGCTTTCCAGTCTTTGTCGACGCTGGAGTCGGCTTGTGTAACTGTGTGTCCCTTCTATCGCTGTTGTGCCTTCCTTCAACCACACTCCTTTTTGTCCATCCTTGGCAGGCTGCCCTTCCTTTGAACAGCCCAATTCTCAATTCTCACACTCTTTTGCATTCCCCCTCATCACTCTCGCTTGGACAACATCATTTTGACGTTCCGGCAAAGCTTCTCGAGCTCCAGGGTCTCGCCAGGTTCACTCGTCAAACTTCTTTTGGGATCCGGCCACGCAAACAGTCCACCTCATCAACATCGCAAAACTTGCACTGCACGTACATGCATTGGCATTTACCACGATTTGCGTCCATTCTTGCGCCATAGCTGGATTCATGACTTCTTTTGATCGCAACGTCGGACCTCCGCCGCGATATCTGAGATGAGGCTACCTTGGAAAATAGGCAGACGTGTCGAATCTGTCGATGACTACGCTGGAGTCCTAGTTCCTTTAGAAAGCCCATCTTCATGGTCTTTCCGCTCGCTCTGGTAGAAGCGAATTCGAACCTCGAAGTGACAACCGTGATGATGATGTCGAACACGCTGTCGAGGGGAAGAACGAGGACAGCGAGACAGAGGGAATGCTGCAGATGGAAGCGGTGGAATACACCATCGATGGCTTGCGAACAGAAATGAGGCAGGGTCGCAGAGGTCACTGGACCGAATACGAGATTAAATCGAAGCTGATAAACAAGGCCATCGGCGACATCGGCATGGGAAGATACAATTGGCAATTGTTCGTTCTTTGTGGTTTCGGGTGGTTTGCCGATAACCTTTGGCTGCAGGGTGTTTCTCTTACTCTTCCATCGTTATCCGCTGAATTTGGCGTCTCGGAGAAGCTTGTCAGATACACTACGAGCGCTTGTTTCGTGGGCTTGTCTTTGGGAAGCTTCACGTGGGGTATTGGGTCTGACTTTTCGGTCGCCGCGTTGCTTTCAATTTTACTTTGCTCATCACCAGCATTTTTGGCGTCAGTTCAGCATATGCGCCAACTTGGGAGGTGTCTGTTTCTTATTTGCGGCATTGGGGTTCGGTGTGGGTGGAAGCTTGCCCGTGGACGGCGCATTGTTTCTCGAATTCCTGCCCGATGCGTCGAGCTCCCTCCTCACATTACTTTCAGTATGGTGGCCAATCGGACAGTTGATCTCGTCTCTGGCCGCCTGGTACTTCATTACCAAATTTCCCACCAATGAAGGCTGGAGATACTTCATTGTGTCTATTGGTGTTGTCACATTCGCCATGTTTGTCATCCGATTCTTCATTTTTCGTCTTTTCGAATCCCCAAGTTCCTCCTCAACCAGGGTCGCCAAGACGAGGCCGTTGCAGTGGTGCACGGCATTGCTCACAAGAATCATGTCAAAACATGGCTCACGAGTGGCATTCTTGACCAGGTTGCTGCCGAGGAGTACAATACATCCGCACCCTCGGGTCCGCCTCTGACTGTACAGCGCGACTCGAACAACGCCTTGATGGAAAAACTCAAGAGTTTCTCGGGCAAAAGACTTGAACCTCTCTTCCAGGCCAAGACTCTTGGCATGGCCACATGTCTCATTTGGTTTTGCTGGGCAAGCATTGGCATGGGTTATCCCCTCTTCAACGCTTTCCTCCCACAATACTTTTCTCGCAGCCACGGCACCAATGATGGCAAAGAACTCCCCTCGGAAACCTCTGCCATTTCGAATGAAACATATCGAAATTACGCCATCACATCCGTCATGGGTGTCCCTGGCAGCCTCCTCGCCGCATATCTTGTTGACTCTCCATCACCCTTTTTGGGCCGTCGCGGCACTCTCGCGGGTTCGACTCTTTTGTCTGCCATTTTCCTCTTCCTGTTTGTCAAGTTTGGAACCACGCCCACCGCCCAGCTGGCATTCTCGTGCGGAGCCGCGTTTTCACAGAATATCATGTATGGCGTCCTGTATGCATTTACCCCTGAGATTTTCCCTGCTCCCGTGAGAGGTGCAGGTACTGGCGTAGCGAGTTTTTTGAACCGGGTGACTGGTCTGATGGCGCCGATTTTGGCCGCAAACATGCCTGGAGACGGTGCAACAATTCCAATCTACATGTCGGCAGCGTTGATTCTCTCTGCTTTCGTGGGCATGTGCTTGATTCCGATCGAGACGAGAGGTGCGCAGAGGCTATAACACATTATTTATGCCCATTGCCCCCAACGGAGGAGGAGAAACAATCGCTGCGCGACTTTACAAGTAATGTCACCGGAACAGGCCACTTGAATAATGCAGTGTATCATACCGACCAGGAATAGGCATACAGCTTGATGAATGATTGTTGCATTCTGCTTTCTACAGCACTTGAATATGCCGCTTCCGTAATTTCTGAATCGAAGCACACACGTCTTGTCCATGTAAGCCCTCGTCTGCAAATACAATGCCTCTCCGTCATCGATTCCCCTTTGCCCCAGCCAGGGCATCCTCTCTCTTCTTCTCCAAGGACGTTCCCAGGGCATCTTTAACCAAGGGGTCCGCCCGAATGGTATTTTGCACGAGCCACTCCCGCATCTGGCCCCGAGATGGCTGATGCTCGCCGTGTCGCCTCTGAACGGGGCAACCTCCATTTCCATCAAGCGACCGGCATCAGCATCCAGCTGCTTGGACACCGCCTCCAGCACCACGAGGCTCTCCCGAACAGCCTTGTCATTGTCCTCGGCCGCCGCCTTCTTCGTCTTGGAATCCGGCACCAGCAGGGGGCCAATCTGCGACAGGGCAATGTACACGGTCAATGTGAGTTTCCTCAAAAGCGCAATGAGCTGGAACGGCAGGTAGGGCGGTCGCGAAGTCACCGTCGTGACGACGCCGTTGACCAACGTCAGCAGGGGCGGGAACTCGGGCCGCGTAACGGCGTGGACCTCAAAGAGACACAGCGTCATGAGAATGAGCCATCTGTAGAATTTGCCGAACTCCATGTATCCGAACAGGCCCAGGACGTACACCATGGCGGCGGCCACGCCGTAATGCGGCAGGATGGCGTGCAGGACGCCCTTGGTGACGTGGTCCCTTATGGTGGTGCACCCGTCGCACGAGACCATTGCGTCGCCGAAGCGCTCGTAGGCGAACCTCCTGGCGGCGTCTTGGAGGGTGTCGCTCGCGAGCTTGAGATGGATGAAGTAGGCGGCCGACGAGGCGGCGCCTTCGCTGCCTGCCTTGTCGGGGTGGTGGAGGGCGGCGAGGCGGCGGAAGCGGGACTTGATCTCGCGGTCTGTGGCGGTGACGGGCACGCCTAGGTCGGCGTAGTATGAGGAGAGGCGGCGGAGGTCGTGGTCTGCTTCGTAGACGGTGTAGAGGAGGTAGGCTGTTACGACGAGCATGTGGATTCGTCGGCGGTGGCGGGCGTGCTGGGGCGATCCGGGCTGGGGCTTGGGGTCGCCGGCGCGGATGGTGATGCCGTAGTAGATTGTTTGGACCCAGGAGGAGGCGAGCTGGATGGGCGGGTCAGTTTTTGGTGGTTTTGGAAGGAGATGGATGGCGCGGGGGGGTCATACTCCGGGAGGAATGACCAGCCTATTAGGGAGAGGAGGGCGGACATTGTGGCGGATGAAGCATCTCACGATGCTGAACTGCCAAAGGGGAGGTCGAGGTTGTCGTTGTGGTTGTCGTCTGTGCAAGTTGGTCGGAGCTTTGAGTTTGAGTGCGATAAGATAGCGGCTACGCAGTCCGTTGCGCGGCCGCCTACGGGGCCGTTACGGGCCGTTACGGAGTGTCAGTCAGTCAGGACTCAGGTTGGACGTGACAGCTGACGTCTGGCATGCCTGTATAATTCGCGATGGCGTGACAATGAACAGCGGGGATCTACATGATTCCCTAGGGTGCCCTTGAGTGCCCTTGGGTGCTCAACTCTTCGTTGCCCATGCAGCCCCGAAATTATCAGCCCATTGGCATTGTTGGTCACTCGGGCTTCTGATCGGATCATGCACAAGAAACAAACAATTACCCCGCCATCTAGAGAGTAGAGACACTACATGTTACTCCGTATGTCTGATGCATATGGAAGAGCTGTAAACGTACCACGTTGCTTGGTACGATACACCGTGCTAGACAGAATCCTTCTCATCAAGTCCCGAGCACCATGGCACCAGCTTCCGTTCCACGTTCCTCCTACACCTGTGCTGAGAATGTTGCCATTCTCCGTCTCTTGCATTCTGTCCCGGCGCCGCCGAGCCGCAATCTGATGGATGACCGGTCCATACGCCACGACGGATACTCCCTCCCGTTCCATCGGGAACGCAAGCTGGTTGGCGTCGTAGCATTTCTTTCCAGCCTGACCGATGATTCGAAGCATATTCCCGCCGTTTGTGTTGAAGAGAAGCATGCTCCAAGTTCCCGGGGCGCACAGGTCTTGCTCGCCGTAAACAGGAAATCCCATCAGGACGGCGAGGGGACGTTGGCCTTGATAAGAAGAGGCTTGCGGTCGATTTTCGCGATTCTAGGCCGGGTATCTGACGGTAAGCCCGATGCTCTGGATGAGGCGACCACCGCTCATCGATCCACAGCCAACCGACCTGGAAATTTGGAAGACGCCATATTCGAAGCCATCGTCTCTATGTGCTCGCCTCGGATACTCTGTCGGCTACACCTTATACCCAACGCCAGGAAAACTTGGAAACAGCCGCTCAAGACTGCTCTCGAGAATTCCATCGTCTCTGTGCGGCAACTACGGGGCAAAAAAGCTGATGGGACGAATGCTATCGCGGAACGCTTCGAGGAGAGTGCCAAGCATGTGATCAGGTTGATTGATTCCTGGTCCTCATACCGATCGAATCATTGTCTTGAAGAGTTGGTACTAGGGGTGCACCAACTGTCGCGAGTCGAGGGACTTGAGTCCTTGCTCGACAAGGTACCTCATCGACACATGGATCCGAGCTCAAAGAGAAGTCTCGTCAACATGGTCAGGAAGGTCTCTAGATACCGAGAAGCAGCCAGGTTTCTATACCGGACCGCTAAGAGATTCCCCATAACCCGACACATGGAGGTAGTCGCGGTCCGACTGCCGGAGGCGGCGTTTCAGAAGGCCCCGCGGACAGATTACAGCCCTTCGCTTGCATCAGCTCTGACGCGGTTTGAATCGTCCCAAAATCAAGTACAGCTTGGTTCAACATGCCACCTGTTGGGAACGACGGAAGAAGAAGCAGCCAAGAAATTCGAAAAGCAGACGCTCGAGACCTTGAATAAAGCAAAGATCCACGCCGAAGTTCAACTCCTCGCTTATTGTGAGCTGATGCCTCCTCCTGCAAACCGTCCGCGCGTGATTTGTTCCAGCAAAGACGCATGCTATCTCTGCAATGCTCTTCTCGGCCTCTCCAAGAGAGTTCATACCCCGCGGTGTCACGGGAGGCTGTATCCGGGATGGCGCATGCCAGCCCTTCCTGCCTTGGCAAGGATGCAACAAGAGCTCAATGACTGCTTGAGTCGCCAAATCACTATCAGTCTGGCGGCGCTTCTGAGAACTCGGAACAAGACAATGTATCCTGATCCGAACGAGAGTACACTTCTCACCATAGCATTGTCTGCTACCACCGTCAGTACGGGCATGGCTAAGGAAGACGCAGGTGAAAAGGTCTCGCTATCGTCAATTAGTGGTGATGCCATACATTCAGGATGTGGTTCGCTGGTATTCCAAGAAAACCAGACTTCAGCCGAGGACGTAGTTATCAAGCTTTCTGGAGATGACGTCAACGTAGCGGACAGCAGCAGATCTCAGAGTACTTTGACTAGTCCAGTAGATGCCAAGAGTGGGATCAAGCTCATGACGCCGGGCAGGATACAGTCGGCAGCCGTTGAATCCAGAGACGTGTACCGAATCTTCCGAGCCGGACTCTTGGAGATTCACGTTGAGAATCCAAGAGCGACGGGACAACCAGCCAGCGGTTCAGGTGTCGACGAGGTGATATGTAATCTGGAATGCCTCACAGGGAAGAAGCACAGAAGCTGAAGGAGAAGAACCCAAATGCATTCGTCGACATAGAAGCACTACGGACTGGGGTCGAGCTACGCGTGCAATGCCCAGACTGTTTCTACATATCAGCAAAGGGGTCTTTTCTGCGGCTTCGATGCCCGAGGTCAAATGTAGTTGACAACGAGACCTGATCCCGATCTTGCTTCACAATGACACGCTGCGCCTGAGGAACAAGGCAAGAGCGTGTCTTCCTGGGGACGCACCAGACATGTTGTGTTCTCAAATCAAGCTGTATTTCCACCTAGATGACTCGATGTTGCTGTAGATGGGGATTTGGCAGTGTGGTAGGGTGCATCCTTCGCAGAATGCAGAATGCAGAATGCTCAGGGAACTCGGGACCCCGCATCATTGAACCAGACACTTGAGCGCTCCACCTTGCCAAGAATAGAATAGCGCCGGGTACAGTCTAATCCTGTTTGTTTTTACAGGATTAGGGGCAGCAGGCCAATGATAGATATTTCCGTGGCCTAGTGTGGCACCAAGTGAGGTAAGAAGTAAACCCTATAGCCCCAGCCACTAAGAGCTGATGGTGGCCGCCCCGCGTGGGGCTTGTAGTCGTTGTACCAGGGGTAAGACTGTACGATACCGGGTGGCGGCGGCTGAAGCCCCACACAGTGCGCGCACGAGGGTTCTGGTTTGATCGATCTCTCACTCTCAACTCTCAACCGCCATCGTCGAAATTCCCCAAACCCTCGCGGGCGAGCCTTGCCCGTGTGAGACCAGCGCACATGGACGATGGAACGTATTGATGGGCTGACCCATCCCCAGACCAGTTTAGAAGAAGCATACAAAGCGGCCGTCCAGACACTGCTCGCTCAGGAATGGTGGCCTCTTCTGTGGACGTCGGTGAGTCGATGGCCTCTGCCTCCCGCCTGCCTCCCGCCTGCCTCTTTCGCCCGTCTTTCGCCCGTGTTGACTCGAGGTCACCACCACGAAGCTTTTGCAACTTCTGCCCTTCACAGCTACAGTTCTCACAGCATGCAATGGCCACGCTGAGCTCTGTGGAAAGAAATACTCCGAGGTGACGTTTGTGGGCAGCCACGACAGCGCCTTTGTCGGGCCCACGCCCGTCCACAATCAGTATGTTTCCGTGACGGATCAATTGAGGCTCGGCGTGCGCTTCTTGCAGGCCCAGACGCACAGCAAGGATGGTGCGATTGAGATGTGCCACACGTACTGTTGGGAGCTGGATTCCGGATCCCTCGCCAAGTACCTGCAAGAAATCGCCACCTGGATGAACAGCAACCCCAACGAGGTCGTGACGCTGCTTCTTACCAACGGCGATGCCATCCCCGTCCAGCGATTCGACGCCGCCTTTGAGAGCACGGGTCTCAAGAACTATGCGTTTCATCCGAATGGGAGATTGTCCAAGGACGACTGGCCTACTCTTCAGCAGCTCATCGATGCAGAGTCTCGACTGGTTGTGTTTATGGGTACGCTCACATCCGTCTACCATGGTCCTTTTCTCAAAAAGTTGTACACGGAAAGGCTACGATTTTTCTTAAGGCGAGGGGGCTCGGCCCTTCACTGGATGAGCAAGTCTGACTCTTCTCCGTAGATTATAATACAGACCAGGGAATGGTCGACTATCTCATCAGCGAATTCGACTACTTCTGGGAGACACCCTACGGCATCACCGACAAGAACTTTCCAACATGCAGCGTGGACCGCCCCCAGGTGGTGATCCCCAAATGCTCATGGGCATCATGAACCACATGTTGAATTTCAGGATCGGCGGCATTGTGTTCCCCGATCAGGTGGACGCCAAGACGACCAACTCTCTCGGCTCCATCGCCAGGCAGGTCAACTTGTGTGAGAGCCAGGGAAGCCGCAGCCGAACGTGATTTTGGTACGTTTGCTGCTTTTTCTTTCCTTCCATGATTTTTGTTCTCTTATAAATGCTTTTGAAATGGAGGCTTACCAGTGCTTGGCGACAGTTGGATTACATCAATATTGGGGACGCGCAAATGGCGCAGTTGACATTCAATGGCTTGGCCTGACGGGGTGTTGTGAAACGGCATGATTTACGAAGAGCATGACTCTATTGGCGCACGGTCATGATGTTTTTGCGCCTTTTATTCCACATTGTGTCGAACATGTTGTGGGTTTTGCACACCACGTAGCGCGTTGAGAAATGGATTAGATTGTTTTGGAAGTTTGTCCTTGCGATGTGCGGTGCGACAATCACAAAAGCAAATGGGTCATGCTGTCGTTGACGCTGTACACTGCTTTCCTCCTGAAGAATAGACGCCCTCTGTGAGCTGTTCTTCTAGCTTTTTAGTTGGATCCCGAAACTATTCAGAAGACCAGATGGTGGACGTCGAGTCAAGTCCTTCTGCTCAAAAAATGGCGCCACAGAATGCGTTGTAAGGACAAGATCATGGCTATTGTCGGGGTTACCAGGTATGATGAAGCCATAGAGTCATAGAAGCCGATTGTTTGGAACACGCCCACAGTTGATAAAAACCTAAGAGAATACTCCTAGGTAAGCCTGAATTGGTACAAGTAGAGAACAAGGCCAACATACCTAATCGGCAAGCTCTAGGTTTTCTAGGCCCACCGCTCCAGATCCTCTCAGCCAGCTTTCCATGGGATCGGATTGGAGAGAAAGGGTGGGAAACTGCCGATTCGTAGTTACAGCGAGACGAGATGATGTTGTGTCGGGCGTTGTTGGACTTTTTCGTGGTGGGGAAGGCTTTTTCAGTTTGAGGTGATCTCGCCTCCAGGGCCATAGCCCGGATGACGTACGGAGTAGAGTCTCCACGTCTCCATCCGTCCCTGATTCCAGAGAGGGCTTGCGTCCTTGCATGCCAGCCACATGAGCCCAGGCATGCCATCCATTCATTCACCCGTACGGATCACTTGGCGTGCTCGGGACGGACGGGCAATACGAAATTGGCTGCTCCAGTCCCAGGCCTCTCCTCCCACTCTGCCGCGGGTCTCGCAGCTGAGCTCCAGATTCTGCCTTCTTCACACCCCTTCCTTCGTTGACCTCTACGGTGCACTTGTCGTGCATAGCGCATAGTGCACAGAGCATACATCGCTCACCATGCTGTTGAGATCTGTCTGGCGCGCAGCCATGGCTGTGACAGGTACGCTTACTTTTGCTTGCTCCCGGTGTTGTTCGTCTGATGAGTTGCATCGGCATCGGACACGGCAGGAAACGGACCCTCCCTTCTTCCTCTCTGCTCCTGCTCCCTCTCCTGCTCCTGCTCCTGCTCCTGCTCCTGCTCCCTCTCCTATCATAGGTTGCTTGCGCAAGACTCGAAAGGCCAATACTTGACTTGACTGATCTGTTCCAAAACCTTGGACTAATACCCTGTCGCAGCGTGGGCTCCTGCTGCCACATACGCCGACGATGCCAACCCCCAGGTCAATCCACCTTCGTCTCGCCCGACAACCACGTCGCTTTCGCCTTCACAGTCCCCCAAAATGACGACTTCAAATATCCCGATGCTACCTTCTTCAGCATACGCGTCCCGAACAAATACTCGTGGGGCGCCGTCGGCCTGGGCAGCGATGACATGAAAGGCGCACTCTACCTCATGATCTACCAGAGCCAAGACGGCAAGAATGTCACCTTTTCGCCTCGAATGGCCTACGACAACAGCGAGCCGACGTACTGGTCCGAGATGGAGTACATTGTCATCCAGAACAACACGGGCGTCTTCGACGACTACATGTACTTTACCGCCATGTGCACCGCGCACTGCCGGAGCTGGAATCGCAGAGATACAAATGGCGGGTGGCTCGATGTGTCGTCGCCGAACCAAAAGGCCATCTACGCCATCGGCCCATCTGAGCCGCTGATGAGCGATGACAGAAACGCCCCGCTCAAGTTTCATCAGGAGTACGGCGTGTTCTCAATCGATATGGGGAGGACGCGGGGTGCGGCGGATGCTCCCGTCCTGAACAAGGACTCCCAGAACGAGGGGACCGAGTTCATTCGGCAGGAGACTGGAAAGTCGGATTACAAGGCGAAGCTGCATGCCACCTTTATGATCTTCTTCATCATCGGCATGATGAACTTTGGTGTTGTGCTGCTGCGGGCTTGCGGTTGGGCGAAATGGCATGCTTTGAACCAGTGTATAGCTACGCTTGGTGTTCTTTCTGGCTTGGCATTGGGTGTTTTGACGAGTTTCCACTACAACAGAGTATGTTCTTTTTTTACCATCTTTCTGATTTTCCATGGTTGCAGAGTATGTGATGAATGCGGGAGAATTGGTCACTAACCCACCCTGACACAGTCGCGGGGCTTCAAGGGTTATCATCAGATCCTGGGTTACATCATCGTTGCCTTCATCCTAGCCCAGCTTGGCCTAGGAGTGAAGCACCACTTGGAGCATCAGAAGACGCAGGCACCTACCTTGTTTGGGAGGATTCACAGGTGGACTGGTCGAGTGATACTTTTCCTGGCCGTGCTGAACGCATTCATGTACGTCTCCGTTCAGCACTTTTGCTAATGCTTGTGACGGGTTTGCTGACCTTGTGGTAAAATGATGTGTAGTGGTTATTCGTTTGCACAGAACAGGAGGTACGCCGTAGTCCTGGCGGGCCTGCTCATTGTTGCCTGCGCTATAGCTCTGTTCGTCATCTTTGGCCGAAAGCGCTTCTTCCCAAAGAAGCGGCGGTTCCAACCCGTGGGTGCTCAACAGCCTCCTCCATGGCGACAGACGAGCTACGACGCCGGCGATCCGTCCGATGCTCCTCCAGGTTACGAGCCGCCGTCGCAGCAGCTTGGCTTGCAGCCCGCTGGGTCATCGTCCAACCCCAACACACCGTGGAGAAGCGCCGATACGAAAGACCATGATGACGAGCCGCATCTTGGAAGTGCCCAGAGACCAAGGGAATTTGCGTGAAGAATCTACGGAATTTGAAGGGGAGGGAAGGGGAGGGAAGGGGGCGAGGGTTCATGTAAAAAAACCCTCATAGGTTCGGTGTGATGAAAGCGCCAGTGTACGATATCGGTGCGTGTTTTGATATAACGAAACGATGAAGGTGGATTCTCCTGGGCGTTCAATACCAAATCATTGATATGTGGGAAGAGCAGCCATACAATTGGGCCGGAGTTCGTTGTTGATTATTCATTTTTTTTTCTACTCTTGGTCCATAAATATTCTCGACATCATCATGATGAGTCCCGCAGAGACGAGTGCAAGTTGTGTCTTATTTGGTTGAGCAAAAGGAGCGGGGACGGACGACCCGGCGGAAGGGGGTCCAGGACCGGCGCCCTCTCCCGAGTCCTCAGCACGGCGAGGGCGCTTCTTCCAGGACCCCTCGAACCCATCTCAAACCCAACTCGTGCCATCTCGAATCTCGAAACAACACACCAACAGCGCACCAACAGCGCACCAACAGCGCACCAACAGCGCACCATGGCCACGGCCACGGCCATGACGGTGCAGCTCGGCCATGAAAAGATGAGCGTCACTGCCCAGCCTCTCTCCCAGCAAGCCTTCTCCCCTTCGGCAGCGTCATCAGCAACCCCCGCCCAGACATTCACCCATCCGCCTTCTCCTCCGGCGCAGCGGCCCTCCCCCAACGCCGTCTCGGCGAACCAGGGCTTCGCCATCCAGTACCGAAATGTCAGCCGCATCAGAAACCTCTACGACCGAGCGCCGAGCGGCAGGGCCGACCCCGTCATGAGCATGTTTGTCTGCTCGGCGCGCGAGCTGTCCCGCGACACCTTCACCGTCCGCGTCCTGGAGCGGCACCCGTTCACCACGCAGACGTTTGCGCCCCTCTCGTCCACGGCACAGGCGTACCTGGTGGTCGTGGCGCCCAGCCTGCCGCCCGGCGAGCTGGGCCGCCATCTGCCCGTGCCCGTGCCTGACGGGCCCGACCTCCCCGCCGACCTCCCCGGGGCTCCCGGACCTGCGAGGGCTGCGGGCGTACGTGGCGACGGGCGCGCAGGCCGTGACGTACGGCGCCGGGACGTGGCATGCCCCCATGGTGGCGCTGGGACGGGCCGGCACGACGCTGGATTTCGTGGTTTCGCAACACGCGAGCGGGGTGGCTTTGGAGGATTGCCAGCTGGTTGAGTTTGAGGGCCCGGATGGGGGCGAGCCGGGTGTCGAGGTGAGAGTGCCGAGGGCACATACGTTGGGGAAGCTGTGAGGACCGAGGACCGGAGGACATGGGGAAGCTGAGTGGCAGAAGAGGTTCTCATGATGAAATCGATGCCTCGGAGCAATGTGTTGGGTTGGCCTGTTCCACGGCTCACTTGACTTGAACAACTACGCTTCTGTACACTGCCCTGAATCCTGAATCCCGAAATGATTGCCTGCTTTATACAAGAGCAATTTTTGCAATAATTCCTGAGCCAGTTCAAACCCCATCTGGGTGAGCGAGCATGTATGTCCCGACGTGTGAAAAAGTCGGTCCAAACGCGTAAGCCAACACGAACACGGCAATGGGCAAAAAGTAAAGTCAGCAGCCCCCAGCGGGCATTTTCACCCCGCCATTCCATCCATCCATCTCACCTCACCTCACCTCACCTCACCTCGACCCAACGACAGAAAAAACGAAATAAATGATGAGCCCTGATGCCGATGCAAGCAACAGGCTGGAGGATCTCTCAGGGCTTGTCCTCCAGCCTGGCGAGAATCCCTACGCAGCCTTCATCAAAGCCTGCCACGATGATCCCGTACGTCGTAAGTTGTGAAGGCCCCCTCCCCCGTTTTTGGGGACCTGCTCTGACTTTTGTCACAGAAGGAGATTCAATCGCTGTACTCCGTGCACAGGACCAAGCGGAATGCACAGCAAAAGAACAAGTTTCTCGCCACGGACTTCAAAGGCCTGTCCATTGACCAGGTCATTTTGAAGCTGGAACGCCCGTATCTCGAGCCGGGTTTCCGCGATGAGCGAAACTGCCTCGTGTTCTGGGCCAGGCCGCCAGACCATGTTGTTCTGCTGGCGGCTAGATTGCAGGATATGCTGAAGAAGGTTGCTCCAGGTTCGTGGGGGTTTCTTATTTTTATTTTTATTTTTGTCCCTTCGCCTCAAACTTCCTGCCACTGGGGTTCTCTCGACTTGACAACTTGTTTTCGGAAGGGCGAACCATGGCTGACTTCATGGGGGGGAAAGGCCTCTGGCTCATGCCGTTGCATAGAATGCACATGACTGCGCTGGAAGTCGCCTTCTCCAAGACCCCGGGGAGATCGCTTCCTCGGTCGCTGCCCTGCGGGATGCCATGCCGGCCATCGCCTCGCACACGTACCTCCATCGGTCGCGTCTGGTGAAGCCCATGATTTCGCATGACACCTCGGCGTTTGCGGTGTCCTTCTTGCCGGCGTGCGGCGAGGAGCCTCTCTCGCCGGCCCCGACGGCCCCCGATGCTGCTGCGGAGACCGTCACCCAGGGAGATGCGTACACGTATCATCATCTGCGTCGCGACTTGTTTGACAAGGTGCGGGAAGGGGGTTGCAGGTCGGTTCGCGGTACCAGGTGCCCAGCGCGCACATCACGCTGGGG